>OZ017742.1:110546410-111146410 GCA_963969285.1 Odontomyia ornata
TATGGCTACGTGTGTATGTGTGTGGTTGGTTATATGAGTGAGTCTACATAGGATATAACAAAATTTGTGCCTGGGGGTCGCAGCTCTGCTTGCCACTAAAAAGGGTGAAATAAAAAAATTTCAGAAAAAAAAGAAAACCGACTTCGGAATGGCCTAAAAAGGATGAAATAAATTTTATGGAAGCGGTGCCAAATGAATTTCTCCATTTCAACATAAATACTTCCAACATCTGCACCATCACAAAAAAAAATCGGGGAAAAATGATATGGCACCGCTTGCATAAAATTTATTTCATCCTTTTTAGGGCATTCCGAAGTCGGTTTTCGTTTTTTTTCTAAAAGTTTTTTTTTTCAGTGTAAGAAATTATTTCTAAAATTGTCATCAAAATTCTTACAAAGAGTTTAGGGCCTTTTTTGAATGTGCATTTAAACAGAATCACGTGTAATTGTTGTTGTTGTTCTTCTTCTTCTTAGCATTACAGCCCGTCTCGGGCCTTCGCTTACTGCAAACAGCGCCTCCAACTGTCTCGGTCCATTGACCGCGTCCTCCAATTCCGAAATTCGAGTAGAGATGCACTGTCTTCGTCGACCGAGTCAGACCAGCATTTCCTCGGTTTCTCCACTGGTCTCCGGACTTCAGTTCTCCCAACGAATATCTTCTTGAGTATCCGTTGTTCGTCTATATAATTCATGTTTCGATTTTTGGGGGAAAATGTAAACTTTACAAATAATACTTTTATTAACAGAGCTGAGTGAATTTGTAATGTGACGCCTACGCCCGGGAATCGGAGGGATTCCGATCCCGAACCCTGGCACCCGGCCAGATATGTATGACTTCGAAATGCAAGCAGACTTTATCTTTCGTGCAGCCATCATTGCGCCGAAAATATTTTTTTTCAAATATTTATATTTGTGGAAAAATATTTTCTGTCAATGTGAGCCGCTGAAGTAAAACTCTGATACATTTCGAAGCATATCTATCTGGCAATGCCTCCCACGAGTTGCCATCCAAATGTCAAACAGGCAGAACGTGTTCGCCGGTTAGCTGTCCGTCGAATTAAAATTCTCGCCAGGGTTAGCGGATTAGCGGTAAGTCCGGAAAAAATTAGCGTGGCGTGCATATAACGCAATCTAAATTTACCCACAGGAGGAGGTAGCAAATAGAGGACTTGGCGAGCCTATGAACCGTGTTTTGGGAGTCAAGCTGCACTGGACAGGAAAAAAAAACATAGCGAGCGGCTTGGAGAAACACATTTCGAATCTACCGCAATGCCCATTAATACGCGGTCATCAGATGATTCGAGTGACGGATACAGCAGAGTGAAATAGGCAGACGACTTAATTCCAGGTTAGAGTAGCCATAGTTAAAGTAGTTATGTAGCACGTGTTAACCAGTTTGATGCCATACAATTTGACAAGCATATCATAAAGATTTTACGAGAGCAATTCTTTTCTACAATCCAGAGTCTTTCGCCATCAATCCTTGCCCGGTTGCAACCAGAATTTGAACTACTGCTTCAATCAGCTGTTTGGCTGGGATCCATCGGCAAACAATTTGCATCGTTTGGTCAACAATTGCTTTTAATTTGCTACGATAAAGATGAATTAACCCGATCAAGGCTTTGTTTGCATTTTATACTCACAATACTACCGAAATATGCAAAACAGAATGTTGATCATCGGTTTGTTGGAAAAGAGTGGATTAATACCGCACTTTCGTGAACGGCAAACACATTGCTTATCCTGGCAGTGATAAACTTCGTTAGTTTTTTTTTAAATCGGGAAAGAAACCCACATTGATAGATTTTCTACTTGGATTGGATTATATTACGTCGCATAGTAGCAGGAGACGTGATGTTGGCTATAGTCATATCACAAGGGAACTAATATGGAATGGATTTATGGAACTTCTAATGATTGTGCTTCCTCTACTTAATTACAAGAAGTTGCAAAGTAATGCAAAGAGGTTTTTTGGAAGAAAAACAGAATTCTTAAACACTAAGACAATAATGCCTGTTATGAATGTGAGAACTATATGTGCCTATTGTGGAGATCGACCAAGTCTCCCTCACCATATGGGATGCGGACATATATTTTGTTATTATTGTTTAGAAGGAAATTTGATGGCGGATCAAGGATTTATTTGCCCACATTGTGGCTCTTCTGTTTCAAAGATAATGGCAGTGCCCATAATTGATTGAGTTTTAGGGAAAGGTTGTTTCTAATTTAGATAAGAAAAAAAAAGATGACGGATGAAAGGTATAAGACTAAATATATATTTTTTAAAAAGAAAAAAAAAATATTTAAATTCACAAAATCCTCCGTTTATAAAACATAAATGCTTAAAGTAATTCGCGTATATGTTTCCTCCTAATGATTTACGGGTACAATGACTGCAAAAGTTAAGTTTTCCCATTATATAAATATTAGGGAATTTTTGGATAATTTAAGTGCATGTATAGATAAACATAGATATACATAAAGTTGCATGAGTTTCTTAAATTTTTTTAATGTGAATAAATTTGTCTTTCTCAGCGGATGGAGTGTAGTGAGTTAAGTTTAATATATTGAGCTTTATTTGAAAATTGTATTCTATCCCTAATTTGTCTGTCAAGACTATACTTTCAGAATTACTACTCTAAACTTTAAAATAGTATCGAGTTTATTTGATTGTTCAAACAAATATTCATATGGAACAAATGCTTATTAGTAAGAGATGCGAAAATATTAAGGAATTAAAAATTGCGAATAAGGTCAAAGTTAATTATGAATTACGACAATTCGGTTTGATTGAAACGCAAACGGTCAACAGACATAAATAATGTTTTTAGCAGTGTAAAATAATGTGATGATAGATATATCTTACGCATCCTATGTCCCATTATTAAATAACATATTTTGATGTGCCCATTTCGTTGAAAAAAAAGGACAATAACTCGGATTAAGCACACAGAGCGCACATGCTTTAATATTACCGCTTTATCCTTTGCATATTCAACTTTGCATAATATCATCTATGATTCAATTTGGATGTTTTTAACAATACATAATCTTAAGGTCGCATGAAATCGTGGACGGTGTATGAAAATTTTCAAAACAAACATTGGAAGAATTGTAAATCAGATTCGTACTCGTAAATTTAAAAAAATCCGCGATTGTGTCGTTTGGATAGTGTAATGTACTATTCTCTTGAAATGGCTGTTCGGTTGTTCATGGAAATATTTTGAATATTTTAGAATTACGATGGTAGCGATAATGATGCAAAAAAGCAGTTAGTAAATAGTATATTTAGCGTATAGCGTATAGCGTTTAGAACTGAGATCTATATAGGTAGTGAGCTGAGTCTGAGCGAATAAGAAGGTTAGTACTATAATAATGTTACATAAGTGTAGGCATTTCTCTTGGACTTATATTCACCATAATTAGTAGGATTACAAGAACGAAAACGCTTAGTAACTAGAAGTTAATGAAATTGTTTGATTTTATATTTACATCGATGTTAGGTTCTATTTTTTGAGTGACTTTTATTACAAAATATTTCCGCTCGAAAGTTTTTCATGACAATAAGTAGAAAAAGAGTAATTCGAGACTAAAAATGAAGCGCAATAGAAGATAATAATTTTCAAGGTATGAAATAATTCGACATCATTTTGCTAATTTTAGTAAAGCCTAGTTGTATATTTTACAAAGTTTTGAAGAAAAGAAACAAGTGTTTTGTGTGCACTTAAATTTCTATCGTATTTATTATTCTGATTGATTAAATTTATGCCTTTGAATTTGTAAACTTTTTTTTTCGAAACCATCCTTGTGAACAAGATAGATGGAATTAATCGGATAAAAAGGATGTAATGTAATTTTTAATAGTAATACTAACGAAAATATATTAAAACGCTCATATGTGAATACAATTAAAAATATGAAAAAATATTCCTTTCTTTAAATATCAGAAGAGCAAATGCTTATATTTAATTTATTTTATAGGAAAACCTTAGCTTAATTATTGTAAATGAATATAATAGATCAGCAAGGAGTAATAAAATGAAGTACTAAAGGAGCCATAAGCCTTTCCGTTCCGCATGCTCTTTCTTTTACAGCGGAAGTGATGACCGAGGGTAAGTATGTCTTGAAGAGGGTTATGTTTTTATTATCTGCGGATGATTGATTTCGAGTCGGTTACGGTCCGCGGTACCCATGTTTGCGCTCGTTTTTTTTGATTAGAGTAGGTTACTTTGGACTTGAGGTAGCTTAGCTTGTTTTCTGGTACCGCGTCGGTGATTCGGTAATGCGCCTATGGTTTTAGATTTTGTAGTATTTTGAATTGAGATCTGTGGAGAGATCACCTCCAGAACTAACGCAACGTAGGTTTCCTGTTCTGGATGAGTAGTTGTTGACGCGTTTGTAAATCGGGCATGTGAATCGGTGGCTGAGCTACGTAACTCGGACTTAGTCTGCTCGCGTAAGACCCGCGACCGAAACTCCTCCTCGAACTAGCTAGCCTACAAGCAGCCACCACGGAGTAGACTAAGTGTGACCGGACTTGTTGACCTAAAGGGTACAGCCCGTTGTCACTTCCAAGACTGCACGTCTCGAACCGATGAGAGGTCGGTTCTAATTGCGATCGAACGAGACGGAGGTAGGAAACCGTTACAAATTTTGGTTTCTGAAGTATTTGTTGCCCTTGGACTCACAAAGACCTAACCTCGTGATTTTTTCAAGTTTTCGGCACACAGATGTCCAATCGTGAGCGGAGGGGACACAAATATTGTTCGTACATTTGCGTTCGTACATTTTCACAAATTTTGATGAACTGTAACTACGTATAGTTTCGGAAGAATTTTTTCTGACGCACAGATCGACGGACAGATGGACAGACGGATGGAGGAATGGACAGATGGACAGACGGACAGATAGGACAGGAAACAAAAATGTCTTTGCGAAATTTCTTTCAGAAAGCACTATGAATCATTGAGCTAGATCCAATAACAAATCATTTAGAGGCTGAAATTCGTTGAGCTTGGCTAATAGTAGTAGGCTTTAACATTTTCATCAGTAAAACTGTATTAGCATCATTAAATTGGATGAAATCAGCCATTTAAGTAGTTCTTTAAAATATCATTATATTCTATAAGTTTCAATAAAATTTACCGACGTTATAGCCATTTGAGTTTCCTCCGATTACGAAAATCATATACGATTTTTCCATTACATGGGTAAGTAAGTAAGTAAACTTTATTGAGACTAACATATGTACAACTTGACATTACAGAGTATGCTTAATGACTATGTGACATTTGACAGTATATGGATGCCAAATAAAAGTTGACGGTTAGAGTATGTGTATACTTATTTCACATCCGTGTTTTAAGATATATAGACTTTGCCATTTGCTCCTATGGCTTGCGACTTGAATAGTTTGACAAATAAATAGGCTAAAACTTAATCTAAATCTAACCCTAATATAAATTAAATCTATTCCTACATCTAAGCTAAAACTATAAGCTGTTTAGTACAGCACTTGAATTTACATTTATATTTATCTTGTGTTTTTATTTTATTACACTTATGAACTAACTAAATTTACAAAAATTTTGTTTAACCACGGTATGTGTTTGGTTCGCATGAAACGTAAAACGCCGGTTTATTGGTAGTTAGGGAGTTAATGGGATCGTGGTAGTACTGTTCAAGGATTTTAAACGGACATAGGTAGTAGGGATTATTTGCAGTGGTAGGCTTGAAAAGTGCGCAAATACATCGAAGAGGGTGCTCCTGCCACTTCTCTAGGCGTTTTTAAGGGTTTTGTACTAAGATACAAAACTCTATTGCAATCACGACCTGTGTCCGTCCGTCCGTCCGTCCGTCCGTCTGTATGTCACAGCACTTTTTCTCCGAAACTATAGAGGCTACAACCATGAAACTTTGTGGAAAGGTCAGAAGTGGTGACTTCTTGGAAGTTCAAGGATGGAAAAATTTTTCTAAGGGGTCTAAGGGGGGTCTCCCCATATAGGGAGGTGACCCCTCAAAAAAAAATGTTCACCATTGGTAGTCGAGTAGGGTGTCATTGGAAAGGTCTCAGTGGGATCTTTTCAAAACAAATCTTAAAATTGCCTTATGAGTAGCGAGGGGGGCAGGGAAAAGGGAAATGTACGAACTTTTCGCGTACCCCCCCCCCCCCCCCCCCCTCGCGATTGGACACCTTCCATCCGAAAAATCTGAAAAAATCATGAATGTAAGCCTTAATGAGCACAACAACAACAAATACATGAGAAGTCGAAATTCGCTCAACTTTGTTAGTAATTTATTTATCGATTTCATGCTTTCTTGTATAAAATCTAAACGGTACTTTTAAATTAAATAAAACAGATGACTATTTACGAGATTGATCATTTCTGAAAGTTTCATAAAGATCGAATAGTATTTAACGAAGTTATAGCGATTTGCATTTTCCTGTATTACTATGGAACAATATGCCCTGTATTACTATGGAAATATATGGCTATGGAGTCATATGCGCTTTTTACCGACTTAGACACTACAGCTTTGCTAGGATTTGCATGAAAATTTCAGGAATGATAGGTATTATGAGGATGAGTACATACAGTTGAAAAAAGTCGAAGAGGCAGGAGAGAGCTCCTAGCAAAAGGGCTTTGTGTGATTCGAAAAAACAGGCCATGAATCGATGATTACAGTACAGAGGAGTGGCCCCTGAAAAAAATTTCATGAAAGGTAGCCGATATGAGTATCAACTGAAAGTTCTCTATGAGAACTTTTCAAAAAAGATCGTAAATGGCAGTTTTTGCTTCAGTGTGGGCACAGGGGGGGGGGGGGGGGGGGGGGGAAATACCTGAAAAATGTGTTTACTCCCTCGCGATCTAAAAAATCTGAAAATATTATCAAGGGAGATATTTACGGGTATGACTATAACAAAAACCTCAGGAGTCACAATAATTTCAACTTTGCTAATAATAGTATGATCCTCAAACATGACATGTTTCTTGTTTTTATTCGTTGCTGGTTACTGCATTTTTTAAGTTGAGTACAAAACCCTTCTGACATAAGCATAGGTCTACCCAACTTGTTTAGTCATTGCCAACATGTAGTGGAGAATCGGTTCTATCTCCGTATCTTTGTAAAGGATAGAGTTCCTGTAGTATTCTTATTAGGCCGTCTGTTTTCGGACAGACGTTTCCTAAGGATCTTTCTCTCAAAGATTTGGATTTATTCGGCAGCAGTAGGCGAGATTGTTAGCCATGCCGGAAACGCGTAGGTAATGATCGGCCTAATAAGAGTTTTGTGCATTAACACCTTAACTTTTGGGCAGACTGATTTCGAAGAAAAGAAACGAAATAATTGCGGACGCTGCTTTCGCTTTATTGAGGATTTTCCTTGCGTGTTTATTCACCTTAAGTCGATTGTTAAAATGGACTCCAAGGTATTTGATATTCCTTGAGAGGAATGATTTCACCAGCAATATGTACTTCCAGATTCCTACTTTGAGACACGGCAAGGCGGTACCCTCTCCCGCTGGCATTTCTGAAGCAGATCAGCTCCGATTTGCTGGCATTTATTTCGAGCCCCAAATCCTTCAGATATTGAAAGATGTTGAGGACAGAGCACTGCAGCTTTATTTGGGCCATCTCTGGGAGGCTATGGGTGACAGTGAGGAGGATATTATCTGCAGATATTGCTATATCAATAGTCGAGCAGTTTGGACGTGGGATGTCATGAAGGAAAAAGTTGAACAGGGCGGGACCGAGAATTGAGCGTTGTGGGACTTCCGATTTGATAGGGATAGGATTCGAAATGAGGCTCCCCAGTTTAATTTGGGATGTTCTATCCGAAAGGAAGCTGTATAAGGATTCTGAGGATTGCGACCAGACAGGATACCATTTTCAATTTGTACTTGAGACCGTTGATCCAAACTGAGTCGAACGCTTTTTTCAGTTCTAGAGCACAGGCCACTGTGCACTCTTTCCGCCGAAGATTACGGGTACCTAACATATATTGTTCAATAGCATTATTGCTTGCTCCGTGGATCGTTCGCGTTCAAATCCAAACTGAAAATCGGGAATCAGGCGGCTAGTAAATTCGTTCAAATTTTCCAGAATGATCTTTTCAAGGAGTTTACCCATGTTAATCAAAAGGGAAATTGGCCGAAAAGTATTAATGTTACCTTCGCAGCCTGGTTTTGGTATTGGTATTAGTTTGCTAGCTTTCCAAGGTTTTGGAAAATATCCATTATCAAAACAATTATTGTATAATATCGTCAAGAAGGAGGAGATGATCTTTCTGCACTTCTTGAGTATTCTGTTCGAGATACTATCAAGGCCGTGAGGTAGCTTGCTATTTAAGGCATTTAGAAGATCTTCTACTTCCGTTTTGGAAGCGAAAAATCCGGCGAAGACTGGATGTTGTGGAAAGGATGCTTTATTATAACTAGAGAATATAGTTTAATAAGATCCCTCATACCCTTCCGTCCTTAGTAAGGTTGTTGTTCAAAGCTATGTCGGATGACTCACGGCGACAATATAATTGTTTGAAGTATTTCTCACATGCAGCGCCGGCGCCAATGACGCTGGGTCATATTGACCCGAGGAGATTTTAAACAGTCATAGTCTATTTTCTACAATTATTATGCGTTTGAATGCTTGTGTAGCTGAAGTTACATTCCATCTCTACCTGCAACTTCCCTGCATTCAGTGCAATGCCACCCGCCCAGTGAGATACACGTGCGACAACTCAAAGTGGGTACTTTTGACCCGGCGTCATCGTTAGTGTGGTATTTTCGTGACATGCATTTATTTATGAGTTCAGTGTTTTTTTAACGATTTTTATTTGTTTTTAGTTGTTTTCACAAAAATGTCACTCGCTAACCACCCGGAGCGTATTTTGGCGGCATTAGAAGAGTCAGATTCTCAAGATGAAGATCCGATTCCTGCTTCTGACATCGAAAACGAAGATCACTTGTCTGAACGCAGTGATAGCAGCGTAAGTGAGCAAGATGCAAGCGATTTGAGAGAGACAGAATCTGATTCGTTGGATAATCGTGATCTATTGACTTTGCAACAACGGTTCTTCAAAGGAAGAGATGGAACAAGATGGGAAAGAGCACCAGCACGACCAAATGTACGTACAAGATCAGAAAATATAATTACGGAGTCACTTGGTGTAAAACCAGCTGCTAAAAGTGCCAAATCGGTGTCAGAATGTTGGGACTTATTTGTGAATAGTGCGATGTTGTAAAATTCGAATATATACCAACTTTCATATCCAAAAAAGAAGAGCGGCATGTGCAGATGTGAGCAAACATAGATACATGAGTGAAGTTGGAATGAGTGAGCTAAAAGCATTTATTGGACTTCTATATATTGCCGGATTTTATCGTTCTAATCGACTAAACTTGAATGACTTGTGGCACTGGCGTAGAAATATTTAGACTCACAATGTCAATTCAACGATTCTACTTTATACAGAGCTGTTTACGTTTTGATGATAAGTCTACACGTGATGAAAGACAAAAGCTGGATAATAGAGCGCACATACGGGAACTTTTTGAGACGTTTGTCGAACAGTGCAACAAAATGTATGCGCCAGGAGAGAACTGCACCATTGATGAAATGTTAGTAGCATTTAGAGGTCGCTGTAAATTTAGACAGTACATACCGTCTAAACCAGCTAGATATGGTCTCAAAATATTTGCTTTAGTTGATGCGAAAACGTTCTACGTGGTTAATTTGGAAATTTATGCCGGCAAGCAGCCCAGTGGCCCATATTCAGTCAGCAACAAACCATTCGATGTGGTTGATCGTATTGTATTGCCAATTTCTAAGTCTTGCCGTAATGTAACATTTGACAATTGGTTTACCAGCTACGAATTGATATCTCATCTTCTGTACAAACACAAACTTACTTCTGTGGGTACTTTACGCAAAAATAAAAAGCAAATTCCGTCTGAATTTATAACAACAAGAGGGAAACCTGAAAACTCATCAACTTTTGGGCATCGAAAAGAGATAACTCTAGTCTCGTATATCCCAAAGAAAAACAAAGTTGTCCTTTTGATGTCAAGTTTACATCACGATGATCATATTGATGACTGCACAGATGATAAGCAGAAACCAGAGATTATAACTTTTTACAACTCAACCAAAGGTGGAGTAGATGTGGCTGATGAACTATGTGCAACGTACAATGTTAGCAGGAACTCAAAAAGATGGCCTTTGACACTCTTTTATGCTATGTTAAATATAGCAGGAATAAATGCAAATATAATTTATCGCGCTAATAATAACGACATGCATACAAAAAGACGACACTTCTTGAAAAATCTAGGTCTTTGTATGGTTCAGGAACATTTGCTCTGGCGCAAAAATCTTACTAATTTGCCTCGACAGATGCGCAAAAGAATTGCGGATTTCACAGGTATAGAACAAGGCGAACCCTCCCAAAAGGTCTCCGGCACTCGCAGAAGATGTCAAATATGTCCATCCAAAAAGGATAAAAAAACAATTCACACCTTTAATTCATGTAACATTTACATATGCCCCGATCACGTAATTTCGTACTGTGAAAACTGTAGTAATTCCATGTCACTGATTGATGAAACAAGAGACTAATTTTTTTTATTGATATAGGCAGTTTATATGATCTCTACCTGAATTCACAATGTTCATTATTCCAAATAGTTTTCCGACAATTGTTGTAAAAAAAAAATCGAAAAATATTTTTTAAGTTGAATTTGCATGTGATAAAGAAATAATTAATAAAAAAGTTATTTACAAAGTATGTTAGTATTTTCATCATTTTATTTTATTGACAAAGCGAGAAGATTTAATAAATTAAATTAAAATTAGATAATTTATTAGAATTTTATAAAAATTCGTTAATAAAACCAATCGGGTCATTTTGACCCAGTGTTAGTGATGATGTAATTTTTTTCACGTCATTGGCGCCGGGTTAAGTCAGATTGTGCAGTGAAGACTTCGTTCCCTCGCTTTATAGGGTCTTACTCAATGTTGAATTTAGAACTTTTACGGCCCGTGAATTGATTGAAAGTTTTAAAAATATCTGAAGATGGTCGTAGTGATATCAGTCTGCTTTTATAGAAGTTGTTGACTTCTGATCTGATGCGTTTTTGGATTTAACGGGAAATGATAGTTATTTGCGTTTTAAGTTCCAAATACTCCTCATTGAACTGGTTAAAGCTTCGGTGATAAATACGCTTAAGCCGTTGGAGCATATGCTACCGAGTTTTTATTAATTGAAGAGTCTCCTGAGTTAGACATCTATAAAGTGGGCTGCGTAGTTTCTGGAAGGGGACATGCTGGTCTAGACACTATAATGGCAGATATAAGTGCTGATATATGAGAGTCTATTTCTGCGTTCGAGAGAATGATATTTTCCGGTGGGAGACTCGGAAGGCGGTCTTTGAGGTCTTTTCTGAAGTTTGGCCAGTCTATGGAATTAAACGGTCTATAGTGAGGTGGGCAACTAGGAATTGATATGTGTAATCCAAGGGTTATATTGAGATGGAGGCCATGATGGTCCGATAACGAAGTAAATGTGGAGCAAGTAAAGCGGATTGTGGGATACAGGATTTTATGAAGTTATCTAAAAATGAATTCCTTCTGTGAAATGTTGGGACCCCAGCATTTGCTATGGATGCTGAAAGGAGGGCATCCGCATGGAGCCATTCGAATAGATAGTTCTCGTTGGCATTCCTTGTGGAGTCCCCCCAGTGTTCGTGTCTGCCATTAAGGTCTCCTCCTAGTATAAATGAGTCGTGGGATGAGGCTGTTTCGAGAATTGGGATCTGGGGACCTAGATTGCTTGGAGGTATAGGGAGCCAATAAAAATTTGGGCTGGGTTTCCATTGGGTCGCTTCGTGTTGAGAGTTGCTAACGTACATGAGGAATTATTTTGTTCAAACGGGATTTGATGGATATCTAAATCATCTCGAAACTGTATCGCAGTACTGTTGCGAATTCCGGCGTACCAACTTCCTCCCATTCGCAACTTCAAATGGCCGCCGTAACATTGTCCCTTTCCTTTGGGCATTCCTACCTTTTCCTCCATAAATTTATTTATTTTTTTTTACATGTTTCCATTTTCCCTTTAATTTTTACTCCCCCATCATCACAATACTACCCTTTTTCCTTATTAACAACTACAAAAAATAATACCTACTAATAATTTCAATTTTCCCACTAATAACGTTCCATTTATTAATTCCCACTAACAAAATTTCATTCTATTCATTTTCCCTAACAAAACCTAATTCCTTCCTTAACACTAACTAATTCCATTCCCACTAACAAATTCTATATTTTTATACTAACAAAAATGAATTGACTAACAAAATTCAATCCCATGCCCAAATGAATCATTGAAGTTGCTAATCTGATGAATGGGAGATCGATAAGGCATAGCTCCATTGGATACGTCGCGAGTTTCGACCGTGCGACTGCTGGAACCCTGAGTTCAAGTTCCCCCGGGCGCACGGAAGCACTCTTTTTGGGGTATCGGCAAAATCAATAGTTTTCGTAATGTACTCGTATGTGTGACACTTTACATTCAATCAAGCGATTCTTGGGGATGTAAATTGCCATATATGCAAGTCAATGGAAACTATTGTGATTGTCGATACGGACCAAAAGATGTGTGGGTAGCGGAATCGAAGTGTAATGAACTTCGATTACGTTACCCAGATGCGACAGCGGTAATTGGAAAAGAATTTGATTTGCGGGATCGGATGGGAGAAAGGTGAAATGTGGAAATGAGGTGGTTGGAATTAGGGCAGTCAGTATTGGACGTGGAAAGAAGAAGGTTGAACGCTTTGGGGAGTGAATTTTGTCGGTTTTGCGAGTCCATTGGAAGTGAAAAAGTGGAAGTTCTTTGTCCGGAGGAAGAAGAGTTTTTAGTGAATTAGAAGTGAATCTTAAAATTGCGTTTTGGAGATTGAATGTGGGGTTGGGATTTCCAGTGTTGGTGTTGGGTGAATTTTGGGGGGAAAAATAGTTGAATTTGTATGATAGAACAGAAAGTAGAAAGCTAAGTGACAAAGTGAAACTTGAACGAAGACACAAACTACTTCAAAGAGTGTGGTGAATTAACTGAGAGTGAAAGATAATCGAAAGAATTAAGAAGAAGTGAAAAGAAAATCAGGAGGAACGAAAAGACTTTGAATTTAAACCAATTCTAATTTAAAGTGGAAAGAAATAACAATATAGTGCCAGTGTGAAAATTGCAAAAGGTGGCCGTTTTACCATCCCGCTTGAATTTTTACTGTTTTTTTTCTTTTTGGTTTTCAGAGCCCCCGCTTCTTTCTTGGCCTTTCCCCGAGCGCTCGGAGTCTTGCAGGAAAGTAAGTGAGTTTAAATTTATTTTCTTACTTTTTGCATGGTTTAAATTATTTGATTTTATTTAGTTTTGTATATGTAAATTAACATTGATTTTCTCTTTATTGGCTTAAATCCAATTTCGAAGGGGCGGATTTGATTAAAATTAGTTTTTTTCTCTTATTTTTGTAAAATTTGTGAATGGTTTTGTTACCTAATTTTTGGATTTCTGTAAATAAAACGGCCATGACACATTAAAAACCTCATTTTCATTTCTCAAAATGACCTCCCCCTTTCCCGTCCTTTTCCCTATGTGCTAGTATTTATATGTAAGGTGGCTCAGCACGAGCAGAGGGTGTCCCGGAAGACCCACGACACGACTGAGCGCTAGCCGGCCTCAGCATGCCACCCCGGGCTACAAACCCCTCTGCTAACTTTTAATGTCTGCAACTGCGGTGACTTCCGTGGTTGCTACATATGGCGCCCAAACTTTAGGCTTTCTAATATGTTTATTTGATTTTGATTGCTTGCTTTTATTATAGTTTAAATTTTACAATTTTTGGTTTGTTGGGCTTGAGTACCTGGAGTGCCTGACTTGAATAGTGGTCTGAGCATTTCAGGGAAATAATTTTTTTTTGTCTTTGTTAGAATTTTTTTTTCATGATTGGTTGAGTAATAGGTTTAAAATTTTCAGTTTTGGTATTAAATTATTGATTTTTGGTCACGGGGTTCGCCGCAGTTGCAGTGGCGCCTACCGTGCTGTTTTGTGTTTGATAGTCTCCACCGGCTATAATAGTGGGCATGCTTTAGCAGTGTGGATGTTGGTTGGGATCAACCGAATTTCAAGTCGTTGGCTATATCTCCCTGCACGGGATAGTTGGACTTAGATCCATCTCTTGGAATTAGCCAACGCTTTCGGCCCTTCCATCATCTATCTGGTGGTAGCTTTGGGATATGTGCGGCTCTTGTCCGAGCCATTATGAAGTCCGTAGTATTTCATAATGGTCTCGTAGTCAGCTTTTGAGGTGACAATTGGAGCGGAGTCCGCCTACAAATTCCATTGTTATACCAGGCACTGTTGTGGTTTGTCTGCTTCGTGTTATGTCTAAATTTTAATCACCATCCCATATAATTACCTGTTCTTTTCCTTTTCTATTAATGGGGAGGATCATTTTGAGAAATGAAATCTTTTTATGAATTGTATCTCTATTTCAATTGCTATTACAAGAATCAATATTTTCGATCGTTTCCAACACTATTCCTCTTCACTGCTAATAAATCGCAATAATAACCACCACCATTAATTGTTATTATTGCCATAGTCTGCTTTTTCAGTCTGTGGAATCATTTTTATTTCGTATTATCTATAATTTGCGTTAAATTTTTTTTTGATTTTAATGTAGGTAGCTTGAACTTTGGTTTATGGAATTGATCTTTACAGTTATGTATTTTGGTTATTTTATTTTATTGGGGAATGTAGGTCTAGTTTAGTTATAGATTATTAGAGTTAATTAGGGTTTATGATTTAGATTATTGATTTTACGGTTGTTAGTTTAGAATAATTTCTTTTAATTTTAATGATTGAGTTTGTTTTAGTTTATTTTGGATTTGAGTGATTTTAGGTTGGGTTTGATTATTGAGTTTAGTTTAGATTTATCAGTTAGGTTTTGGTTAGGGTTAAGATTCAAGTATTGTATATTATAGAGAATTTCAGTTTTTATTTTAGCTAGTAAGATTGTAAAATTTTTAAAATTTTATATATTTATTTACTTGTCTGTTTGTCCGTCTGGGATTCAACTTTTAATTTATTTTTACAGAATCATTTGTTCGTCCGTCTGTGATTTATAAAATTATTTATTTTATTCATATTGTCGGTGTTGTCCGTCTGTTCATAGATTTTTATATTTCTAAATTGTTTCGATGATCTGTGGTTTTTTATCATTTTTAATTTTCATCATGTTTCCGCACACGCCGTATGATTACTTCGCTTGCCCTTCACCGCGTTCTTCTCAGGATTTGCCAGAATCTCATTCACAGCATCCGTTTCGGGATAATGGCCAGACATCTGAATCGAATGAAACTTTTATTCCCATGCATAAATGGGGATTCAAGTTTGATGGAGGCTCAGGTGGAATGGATGCTCGCCAGTTTATGTTCCGTGTTAGCACCTTGGCTCAAAGCTACGGTATTTCGGAGCGTGAATTGGTGTCGACCTTACATATTCTCCTGCAAGGATCTGCCAAAAACTGGTACTGGCAGATGCGTGAACTGTATGGAGACTTGAGTTGGAGTCAGCTGAAATGTGAACTCATTGAACGATTTGGATCTCGGCTTGATGATGCACATATTTGGGAAAATATATTCGCCCGCAAGCAGAGATCTCACGAGCCGTTCATAGAGTTCTTTGAATCCATTGAAGCGATGTCTCTCCAACTCAGGACTCCGATGAGGGACACGGATCTGCGAGAACTAGTCTTTAAGAACATGAATCTCCGATTGCAGGAGCATCTGGCTGGACATGAGTTCTCAACCACCCGAGATCTCGTCAGGATGTGTCGCCGAATTGAAATCACATGGCAACGGCTGGAAATGGATAACCTTCGATATCCAGTTCAGACATGTGAAGTCAATTCTGTGCAACTGCATGACGAATTTTCGGCTGGTTATGATTCATGTCTCCGGTCCGGTGCCCTCCCTGCTGAAGCGCATCCTACTATTCCCCTGCAATCATTTTCTCGGGGAATTGGAATTCAGTCACCGAGGTCTGTAGATGTTTCTACACAGACGTCGCTGCCTGAGGTCCAATTTCACCAAAGCAATTCCCTGGACGTGGCTTGTGACTTTGATTCTGACTGCAAGCCTAACCGCAAGCGGCGAGGATCGAAGTCACGATTCCACAGATCATGGAAATATTTTGTCACGCGACGGTTTCTGAAGCGAGCGTGCATTGAGTCAATCGTGGCATCGCACGAAGACAAGCGGCCTTATGCTGAGATCAGCATTAAGGGACGCAAATTGAAAGGTCTGTTAGACAGTGGTGCAAGCGTTAGCATCCTGGGAGCGGGAGCCCTTGACCTCGTCCGGGACCTTGGTTTGTATCTTCATTCGATGCATGCCGATGTCAAAACGGCATCAGGTCATAGGGCTGACGTGTTGGGATACGTTACTGCATTGGTTCAATTCAATAATCGAACTCGGTTGATTCGGTTTTTGATTGTTCCGGCATTAACGTATTCTATTTATCTCGGGATTGATTTTTGGGACGCTTTTAACATCGCGCCAGTTGTATTGCCCCTGTCTGCAGAATCTTTTATGTCTACTTCAGTCCCCTTGAGTCGTTCTTCTCTTGCGGCCGGTGACCCATCCGAAGTTGTTGACCACCACCTATCGTCCATCGATAAGGTGAAGCTGAGCAAAAGCATCCCGATTTCTAAACGTCATTATTCGGGTACTGCTCATTGCACGGTCGATACTCATTACAGTGGTGAAATCGTACTGCTGAATGAGGTGCACAATGATTCGGATGGAGCATTGTCTGCCGGGAGGAGCGAGTTAAGTGACGGATACTGGGGCTCGCCAATCACCTAAACAGAAACCAGACAGAATATTTCCATGGTGTGAAGTCCAGTGAATGTCTACTTTTTTGTTTTTTTTCCGGTTACCTCTGCCGACATTCTTTCTTTGCCCGGCTGAATGAGACACTCAGGGTCTGGGTCGTCCCCACGATTGTTGCGAATTCCGGCGTACCAACTTCCTCCCATTCGCAACTTCAAATGGCCGCCGTAACATTGTCCCTTTCCTTTGGGCATTCCTACCTTTTCCTCCATAAATTTATTTATTTTTTTTTTACATGTTTCCATTTTCCCTTTAATTTTTACTCCCCCATCATCACAATACTACCCTTTTTCCTTATTAACAACTACAAAAAAATAATACCTACTAATAATTTCAATTTTCCCACTAATAACGTTCCATTTATTAATTCCCACTAACAAAATTTCATTCTATTCATTTTCCCTAACAAAACCTAATTCCTTCCTTAACACTAACTAATTCCATTCCCACTAACAAATTCTATATTTTTATACTAACAAAAATGAATTGACTAACAAAATTCAATCCCATGCCCAAATGAATCATTGAAGTTGCTAATCTGATGAATGGGAGATCGATAAGGCATAGCTCCATTGGATACGTCGCGAGTTTCGACCGTGCGACTGCTGGAACCCTGAGTTCAAGTTCCCCCGGGCGCACGGAAGCACTCTTTTTGGGGTATCGGCAAAATCAATAGTTTTCGTAATGTACTCGTATGTGTGACACTTTACATTCAATCAAGCGATTCTTGGGGATGTAAATTGCCATATATGCAAGTCAATGGAAACTATTGTGATTGTCGATACGGACCAAAAGATGTGTGGGTAGCGGAATCGAAGTGTAATGAACTTCGATTACGTTACCCAGATGCGACAGCGGTAATTGGAAAAGAATTTGATTTGCGGGATCGGATGGGAGAAAGGTGAAATGTGGAAATGAGGTGGTTGGAATTAGGGCAGTCAGTATTGGACGTGGAAAGAAGAAGGTTGAACGCTTTGGGGAGTGAATTTTGTCGGTTTTGCGAGTCCATTGGAAGTGAAAAAGTGGAAGTTCTTTGTCCGGAGGAAGAAGAGTTTTTAGTGAATTAGAAGTGAATCTTAAAATTGCGTTTTGGAGATTGAATGTGGGGTTGGGATTTCCAGTGTTGGTGTTGGGTGAATTTTGGGGGGAAAAATAGTTGAATTTGTATGATAGAACAGAAAGTAGAAAGCTAAGTGACAAAGTGAAACTTGAACGAAGACACAAACTACTTCAAAGAGTGTGGTGAATTAACTGAGAGTGAAAGATAATCGAAAGAATTAAGAAGAAGTGAAAAGAAAATCAGGAGGAACGAAAAGACTTTGAATTTAAACCAATTCTAATTTAAAGTGGAAAGAAATAACAATATAGTGCCAGTGTGAAAATTGCAAAAGGTGGCTGTTTTACCATCCCGCTTGAATTTTTACTGTTTTTTTTCTTTTTGGTTTTCAGAGCCCCCGCTTCTTTCTTGGCCTTTCCCCGAGCGCTCGGAGTCTTGCAGGAAAGTAAGTGAGTTTAAATTTATTTTCTTACTTTTTGCATGGTTTAAATTATTTGATTTTATTTAGTTTTGTATATGTAAATTAACATTGATTTTCTCTTTATTGGCTTAAATCCAATTTCGAAGGGGCGGATTTGATTAAAATTAGTTTTTTTCTCTTATTTTTGTAAAATTTGTGAATGGTTTTGTTACCTAATTTTTGGATTTCTGTAAATAAAACGGCCATGACACATTAAAAACCTCATTTTCATTTCTCAAAATGACCTCCCCCTTTCCCGTCCTTTTCCCTATGTGCTAGTATTTATATGTAAGGTGGCTCAGCACGAGCAGAGGGTGTCCCGGAAGACCCACGACACGACTGAGCGCTAGCCGGCCTCAGCATGCCACCCCGGGCTACAAACCCCTCTGCTAACTTTTAATGTCTGCAACTGCGGTGACTTCCGTGGTTGCTACAGTACCTTTGCCACTGTCATTCCGAAGCACATGGTAGTTCTCCAAACGGTCATTGTGGTGATGGTTAGGAACTGTCTTGTTCAGGAGGATGTCGGGTTGGGAGGATTGGACCAAATCAGCAATGTAAAGCCTCTTATCATGTGAGATGAGGGAGTTTATATTTAGGGACAGAATGGTTAGTCTATTTGCAACCATAAAGGTTGAAATAGAAATTGAGGAGGAGTGGTGCCAAAGTATGGGAGGAAAGCCCTGACCTTGGATAGGAGTTCACTGGGAAAGACTCCCAGCCACTCCACGCTTATCTGTTGTAGGCGTTCGATGGGATTAGGAAACTTCTGAATATGAGGTCCAATTGGAAGGAGGGGCAAAGTAATGTGGGGTTGTAGGAGTTGGTGTAGTATTCGGATAGCTGGGGAGTGGTGAGAATATGTTCTGAGGCGCCGTCCGTTTGACTTTATTTTCGATTGCCCTGTCCAACAATCTTTTCCGTTCCGGACAGCCGGAAACATTAGGTGGATGCCCATGGGTCTTGCACATGGTGCAGAATGGAGCGGTTTTCGGTTTGTCCATATTTTTTCTGGGGCAACTTTCGGAATTATTCTCCTACCCACATGCTACACATCTCATGTTGAATCCACAATTGCTGGATACGTGCCCGAATCTTCGACACCGATAGCATTGAACCAGATCAATTCTTTTCGGGCGTTCAAATACAGCTCTTTGGTTCAAAATGTAGCGCAGCTTAATTATTTCATTTTTATCAGCTTTCAATCCCACTGTAATCCTAAATAAATCCTGGTCGATTTTATTTGCTCTCGACCATGCAGTGGTAAGTGGACTGACAGTCTCGAGGCCTAAATTCGGAATTTGTCTGGCTATGTCCTCTCGAACAGCCTCCGCTCGAAATTCTGAACTAATACCCCTAAGTATCACGACACATTTTTTCTTTTCTTTGGGGGGGTGAATGAGTATCCCACTGCTTCCGTGTTTTTTTGGTAGGTTCATGATGTAGTCGTGCGCCTCGAGGTTGTCTACTGTAACTTTAAGTCAGGAGTTTGATAGCTTTGCGATTCGGTACTATTGACGGGTACCATCTGTAAAAATAAGTGGGAACCACACCTTCTTTGGTCGATTGTTAGTCGCGATTAAGTTATTATTTTGGCTATCGTTTGCCAGTGCGCTGAAAGGGTTAGTGCTAGGTGTGGGTGGGATTGGCATAGGAACCGGGTTTTTAAGTTTGGCGACTAATTTGCCCTTTGCTAATATAAATTCATTTACCTTACAGTTTATGGGATTAACATCTTGGTTAAAGCTTGAATTCTTTGCTGTTGTATCGTCCACATCCATCATGTCCGAAGGCATTTCCTTGCGGGCGGCTTTGGTCTTTTGTTGTTCTGCCATCGTGTTTGCTTGCTCCGCTATCGTGTTTGCTTGCTCCGCCATCATGTTTGCTTGCTGACAATAACTAGTCCATTTTGCCGCCTTTGTGATACTGGCCACGGTGTATTTTATGGGCGCTACCCCAAGATGAAATTTCTGCTTTCTTCCGGTCTTCAACTTTCAACCTTTATGTATATGATCTTGTATGATGAGATATACTTATAGATTTTCGTTTTCTAATAAGTTTTTTATAATTTCGATATTGACCATTTCACACGCGTGTTGACAGCTTCAACTTCCAAACGTCAATCTCCACTACATGGGCTTTCCATCGAACCAGATACTACACTTTTGATTGAATCTTCTCCAAATTTTCAAATAAAATGAATGACAAAAAGACATTTTTGATTCGACTTAGGCAATGATTTTTGTAATATTCGAACAACATTTTGGCTGGTTGAAATGGAATTCTTTTAAAGCAACAATATATTTGTTGTGCATATTCAAACCATTGCCAACAGCAAAAATGGGCGACATTTAGCTGGCTTGTGAATCGAATGCTCACGCTTCCATTGAATAAGGAAGGCCTGAAAAAAGAAACGTCCCACATTTATAAGCTAGCCGAGTGGAATGGATACCCTACGGATGAAGTCACCAAATTGATAGCCAAACGAACGAAGGAGATCTTCAATAAAAAGTTCACAACGCTAACTGCGGAAGTCGAGCAACGGAAGAGATTGGTTGTAACGTTTGACTCAAGGACGGAAACAATGAAGAGGGCTGTGAAGAACGTAGACATCGACCTAGTTTATACGAGCCGGGCCACAAAAATACAGAACTTGCTTGGATCAACCAAGGACCCCATTCCCAAAATGGAGCGGAGTGGAGTCTACAAGGTATCGTGTACGAAATGTAATGGATGTTACATTGGACAAACGAGGAGATCACTAGGTGTCAGATGGAATGAACACTTAAGGGAAGCAGTCAACAAAAACAAAAAGCAGGATGCAAAAAACTTCAAATCAAAAGTAGCGGAGCATATAGTCCTTGAAAAACATGACATCACTGCGGACAACGTAAGCATGCTGAAAACGGTTACAAACGGATGGAAGCTTGATGTAGCAGAAAGCTTGGAGATATTCAATCGGAAGACGCAGGACATTTGGAACGGCGACCCAGCTAACGGATACACCTGGCTATTCAAGCTTACAAAATAATGAAGGTAGTTAAGTAGTAATTAAGGATAAACAAATTTTTGAATGGTAAAGGATCAGGTAATTAGAGATTAAGTAAAAGTACTTTGAGGGATTAGATGTAATTAGAGATTCATATTAATACGTTAATGAGTTTAGTATAAATATTAGGACACTTATAGTTTAGGGAATAGTAGTACTGAGGAAGTTCTCAAGTAGAGAACGAAACAATTGTATACTAAATTTAAAATAAATAGTAGAATTAAAGGGTATATACTTTCTTTCATTTTTTTTATATCATAAACGTTTTTCTTGAATTAAATCATTCTATTTATCCACATACTGTAGGTTAAGTGCAAAACCCTTTTGACACGAGCGTATTTCTGTCTACGCAATTTGTTCATCTTGTGTCAGCCTGGCTTCAAGCCCGCTTACACTAGGGAGCTCACTTTTGATGGCCTCCACTACCTCGTTTATGTCCCTGATTTTAATGGTTGCCAGGGGCTCGAGCGAGGGGAGGAGGGAGAGGACTAAGCTGTATGATATTCTTACGCTTGAAAGTTCGTACCAAAGGGGAGTGAAGGCAAGTTTCTGTCCTTGCATAAGAGAAAACAAATTGATCCGATGGCCAGATACTTCATACGATACGATCACTGTAAGGGTGATAAAAAAGTTTCCATTTGTAGAGCACGTTTGAATTTGCTTTGGATGGATTTCACAGCTTCAGATACACAAATGAACCGATATGACCACCCCTGACAGGTACTCACAAAGAAAGTTAACAAGGAGAACAAACAAAAATTAGTACAGTGTTTTCTGTTATTAAATTAAAAGAATGTTTAATAAGAAAATTGTTTGTGCGTTTGCCAAAATTCCTATGTCCTCGCAGTGCTTCACAATATTTTGCATTCGACAGCTTATAAAAACATTCTGAATTCTTTTCCCGGTAGCAATATAATACTAATATTAAATCAAATGCTTTGGATCTCAGTACTAAGAAAACATTTTCTTGTTATTTAATTGCGTTTATTGCAAAATATTTTCTTTATTTTTTTAATAAAATACAATGTTGAATAAACTGCTATTTTTTGGGCCCAAAATAGTTCGCACATATGTTTTACTTTTCGAATGAAAACATCTAATTCAACAAATGAAGTGGATAATTTGAGTAAATTTCGTCTTTCGGCGATGGAGTTGTGTTTTTCACGGTTTTTTTTATGGGTGACGTCCGTCCGTCCGTATGATTTATAATTTTACGGCTACAGTTTTCCACTTGTGACAGCTTGCAAATTTCAGAGAATTGAGCCATATTTAGTCAAGTTGAAGGCATTTGATTTTTTCGGTGATAACAAAAATGACTTTACTCTTCAAGGTTCGTTCCTCATGAAACTAATAATACAGTTTTGTACCAATTTTCTCAAAAAATCAGAGAATGATGTCAGCAACAATGAAAAAGAAATATCTTTCTTGGTCTATTATTTGAGCGTTTCTTTTCTTTTTTTCATTTCAGCATCAATGGATCGGAGGCACCTTCCGCTGCCACCGATATTAGTTCAGTAAGGCAATAGGTTAAGTAAAATGAAATGTAAGATAACTAGGTTAAGATAAACCATAGATAAGGAAATAGTCCGCTAGGTTAAGCATAAATTAGAGCTAAGTTTGATATGTAAGTACTATTTAATTGGAATAAATGAAATCTAGCTCATCATAAGTTGATTCTGTGCGCTGTTAGCAACTTGGTGTCTAATCTTCAAATTTATTCTACGAAAATGACGACCCTCGTTCAAGCTTTGTTGCTCGCTTGTCTTCTTGCTTTGTGTTCGGCTGTCGAGGATGAAAGTAAGTTTCCACGCATAGCTACGTAAAAAAGATCCTTGTTAATATCATATTTGAATTTCAGTTGAAGACAGGAGAATAGGTTGTCCAGCAAATGAAGTTTATTTGCGATGCGGACCAGCCTGCCAAAGGGAATGCCGGACTCTGAGGAGGCCATGTACGATTCTGAATGTTAAATGCCCTAACGGATGCTATTGTATAGATGGTTATGCTCGCATAACGCCAGGAGGAAGATGCGTACCCATATCACAATGCCGGAGATTGATTATATTCCCATCAAATCCAAGTATATTGGAAGAATGAAATGATGCTTCATGGTATCACCTGGTCGATTAGTACGAATAAAGAAAAAAATAAAGAAAAATTATTTTGGCGGAAATTGAAGTTTTTCAAAAACCAACTCAGATCTAGGGCATTATAATACAAGTTGAGGATCTAGTAGTTTCTGTCCATATCCATCCTTTTATCTATTCATCATTGCTAGTATGCTCAAAAATAGTAGAAGCTACAATAATTAAAATTTGTGGAAAGGTCAGATTAAGTGTTTGCTGATTAAAAATGTTCAAAGGCTTATAAGAGGGATCCCATATTGAGTTAGGTGACCCACGATATATTTTTATAATAGATAATTGAATAGGGTATCAAATAAGGCGACTTGATAAGAAATTTGAGAATATGAAAAATAAATCTTTCTGTCTCCATTAGGGGGCCTTTAGTGCGGCCAAAAGAATGGAAAATTGTTGTAACCCTCGATATTGCACACCTTAGCGCCGATGAACCTTTTAAAATCTCGAAAAGTATGAGTGCAAGAGCTGAAGGACTAGGATTTTGATTCCTGCTTTGCTGGAGCCATTGCCATCTTCGTATCCAACAGTCTCCGACTCGGCCGTGAGAGTTATTGCAGGCGTGATAGCTATCGCCCTCCTTGCTAGGGGGCGCCGCGCTATTTACCTGCGCCTAACGAGGATGCGAGGGATATAGTTGTCCGCGAAGAGAGACAGCGCTCGGATGTGAGACCGTGGCTAAATCGAAGGCATGGTGAGACTGACTTCTATCTGACCCAGGTTTTGAGCGGGCACGCGTGTTTTCAGTCTTACCTGCACAAGATCGGTAAGTCACGGTCTCCCGATTGTCGGTTTTGCCCAATAGAGGAGGACAATGCCTGTCACACATTTTTTGCGTGTACAAAATGGGTCAGGCTGCGTGAACTTTGCAGGGAACCGGGGGAGCTCACCCCGGATAATATAGTTGCGGTTATGCTCGAATCGGTTGACAAATGGAACCAGGTGACACATTATACTCGGGCAGTCCTAAAATATAAAAGGGACTCACAGCAGCCGGAGGCGCTAGGGCTGGGGGATCGCTCTACTGGCAATTCCTCTTCCCCTCTCCCCTCCCACTAGAAAAGGGATTCCCCAGCTCGAAGGCGCTCCACGGCGTAACAAAACGAGACCTGGCCCGAAGCAATGTGTCAAACGGTTCCAGGCTAGGTTCTCAGGTTGACAGGGGAGGTGTTTAGTGGGTAGTCCAGTCGTGCACGGCAGTCCCACACTCTGTGCATAAATAGCATTCACCTCCCTACCACAAAAAAAAAATTGCCATTACACTTTCCGTGCTCTGGCATCTAGAAAAGTCTGAGGGATTCGTGTCTACCAATCAAGTTCAATTTTTTCAGACATTGATGAGAAGTTTTATAATTTATTGTACTTTTGGTCGTGGAAGAGGGAAGTAGTATTGCTTGTCTATCGCTACAGATGCTGATTTTTATTCCTCTCTATTTATTGTCCATGATCCTTGATACAACGTCTAATATAGAAAATGCTTTTGACTGACCACAGAGGTCGGTATTCCTAGCGGAGTCGATTCCTGGAAATGTTGATTTGAAAATCATCCGGTTCCAGCTCCCAGTTTATCCTAGAGGCGTATGATTTAGAAGGTTATAACTACTTTTTGAAACAGTCACTCCAAATAACAGGAAATTTTCTGTAAAAATTTCGAACCAGCACTCATCAGTAGGAATATCTATCTCTGGATAATAATTCGCTAACTACTTGAGGAGGCAAGTTTGATGTGGCGTCCATGAGCCAACCTGGAGTTGTGCGAGTGGCCTCCTCTATTTCCAGAAATACATTTTCGCAGCCAAGCCAAACAGGACGACGCTAAAAACGGTTTGCATGGTACCACCAGACTAAAGGTCTGTAATAAATCAGTTACTATGAAGGCATGGGGAAGATACTCAATGATTGGCATCAGTCGTGGTGAACAGCATGAAGGAAAGATAAACTGCGTGCCTAACCCCTAATCTGGGACTGAAGCTGAATCGAACGAGGGAGGGGGCATGTGTATTCTCAGTCATACTTGCACAAGATTAGTAGGTCGCGATCGCCTAACTATAAGTTTTGCGCAGGAGGGATAAGCTTTGCCTGCCATAAATTTATGCATGCAAAAGATAGGCTAGGCTGCGTAGGCATCTCTACAAGAATGCAGAAGAGCTCTCATCGGATTGACTGATAGAGGAGGATGGGTTGGAATATAAAAGCATGTGGCACGTTATGTTCGGCAGTCCAACTCACAGCAGCCGGGAATGTCGGGGCTCGGGGATTAGTTTAATGAGACGTCCGCCGACTCCAGATGTTATATTCGGAGGACCGCGTCGCTCTGATGAATGTACTGCGAAGTACTTTGGTGACATTTTACGTAAATTTTTCAAGAGAAGGTTACCTATTGCGGAGAGTAACTTATATACACACCCATGTATATATATATATATATATATATATATATATATATATATATATATATATATATATATATATATATATATATATATAAATATTGTATATATAAATATATATATATATATATATATATATATATACATATATATATATATATATATATATATATAAATATTGTATATATATATATATATATATATATATATATATATATATATATATATATATATATATATATATATATATTGGTTCGCGGCCAATAATTTTAATGTTCCGGGAAAGTGAAAACGCAATATCTTTTAAATCAAGTTAGAAGAGTTTTTAACACTTTCACCAATTTTAATTTTCACTTTGTCTATAAATTTTTCACTTTAACTGTCTTATCTATTACGAAAATCACTTTACTATTACTCGATCAATATCGCTTTCCAATTCGTACTCCACACTATCGCAGTTTTTACTATCGCGGTTCTAATGACTAATCCCCCATACATTCAGTTCGCCTTTATATAGGGTCTCTAGCCGTTCAATCCATTTCTCGTACATCGGCGAATGTTCTACCGAGAGGTATCTGGTATATTCGAGCAGCTTAATGAATGGAGCAGTGACTCACTTTCAGATGTTGATCACGCTTGGTGGGTTCTCGTGGTTTCGAGTAAATTCATTTTGTTGATCATGAGGTTCTTAATGGTTATGAAAACAATTGCTCGCAGAATTATTTGTACATGTAACACTGCCTCCACCTCAGTTCTTTTCGCTCCGAAAAGATGTGTCGCCAGTTGTAGTCAATTGTCCCTGGATGTAATATGGGGCAAGACGGTCCAAGTAAACGGTTTTCATTTTGGCTCTTGGCTTACGGTGTTCCTGTATACGATATACGACGTCGTTGATTCGCTTTGTAACTCGGTATGGTCCCTCCCAATTATGTTGCAACTTTGCAGGCCTACCCTTTCGCCGTTGCTGGTTATATAGCCACACCAAGTCATCTTGCTGGAAGCCAGTTGAATTTGCCTTTAGATCATACCAGGTCTTCATGCGGTCAGCAGCAGATTCAAGGTGTTTTCGCACTGTCCGATGTATCTGTTTCAACCATTGTCTTAGCTTCCTTGCGTACTCAGAGATCGTTTGGGGTTTCTCAGGGGGTGTCCCGAACTTTATATCAGCTGGCAGACGAAAAGTCTTTCCTAAAATGACTTTGGCTGGGGCTTGACCCATTGATGCATGTTCGGCAGCTCTGTATGCCATCAAAAATAGTGTGATATGTCGGTCCCAGTCCCTTTGGTTCTCGTCAATCATTTTGGCTAGGTGTTTATTGAGCGTGCCGTTAAACGTTTGACCATTCCATCGGGTTGCGGGTGCAGCGGTGTTGTCCTCGTTTTCCGTATTCCCAGTAGTTCACACATTTCGCCAAAAACTAGTGACTCAAAGTTTCGGCCATGATCCGAATGTAGTTTGCAATGTACGCCGTACCTACTGACACAATTTAATACTAGTTGTTCAGCTACAGTAGTTGTTCCTGGTTGGGAATGGGGTAGACCTCGGGCCACTTGCTGAAATAATAATCGCGTGTATCGATTTCCCCATTCGGGTTCAGGAAAGGGTCCTGCGATGTCAACAGCTATCCTTTCAAACGGTACCCCATGTTGTAAGTTTGCATTAATCCTCTCAGTCTTCGCTTTGGACCTTTGACAGAAGCGCAGATTGAGCATCGACGGCACTAGTCCTCTACGTCTTCTCGAGCGTGGAGCCAGTTAAAATCTTTCCCGCGATTTCGCTAAGGTCATGTTAACACCAAGGTGGCCTCTCGAGGATCCTTCGTGCATCTCCTTAAGGACATCGTGGATTCGGCTTTTGGGAAGTATCGTTTGCATCCTATAGGAGCTGCCATCCGCCGTTTCCCATTGCCACTTAAGTACGCCACCCTCCACCTGAAGGGATCTCCATTGTGCCCAATAGCTTTTCAGGATTGCGCCATGCATCGAAACTTCCTTTCAATCAAGTCGCTCAGTTGTCTCCTTCCATACGAGCAATGGCCCAATGTCTTCATCGGCTAACTGGGCGTTTTGGATCTCCTTCAATGGCCAAACTTCATCGAATCCAGCCGTTATCATTCGCCGATCAACGGTCAGCTCCTTTTCCTCAATCCGTCGGCAATGCTTGCAGTTAGCTGGACATGGACGACAAGGTAGGGCGTCAGCATTTCCATGAACTCCACCCTTCCGATGAACAATTTTTTTAGTCGTATGACTGTAATCTTTTGATACATCTCGCAACTTGTCCTTCGGAGTTTTTAAAATTAAGTAGCCATCTCAGCGATGCATTTCTGGCCATAAAGGTACTGGTGGAACTGCTTGGTGGCCTCTATTATAGCCAATAGCTCCTTCCTGGTCACGCAGTAGTTCCTCTCACTTTTTGAGAGAACTCGACTGTAATACGAGAGGACTCTTTCTTCGCCATCGATCTGCTGGGAGAGTACAGCTCCAATCCCATCGTTGCTCGCATCAGTGTCAACTACAAACATTATTCCGGGTTTTGGATATGCCAGCACAGGTGATTCACACAACTTCTCCTTCAAGGTATCAAAGACTGCCTGGCAATACTCATTCCAGATATACGGATAATCTTTCTCGGTTAGCTATGGAGACATTTAACTACTTTGGCAAAGTCTTTGACGAATTTTCGATAGACCAGACGCAGAAAACTTTGTAGTTGGCGCTTGCTGTTTGGTGTTGTCCAGCTTTTTACGGCTTCAATTTTCTCATGGTCTGCTTTGACCCCTTCTGCTGATACAACGTGTCCCAGGTATTTTACTTCGGCTGTGAAAAGGACGCACTTGTCGGGACTAAGTTGCACATTCGCCAGTTGCAACAGTGAGAAAACCCTTTCTCAGTTCCACATTTGCTCTTCGAACGTTCCCCCGATAACAGTGACGTCCTCTAGGTACACCAAGCAGGTCCACCAGGATAGGCCTCGTAGCACGTATTCCATCAGGCGTTCGAAGGTGGCTGGAGCATTGCAAAGCCCAAATGGCATCACCAAAAATTGCCACGATTCGGTCCCAATTGAAAATGCGGTCTCCTCTCGATCCTCCTTGTCGGTTTCTATCTGCCAGTAGCGACTCTTGCGATCGAGTGTAGAAAACCATTTTGCATCGGATTCGTGGAAGCGGGTAACTATCTTTTTTAGCGACGTCGTTGAGCTGCCTATAGTCGACACAAAAACGAGTGCTACCATCTTTTTTCTTTACTAGAACTACTGGCGCGGCTCATGGACTGACAGAAGGATCGATAACGCCTTGTTTTTCCATGTCCGAGATCAGTGCGCTCACTTATCCTTGTTTGGCTATAGGAAGACGTCTCGGTGCTTGTCAGATTGGCTTGGCTCCTTGTGTATCTATGACGTGAGTTACCATACTCGTTTGGCCGTGATCATCCGGGCTTGTTGAGAAGATGCCACTGTACTTGGTGACCAGATCAGAGGCTCACTTGAATAGCTGCACTGGCAATTTGACCTGCTTCAATATTGCAGACGTGGATTCCCGGGCTTTCTATGTGTCTTGCCTCTTTTTCCAATGATGGTCGTGAGTGGCTTCCAAAGAGGTGATGGTGGAAACAGGCTGGCAGCTTCCGATGACTTCTCCCGCGTTGATGCTCGTGGTTGAGTCTACGGTGTTAGGGACTCTAACCGGCACGTATCCGTTCCTTATAAATCTTACAAGGCATCGTCCTACAATCAAACTGCGCAATGCGGACATCTTCGTTGGCTCTATCAGATAAGATCGGTGGTCTCCAAAATCACCATCAAGCTTGGCCCATACAATGCTTTCGACAGAATTCGGTACATCAGTGTCGGTACATACTACTGCATTCATCTTGGGAATTTGGACGCTGGGATCCTCCATCAATACTTCGACATTCTGCCATTTCAATACCCGTTTTCCCAAAGCCAACGTGATTCGATGTGGTCGCAGAAAATCCATTCCGAGAATGCAGTCATCCATAATGTTCGCGACCAGAAAATTATGTCGGAACGCAAGGTCTCCCAACTGTATCTAGAGGTTAATCTATCCATGGACAGGTGCAGTTTCTCCCGTTGCTGTCCGCAGTGAGAAAATCATGCCCTTGTGAAGTAGTTGTTGCCTCACATGGTCTGGTCGGATAATCGATCGGATTGCACCAGTGTCGATTGTCATTTTAGGCTCCTGATTCGGTCTGGATCTCCACCACCCTGGACAATAGCTCTGTTTTCTTCGCTTTTTGCAGTCTCTTTGCAGGTGCCCCTTCTCTCTGCAATTCCAGCATCTAGGCGCACTATTCACCTGTGGCTCTCGCTCATTTTCCGCGCGCTCACTCTTGCACTCGTCTGTCATTACCTCGCGAGCCCGGGCAGTGGTACGTGTTACATTTTTCACTGCCTCAAAGTTCAGACTATAAGCCAATGCGTCCTTAACCGTTTGCATTTGAGCTAAACGCACAGCTTGTTGCAATTCCTGGTCCTTTAATGCACTGATGAATGTTTCTGTCGCTGCGTCGTCTCGATGTTCTGGGTCATAATCTGGGTAAGCCAAAAGTGCCAGTCACTCAATGTCTTGGGCTAGCTGCTGTAGTGTTCCGCCAGACTTCTGCATCCGATGCCGTTGGTGTGACCGATAAATCTGCTTCAGATGATCGTCTCCATAACGCATGTGGAGCGCATTCATTATAGCAGCCGGGTTTGAGCGCAACTCAAAGGGGATAGTCTGCAAGAGCTCGGCAGCTGGGCCTCTTAGAGCAAGAATCAATGCAGTTGCTCGTTCCTGCTCATTCCAGTGATTTATCCTAGCGGCGGCTTCAAACTGGATTTTGTAATTACTCCAGGCCGTTCGCCCGTCGAATATTGGTGCTTGCACAATTCTGGATGTGCTTTGCGCTGCGGTTATAAGCGGGGCTGGTGAGGTGGTTACTAGTGCTTTCGCTGCTTCCAAGTCCTTTTTCAATTTTTCCATCTCATGGTTCATTCTCTCCTCGACTGGCTGGCTGATCTCAAGCATGATTCTCTCTTCGACGTGGTATACCTTTTCCTCGACGCATTTAATTTGGTTGTTGAGACTACTGAGCTCCGCTTTGATTTCAGTTGACTGTTTCTCCAGCTTCTGTGTGATGTCTGCTTGATGTCTGCCTTGATTTCGAACGCTTGTTGGTCTAGCTCCACTGATTATTGATTTAGCTTCGTTAATTGTTCATTTAGCTTCGCAGCTAAACTGGAAGTCTGTTCATTTAGCTGCGCTGATTGTTCATTTAGCTTCACAGTTAGATTGGATGACTGGTGTCGCTGCTCTTGCTGCATCAGCATCAACATTTGCATCAGTGCATCTTCTGGTTCCTTTGATTTTGGCGTTTCTACGTCTCCCTTAAGCTCCACCATGGTGAATTCATTTATTTTTAAATGTTAGCTTCGTGGTTATTATTTATTTTTATTATCTCGGCTTTTATTTATTTTTTTCCACCAGTTTCCACGTTACATTTCACTATTGTGCATTTTTCCTTTTGGTTTGTTTATGTTTATGTTTAAAAGTTTTTCACTTTAAAAGTTTTCTTTCTCACTTCTCGACACCACTGTCGCGTGTTATGATTTGCGGCCGATAATTCTAATGATCCGGGAAAGTTAAAAACGCACTGTCTTTTAAATTAAGTTAAAAGAATTTATTCACTAAAAATGCACAATTTATAATTTCACTATTTTACAACTCGTCTATCAATTTTTACTTCAACTGTCTATCACTTCAATATCGCTTTTAATTCGCACTCCTTACTATCGCAGTTTTACTATATCGCCGTTGTAATGAATAACCTCCCATTCATTCAGCTCACCTTTATATAGGGTCTCTAGCCAATCAATCCATTTCTCGTACATTGGCGAATGTTCTGCCGAGAGCTACCTGGGATGCATGATCAACATCTGAATGGAGCAGTGACGTCGCTTTCAGATGTTGATCATGCTTGGTGGATTCTATTGCTTTCGAGTACATTCTTTTGTTGATCATGATCTTCTTAATGGTTGTGAAAACGATTGCGACAGTAGCTCGCAGAATTATTTACATATGTAACAATATATATATATATATATATATATATATATATATATATATATATATATATATATATATATATATATATACAGATTTTCATTCTTTTGGCCTCACAAAAGGCCCCCTGATTGAGACAGAATGATAAATTTTTTAAATTCTTAATTTTTTTTATTAATTCTCCCTATTTGATACCCATTCAATTAGCTATTATAAATTTATATCGTGGGTCATCTCACTCAATGGGGGACCCCTCTTATAAGCCTTTGACATTTTTTAATCAGCAAACACTTAATTTGATCTTTCCATAAATTTTAATTATTGTAGCTTCTACTATTTTTGGGCATACTAGCTATGATGAATAGATAAAAGGATTCTAGTGCCCCAGATCTAAGTTGGTTTTTGAAAAACTTCAATTTCCGCCAAGATAATTTCTCTTTATTTTTTTCTTTATTCGTACAAATTGACCAGGTGATACCATGAAGCATCATTTCATTCTTCCAATGTACTTGGGTTTGATGGGAATATAATCAATCTCCGGCATTGTGATATGGGTACGCATCTTCCTCCTGGTGATATGCGAGCATAACCACCCATACAATAGCATCCGGATGGACATCTAATATTCACACTAAAACATGGTTCCTTAAAATTACGACACTCCCTTTGGCAGGCTGGTCCGCATTGCAAAAAAACTTCATTTGTTGGACAACGTATTCTCCTGTCTTCAACTGAAATTTAGATATAATATTAAGAAGGACCTTTTCATGTAGCTATTTGTGGAAACTTACTTTCGTTCTCGACAGCCGAACACAAAGCGAAAAGACAAGCGAGCAACCAAGCTTGAACGAGGGTCGTCATTTTCGTAGAATAAATTTGAAGATTAGACACCAAGCTGCTAACAGCCCACAGAATCGACTTATAATGAGCTAGAATACAAGCTCCTCGTATTTATACCTGGACCTGCTTTCAAAATCAAGGTCTTTATTTCCTTGAAAGCCAAAAAAAAACAGGAGTATGCTCCTAGCAGAAGGGTTCAGAACCTAAGAAACAATAAACTCAAATAATAGAATAAGAAAGATATTTCTTTTTCATTGTTGCTGATATCATTGCTAGAATAGGCTCTCTGATTTTTTGAGAAAATTTTTACAAAACTGTATTATTAGTTTCATGAGGAACGAACATTGAAGAGTAACGATGTTTTGTTTTTGTTATCACCGAAGAAATCAAATGGCTTCAACTTGACTAAATATGGCTCGATTCTCTGAAATTTGCAGAGTGTAACAAAAATGTAAAACTGTAATCGTAAAATTATAAATCATACGGACGGACGGACATCACCCATAAAAAAATCGCGAAATATACAGTTCCATCGTTGAAAGACGAAATTTACTCATATTATCTACCGAAAAAATTGCAGCAAAAAATCTTCATTTGTTGAATTAGATGTTTTTATTCGAAAAGTAAAACATATGTGCGAATTATTTTGGGCCCAAAAATAGCAGTTTATTCAACATTGTATTTTATTAAAAAAATAAAGAATAAACGCAATCAAATAACAGGAAAATATTTTCTTAGTACTGAAATCCAAAAGCATTTGATTTGATATTAGTATCATGTTGCTACCGAGAAAAAAATTCAGAATGTTTTTATAAGCTGTCGAATGCAAAATCTGGTGAAGGACTGTGGGGGCATAGGAATTTTGGCAGACGCATACTCAATTTTCTTATTTAACCATCTCTTAATTCAATAACAGAAAACAAGGGCGTCGCCAGCTTATGACTAGGGGGGGGCAATATTATGGAGGATAAAAAATATGAACGCCTGGTACAGTCGAAAGCATGAAGCGTTACACTTTGGAAGTCTTTGTCTCGATGACAATTGTAATGAGAACGGTTCTAATATCAATGTATAAAACTTCACAAGCCATCGACAGCACAATAACTAAATCAAACTTTTAAACACAGTTATAATTATTTATTTTAACAAAAATAATTTTTAATTAAAACATAACCTGCGGGGATTTTTCGCAAAACTTTCAACCACTTTATCATTAAAATTATTTAGGTTTTTATTTATTATAGCTCTGTGTACACTCATAATGGCCTGACTATTAAGGCAATCTTCTGCCATGGTGCTTCTTAGCAATGTTTTTAGTATTCTGAGGTTGCTAAAGGATCGCTCTATTGAACAGGTCGTGCATGGTAAAGCGATCAAAATTTGCAATGCTTTTCCCGTTTCAGGAAAGAAGAAATTTGTTTCTTTTAGGACATCAACAACTGTAAGATTTGTTAGATTAAGCCTATCGTGCCACAATTGCTGCCAAAGTTCGATTTTATTCTTTATGCTCGGTGGTAATAGATTCACAAGTTTGTTTCACATTTTCAGTTATCTGTTGCATCTTCGCCGGGTGTAACTTAGATAATGCGAATGATGGCGGGTTTTCTTCAGCAAAACGTACTTCTACTTGATAATTCAATCCAAGTATGGTATTACTGAAGACCTCTTCAAATATTCTGAAGGGCTTTCTGCTGGATGATTGCTTCTATGACGTTTTCCTCCCGTAATACGCGGCATTGATGTAATGTCCTCCTCCAGTCCGACTTTCTCCGCAACAGCAGTAGCTTCCTTTATAATTCCATCAAAGCCAAGTGTTTGGCTACCAACATAATCCCGAGAATGAAAGAAGTAGCCGCATGCAGTTGAAAGGCACTTTTCCAAGTTGCACTATTTCCTTCCTGAGATAATGTTTGTAAGGCTTCCAGAATTACTGGAAGATTTCCTTTAAAAACTCTGATGGTTTTGTGATTCTCACTCCATCTTGTCTCGCAAAGTCTGGAAATATTAGGTATCAACTTCCTCCTCAAAACTGATTCTCGAAAAAAGTTTATAGTATCTTTGGTGGTTCCCATGGCATTTCTAATTTCAGGAAGTGAATTTAGATCATTGATAACTAGATTCAGTTTGTGGGACGAGCAATGAAAGTAGAGGGCTTTGGTGTACTTTTTGTGTAAGATCGCTTGTACCCCTCCGTCTTTTCCTAACAACGTTGAACAACCATCAAAACCAAAACCAACGCATTTATTTATATTCAGATCTTCTTTTGTCAAAAACTCATTTATGGTCTGTGCAATCGACTTCGCATCTAATTCTTTTAGCTCAATGAATCCGACAAACATTTCTTGGACTTCCTGTGTTTTTTCATCAAAATATCGCATCCCAATCGATAGTTGTTCAGTTCCAGAAATATCAGCTGCTAGCACACTATATGCTGCTACTTCTTCCCCTTTTTTCATAATATCAGCCTTAATAACGCTTCCACAAATACCACTAATTTCATTTTGGATTTCCACTGAACGGTAGCTTGCATTCTTTTTCCCTTGCTCCATGTGTTTCTTTAAAATCAAATCTCCCGCGTCCATTCGCAGCCTTTATAAATCCTCGAGAATACCTTCACCATAATGTTTACCTCTCAGTGCTAGGTCGTGTGACACGCAAAACGTAATGCAGGAAATAATAGATTTTACAATTTTGCGATTTTCTTCAATAATTCCCTGGGAATATTTGTTCAGTTGCACATCGACAGGCACACCTTCGAGAAAAGATTTAGCAGCTTTCAATGCCTCCTTATGGAAGTGGGTTTCAATGTGCTTTTTGCACTGCTCGTGAATATCTTTGAACTTGCAAAAGGGCCTTATAGTAAATGATCCCAATATACCTCTAAATGAATTTGGATTTGGTGGGAACAACGTACAATATTTACAAAATGCTTCTTTTTGGCGCCTGGAATATACCAACCATGGAGAGTATGTTTCCAACCAAGAATAATTAAATTTTCTCTTTAAACGTTTTGCATCTTTCGCAAAATTATAGTTTGCGGAAGGGGACCAACAGTTTTCAATCAATTCCTTCTTCTTTTCGGTTGATAACATGTGTGCCCGTCCAACATATTGCCCGATATCATTTTCATTGCAGTCATCCTCATCCATCAATGAATCAGGATTCGGCGCCAGAGCCAGATATCTAGAGGAACTTGGTCTAGGTAGTTCCTGCGGCTGAAGATAACCTGTTGTGGTTGTGGTGACCGATAAAGACACATGCGATATTGTCGTTACTTTGTCCTGTTCATCGCTGTCGCTACTTGATCCATCCGTTTTTTTTTCGTTTCAAATTTCCTGCAAAAAAACGCTTTGATAAAACTTTATGTAATTAATTAAATTTTTACGGGAGAGCAGTCTTGTTCAATTACTAATAAACATTATCTCAGGAAGCTTTTTGAGCCTTATTTATATCAAGGATCTGTTTTGATTTGTATTTAATTAAACCACAAATATAATTTATGTTTTGTTTTCAATAAACTCTTTTTTTATAAAATAATAGTTTTTCTTAACATTTCCCTTCCACATAATCGATCCTTTCTTTCCACATCAAAAATATGCCAGATAAAATTAAAAATTATATTCTTAACGATTATTATCATCTCTATCTACACTACCGGCCAAAAGTTTAGGACCAAGAATAAAAATCTTTGTTAACTGGAAATTATTTCAAAAGGACATCTGCTGAAGATCTAATTTGAATACTTGAGTATTCTATTGCTACTAAAGAATATCTAACAAGTGCCCTCCTTGCATATTTTTATGTTTGCGTCCTAGAAAGGTCAATTGTTCCCAAGCATTAATTAAAGCCCCTTCAATGACTAACAGATAAAGTAATATTTCTCTGACCTGCTCATTACGAATCTTTTTGGTCTTATTTAGTGTTGACCGTAATTAAGGATAATTTTAGCTTCCTGAAACGAATATATTTCCTAAGTTTTCGAAGAGTTCATCTTTCTCTAGTTTGATTAGTCTCAATTGGCCTTGTTATAGTCAAGACACTTTAAAATGGGAAAAGCCCGCGAAATTAGCAGTGAAATTCGTGCCGTCATAGTTGCCTTGCAAAACGAAGGCAAAACTGAACTTCTAATTGCGTCGCAACTCAAGTTATCGAAGACTTGTGTTCATAACGAAACAACCCGAAACAAAGCGACTGGCAGTAATCAAACCCGTTCGCGATCGGGAAGGCTAAAATGTACCACTCAAAGTGAGAATAATCTAATCGTCATTACCAGCAAGCGAAATAGACTTCTAACAGCACCACAAATCCGCGAACAAATGAACAGCTCTCGATCGAAACCTGCGTCAGTGACTACGGTAAAACGACGATTAAGAGATGCTGGCTTATTTGGCCGGGTCGCAGTTCGAAAACCGCTTCTAAGACCACAAAATAAAAAGAAACGCATGCAGTGGGCACTTATCCATCGAGATTGGACCGCAGAAGACTTCAAAAAAGTTCTTTGGACAGACGAATCCAAATTTCAAAATTTAGATCAAACGACGAACTTATGTTCGACGTAGCGCCGAGGAAAAGATGCTGCCAGTCTGTGTGGTGCCAACAGTCAAGCACGGTGGCGGTTCCATTATGGTCTGGGGATGTTTCTCGAGCCGTGGAACTGGGAATCTGGTACGAATCAATGGAATCATGAAAAAGGAGCAGTATAAACAAATACTTCAACGAAATGCCATTCCGTCCGGCCTACGATTAATTGGAAATGGATTTTTTTCCAACAAGATAACGATCCCAAACATAGTTCTAAATTATGCAGGGACTATTTAGAGTCCGGACGTACACCCAATTGAGCTTCTGTGGGATGAGCTGGATAGAAATGTGCGGAGCCGTTGCTCCTCTTCACCGGAAGACATGTGGAAGGCTCTACAAGAAAGCTGGAACCAAATTTCATCAGAAAGTATTGACAAATTGATTGACCGTTTGCCAAGATTAGTGAAAAAAGTGATAAAATGCAAAGGAGGCTTTTTGGACGAAACATCTGTTTAACATATAAGTGGCATTTTTAAAGTTAAGAGTTGACATTCACTTATTCTTCTGTTTGATTATAATCTATTTCTTCTAGTTAATAAATATTTTAATCAAAAATTAAACCTTCTACTTTATATTTTGAGTTTTGTTCATTTTTCATCTTTCATGGTGTTGGTCCTAAACTTTTGGCCGGTAGTGTAGCTAGTATATCCGTTACCAAAGCTAAAAGAAATAAAAAAATAATACTAGCTCCAAGTCCAAGATTAAAGCAGTACATAACTTACCAAAAAACTTTCTGATGTCCATTTTGATAAGATGATGAATGGAGACACACAGTGACTACGGTAAAACGACGATTAAGAGATGCTGGCTTATTTGGCCGGGTCGCAGTTCGAAAACCGCTTCTAAGACCACAAAATAAAAAGAAACGCATGCAGTGGGCACTTATCCATCGAGATTGGACCGCAGAAGACTTCAAAAAAGTTCTTTGGACAGACGAATCCAAATTTCAAAATTTAGATCAAACGACGAACTTATGTTCGACGTAGCGCCGAGGAAAAGATGCTGCCAGTCTGTGTGGTGCCAACAGTCAAGCACGGTGGCGGTTCCATTATGGTCTGGGGATGTTTCTCGAGCCGTGGAACTGGGAATCTGGTACGAATCAATGGAATCATGAAAAAGGAGCAGTATAAACAAATACTTCAACGAAATGCCATTCCGTCCGGCCTACGATTAATTGGAAATGGATTTTTTTCCAACAAGATAACGATCCCAAACATAGTTCTAAATTATGCAGGGACTATTTAGAGTCCGGACGTACACCCAATTGAGCTTCTGTGGGATGAGCTGGATAGAAATGTGCGGAGCCGTTGCTCCTCTTCACCGGAAGACATGTGGAAGGCTCTACAAGAAAGCTGGAACCAAATTTCATCAGAAAGTATTGACAAATTGATTGACCGTTTGCCAAGATTAGTGAAAAAAGTGATAAAATGCAAAGGAGGCTTTTTGGACGAAACATCTGTTTAACATATAAGTGGCATTTTTAAAGTTAAGAGTTGACATTCACTTATTCTTCTGTTTGATTATAATCTATTTCTTCTAGTTAATAAATATTTTAATCAAAAATTAAACCTTCTACTTTATATTTTGAGTTTTGTTCATTTTTCATCTTTCATGGTGTTGGTCCTAAACTTTTGGCCGGTAGTGTAGCTAGTATATCCGTTACCAAAGCTAAAAGAAATAAAAAAATAATACTAGCTCCAAGTCCAAGATTAAAGCAGTACATAACTTACCAAAAAACTTTCTGATGTCCATTTTGATAAGATGATGAATGGAGACACACTCAGAAACTTCACAACTCAACACTGAGATGATGAGATCTTATTATTCAATAAATATAAATCAATATTGAATAACACAGGCAAGCCGGTTGTCTTATAATCGCTTTCCAATTCGCTTGTTTAGCTTGTTTCGTTGATCGCTTCCAATTAAAAGGTGACTCGCTCGCAGCGGCTCACACCTTTATATACCCAAACGAACATCATACTAGAATGAACGATAACATTTTACCTGGTCTAGTAACTGCTACCGAATTCCGGAGAGTTCATTGAACAAGCGCCATCTAGCGTCGAGTAGCCATACTAGGTTTTGCAAAGATTGTAGTCGATCTATTCAACTGTAGGTGTTTCTTATGAACACTTACAAATGGCATTGTCCACAAAACCAATTAAAATTGTATGTTCCTAGCAATAACTTTTACTTTAAGTATGCCACATACAAATTATACAAAACTAACGTGAATGCTGGTGAACGGCTGTTGTAGAAAGTATGCACACACACACACCATACCCACCTCCTACCTACATATTTTTAACACTGTTCAATGGTCTTGCGTTTTGTCAAATCTGATATAATCGTGATGAAAACGGTGGTGATTTGAAAAACGAATGCCAAAATCTTAATGTTATTTTGAATATTTCAATACTTTCTACAGTATACATTAAACCTTGTGAATTTATTTGCGTTTTGTCATGCGATGCGGAGTTTATTAATAGGTAAGGAAGTCAATCGCTCGTACTTTGGTCACTTTGCGGCTAGCTACATTAGATCCCCCCCCCCCCCCCCTGGCGACGCCCTTGACAGAAAACACTGTACTAATTTTTGTTTGGTCTCCTTGTTTGCTCTCTTTGTGAGAACCTGTCATGGTGGTCATACCGATTCATTTCTGTATCTGAAGCTGTAAAATCCATCCAAAGCAAATGCAAACGTGCTCAACAAACGGAAATTATCACACTTATAGTGATGGTCTAGCTTTCATCCAGATTATTCCGATCTGCGGACAATTTCAAGAGTTGTTGCTGTTTTAGTGGCCTCGTATTATCGAACCTACGAAACGCCTTATGCACATACACTTTATCAAGTATCTGGCCATCGGATTAATTTTTTTCTCTTATGCAAGGACAGAAACTTGCCTTGGCTCGCCTATGGAACAAACTATCAAAAGTAAGAATATTATTTACCTTAGTCCTCTCTCTCCTCCACTCGCTCGAGCCCCTGGCAACCATCATAAACGAGGTAGAGGAGGCCGTCAAAGGGAGCTCCCTAGTGTAAGCAGGCTTAATGCCGGGCTGACACGAGATAAACATGTTGGGTAGACAGAACAATGATCATGTCAAAATGTACGAACGATATTTGTGTCCCCTTCACGATTGGACACCTGTGAGCCGAAAATTTGAAAAAATCACGATGTTAGGTCTTTATGAGTCCAAGGGCAACAAATACTTCAGATATCAAAGTTCACTCAGCTCTGTTAATAAAAGCATGATTTGTAAAGTTTACATTTTCCCCCGAAAATCAAAACGGTGCCCTTACACTTCTTAAAGTTTTACATTTATGCAGGCCGATATAAGATCCTTATATCTACGAAATTTCATGGAAATCAAATCATAATCAAGTTAATATTTATTTCAAATCGACCAAGGCACTCTAATTTTGTTCGGATTTTTACGAAAATTGAAGGAATAGTGGTTCACTGGAATATGTTCAATGAGCTGAGCATTCAGACAAATTATTTAACATGAAACACAATCGCGACTGTTATGTGCTTATGAACGAAACTCTGTATCTTTTGTATGAAATTACGCGAATCCTTAAACAAGCATTGGGTGAGTAATTCAAATTATCGATCCATGGCATCAGAAAATTTTCTTCGAACCCTAGAATGGTGTAAAAGTTCTTCAGTTTGGAGCTCTCTTCTGCCTTCTCGACCAATGAGTATTAATTGTAGGTACTCATCTTCGGTTATTCATTAAATTGAACCAAGTGTTAACAGCATGTACCTTAAACGTTGAAGTTGGGGAAAATTACGACTACTGATACCACTAGCTGAACCACTTCACAAAGATATTCATGATACCTGTCATTCCTGAAGCTTTCATGCAAATCCTAGGAAACCTGTAGTGTCTGGTTCGGTTAAAAGCACATATTGTTTCTTGGCCATATGTATCCATAGTACCAGTAAAACGAGTACAGCGCATATTGTTCCATATATTATGGGAACCGCAGTCCAAATATTGCTCGGTTCGTGTTCCGTCGTTCCTCTCTGTGTACTGTAAATGACAACATACATATACGAAAAGCTGCGGATTGTAATCAATGCATCTGTGGGCGCGGTGTCGTAGCATGGATTAGCAGAAGTGAGTGTGTATCCATACTCGTATTAAGTATCAAGCATATACACACAAGACTTCGCAATCGAACGTACCGCCCAGCGGAACGAATTGGTTATATGCATTGCAAATGGAGTGAGAACTTTAGCTTTGTGGTTGCACCAGTCACAGAAAGATGGCACTAAATACGTTAAACTGTTTTGTTGTTGAACTTTGATCTTTTTTAAATGGTAGATTGTCTTCATTATTTTAGTTGGTAAGCAATAAAGTCAGCATAATTATAGTATAAAAGAAAATTAAAGACACAAGAAAATCGAGAAGTATTTCTCCATTCACTGGCTCAAGGCGTGCGCCCGAGCTTATTCTATCCCAAGGCACTTAGCCCGGGATAAGTGAATTTAGGATACGTTCAACTGCGTACTCAAGGCATCAACCCGAGTATTAGCGTCCCAAGGCTTTGTGCCCGGGGCTAGCAGTTGGATTATAGCCAATCGATTCGTTAATATAACTGCGTGCTCAAGGCGTCAGCCTGAGCAACAGTTGAAGCTTTAATGTATTGGTTTTTCAAATATGATATCAAGCAATATCATACATTTCCTTCAAATAACAAAAATAATCAAAGTAAATATAAATCGCAAAAATTTTACAAGATCCATTAATGCTCGAAATTTATACGTCTCTGTAATAAATTAATTATTAAAAGAATTCAATAGCGAAATATGTTATTAATATTAATATAGTCAACTGAACGTGTTATTATATAACCAAACAAAGAATAAAATAATACTTAAATCATTAAACAAAAACACTTTTTTACTGATCTAGTTGGCGAGTATAAAGTAGCAGATAAGTATCATACTGGAATATCTCTCTCTCCCCGGGAGCCTTGATGTGTATATAGGATACACATCAAACGAGCTCCCAGCGCATGCCAGTAGACATGGGGTGTACTGGTAGTGTGCAACACATAGTAATCCAGGAAAATTCAAACCGCTATAACTTTGTTAAATACCATTTGATCTCTGTGAAGCTTTCAGGACAGGTAATCTTATAAATAACCACCCCCATACTGAATTTTATTGAATTTAAAAGTAAAAATTGATAAAGCATACTATTACCAACAAAGTTGAGTGAATTTCGACTTCTCAAGTATTTGTTGTTGTTGATTTTTCAGATGAAAGGTGTCCAATCAGGGGAGGGGGGAACGTGAAAATTTCGTACATTTCTACTTCCCCTGCCCCCACGGTACCGATAAGGCAATTTCAAGACTCATTTTGAAAAGCTCTCATTGAGACCTTTTCAACGACCCCTCATACGACTACCAATAGTGAAAAAAAATGTTAAGGGTCACCTCTATTTATGGGAAGATCCCCCTTAAAACCCTTTGAAAAAATTGTTCATCCTTGAACTTTCAAGAAGTCACTACTTCTGACCTTTCCACACAGTTTCATGGATGTAGTTTCTATAGTTTCGGAGAAAAAGTGCTGTGACATACAAACGGACCGACAAACGTATACAGGGCGTGATTAGCGGACGGGCGGTACTAACATACAAAACCCTAAAAAAAATTTAAAGAAAAACGAAACTGACTTCAAAATGCTCTAAACAGGATGATATAAATTTTATGGAGCGGTGCCATATCAGTTTTTCCCCGTTTCTTTTGTGACGGTTCACATGTTTGAAGTTTTTTTGTTGATATAAGGAAATTGATTTGGCAATGCTTCCATAAAATTTATTTCATTCTGTTTAGGGCATTTTGAAGTGGGTTTTGTTTTAAACGTTTTTTGTTTCACCCTTTTTAGTGGCACCTTTTTGTTATCGGTTCTTGAATACTTTGGACTTTGTAGAGTAAAATAGAATTTTTTGCCTGCAATTCAAAACCCACTACTGCCAAAATCTGCAGCGTTCATAGGAATCGAATTTAGTTCTGATACATTTTAATACAAGATCTCATCAACGTCTACCTTGATTTTAGGTTTCATAAAAATTCAATATAAATCGTAGCTTTTGTACGTTGCCTAGCCACCATTTTGATATTCTGACCTGACCCCGAAGTCTTTTTTTACTGTTCAACTTTTTTCGACTTATGAGCGGCCGCCATTTTCTTTCCGATGGTTTGAATTTTGGTTTTTTATTGTGAACTTTATCCCACACTTGAATGAATCTTTGTAAAAATGTTGGTACAAATCGGAGCTATACTTTGGTGAGAACAGAAATCGCGGGTTTCCATCTAAAAAACCTCTATTTTGTTTTCGCTTAACCAATTTGAATGATTAACAAAACTTTTCGAAATATTTAATTTCTGAAAATTGGGCGAGAGGCAAAGCAACGTATATCTTATATATATATCCATAACTATATATATATATATATATATATATATATATATATATATATATATATATATATATATATATATATATATATATATATAGTCTATCAGGCATGGATAAGATTCCAGTGGAGATCATCAATCATGACGGCAGCAGTGTTCATAAAGCTATTCACAAACCAAAAATATGAAAAAAATTATTATTTCCCTTTTTCATTCGTTGTAACTATTTATTTGCCCATACGCCGACGTTTCGAAGCACCCTAATTGCTTCCTTAATTGGTTATTACGGCTAATTACTCTCATAAGGGGTGAGAAATTATTACCTAGATCGGTGTTTAATAGCATCTCCTGTGGTTGTCTTGCTATAACCAGGCTTTCGTAGGCGTCCAATTTATATGTCGATTTGAGTTCTTTGATTAACTCAAGATTCTTGTCGCTCATGCTGTGCTTCTGGTCTGCAATGTATTTAATTTTACTGCTGCTTTTCTTGTGCCTGACTGCCGCTTCCGCCTCCTTAATATGTTCCTTGAATCTTGTTTTGATAAATCGCTTTGTCTGGCCGATATGAACGTGTGAGCACTGAGTACAGCTTACCCGGTAAATTCCGCTGACTTCCTCCTTGGTTTTCTTATCCTTAGCTGATCCTAACATCGTCTTCAGTTGATGGTTTCTGCTGTGTGTGACGACCTGAATATCATGCGCTTTAAATAATTTTTTAACTTGCTTCGTTAGGCTAGAGTATGGTACCGAGATTCTACGGATTCGTTCAAGCTGTTTATTTTATGTGCACAAAGTTGTTAGTTCGTTCTGGCTATTCCGCTTCATTTTTTTGCGAATTAATTGATCCACTATTATGGCTGGGAATCCATTTATTTTTGCTGTCTTAACAATGTAGTCGCGTTCTTTTTTGAATTCTTCACTACTCAACGGTATTTTTGTCAACCTATGTACCATCGAATGATAGGCTGCCATTTTATGCTGATATGCGTAGTTAGAATCACTGGTGATCGTTCGCTGCGTGCTTGAAGGTTTCCTGTAGATGCCAAATTCTAGGTGTTAATTATTGCGAATAATTTTGAGGTCCAGGAAATTCAATACGTTGTTTACCTCTTCTTCCATCGTAAATCGTATGTTTTGGTGAATGTTGTTGATTTTCTCCAACGTTATTTTAGCTATGTCCTTTTTCACCACGGCCAAGACATCGTCAACGTATCGCCACCATATTCGAGGAGTTATTTGAAGATTGTCCATTTTTTCCTCAAATTTGGCCATGAATGCTTCAGCTATTAGCGGAGAAAAGTGGTTTCCCATCGCAGTCCCGTCTTTTGTTTTAAAAAACTTACCTCTGAAGGTAAAGTAATTCTCCCTCATACATGATGCTGTTAATTTTACATATTGCCTAGTTGTTTTTTTGGATACATGATCTACATTGCCATCTTGTAACCAATCTTCGAAAAAACATAGTGCTTCTTTGACAGGGATACTTGGAAATAGTGCCTTGGCATCAAAGGAAACCAACATCTCGTCTTCTTGGATGTGTAGACCTTTGATTTTTTGTACTAAATCATGTGTATTATGTACTGATCGCCTACTCAGTTCCTTACCAATGCTGCCGATTTCAGCAACCAACCATTTCGCAATGTTATACGTTGGGGAACTCGTGTTCGCTATAATTTCCCTCATCTCGTTTCCATTTTTGTTGATTTTAGGTTGGCATCTAATAAGTGGCAGCGAGGGATTAGGCATCTTCAACTGCTTGATATTCTGGAACGTTGAGCTAGCTTCCTTCAGTGCTTTTTCCACCCGTTTAATAGAATCTGGTAGTGGGTCTTTGCAAATTTCGACGAAGTTTCCTGTTGTCAGTTTCTCCATAGTGCGGTAGTCATATTCCGTCTTATCAATAATAACGACTTTATTTCCTTTATCTGCTTTGAGGTAATATACCGGCTTCTTCTTCAGTTCAATAATCGTTCGTTCATCGTTGGACACTCTACTGTTCATTGATGTACTCAAATCGATTTGAATACTATTACGAATGTTTTCTTTTTCGCCTGGGCTGAAGTTACGTATAGCTGTTTCGATGTCTACGACCGAATCGTCCGCAGGAAAGGTTCCTCTGATAGCAAAGTTTGATCCTTTATTCAATAGTTCCATTTCGGCTGTTGAAAAACTTGTACTCGACTAATTAATGACAAAATTCGCTATTAATTCCACTTTTGGTATGATATTCGCTTGATTGCTTATAATACTCTTCTTCGCCTCAATTAACGCTGCCACTTTTCGTTCATGTATTTCTCGTTTACGTTTTTGCTCACATTCTACTGCTCGTGCAATTTTCAAAATCATTACATTCAAATCTTCCTTATTGGCTGCCTGCCCTAGCTTAAGATGTGCGTTGTATGCTTTCAATGTGAACTCCGCCAATCTTTCGTATAGGTTTTTAATACTTAGTTTAATTAAATTCTTCTCGACCAGCTTTTTCTGTTGTTCCATCCCTGGTAACCCAAATTCGATACTAACTTTGTGTGATAGAACTCTTCCTGAAACGAATTGTGTATTTAGGCGCCAAAATAACGAAAATGGGCAGTGAAAGAGACGAAATACGCCGAAAAATACAGCTCGCAGATAAAATATTTTATTCGGTACTGACGATCTTGAAGACCAGACCTTGAAGATACACAGGAAAACAAAGCTCCAAGTATTCAAATCTGTGATAAGACCTGTGTTATGCTATGGGTGTGAAACATGGACCCTAACCCAGGCATCCGCAAATATATTGAACGCCTATGAGCGACGGGTCCTAAGGCGAATAATCGGAGCGAATCTAGACGGGGACCAATAGCGAATTCGATACAACCATGAGTTGTATGAAATTTTTGACGAGTAGGAGGTCTCAACGATTATAAGACTGCGGAAGCTGCAATGGGCTGGCCACATGATACCCAAAATGGTATTCGTTGGGAGAACTGAAGGCCGGAGACTAGTGGGGAAACCGAGGAAACGCTGGACTGACTCGGTCGACGAAAACAGTTCATGGCTGCTCGGATGTCGAAATTGGAGGACGCGGTCAATGGACCGAGACAGTTGAAGGCGCTTTTTAAAGGAAGAAAAGGCCCAAGAGGGGCTGTAGCACTACAGAAGAAGAAGAAGAAGAAAAGTACGCCGAACAATTTCTGAATAAGTGTAAAATAAGAATACGGTGGGTTGTCTGTAGGATCCGGCGAAGAGCAGCCCCTCTTCAATGTTTCGAATGCCTTGGATATGGTCACACAAGTATGCAAGGGGAGTTCCCTTTGTTATAAATGCGGTGAAATGGGACATAAAAGACAAGCTTGTACGGAGGATGTACACTATATTCTTTGTAAGGACGGTGATCCAAGACCTGAGTTTGGGCACGTCTTGGGATCAGGAAAATGCCTAGTTTTCCAGCAAGGCCTAGCCAAGGCAAAATCTGAACTTCGATGACCCGAATCCTACAGCAAAATTGTAGTGAATAAGTAAATTTCAAAAGTCCGTGAAGGACTGCAGCGATGGTCTGCTGCCTCGGCAGAAGAAGGTGTCAATATCTGCCGATAATGCCCCCGTCTGGGGACGCGTGAATGCGCTGACAGGCTAGCATTACGGTGTCGTGGGGCGGGTTCATTCCCCCAGCACAAGGACCCACTACAAAGAATTTCGCATTCACGAATTTCTGGGGTCGAACAAAAAGCAAGGCGACCGAAGTCGCAAAAAGTGTAGGCAACTATACCAGGGACAACTGACTTGTTCATGGAACAAAAGAAACTAGTAAAAAGAAGCGGAAGCAGGATAACCTCGTCCTTACCCGGAGAGGCTCATGGCCCACAATTGAGAGAGGGGCGACCGGGTGGTGATGGAGCCCCCGTGCACCCACCCAACCGGATTAAATCCATAATTGTTGCAGTGGCCAGGTATTCTTCTTCTGAGTGGAAAAATCATACAACTTAACTTGCATGAGCCTTCCCATCAGAAGAGAAGTACCCCGGTGACCAATTTATGCCATAGAATTATGCAAGTCGATTACATAACCCTATGTCATAAAGAGGCACTCTGCTTGGGCCACTCGACCCGCGAAGTACCCTGAAATAAAGAGGTTAATTAATGCCCGATGGCTGGCTCATTTGTGGCGTGGAGAGCCTACCATCGTACCGGGTCCAATACCCGGTCAGGTCCAACGCAATGGAAAGACCGAATGGTGCGGGGCATTAATTCATTTTATTTGCTTCACATAATTTATAATTGAAATAATTTTTAAAATTTTATCAATATATTAAGATAATTAAATCAAAAATAATATTTTTATATCAATATACTAATATTTTCAATTAAAAATTTGTTTTTTTTTTCCTTTTTTGTTTTTTAAATAGAAAAAATATTAATTTAAAACAAAAGAAAAATTTGGAAAAATAGCAAAGAATACAAGAAAACAAGTTGAGTAAGCAGGAGAGTGCTCCTACCAGAAGGTCTTTGTAAACAGCCTAGCGTTAGGAACAAGTTTTCTAATGGCGTGAATGGATAATTTGAATTATTCGTCCAATACTTGGATATGAAATCGTTCATATTTATGCAAAAGATGCACAGTTTCTTTCATAAGCACAGTGCTGCCGCCATTTTGATCTAGCTTAAATGATTTTTCTGAATGCTCAGCCGATTGAACATGTTCAAGTTAATCACCATTCCTTAACTTTCATGAAAATTGAGAGAAAATAAAAGTGCCTAAGTCAATTTAAATATATATAGGGTTTTCCAATAAGAGGTGTTATTTTGAATAGATCTTGTGATTTAACACCTTGCGACTTCTTCCCTTGGGGTCACGTGAAAAAGAAGGCCTACGCCAACAGCCCAGCCTAGATTCAAGACCTCAAGATGAATTCGTGAGGCTATCGAAGACATAGGGCAGCCACTTTGCGATTTGGTTATGGAAAATTTCATGAAGAGGATATGGTCCTGTAAGCGTGTCGTGGTAGTTATTTGCCTGATGTTAATTTTTGCTAGTAACGGCATATCTTCTACTTTATAATAAAATAAACATCCGATCATTTATATTAAAAAATTGCATTATTCTTTTAATATTAAAATAACACCTCTTATTGGAAAACCCTATATCAACCATAAACAAGTATTATTGTTGTTGTAATTCCATACAATTGAAATGGCTATAACTCACTTGATTATGGTTCGATTTCAATTAAATTTTGTAAACGTATATAACTTATATCAGTCTATATAACTGCAAAGTTTCAAGAAGTTTAAAGGTACCGTTTTGATTTTATGGGCAAAAATGTAAAATCTACAAATCATACTATTATTTACAAAGTTGAGTGAATTTCGATTTCTAAGGTATTTGTTGGCCTTGTACTCATAAAGGCCCATGTTCGTGATAATTTTTAGATTTTTCGACTGAAAGGTGTCCAATCGCGAGGGGGGGGGGGGGATACAAATTTTTGGTACATTTTGCCTTCCCCTGGACCCCCTAATTCATAAAATGATTTTTTAATTTCAGATTCTAAGAGTTCTAATCAAGACCTTTCATTTGATACCCCACTCGACTACCTTTGATTTAAAAAAATTTTTAAGGGCCAATTCATTATTAGGGGGACCCCCCTTAAACATTTTTTAAATTTTTGTTTAGACCTCAACTTTTGAGAGACCATCTCTTCTGACCTTTTCACAAAGTTTGAGCATTCTAGCTTCTATAGTTTCTGAGGAAATCAACTGTGACGCACGGACAGACGGACGGACAGACAGGTCGCGAAACTAGTAGGTCTTTGTAAAAAAAATTTTTACAAAGACCTAAAAAGGTACTTGCAAGCCTTGTCCGACTACGAGCGCTCGTTGATCTGATAGATAAGGCCTGTAATTCCATGGAATCAACCTGCGTAATGTGGTCTAACTAGTCTCACTTCGTTTCATTTTCAAATGTTCAGAAGTTATCTATAAACACCGCTCATCTGAACGTTACAAAAAAACATAGTGTAAAATGATTCTTTTCAAAAAACAATAAAATTCCAAAGCCACGAAAATCGTGTAATCATGTGAATGACCTACAATTTATTTTAATAATTTATCGCCCAGTAGAGTTTGAGTTTAAAAGAACAATATAACATACAAGTAAACCACGACCGTGCCGGCGCTTTCGAAGCAACTCCGTATTCGTTTTGTCGTCGTCGCGATCGCCGTGGATTTCTTCGCGCGACTTCCTCTGAACGTTTTCTCATCCAATTCGATTCTCGTTTTTCACTCCCGTCTCTGCTCCGAATCACATTCTTCCCACTTTTATCCATCGAATAATGTCCATCGTGCACAATTAGTACAATGATGCACCGAACGTTTCGTTTTCGCCCTCAATCGTTATAATTTAATTCGTCATAAAAATGCATGCAAGTAAGAAGGCCGGTCGAATATCGATTTTTATTTCCCGGTAGTTAATTACCGCCTCCCTCAGTTTGTTCTGCAGACGCTAAGTGTGGGAAAAAAACGTAATCATGGAACATGCATCGCCATTCGAATCATATCACTCTCGTTTTCTTGTATTATTTCCCACTCTTCCGAGAACGTCTACAATTGTATCCGAGCGATCTCACAGCAAGCACATGCACTTTTCCAGATTCCCACGCCTTGCACTCCACTTTTCGAACGAAAAACGGATCTAATGTTTTCCCCCGGTACGTGAAACCGTTCAACCACGTTCTCGCCACTAACAACTCCCAATCCCAGCTGATCTCGGAACCTTTTCCATTACTTGGAATAAAAATCACAAACTTCCGAGGATTCCGCACAAATCCTAACACTTAATGAAATTCAACAAATTAAACTTCACAAACAATACTTTAAAATCGTCTCTCGCCACTCAACAATGTCGATCGTTCCGATTTTAATCTTTTGCCGCAAATTGAATTTTCTTGTCTCGTCCACTACTCGCGACAATCTCCGCGGCAACTTACACACACCCGATACCAACCCCCGAATCAACTTTTCCTCCCAATGTCTCGCGGCAGCTCCCCCGCAACCCAAGCAAATGCCACTTCAGCCGAAGACGCACGGCGAACTGCCAAGTATAGTTTTTGTTGTTTTGCGTTGGCTGCGTGAATTCTGTGCGGCCGTGAACTCTTTCGGGAGGTTTTCTAAGACTTTGTTAAACGTTTGCTGTTGATATTTGTAACTCTCACGCAATCGTAGTACTTGATGAGCACTGAACTTTCGTATTTTGTTACGTTGGAATACATAATTTTCACGTATCCAATTTAATTGACCTGTTGAATAGGCTCGTGCTCGTTTCACCTGATCGTAATATTGATCACGTAACGAAGAGATATGATGAGTACCGATATTTCGTATTTCTTTTAAATATTTCACTTGTGAATTATAACTGCCGTGAATCCATTCAATTTGTTGAGCACGATTTTCGCGAATACGATTAGCTTGTTGTGTATAATTTTCGCGTAATTTTTCCAGCTGCTGACTTTTATAGTGCTCAATACTATCAAGCATTGCATATATCTGTCGGCCTCGCGGTGTCGATTTTTCTCGTGAACAACATGAACAGCATGTGTTGCAGAATTTTTCGCATATCTCAAATCTCTGAAATATTCGACGTATTCCCTGAACTATTAAAGTTATCGCTAGAAATGCTGCTGCGGCAATTATTCCACAAATAATGCTGCCAATTTTCACTCGCAGGAAAACAATAGGATCAATGTAAAGCCTTATATTAGCCGTCGCATTGCCCATTACATTAAACGCATAGCATGTATACAATCCACTATCATTGCGTTGAATATTATGAACTTGTAATGATCCATTCTCTAGAAGGGAAATGCCTGCCCTCAATTTTTCTGGAAGTAATCCACTTAAATTCAGTTCTTCTCGTGTTTCGTCGCTCAGCAAATCTTTTTCAATTCGCTCTTCGAATTTTTGTGGAGGAAGCAATTCAACTCTTTTGTCAGGATCTGCACTGTGACGCAAGATTTCATTGGATGGTGTGATCCAGAGAATATCCGGAGGCGGGTTTCCAGTGAAAACACACTCCAGATTGGCAGTTAATTTCAAAAGATGCATACGACTATCTGAAGACTTGATTATGACAGGCTTAATGCATTGCAATTTTTGATGACGGTTATTGTCGTTCAAATTTACATAATCTAGCGCTTTGACCTTCTTCAGCTGTTCTGGTATGTATGTAAGCCTATTATTTGATATATCCAACCATTTCAATTGACTAAGTTCGCCTATTTCTTTCGGCAAGTAACGAAGACCATTTCAAGATAGATCAAACCTTTCAATCGCAGGCGTATTTTTCAGTGTGCATGTCGGCGTATTGAACGGAGTTCACAACAAATTGATGATTGAACGCCGAGAAACGTGATGTTTCATAGGATAATTTGTGTACGAGTACATATTTATCTGTACGATATGCTTTCATTTGGAGATCATTGAAAATCATTTTTTCGTAACTTAATAACTCAATCAACTTGGAGAACAGTTTACGCACTTCCTAATATTTAGCATCATTTGATTGTAAAGCGGCCATTACTTCATAACCCGATTTCTTAGGATGTAAGCAAATTTGTTCATGTTCTGGAGCTTCATGAACTGGTCCCTTCCATTGGCATCCAATACGATGGTATTTGCAAATTAGAAATTTCTTTTACACCGAGAACGGAAAGAAAAACTACGAGAAAAATCCTTTTTTCTCGGGGCGAACGAACGCCGCCACAACCGTACCTGCTCGATTACTACAAAATTCACAATTCGGTTGACGAAGATAGTTCATCGCTGCTCGGATTTCGAAATCGGAGGACGCGGTCAATGGACCGAGACAGTTGGAGGCACTATTTGCAGGAAGCGATGGCCCTAGAGGGGCTGTAGTCCTAGGAAGGAGGAGAGTACTTCAAACAGGAGATGAAAAAAATGTTGGAGAAGCTGAAGGAAATCATCATTTTAGTATGCCAACCAAGTTAATGCCTAAGGATGCCTCCTGTAGATTTGTTTAGGTAGTAGCCGTGAATTTATCTTTCCATTGTTATACTATCGAGATCATTTTTATATTTTATCTAAACGGTCAGATAACGTAACTCTTTTTATTTCCCTCATTACTTTTGCCCGCGCCATTGTGTCTTTCTCCTTTTCAGCTTGTGTAAAATTTGGCTCGGGACACTTTTCCCGGGGTGTGGAGGATACATCTTCTTGAGTAGTGTGCAATCTCAGGGATAAGAAAGTGCTTGACTGTGTGAATAATTTACTTTTGATGGAAAAGTTGAAGGGACGTGACCACGCTGGTGGTATTTGTTGACGGATGATTGAGGTGCCCGAGAGATAAAGTGAAAACAGTGTCCCCTTGCCTGTCCAGGCAGTGGTTTGATGTGTGATCCAAGTGATGGGAAATGAGTGATCTATGTAGCGCCAAAGTGTTCTATAATACATTTTCTTGAGGGAGACTACTAAGGACGTTCAGAAAAGCAGTTTGGAACACACATGAGATGGAAGTGAAAGAAGAACAATTGTATCTTCTAAGCTCAAATTTAGACACACCTCTACATCAATATTTAGCGTTGAGCTGAATCGAGTTGGAGAAGAGACCCACGAACTTAAAATGTTTCGGGAATTCACTAGACGATTGCTATAAGGAAACTGAGGACAAACTCAGCTGCTGATTGCAGGAGCAACCGACGCTTGCAAGGTGAATGGAAGAGACAATTGAGAAATATAAAACGAGTCTCTTATATGAATAAAGTGTTGGGATAAGCAATCGAAACAGACAAATTCTTAGCAAGTAACGCAAGGCAAAGCAAGTCTCAATTAAGAAAACTGACGGCATCTTTTCGGAGTCAAATCAAGATGGACTTGAGTTCTTATGATGGCCTAGTTTGAGGTCATCAATCGGGAATCTTCAGTTGAATTTCCCACGCCACTACGAAGAGAAAGAACAGTAAGCAGAAACTGGAACCTAGCAAGGTAGGTTTTCGATACCATCGCTTAACCTAAACAATGCTAATTTATCGTTTTCGTTTCGCAATCATTATGTGTATTGGAAGAACTTGTAGGTATTGGAAGCACTTGTTGGTAAAATGTGCGAAACTGCGAAGGAATCTCTTCTGTATTACATAGCCTGCATATTTACCGAAAAAATGTGAAATTACAATTTATTCTATTGTGGCGAAAATTGAAGAGGCGGTGGAAGGGAAAAGATGCGCGCTAAAAGTCTTCTTCGACATTGATATGGCCTTTGAACAGGCTCAGTAAAACTCCTTGTCCAAAGTATCAAAACTTCATGGATATGAACCAGAAGTTATTAGCTACTTGCTCAAGCACAGACTGCTGTCCGCAACAACAGAGAACGCATAGCCGAGCTGGAGCAGAAATGCCTTCAAGATGTATTTTTGCTGCTACTAATAGCATATCGGACAAATTTTTGCCTTCAAAAGCTGATGCAGATGACACATTTTTTCGGGCTAAGCCTCGTTTTGCTACGCCGTTAGGCACTTTCATGCATCTGGAGTCACTGATAAAAGCTACTATAACCTAAATTATATGATTCTAGGACAAACGGGGAACTGGAGCAGGATAATTTTCAAACCAACATATCCGAGTATCGATACCTTTGGGAATGCTGATCTCTGTGTTCAGCCAAAAGCAGATGCCAAACTAGGCGTTGCATCAAGGATCATGGTAAACATGAGGAGATAAATGCAAATCAACAACTCCGGTGATAGCCAAGCAGTAACGCTTTCCCCTTCCAGGCCAAAAGTAACATAAAATTTGCCATGAAAGACTAAATTGAGCTCGATTGGTAGGCACAAATTGCTTAGGCTTTTCTAGATACCAGACCACAGAAGGTTCGATGGCAACCAGTGATGTAACACTCTTGTAAAATAGGAATCAAAATGCTAGTCCTTCAGCTCTTCTACCTAAGGTAAGATCCTACCTTTCGAGATGTGCAATCTCGAAGGATACACAAATTTTCCGTACTTACAAAGTCAAAGTCAAAGGCGCTTTATTCAATCCTAGTCGTCGTAAATTTTCACAGATATTTATTTTTCAAATTATGAAGGTTTTTAGCAAGCTCTCTTATTTAATATCCCATTGAACTGCCTAGTATAAAAATATATCGAAGGGTAACTTCACTTTACGGGGACCCCTTTCGAACCCCTTGAAAAATTTTAATGAGCCAACATTTTCAATACTTAATCTGGCCTTTCCGCAAAGTTTAATGATTGCAGCCTCCATAATTTCTGAGAATACTAACTGTGATTAACTGACGAATAGGTAGGCATGAAAAGAAATTAGTAGATCCTTGTTACACACGTATTACGAAAACCTAAAAGTGGGTTACTTTTCAATAATCAGAATTTCTGCCTATTTAATTTTTTCTTTATTTTGTATTCGTACAAATTGACCAGGTGATACCATCAAGTATCATTTCATTCTTCCAATATACCTGGATCTCACGATAATGAACGAAGTTCTTTGCATTTTTGTATGGAAATGCAACTTCCTTCTGGCGATATACGAATATAACCATCTGGACAATAGCATCCGGATAAACAGTTTTCCTGCGTAATCGGACATTCCTCCACCCGACTGCTGCAATACGTTTTGCAGGGTGGTCCGCATTGTAGATAAATTTCACCTACTGGGCAGTATGGTCTTTCTGTAACTGAAATTCAAACATGATTTTAATGAGGGGCCTTTTTTATGTAGCTATTCGTGGAAGCTTACCTTCATACTCGAGAGTAGAACACAAAGCAAGAAGACACGCGAACAAGAAAGCTTGAATGAACGACGCCATTTTCGTAAAATAAAGTTTGAGACTAGACACCAAGGTGTTAACAGGTCAAAGAATTAACTTATCATAAGCTAGAATAATAGCTCCCTGTATTTATACCAGGATTCGCTTTCAAAGTCATGGTATTTATTTATTTGCAAGCCATAAAAAACGAGTATGCCCTTGGCAGAAGGGTTTTGTGCCGAATAAATAATGAACTCATAGCCCAGTCATATTAGGTAAATAAAGGGGTCAACCTCGGAATGAAAGATAATAAGCTGCAAATTGGTATGAACCTTTGTTTTGTCATTCTAAATGTTGTCTCAAAAGTCACAATCGTTATCGTGTTCGCGTCTCAAGATATTCAAGGTCAACGGTCACAAAAATCGGTTTTTCGCGAATATCTGGCTTCCTATCGGTTAAATGAGATTTGCATTTATTATAAAAGTTGTAGGCTATAAAATTCCCTACAACTTTTGTTTAAACTTTTTTTTCATACGACCAACCGTTTTGAAGGTAGAGCGCGAAGAGTGCACATCGTACAGTCATATACGGCCTAATGCAAGGTCAAGCGTGAGTTATGGTTATCAGTACGTTATAAAGTCAATTATTTACTTGGAAATTATAATTATTAAACAATGCCTATTATTTATGTACTAACTATTAATTATTTATATATAATTAAAGTAAGTAACTTGATTATTTATATATAATTATTCATATTTAACTATTTAAGTATTTTATTTTTACACGCATTCAGTGGCTGTGACACGACTTCTGCGCTATTTAAAAAAGGAAAAAAAACTGTTACTAGAGCATTGGAAAAAATTCCTGATTTAGATAAACTGGTGGAAGTATTTCAACAAGAAAACTATTAGAAAATGGAGTGCGCATCTTGTTGGCATTATATAATGCTCCAAAATCTGAGGACAACATTGATCATTTCCGCTACACGCAATTCATCAAATTTACAAAACTAAATAAACCTGTACAACTGTCAACACTTCCACCAACAAGTGTAGCAGCTCATCAACACATAAAACGTGTCTACTACCAGATTCAAACGTGGTTAGGGAAGGACTTAGAACCTAAAGAATGGGGCTGGATGCTTGAAAATGAAATCCTGGAGCCCATACGAACGTTATTACCTCCAGCACCAGCCGAATTACTAAACGTAATATTTTGCAATTGCAAAAATGGTTGTGGTTCCCGCTGTGGATGCAGAAAATCAGGGCTACAATGTTCTTTAGCTTGCGGCCAGTGCAACGGACAAGCTTGCCTCAACGCTTCACTGTATCCAAGTAATCCCGATGAAGAAAATACATATGATCCCGATATTCTGGAAGGTTTGGAGATGAACATGACAGATAATGAGGATGATGACAATGAATCGAACATTTTTGAGCGACAAGAAGAAGAAGACGACGAACAAGAAGAAGATAATTAGCTTCCATTTCCAATTTCATTACAATTAAAATCAACAAAGATACTTTTGATATTTGAACTCACATTTTGATAAATGTATATTATGCCGTATTTAATAATAAATAAAAATATGTGTAAAATATATACTCTTACTATCATTTCAACTTAAAATAAAACTAAAATATATAATCCAGAATTAATAATATTTTTTACTTAAATAGTTAAATATGAATAATTATATATAAATAATCAAGTTACTTACTTTAATTAAATATAAATAATTAATAGTTAGTACATAAATAATAGGCATTGTTTAATAATTATAATTTCCAAGTAAATAATTGACTTTATAACGTACTGATAACCATAACTCACGCTTGACCTTGCATTAGGCCGTATATGACTGTACGATGTGCACTCTTCGCGCTCTACCTTCAAAACGGTTGGTCGTATGAAAAAAAAGTTTAAACAAAAGTTGTAGGGAATTTTATAGCCTACAACTTTTATAATAAATGCAAATCTCATTTAACCGATAGGAAGCCAGATATTCGCGAAAAACCGATTTTTGTGACCTTTGACCTTGAATATCTTGAGACGCGAACACGATAACGATTGTGACTTTTGAGACAACATTTAGAATGACAAAACAAAGGTTCATACCAATTTGCAGCTTATTATCTTTCATTCCGAGGTGAAAGCCCTAATATGACTGGGCTATCAAGCAACAGAATAAGAAGGATATCTTTTTTTAATTGTTGCTGGAATAGGTTCCCTAATTTTTTGAAAACTTTGTTACAAAACTGTATACTAGTTGGAGGAGGAGGGGAGGAGCGAATATTGAAGAGTAACGATGCTTTGTTTTTGTTATGACCGAAGAAATCCAATGGCTTTAACTTCATTTAATAAGGCTCGATTCTTTTGAAATTTGCAAAGCAAACAAACATAAAAAAATTGAAAATTTTAAAATTATAAATCATACAGACGGATGGACAAACGCAGAATGTCATTCATAAAAGACGCGAAAAACACGATTCCATCGTCGAAAGACTAAATGTACGCATATTAGCCACCAGAAAGTTTTCCAATGATATTTAAAACAAACAACCTTTATTTGTTGAATATACGAGTATGTGTTCATTCGAAAAGTAAAACATATGTAAGAATTGTGTTGGGACCGTAAACTATGTATAAGTTTATTCAACATTTTAATTGAAAACAAATTGAAGTAGCAGGAGAGTGCTCCTGCCAGAAGGGTATTGTAAAGCATTTAGTAAATCAATCAATATATTCTGCATATCAAAACTTGACGTATATACAGATTCCATCAATTGAGTTCGAAAAATTATTATGGTTATTATATTTTTATATTCGCCGCCATTTTGATTCGAGTTTTTGACCCCGTCGCTTAATTAGTCATAATAACACATCAATATTACAAACCATTTCTAATATTTTATCAAAATTCCTACATATTTATAGCGTCTAGGTTCGTTGCAAACGTGTATCTCCCGAGTATCACGTGTTAATGTTGTTGTAATTGTTAAATATTCCATCGGCTATTTATTGTTCGATTACTGTGAAATTTTCAGAACACATACAATTGCTTTGAAAAGACTTAAATTGTAATTTTTGGGGAATTTAAGGGTCCGATTTTGATTTTATAGGCAAAAATGTAAAATTTATAAAATGTACTATTATTAACAAAGTTGATGGAATTTCGACTTTGTTGCCCTTGTACTCCGTAAATCTCATCTCTGTGATTTTTTTCATATTTTTCGGGTCAAAGGTGTCCAATCGCGAGGGGGGACACCAAATTTTCGTACATTTCCCCTTCCCCTGCACCCCTCAAAGCAAAACTCGTCATTTAAAGACCTGTTTTGGAAAGTTCTAATCAAGACCTTTCATTTGATATTCATATTGCGTACATGCGATTAAATTTTTTTTTCAGGGGCCACTCCCCTATATGGGGAGACCCCTCCCCTTAAACATCTTATAAATTTCTTTTTGTGATGAAACTTTGAAGAGGACATCACTTTACATCTGCTTACAAAATCTTGTGTTTTTAGCTTATGCAGTTTGCGAGAAAAAGTGGTGTGATACATGGACGGACGGACGGATAGACGGACAGACAGGACGTGAATTTAGTAGGGTATTGTAAAATGATTTTCCAATACCCTAAAAGAATTTAATGTGAATTTAACAGAAAGCGTTTTCTTTTTATTGAAATCCCAGAACATTTGATTTAATATTAGTATATAGTGGAATACAGAATGTTTTATAAGCTGTTGAATAACTCTTTTGTGCACTTAAGAACAATGCTAAATATTGTGGGTACATAGGATTTTTGACAAACCAACACACTATTTTTTAAGCTTAAGAATCATTTAATTTAATAACAGAAAACACAACAATAATTTAATTCATTCTTATATCTAGTACCTTTTTACAACATGCAAGTATGTTAACGTGATAATTTTGACGACATCGGCGATAGGGATATTTTGTAATCTACTCCCTCCTCAAATCTGTTCATCCCGAACAGCATTTACATCACTCTGTGTGCCCAAATGCGCAGCCTTCATCCTTGGTCTAAGTTTCCCCTGCTTTGTATCCGCTACACGATATAATAATGACGTTCAATTGGGTTGTAGCTTCAGCGAATGTCCCTTCCGTCTACGTGGATCATGCAACCATACCAACTCTAAGTTCATGAAGCCTGCCTTACACACTATTGGCCCCAAGTTATATCCAGTCTTCATCGTCTCAGCAATGATTTTCATTTTCCCTCGTACCAGGTCGTATACTCGTATACTTGCTTTGAATCATGTTCGGAAATACGCTGGCACTTAAGTTGATAATGGAGATTCATTTCAGGTAATGATACGGCCTGTGTTTTCGTCGATTTGCTGCTCAACCCGTAGTTCCGATGGTGACCACTCTTCCATCGATGCTATCTAAAGCCTGGAATGGAAAAAGCCTTCCAGGTGAAATTTATATTTGTAGTAGTTAGGGTACACATGGCAAGCTCCATGGAGGTTTCAGCATACTTCACTAAAAGTCCTCGAAGCGTTAAGCTCTCCTACAATTTAAAATGTTGTATGGCATAATTTATATCATAGTTCTCATTAAAAAGAGGGACAAAACATGCTCTTTGCATACTCAAATTCAAATTTTGCTCTCCATTGTGCACGTACACTTTTTAGAACAGCTATATGGAGTACACGACACTATCTTCCAGAAGTACACAAATTCCTATTTATATCACTTTTGATGGCACTCAAGATTGAACGGCAGTAACAACTGAAACAATTTGTAATTCATAAGTAGCGCTACTTTCTTCTCCAAAGAATATTTACCATTGTAATCTGTCTCAAAATCGTACAAAACCTCAAATTTTTGTCGACGCATCCATATTCCTTCATAAGCCGCCATATCCATTAGCAAAAAAGTCAGCCTACATATGGTCATGTATTTGAGGTAATAGAGCTTTCACGTACCTGGCTTGTTAGCTATAGCAAGGCTTTTTGTTGTTTTTCTGTGGTTGGAAGGTGATTGCCATTCAAGCACAGAGTACGGGAGTCCCATGATCGCAAGAAGGCGACTGAGCTATACATTAAACACCTCTCCTGGCAACCTGAGATAGCCAGGCACCGTTTGACACATTACTTCGGTGCAGGTCTTGTTTTGTTACGCCGTGAGGCACCTTCAAGCAGGGGGATCGCTCTTTTAGCGGGAGGGGAGAGGGGAAGGGTAAGTGCCAGAACACGGCTCCCCCAGCCCCAACACCCCCGGCTGCTGTGAGTCCCTTTTATCTTTTAGGACCGCCCCAACATAGTGTGCCACGTGGTTCCATTTGTCAATCGATTCGAACATCACCGCGACTTTATTATCCGGGATAAGCTCTCCTGTTTCCCTGTAGAGGGCCCTTTGCGGTCTGTCCCATTTTATGCACGCAAAAAATGTGTGGCAGGCATTGCCTTCCTCTCCTGGGCAATACCGACAAGCGGAGGACCTTGTCTTACCAACCTTGTGCTGATAAGACTGAAAACACCTATGCCCGCTCAAAAGCTGGGTCAGATAGAAGTCGGTCTCACCATGCCTTCGATTTAGCCACGGTCGCACATCTGGGGTGAGGCGTGCTCAGTGCTCCTCTTCTCAGTACCTGAGCCAGGCTCCTTACTGAGGGCGTTGCCCCATATTTCTGCTCCGTACAGTAGCACTGACCCTACAGCTCTCATCAAGAGGCGCTTTCTTGACGGGCTGGGTCCCCCTACGTTGGCCATAAGTCGACTCAGCCATTGCCTTATTTGCTCAGAGAAATTCATCTTCGAGTCGATCAATAGCCCCAGGAACTTCACCGCTAGCTTTGATTCGATTTGTATGTCTCCAATACTGATCCTCCTTACTTTAGGGATTCTCTTTTTTGTCAAGATGACCACTTTGATTTTCCGCAGAGCGTAAAATGAGCACCCGAGCAGTTAATCCGGTCCCTTACTCGGCGCATTCGCGTACCTAGCCTAAGTTTCACTTGTTCAATGGTACCTCCAGCAACCAAAGCCGCAACATCGTCCACATAGCCTATCAAGAACGACTCATTTGGCATCTCCAGTCTCAGTAGCCTGTCGTAAGACACGTTCCACAGGTCTGGACCATGGGTAGATCCCTGGCCAACACCCGATGAACCTACCACCCTTCGTTGGCCTTGACTTGTATGTAAAGCAGGTCTAGGTCCTTCAGATGGTCCCTCAAAAGCCGCATTAGATATTCTGGGGTTTTTCAGCGTATCCAGAATATCCACCCATCTAGCGGAGTTGAAGGCGTTCCTGACGTCGAGTGTCACCAACAGGACGATCCGACGCTTGGTGTGGCTATATGTCTCTGCCTTTCGAACCACGCTGGCCACCTCTGCAATTGCATCAATGGTAGAACGTTTTGCTCTAAAGCCGTACTGCCGAGGAGATAGGCCCCAGCAGCACGAATCGCATCAGTGAGTCTTCCCTTGATGAGTTTCATTAGCACTTTCCCAGTCGTGGCTAGCATGCACAACGGGCGGTATGCAGATGGCGATTCGGGATTTCCTTTCCCCTTGCTGATCAGCAAGAGCCTTGCCACCTTCCACCGTACCGGGAGAACCCCGACTCGAACACAAGCGTTGAATGTGCTGAGCAGCAAGTCAGGATAATGGTGATCGACAAACTGCAACACCTCAGCTGGAACACCATCTGGACCTGGAGCCTTCCTCGCTTTCAGTGAAAGGACAGCCTCTTCCAGTCCAGTGGAAAGTGGACATTTGACTGCTGTTTCATCAGGGACAGCGTCAACGTGGACGGGATGGGCGGGAAAGAGTGTCCGCACTATCTCGTCCAGCTTTTTCGCATCATGTATGCAAGGTTTCCGTAGGGCACCGAGCTTCCGCATAACTAGCTTGTAGCTAAAGCCCCACGGATCCTTGTTCACATTGCCCACTAGATCTTACCAGCAGCGAGCCTGGCTATTCTTAATCAATTTGCGAACGCATTTTCTGCACGACATATATGCTGCCACCCGGTTCCAAGTCACGTTACGGTTCCGTGCCCGTTGAGCCTCACGCCGAAGCTTGTCACACTTCCTTCGGTTTTGAGCGATTTCCATTGACTATCAGTACACTGGGGGCTTGCCGTGCTGGAGTTTTCAACGGGGCATAGAAGCGTTGCAAGCAGTCGTGATGATGCTCATAGTTGAGTTCACTACATTTTGAGCTGCCAGTTCTTCCATCGCCAGCGAATCGCCCTGCAGCGGGGCATCTGCTGTGAGCACCTCGATGAACCTCGCGATGTCGATCATTCCGATTTTCCATCCAGTTGTAGAAGGTCAAGAGCATGGACGCTAGGAGACAACATCACTTATCTCAAGCAGAACGCATTGATGGTCACTGGCTGAGTAGTCCTCTAATATTCTCCAATTGTGTATTCTCCGTACTAAACACTCCGAAGCGAATGTCCCGTCCGGTATGGTTCCCTCACAGCCAATACGGCGGAAAGTCGGCGTATTTTAGGAGTTTAGTACGACGAGCGCCGTCCTGGCCGAAATTTCCAGGATTCGTTTACCCCGCTGATCCTTTTGAGGTATGCCCCATTCGATTGCTTTAGCGTTGAAGTCTCACCCAGCGAGCACTTTGCCCCCTGCACTCGAGACAGCGCCCTCCAAAGCATTAAACTTGGCTTGGAAAGATGATATCGATTCGTTAGGCGTTACGTACACACTAAAGGAGGTGGTCCCTGAACACCGAACCCACACGAAACCATCCCCACGTCCACAACCCTCCGCTTGGAAATCACTGTTTCGAATCCAGATGGCGGCAGTAACAGTTTCATCAGAATGCCATAATGCAGGACTTTTATCATGGTGTTGCTCACTCAGCAGCAAGAAGTCAGCTTGTTCCTCGCAAACTGCTCAAGCAGATTTTGGGCGGTTGAACTGCGGTGTAGGTTTAGCTGCAGGATGCGGGTCATCGAAGTTCTGATTTTGCATTGGCTAGGGCTTCCTGGAACACCCGGCATTTTACTGATCCCAAGACGTGTCCAAAATCAAATCTTGGATACTTCGTACACTCTTTTCTTTTATGTCCCATTTCACCACATTTGTAACATAGGGAACTCCTATCGGGTCCTTTGCATACATCTGTGGTGTGACCATTGCCAAGGCATTTGAAACATTAAAGAGGCATCGCTCTTCGCCGTATCCTACAGACAACCCACCCTATTCGTACTTTGCACTTGTTCAGGAATTGTTCGGCGTCCTTTTCGCTCAAGTCAACTATGGCCAAGCGTTGTCCCCTATTGTTTTCTGGTGACAGTCTCGCTTTGATCCTTCCCACGCTAGGGAACTTCCTTTTGATGGCCTCTACTACCTCGGCCAGATCCGTCACGCAGTCAATGTCTCGTATTTTGATCGTTGCCAACGGTTCGAGCGAGGCTATAGTTGCGCTTTTGCCGAGGACTTTCTTTACTGCATCGCAGAATGCTTCCTTATTACCGGCCTCTGCTCCGGATTCAACCAGTATGTGGCCCGACCGCGTTGGTCGTACTGCTTTAATGGTAGTGTTAGTGTCTTCGGGCCTTGCGTTTCCCCTGATGTCCCGCAGTACTTCCGCTTGCTGCCGCGGTCTTTTTCGGGGCTTCTGTCTCTCCTGTTTTGTATCAGGTCCTTTTTCTCATTGGGCGTCCGTGCGAACTTTACTTTCTGGCACTTTTTGAAGGATTTTCTTTGCGGCTTTCTTCGCTCCTTTTGTAAGCACTATCTGAAATCCGTGATCTGGTGCTCCACGCCCATCAAGTGCCTCTTCCTTCCTTCTTTTATCCCGATCTCCTTCGATTGAGCTAGACGCCATTCTTTTATTGATTTTTAATGGTGAAGCTATCTCCATGTGGCCTTTAGATTTCGCCCCAAGCGCCTCTTTAGCCTTATGGTCGTCTTCGGCCCTTAACTAGCTCCTCCGGTAGTGCCCTATGCGATCTAGGAGCTCCTCTAGTTCAAGGAGTCCAATCTTTACTGCTTTGCTGATTTTTGGGGAGTCGCATGCAATTTGTATTCTTCTCAGAACATCTCCCGCTTTTCGAAACAGCCTTTCTTCTTCGTATCGCTGGAGGATATCGCTTTCCGTTTACGAATGCAGTACATCCGCCAAATTTTCGACGTTGGCGGTGCAATCACACAACGTCGCTTTATTTGTCTGGTCACTCGTTGCTTTTCGTGCCGTAATCTCCTCGTTGGCTTCAGGATGTTTCTGTACTATGTCGGGATTTGCGACCCTTGCATCGGTTCCTTCGGTAACGATCGCTTTACACCTCGAACTAGCATCCGACTTATCGACGCCAACTTGTCTAGCAGCAGTTCGACGATTTATCGCTCGAAGAGGGAAATATCAGACAATTTAGAGTGACTATGGCACAAATTTCTAAGGTGCACAAAAAATTCTACAAAAAGAATACAGAGAGGTGACAGAGAAAGCTGCATCAGAACTGGCACAAGAACAAATAGAATGGAAGTTTATCCTTCCTGGAAGTCCACACTTCGGTGGACTTTGGTAAGCCGGTGTTAAGTCAATGAAATGGCACTTATACAAAGCAATTTGCCAGCAGATTCCAAATATCGAAGAATTCAACACACTTCTAGCACAAATAGAAGCATGTTTGAATTTTAGGCCCTTAACTGATGTAAGTTGTGATCCATCAGACACAAGTAGGTTGACACCAAGCCATTTTCTCACTGGCAGCAACCTATTTGAAATAAAAGGTGACCCAAGTGAAACTAACATCACGCTTCTGAAAAGATGGAAGTTAGTGCAATATATGAAGCACTCGTTTTGGCACAGATCGTCATGTGATTATTTAAACCGATCACAACAAAGACCTAAATGGTTGACTCGGCGACCAAATATTAAGGAAGGAAATATCGTTTTAGCAAAAACTGCCAACATACCATCCAGGCAATGGCCCCTCACAAAAGTCGTCGCTACTCATCCAGGTGACGTTTGTTAAGTTCGAGTCGTCACTCGAAACTAAATGGGAAATTTATCAAACGAGCGATAACGAAAGTTTTTAGTCTTCTTTTCAGCAATGAACGCCACGAAACACATAACGAAACTTCATTTGAACCAGTTTCATCATTTCAATCGACAGCTGCTAGATATCCAGGAGAAGATTCTTCGTCTTCAACTAAACGGCAGTCATCCCACGAAGATTGAACCGGATTAAAACGAAAGAAAGCAGGACCGATAGCATTGTCTACTGTTTTGGTTTCAACAATGTTAGTTCTAGAAACTTGCATCTCTCGCACATTGTCTGCAGTAAGTATTTCTCGTTTGCGAGGAGGATTATACGTCAAACACATTGGAGTTGGCAAGTTTCTTCGAAGAACACTCAAATTAAACTTCAAAGTACCTCTTACGGATCTCAAATTCGATGAAGAAAATATCAAGAGAATGAATCACAGCGTTCAAACAATGTGTACACCGGCAAAGCAGGCAAATGACCAGATTCATTGTTGGGATCTCTCACAGCATTAAACCGAGCTTTGTCAAGAATCAGTTGATCAAATAAACACTATTCGCTTCTTAGATTCACGAAAATCACGCGGACTGTTTGGTCAAATGTTAACGTCTCTGTTTGGAGTAAATGACGAGGTAATAATGGATATCGATCACCTAAGCAACAACCAGGACAAATTGAAGCAATTGGTCTTAAAACAAGGCAAAATCGTATTAAAAGCTACCAGTACATTAAATTCGACAACTTCAAAAATTAATAATAACCTTAAACGATTTTCGGAACAACTACAGGAAAGCTTAAGTGAAATCAATAAGTCTGAAGAGTGATTCACTGAAATTGATCACAATCAACTCAATATTCGCTTTCTCGCACTATATCAATATGCTAAAACCTATGTCGATGATGTGTTTCATAAATATGACAGCATCTTACAAACTTTTTACACGAAACAAGGCATATGGGAATGCGTTAAACTGGGAGATTTGGAAAAGATAATTTATAATCTCATGACACAGTCGAGGAAAAATACCTCAAGTACACAAAGTATCACACTTGGCGAATAAAGTGTCGAAAACGTTAGCGAATTTGTGTATTTAGGCACCAAAATGACGAAAACGGGCAATGAAAGAGACGAAATACGCCGAAGAATACAGCTCGCAAGTAAAATATTTTATTCAGTGCTGACGATCTTAAAGACCAGCTGGATACATAGGAAAACAAAGCTCCAAGTATACAAATCTGTGATAAGACCTGTGTTATGCTATGGGTGTGAAACATGCAGCCTAACCCAAGCATCCGCAAATATATTGAACGTCTCTGAGCGACGGGTCCTGAGGCGAACAATCGGAGCGAGGCTAGACGGGGCCAATGGCGAATTCGATACAACTGTAAGCTGTATGAAATTTCCGACGAGCCGGTGGTCTCAACGAATTTAAGACTGCGCAAGCTACAATGGGCTGGCCACAAGAATCGTATGGACGAACGACGGATACCCAAAAAGGTATTCGTTGGCAGAACTGAAGGCCGGAGACCAGTGGGGAAACTGAGGAAATGCTGTTCTGATTCGGTCGACGAAGACAGTTCATCGCTGCTCGGATTTCGAAATTGGAGGACGCAGTCAATGGACCGAGTCATTTGGAGGCACTATTTTCAGGAAGCGATGGCCCGAGGGGGACTGTAGTGCTAAGAAGAAGAAGAGTACTTTAAACAAGAGCTGAAAAAATGTTGGAGAAACTGAAGGAAACCATCATTTTACTATGCCAAGCAAGCAAATTCCTAAGGGTGCCTCCTGTAGATTTATTAAGGTAGTAGCCGTAAATTATTTCTTTCCATTGTTATACTATCGAGATCATTTTTATATTTTATCCAAACGGTCAGATAACTTAGCTCTTTTTATTTCCTTCATTACTTTTGCCCGCGCCATTGTGTCTTTCTCCTTTTCAGATTGTGTAAAATTTGTCTCGGGACACTTTTCCCGGGGTGTGGAGGATACACATTCTCGAGTAGTGAGCAATCTTAGGGAGAAGCTAGTGCTTGACTGTGTGAATAGTTTACTTTTGATGGAAAGTTTGAAGGGACGTGGTCACACTGGTGGTATTTGCTGGCGGGTGATTGAGGTGCCCGAGAGATGAGGTGAAAACAGTGTCCCCTTGCCTGCCCAGGTTTGAGGTGTGGTGCAAGTGATGGAAAAGAATTGATCTAGGTAACATCAAAGTGTTCTAAAACACACTTCCTTGAGAGAGACTATTTAAGATGTTCAGAAAACCAGTCTGAAACACATATGAAATAGAAGTGAAAGAGGAATAATTGTATCTTCTAAGCTCAAATTTAGACACAACTCTACATCAATATTTAGTGGTGCGCTGAATCCAGTTGAAGAAGAGGTTTTTGGTAGAGCCACGAACTTAAAATGCTTCGGGAATTCACTATACGATTACTATAGAGACACTGAAGACAAACTCAGCTGCTAATTGGAGGAGCTACACAGCCTTGCAAGGTGAATGGAAGAGACAATTGAGAAACATAAAACGGGTCTCTTATATGCAGACAGTGTTGGGATAAGCAATCGAAACTGAAAAATTCTTAGCAACTAACGCAGGGCAAAGCAAGTCTCAATTAAGAAAACTGACGGCATCTTTTCGGAGTCAAATCAAGATGGACTTAAGTTCTTATGATGACCTAGTTTGAGGTCATCAATCAGGAATCTTTAGGTGAATTACCCACGCCACTACGAGGATATAGAGCAGCAAGCAGAAACTGAAACCTAGCAAGGTAGGTTTTCGATACAATCGCTTAATCTAAACGTTGCTATTTTATCGTTTTCGTTTCGCATTTATTGTAGGCATTAGAAAAACGTGTAGGTTAAAATGTGCAAAACTGCAAAGGAATCTCCTCTGCATTACAAAGTCTGCATATTTACCGAAAAAATCTGTGAAGTTACCCCTTATTCTATTGTGGCGAAAATGGAAGAGGCGGTGGAAGGAAAAGGATGTCCGCTAAAAGCGTTTTTCGACATTGATATCGCCTTTGAGCATGCTCAGTGAAACTCCTTGTCTCAAGCAGTGAAATTTCATGGATATGAACCAGAAGTTATTAGCTACTTACTCAAGCACGGGTTGCTGTCCGCAACAACAGAGAACGCATAGCCGAGCTGGAGCAGAAATGCCTTCAAGATGTATTTTTGCTGTTACTAATAATATATCGGACAAATTTGTGCCTTCAAAAGCTGATGCAGATGACACATTTTTTCGGGCTAAGCCTTGTTTTGCTATGCCATTAGGCACTTTCATGTCATCTGCAGTCACTGATAAAATCTGCTATATCCTTCTAAATTATATGCCTCCAGGGCAAACGGGGAACTGGAGCAGGAAAATTTTCAAACCAACATATCCGAGTATCGATACCTTTGGGAATGCTTATCTCTGTGTTCAGCCAAAAGCAGATGCCAAACTAGGTGTTGCATAAAGGATCATGGCAAATACGTGGAGATGAAGGCAAATTAACAACTCCGGCGATAGCCAAGCAGTAACGCTTTCTCCTTCCAGGCCAAAAGTAACATAAAATTTGCCATGAAAGACTAAATTGGGCTCGATTTTCAAATTGCTTAGGCTTTTCTAGGTGCCAGACCACAGAAGGTTCGATGGCAACCAGTGATATAAGACTCTTGTAGAATAGGAATCAAAATGCTAGTCCTTCAGCTCTTCTATCTAAGGTTAGGACCTACCTTTCGAGATGTGCAATCTCGAAGAATACACAAATTTTCCGTCCTTACAAAGTCAAAAGCGCTTTATTCAATACTAGTCGTCATAAATTTTCAGAGATATTTATTTTTCAGATTATGAAGGTTTTAAGCAAGCCCTCTTATTTGATATCCCATTGAACTGCCTAGTATAAAAATATATCGAAGAGTAACTTCACTTTATGGGGACCCCTTTCAAACCCCTTGAAAAATTTTAATGAGCCAACATTTTCAATACTTAATCTGGCCTTTCCGCAAAGTTTAATGATTGTAGCCTCCATAATTTCTGAGAATACTAGCTGCGTTAAACTGACGAATAGGTAGGCATGAAAAGAAATTAGTAGATCCTTGTTACACACGTATTACAAAAACCTAAAAGTGGGTTACTTTTTAATAATCAGAATTTCTGCCTGATTCATTTTTTCTTTATTTTTTATTCGTACAAATTGACCAGGTGATACCATCAAGTACCATTTCATTCTTCCAATATACCTGTATCTCACGGTAATTCACGAAGTTCTTTGCATTTTCGTATGGAAGTGCAACTTCCTCCTGGCGTTATACGAATATAACCATCTGGACAATAGCATCCGCGTGAACATCTTTCCCCTGTAGTCGGACAATGCGGCTCCCGACTGCTGCAATCCGGTTGGCAGGGTGGTCCGCATTGTAGATAAATTTCACCTACTGGGCAGTATGGTCTTTCTGTAACTGAAATTCAAACATGATTTTAATGAGGGGCCTTTTTTATGTAGCTGTTCGTGGAAGCTTACCTTCATACTCGAGAGTAGAACACAAAGCAAGAAGACACGCAAACAAGAAAGCTTGAATGAACGACGCCATTTTCGTAAAATAAAGTTTAAGATTAGACACCACGGTGCTAACAGGCTAAAGAATTGACTTATCATAAGCTAGAATAATAGGTCCCTGTATTTATACCAGAATTCGCTTTCAAAGTCATGGTATTTATTTATTTGCAAGCCATAAAAAACGAGTATGCCCTTGGCAGAAGGGTTTTGTGCTAATATATAATAAGGTTGAGCAATAAAATAAGAATATCTTCTTTTAATTATTGCTGATATCATTGCTGTAATATTTTCCCTGATTTTTTGAGATCTTTGTTACAAAACTGTAGTACTAGTTTCATGAGGAGCGAATATTGAAGAGTAACGATGCTTTATTTTTGTGATAACGGAAGAAAACAAACGGCTACAACTTCATTAAATACGGTTCAATTCTTTTGAAATTTGCAGGACATGCAAACCAAAAAAATGGAAAATTTTAAAATTGTAAATCATATAGGCGGAAGGACAAATGCAGACTATCGTTCATATAAAAACGCGAAAAACCCGACTCCATCGTCGAAAGAATAATTTTCCCATATTATCTATCGCAAAGTTTGCCAATAAGGTCTGGGACAAAGGCGAAAAACTTCCATTTGTTTAATTAGATGTATTTATTCAAAAAGTAAAACATATGTGAGAATTGTTTTGAGCCCAAAAACTATCAGTTTATTCAACATTGTATTTAATGGAAAAAAACAAAAAATTTAGTTTTTGGAATAAACGCAGTCAAATAACAGAAAGCATTTTCTTTTTGTTGAAATCCAAGAACATTTGATTTAATATTAGTATCTAGAGGAATTCATAATGTTTTTATAAGCTGTTGCATAACTATTTTGTGCATTGAAGAACAATGCTAAATATTGTGAAAAACTGAGGATACATAGCATTTTTGGCAATCGCACGCACAGTTTTCTTGTTTAAGAATCTTTTAATTTAATAATAGAAAACAAAACACTAATTTAAAACTTCGCTTCGCATTCTTATATCTGGTACCTTTTCACAACATGGAAGTATGTCAAAGTGATAGTTTTTGCGACATCGCCGATAGCGCTATTTTGTAATCTTTCCCTTCCTCATATCTGTTCATCCCGAACAGCATTTAAATCACTCTGTGTGCCCAAATACACAGCCGTCATCTTTGTTCTAAGTTTCCCCTGCTTTTTATCTGCTACACGATATAAGTTTCAGCGAATGTCCTTTCCATCTACGTAGATTATACAACCATATCAATTCTCGTTTCATGAAGCCTGCCTTACACACTGTTGGCCCCCACGTTATATCCAGTCTTCTTCCTCTCGGCATTGATTTTAATTTTCTTTCCTAAAAGCTCATATACATATACGATATTCGGAAAAACGCTGGCACTCAAGTTGATAATGGGATTCTTTTCTTGCTGCTCAACCAATAGTTCCGATGGTGACCACCCTTCCATCGACGCTATATGAGTTAATAAACGAAGGATTAATTCGTTTAAAAAAATATTTATTTTCAGGCAGAGCCTGGCAACATTTACAAAATCTACTCAAACACTAAATTACATTCTATCTTCAAATCATTTTTATAAGAAAAAATTGCTGACGCTATGTCTAGTATTTTTCATGTGAAAACCAAAATGTTGGTGAGAAATTGCATTTTACCATGCTGCACGACTTTGCGATTTTCTATTACCATCCGTCTGGGAATTTTTCGTTAACTCCTCCCCGCTCAGGTACAATTGTCCGCAATTGTTTTTTTTTAAATACGGAAGGTCGTTGATTCTTGTATGTTTCCATTTTGGGCTGCTGATACTGGGGCACAATCTCCAGAAAAGAACTGTGCTCGAGAAAACCTCTAGCAGGGCGATGAGTGCGTATGAGGGGAGCTGATGAGTTCTGCTATTTGTTTAGAGCAGTCGATTTTCCCGGTGTTGTTAATATGTTATGAAGATCATTCATCAATTCTAATGAAAGAAGTTCTCGGTAGGCGTCGCCTTCTGGTGCTTGTTGGAGTATTGCCGGGAGTATCTTTGATACTTGTCGGGAGATGTATGGTTAGCCATTTACTTTAATGGTGGTTATTACCGGAAAAAAATCCCTAATTCCTGCTAACTGCCACCGCTTTATTGCGGCTACTCCGGCGGAGGCTCCACCGACCCAGCCTAGCTCACCCGAAGACGGGCGTGGGCGCCACTCGTTTGTTTCTCCGAGCCTCTCAAGGGGGGTCGTCCGAACGAGAAGACGACCGTCCGGAACAAAATCCCAACCAGGCAGTTTTGGTGGCTCGTCCCCACTTAGCCGCGAGAATTGCCTACGATGGAGAACTATCCCCGCGGAACGAGCTAAGGTGTTCCGCCACCTACACAAATTCGGGCTTCCCTGCACCAGAGGAACCGAAATTACGCACCCACAAACACTACCACTTGTTGTAACCACAATCACTTGTTTCACAATAAGTACTCCAGTATTAGCTAAACTTTTTAATTGGATCATTTCACCCTTTTCACATCAACTTAATGTAAATCTATACGACAAATTTGCTCTACATTTGAAGCTTTTCTAACGTCGCGCGGATATAACTTGCAGATACAAAAACATATTGAGTTTGCATAAGTAGAAAAATTAAAAATTAACTCCCTCACCTCTGAGCATGGTGGTCGCCATCACCGGTGTGTATCTAAGAATGATGGCCTGAGGAGAATGATGAGGAATCTGAGGAGAAGAAAAAAGGAAACAAATAAAAGAGATTAATTTCGAATTTGATCCTTATGGACGCGTTTTCCGGATTCTGTAAGAATTGTTGTTTTTTTATTTTCTTTAACTTTTGTCTGTCGATAGCGAGGTGTTAGTTTTGACCCTTTTCTTTTGTTTTACTTTACGTATATAACTTGTCCAATTTCATAGTCTTTTGTCGGATGTCTTCTTTTGTTATGGTTATGTAAGTCTTTGTCCTGCTTAAGTCTAAGTTTGTCAATGTTTGATTGTCTCGTCCTTTCAAATTCTTCTGGGTTCATTCTAGGTGATCGTCCTAAGTAGAGTTCGATAGGTTTTTTGCCAGTAGTGGAGTGAATAGAAAAATTGTATTCGTTTACTGCGCGCTCTAGGAGTTCCTCAAACGATCGAGGTATTGATTCCTTTTTTAGGCAGCGCATGATACCTGTCAGAGTAGAATGGAAGCGCTCAACCTGTCCATTCACCTCGCTTTTGTATGGAGGTGATGTTATATGATCATAGATGTAATAGCATTTGACCTAAGGGCACCTTCGTTGTCGACAACAACATGCTCCGGTAAACAAAAGAAGAGAGGGATATCCTGAAGTGGTCTTCTAATATCCTCAAGTGAGCAAGATTGGATGATCTTGGCCATGGCAAATTTGGTAAACCTATCTATGGCTGTAAGCACGAGATGTTTCTCCGTTGAGAAAATATCAATGTGGACAGTGTGACCAGGATAATTAGGAATTTGTGTTGTTTCTAAAAAGGGCTTATTGGGGTGCTGGTCGTATTTGTTCTCCTTACATATGGTGCACAGTTTGACCAAACTCCTTATTTTGGCACTCATCTTTGGGAAATAAAACGTTAGGTCGATGAATTATATGAACTAATTGACGAACCACCTGCATCTGCTTAAGTAAAATTACGCAAACTGCAATGCGCGGTCCTTGTAGAAAGAATCGAAGCAAACTGCCTGACTAAAAGAGCATTAAAGGACACAGCACAAAGTAGACGTTCAACGGGAAGGCCGAGGACTCAACGGGAAAATACGATAGAAGCTGACTACAGATTCTTGCTCAGAGCGAATTGCTGGCGAACGAGGAGACACAGCCGCAATGATTCAAAGAGACTAATCCTCGAAACCAAGACCCAGTTTTCGCCACCGCGGTATTCATGTTGATTAGATTTTTGAAAATCTATAGCCCCTATTTTTTCTATTTGGGAGCTGATTTCCATTTACACACTGAGCAGTGGACTCCTATGCACGCAAGCGAATGAACTATCTACTTCGCCCCTTTCCTGTCAAAACGAGAACCAAGCATGGAAGCGCTTGACACATTTCTTCGGGCCAGCACTCGTTTTGCTACGCCGCGGTGTACCTTTAAGCTGATGACTTCCTACACCTACGGGAGGGGAGGAAGGAAGGGAAATACCAGGTAAGTGAACCCCCAGCCCCGACATCCCTGGCTGCTGCGAGTCCTTTCTATCTTATAGGACTGCCAAAACATAATGTGCTACATGGTTCCATTTGTCAACAAATCCAAGCATCATCGTGACTATACTATCCGAGGTGAGCTCTCCCTTCTCTCAGTAGGGGTTCCGTCGAAGTCTGTCCCATGAGAAAATGGCTCTTACCAGTTCGATAATTGCTACCAGAGAACTTCAGTCAAACCATACAGCAGATTATATTTCTGGAATATTTGGAAATGTTTCAGATAATGGTGCTAATATGGTTACCGCAGTAAAAAAACTCTTGGTGATTCAAAACATTTGCCATGTTTCGCCCATACTATAAATTTAATAGTAGATTCCTCAATAAAAAGTACTTCGACTCCAATTAATAATATTAACAATAAAGTTGGCAGCATTGTGAAATGGTTTAAAAATAGTGTTATAAAATCGGATCAACTTCGACAAATCCAGATTAGCAGTGGAATTCCTGAAAGATACACAAAAAAATTTATTCCCGACGTCAAGACACGCTGGAATTCACTATTTTATATGGTGGATATGTTTTCAGATATGTCGCAACTTTTACTCAATCAAGATGATAGTCCTGAATTGGTGGCCGGAAAGGAAACTGAAATCTTGCACCAAGTAGTCCAGTTGTTATAAACATTTGAGTTTGTCACAAGAGAATCTTCAGGTTAGAATTATGTTACCTTATCAAAAATCATGCCCATGATTAATTAGCTGACATCGCAGCTAACGTCATTTTCATCATGAATAGGATGTGTAACTCCCGGTAATCCAGGAAAATTTGGTTCCAGGAAGAAATCCGTTGATCGGATACTAAAAATGTACGGTAATTTGCGGGGAATACCAAAATATTACGGTATCTTATCCGTGATCAATAACAAAATCGTCGGGCAAGCTGATATTGCCCTAGAGTCGTATAACACGCCTCTAAGCTGGGAGAAAATTTCAAAGTGCTTGACACTTCATTACGCCGATAAGCGTGACCTGGGCACTTTAGAGTACCAGATGACGACACTGGTTCAAGGATCAAATATTGTTTCAGAATTCTACCAAACAGTGTACCACTATCTCTCGGTCATCCTAAATAAACTTGGGTCAATGGATATGGGCCAAGAAGCACTAAATATTATGACTCAGGCATATAGACACAAGGCACTCGACAACTTTGTTTCTAGACTCCTTTGCATGTAAGAACCTGATGATCTACCGCAGGCCTGCAATTACACAACATCGACTACCAAACGCAACACGCGAACAATACACATACCCGTACCAATAGATCAAATCCCCAAATTGCACCACCAGTGCCTCCTAGAAGACAGTTCTCCTAAAGTATTTAGTCCTCCACATTATCATAATCAACCATGCGTTTTCTTTTTAAACCCTCGACAATTACCACCGAAACCGAATAGACCCGAACAAATGGGTTTCGATCAAAGTCCACGCTCTCGTAACGCAAATTACGCTTTGATCATGGATTCGCTCATAAAAGACAGCAACCAGTACCACAATTCCAAATAAATTTCAGCGTACCCATTTTACGACCCATGATCATAATATAACGCCAGAAGCATATGGCGAAGTATTTGGCAGCCCTGGACTTGAAGACGAAGAAGGTTTCCTGGAATACCTAGGACAAGGCGACACACAACCATTTCCAGACGAACTGACTGAAACTTCCCAAACAGATCAAGACTCTGCTTTACAGAACGAAAATGTCAACGAAACAGAAAACCCAACCACAGACAGTGCAGAACACCTCGACGACATCTATTTTTTAGGATGAACCGCTTTTCACTTCCATATTTCCAGCTGAAATTAAGGAGTTGAAAGCTATTGAAATTCCTCATAGACACAGAGTCTAACAACAACTATATTCAACCGTCACATTAAGTATCCTTTTATTAACGAGCAGGAATTCGACGCCAAGTCAGTTGCTGGATTCATCAAAATTACTCACCATTCTTACATAAGCCCTTTCGGATCTTATACAAAAAAAACTTAAGTTCTTCATATTGTCCAGTCTTGTAATACACACAAAGAAGAATTATATGACCATCGACACAGGATTATGTATCCCTCTGAAGCAACACGTTTCTGAATCACTCAAGAATATTAATATCGGAACATCCCATCTAAGTAAAGATACATCAATTAAATTACTAAATCTTATAAATCAGTTTTCTAAACTTTTCACTGAGCCTGATGAGCGCATAACTTTCACTACAAGGGTGAAAGGGGAAATGCGTACAACATCAAACGAACCCGTATATTAAAAGTCATTCCCTTATACAATGGCTTTGAAGAATAAAATCGAGGAACAGGTGAAAAAACTTCTAGCTAATGGGATTATAAGTCCATTACGATCCCCCTATAACTCTCCGGTTTGGATCGTTCCAAAAAAGGAAGACGCATCAGGAGAAAAAAAAAATTTCGCATGGTAGTAGACTACCGGAAGTTGAACTCAATCACCATTCCTGACCAATATCCCATCACAGATATCAACGAAGCTTCGGCTAGTTTAGGGAAAAATGAGGTCTTCTCTATTATCGACATGATTCAGATCCCTCTCAAGGAATCAAACATTGAAAAGACTGCGTTCCCTATAAATCACGGAAAATTTGAATACACTAGACTCCCATTTGGTCTTAAGAACGTACCCTCAATCTTCCAAAGAGCCCTAGACGATATACTTTGAAAGGAAGTAGACAAAAGTTGCTATATTTATATAGATGACATCATCATTTCGGGAAACATTTCAAAAACCTCGAACACATTCTCTATCCTATAAGCAGCAAATTTAAAAATTTAGCTTGTTAAGTGTGAGTTCTTACCCGAGGAGATAGAATTCTTGGGATACATTATTAGCAAAAGTTGAATAAAAAACAATCCGAAGAAAGTCCAAGCAATTGCCAATGTTCCTCCGCCTAGAACACTGAAAGATTAACGTTCATTTCTCGGGATATCGGAATACTACCACCGCTTTATTCGCGACTATGCAAAAATAGCAAAGCCCCTGCGTCCTTTTCAAGAGGGAAGGATGGGTCTGTGTCAAAAAACCTTTCTAAAAATAAATTAATAAGCCTAGATGACAATGCCTTGAATTTATTTAACAAACTTAAAAACTCGCGAATTTCCATCGAAGTGGTACTCGCTCACCCAGCTTTCTCTAAACCTTTCGAGCTCACAACAGACACCTCCACATATGGCATCAGCGCCGTACTCTCACAAAATAATAGACACACCATAATAAAAGTCCTGCATTATGGTACTCTGATGAAACTGGTATTGCCGCTATCTGGGTTCGGAACAGTGACTTTCAAGCGGAGAGTTGTGGACGGGGGGATGGTTTCGTGTGGGTTCGGTGCTCAGGGACCACCTTCCTTAGTGTGTACCTAACGCCTAACGAGTCGATATCATCTTTCCAAGCAAAGCTTAATGCTTTGGAGGGCGCTGTCTCGAACGCAGAGGGTAAAGTGCTCGTTGGGGGCGACTTCAATACTAAAGCAATCGAATGAGGCATGCCTCAAAAGGATCCGCGGGGAAAACGAGTCCTGATAATTTTGGCCAGGACGGCCCTCGTCGTACTAAACTCCGGAAACACGCCGACTTTCCGCCGTATTGGCTGTGAGGGAACCATACCGAACGTGACATTCGCCTCGGAGTCCGTAGTACGGAGGATACACAACTGGAAAGTATTAGAGGACTACTCAGCCAGTGATCACCAGTGCATTCTGCTTGAGATAAGTAATGCTGTCTGCCGACGTCCGTGCTCTCAGCCTTCTACAACTGGATGGAACATTGGAAGAATGGACGTCGAGAGGTTCGTCAAGGTTCTGCTGCAGGGAGCTTCGGAGGGGACGGAAGAACTGGCAGCTCAAGACGTGGTGAACTCAACTATGAGCATCATTACGACTGCTTGCTGCGCTTCTATGCCCCGTCGAAGACCCCGGCACGGCAAGCCCCCAGTGTACTGGTGGTCTACTGAATTCGCTGAAAAGCGGAGGAAGTGTCACAAGCTTCGGCGTGAGGCTCAACGGGCGCGGAACCGTGACGAGGCATGCAACCAGGTGGCAGCGTATAAGTCGGCCAGGAAATGCCTTCGCAAACTGATCATCAGTAGCAAGGCTCGCTGCTGGCAAGACCTAGTGGACAATGTCAACAAGGATCCGTGGGGCCTTGGCTACAAGCTGGTCATGTGGAAACTTGGTGCCCTACGGAAGCCTTGTATACATGACGCGGAAAAGATGGACGCGATGGTGCGGGGACTCTTCCCCGCCCATCCCGTCTATGTTGACGCTGTCCATGTTGAAACAGCAGTAGAGTGCCCACTCTGCACACAGCTGGAACTGGAGGAGGCAGTCCTCTCCTTGAAAGCAAAAAGGCTCCAGGTCCAGATGGTATTCCAGCTGAGGTGTTGCGGCTCGTCTATCACCATTGTCCTGACTTAATGCTCAGCACATTCCACGCTTGCCTACGGGACGGGGTTTTCCCGGTACGATGGAAGGCGGCCAGGCTCGTGCTGATCAGCAAGGGGAAGGGAAATCCCGAATCGCCGTCTGCATACCGCCCGTTATGCATGCTAGACACGGCTGGGAAAGTGCTAGAGAAACTCATCAAGAAAAGACGCACTGACGCGATTCGTGCTGCTAGGGACCTATCTCCTCGGCAGTACGGCTTTAGAGCAGGACGTTCTACCATTGATGCGATTGCAGAGGTGGTGAACGCGGTCCAAAAGGCAGAGGCCGACTATATGCCTCCGCCTTTTGGACCGCGTTCACCACCTCTGCGGCGGATCGTCCTGTTGGTGACACTCGACGTCAGGAATGCCTTCAACTCCGCTAGATGGGTGGATGTTCTGGACACGCTGGAAAACTCTATTCAAGTTCCAGAATATCTAATGCGGCTTTTGAGGAACTACCTAAAGGATCGAAGCCTGCTCTACGACACGACACAGAAATAACATCGAGTGTTGCCCAGGGATCTATCCTTGGTCCGGACCTGTGAAACGTGTCTTACGACGGGCTACTGAGACTTGAGATGCCAAATGAGTCGCGCTTGGTCGGCTATGCGGATGATGTTGCGGCTCTGGTCGCTGGACGCACCGTCGAACAAGCGCAACTTAGGCTAGGTATGCTAATGCGCCGAGTGAGAGACTGGATGACTGCTCGCGGGCTCAGTTTAGCACTGGAGAAAACCGAAACGGTCATCTTGACAAAAAGAGAAGCCCTAGAGTAAGGATGATCAGTATTGGAGATATACAAATCGAATCGAAGCCAGCGGTGAAGTACCTGGGGCTACTGATCGACTCGAAGATGAGTTTCTCTGAGCAAATCAGGGCAACGGCTGGGAAGGCTGCTTCGGGAATATCGGCCCTGAGTCGACTTATGGCCAACGTAGGGGGACCCAGCCCATCAAGAAGACGCCTCTTGATGAGTGCTGTAGGGTCAGTGCTACTGTACGGAGCAGCAGTATGGGGCGACGCTCTCAGCAAGGAGGTATACCGAAAACGTTTGGCACAGGTACAGAGAAGAGGAGCACTGAGAATTGCATCTTCGTATCCAACAGTTTCCGACTCGGCGGTGAGACAGGGATACGGGAGACCTCACCCCGGATAATATAGTTGCGGTGATGCTCGAATTGGTTGAAAAATGGAACCAGGTGGCACATTATGCTCGGGCAGTCCTAAAATATAAAAGGGACTCACAGCAGCCGAGGGCGCTGGGGCTGGCGGATCACTCTTCTGGCATTTTCTCTTCCCCTCTCCCCTCCCGCTAGGAAAGGGACTCCCCAGCTTGAAGGCGTCCCACGGCGTAACAAAACGAGACCTGGCCCGAAGTAATGTGTCAAACGGTTCCAGGCTGGGTTCTCAGGTTGACAGGGGAGGTGTTTAGTGGGTAGTCCAGTCGCGTATGGGAGTCCCACACTCTGTGCATAAATAGCATTCATCTCCCTACCACAAAAAAAAAATGGTGCGAACTTCGAACGTACTCCGAGGCCTGCTAAGGTTTTACCGGGACGTTCACACACGAGTGTCACCTCGGCGCTACTGTGCAAAGCAACTAGGTCCAAACCATCATATCCGCCAGCCCAAAGCATCAATTCCAGTTCGTTGTCCAAAGCGTAGTCCAGATCCAATCAGGGTCGTTACCTGTAATCCCAGGAGGGCACCTCACGGCGCCCCCATATCCTCGGGTCCGTGAGGGCGGCGCTCCCAAAGAATACTAGCCTGCAAGAGTGCTCTTGTCGACCGGCATTCCTCCTGCGGGAATTTCCTCGGGTACGTGGGAGCGGAACTACCTAAAGAATGCTAGCCTCCAACAGTATTCCTGTCGGACAGCATTTCCCCTGAAGTTTTGCATTAATTTGATAAAGTATGTATTTGATTTAGTTTAATAAAGACTGCGGTTTGAGCTAACATAAGCAAAGACTGTGTTTATTAACTCAGAAGTGGGATATGTTTCCCGTGCTGAGACCGTTGTTAATATGGATAGCTTAAGTGAACCTTAAAAAATGGCATTGTGGCGGGAAGAAGATACCCCCTCTGTGTGGAGTGGTCGGCGTGAAGAGCGTTCTGAGGTGCCCAATATGGCCAAACTAATTACGTCATTGTCGGAGAAGTCCGGGGCTAACCGTGGTCGTAGTGCTTCAGTGGTTGGCAGTGAGACGATTCCGCCATTTTCTCCTGATGATGGGGTACAGGATATGGCACGTTGGGTGAGGAAAGTAGATGAATTGAAGATAGTTCATGATAGAAGTGACATCACGACGTCGCATTACGCCACCAGTAAGTTAAAAGGATATGCCGCAACGTGGTATTCCAGTTTACCAATGGAACCAATGGAAAGATATCGTGCTTAGTGTATTTCCTGATGAAGTGGATTTCGCCCAACAATTAGAGGCGATGATTGCCCGTGTGTGGCAAAAAGATGAGCCCATCATCAAATTTTATTATGATAAACTCACTCTTCTCAACGTGTGTGAGATAACGGGGCAAAAGGCTTTTTCGTGCATTATTGCTGGGATTCCTGTTCCAAATATACAAGCCGATGCCTGAGTGGGAGACTATGAAAATCCTGAAGGGTTACTGGGATATTTAAAAACAATTCCGCACCGTAGAGAGTCGTCGACGAAGCAACAGAGGGAGGCGGAATTTTCAAAATTATTCAATCTTCTCATTTAAAACAGCCGTTATTTTGTTTTACGATTACTGATACTACTCGCTGAACCAATTCTCAAAGATTTCCATGTTACTTATCATTCCTGAACTTTTCATGCAAATCCTAGCAAACTTTTAGTGTCTGAGTCAAGAAAAAGCGTATATTGTGTTAGCCTTAAGAGTTTGTCTTGCGACTGGATCTCCGTGTGTGTCGCGGAAGGGTTGCAGATCGGGATTGTTGTGTATATGTGTGTGTTTGATTTTTACGTGCCTGAACTGCTCACTAAGTGATGACGCTCACCTCCCTTTGTTTTCTAATTACAGACAGAAGTGTCATCGTAAATAGTAAGACAAATGGTGTAAGGCCTGTGTGTTCCCCTTACATCTGTTTTGCCTTAATTTGATAAAGTATGTGGTTGATTTAGTTTGATTAAGTCTGTGTTTTGAATTGACTTAAACAAAGAATGTGTTTATTGATTGTACCATAGCCATATTTTTCCATAGTAATACAGCGCATAATGTTCCAGAGTAACACAAGAAAACTCAAATCACGATAACTTCGTTAAATACTATTTGATCTTTGTGGAACTTTCAGGACAATTTTATACACATGATTTTTTTCAGATTTTTCGGATGAAAGGTATCCAATCGCGAGGGGGGTACGCGAAGAGTTCGTAAATCTCCCCTTCCCTTGCCCTCCACGGTACCGATAAGGCAATATAAAGACTTGTTTTGAAAAGATATCGTTGAAACTTTTTCAATGACACCTTACTCGGCTACCAGTTGTGAAAAATTTTTTAAATGGTCACGTCCCTGTATTTAAAACCCTTGGGAAAAATGTTCACCCTCGAGCTTTAAAGAAGTCACCACTTCTGACCTTTTCACAAAGTTTCATGGCTGTAGCTTCTATAGTTTCGGAGAAAAAGTGATGTGATATATAGACGGACAGATGGACAGACGGACACAGGTCCTGATTGCAATAGGGTTTTGTATTTTAGTACAAAACCCTGAAAAGATATCAGATATGGGAAATCGATGGTTCTTTTAAATTAGTATTGTGTTTTCTGTTATTGAGTTAGTCACAAGAAAATTTTGTGTGCGTTTGCCAACAACTTATGTACCTATAGTTTTTCAAAATATTTAGCATTATTCTGAAATGCACAAAAGAGTTATTCAACAGCTTTTACAAAAATTCTGTATTCTTTTCCCGGTGGCAACATGATACTAATATTAAATCAAGTGCTCTTGAATTTCAAGCAAAAACAAACTAGTGTTTTATTTGCGTTAACACCAAAACTATAATTATTTTTTGTTTTTTTTTGTTTTGTTAATAAAACACAAAGTTGAATAAACTAATATTTGCTGGGCCCAAAATAATGCTCACATATGTTTTACTTTTCCATTAAACACATCTAATTCAACAAATGAAGTTTTTTTGGTGCAGATATTATTGACAAACTTTCCGATGGTAAATTTAGTCTTTCGACAATGGAGTCGTGGCTTTCCCGTTTTTTTTGTATGAATGACGTTCTGTATTTGTCCGTCCGACTATTTGATTTACTATTTAACATTTTCCCTGATTCATTCAAAATAATTACAATGAAATATAACATAATTAGCAAACATAGGATTGTTATATTCTGCGAATTTCACAAGATTCGAGCCGTATTTAGTGAAGTTTAAGCCATTTAATTTCTTCGGCTATAACCAAAACAAAACATGGTTACTCTCCAAAATTCGCTTTTTATGAAACTACTACTACAATTTTGTAACAATATTCTCAAAAAATCCGAGAACTTGCTCCAATAATGTCGCAACTACTAAACAAATCAACGGGAAAACTGATGATTTTCTTATTCTATTAAATTCATTCATTACTGGCTCATGATAAGTGGTTGAGTACAAAACCCTTCTACTAGGAGTGCACTCCTTGTTTGGATTGAAAGCAAAAACAGATCTCGACTTCGAAAGCGAATCCAGGTATAAATACGGAGAGTTTTATTCTAGCTCACTATAAGTCAATTCTGTGGGCTGTTAGCAACTTGGTGTCTAAGCTTCAAATTTATTCTACGAAAATGGCGTCCATCATTCAAGCTTTCTTGTTCGCTTGTCTTCTTGCTTTGTGTTCTGCTGTCGAGGGTGAAAGTAAGTTTCCACGAATAGCTATGTACATAAAAAACGTCGATTATTAAAATTAAGCTTGGATTTCAGTTGTAGAAAGAGGACCATTCTGTCCAAAAGGTGAAGATTATCTAAAATGTGGACCAGCCTGCCAAAGGGAATGCCACACTCTGGGGAAGCGATGTTTGATTAATAATTTTATTAAATGTCCAACCGGATGCTACTGTGTCCCTGGGTTTGCTCGCATAACGCCAGGAGGAAAATGCGTACCCATATCACAATGCCCGAACTTGATTACATTACCACCTAATCCAAGTACATTAATGGTATCACCTGTTTGATTTGTACGAATAAAGAAAAAAATTAAGAATAAAATTGTACATTCTCAAGAAGCAACCTACTTTTAGAGCTTTGTAATACGAGTGTTAAAAGGATCTACTAGGATCAGTTGATGTCTGCCGCTTATGTGTTTATCAAAACTATTATTCTCAAAAATTATAAAAGCTACAATCATTAAACGTTTTGGAAAGTTCATATTAAGTGCTGAAATCGCTGGCGAACTCAAAGTTTTCAAAGATTTTCAAGGGACCCGCTATAAAGTGAAGTGACCCTGCCATATATTTTTATACTAGACAGTTGAATGGGTCATCAAATATGAGGGCGTGATGAAAATTTTCATCTGCAAAATAAAGTTTTTTTACTATCCGAATGTACAGAAAATTTGTGTATCTCTCGAGATTGCATATCTTTCCACTGGGACGGGCTACTGAGACTTGAGATGCCAGATGAGTCGCGCTTGATGGGCTATGCGGGTGATGTTGCGGCTCTGGTCGCTGGACGCACCGTTGAACAGACGCAACTTAGACAATGTATGCAAATGCGCCGAGTAAGAGACTGGATGACTACTCAAGGGTTCAATTTAGCACTGGAGAAAACCGAAGTGGTCATCTTGACAAAAAAGAGAATCCCTAGAGTAAGGATGATCAGTATTGGAGTCATACGAATCGAATTGAAGCCAGCGGTGAAGTACCAGGGGCTACTGATCGACTCGAAGATGAGTTTCTCTGAGCAAATCAGGGCAACGGCTGAGAAGGCTGCTTCGGCAGTATCAACTCTGAGTCGACTCATGGCCAACGTAAGGGGACCCAGCCCATCAAGAAGACGCCTCTTGATGAGTGCTGTAGGCTCAGTGCTACTGTATGGAGCAGCAGTATGGGGCGACGCTCTCAGTAAGGAGGTATACCGAAAACGCTTGGCACAGGTACAGAGAAGAGAAGCACTGAGGATTGCATCTTCGTATGCGACATTCTCTGATTCAGCGGTGAGAGTCATTGCAGGCGTGATACCTGTTGACCTCTTTGCTGAAGAGTGCCGCGCTATTTACCTGCACCGAAACGAGGATGCGAGGGAGATGGTTGTCTGCGAGGAGAGACAGCGCTCACTCAACGATTGGCAGCAGTCTTTGGTGAATTGCACGAAAGGAAGTTGGACTGCGCACCCCATCCCGAATGTGAGACCGTGGCTAAATCAAAGGCATGGTGAGACTGACTTCTATCTGACCCAAAATATGAGCAGGCACGGGTGTTTTCAGTCGTACCTGCATAAAATTGGTAAGTCACGGTCTCCTGAGTGTCGGTATAGCCCAGGAGAGGAAGACAAGGCCTGCCACACATTTTTTGCGTGCATAAAATGGAACACGCTGCAACGGTATCTCTACAGGGAGACAGGAGAGCTAAACCCGGATGATATAGTCGCGGTGATGCTCGAATCAGTTGACAAATGGAACCAGATAGCACATTATGTTCGGGCAATCCTAAAACGCTTATCTGGTACTTCCTCTTTCCCTCTCCCTTCCGCTAGAAGAGGGATCCTCTAGCTTGAAGGCGCCACATGGCGTAACAAAACGAAACGTGGCACGAAATATGGCTGGGTTCTCGGGTTGACAGGGATGGTGTTTAGTGTGTAGTCCAGTCGCCTTTTTGCGAACATGCGAGTCCCACATTCTGTGCGTAAATGGCATTCACCCCCAACCACAAAAAATCGTGTTCTCGATGTTCTTTATATTTTCTCCCATCCCTCGAACATCTGGCGCGTCCTACAGAATTTCCCGCTCTTCCTTTTAAGAACGTTTTGGTGTTAACATTATTTTTTTTTTCGCTGCGCCCGAACACCGCAGGAATCTCAGTCTGGACAAGACTGCCTGTCAATTTCAGTTTTTCGTCCATCTTTACTGTCATCATCGTTTTTGTCTTCGTTAGTACCGCTCCCGATGTGCTGTAAACACTGTGGCTGCAGCCGCTGATTGTGTCGTCATTGTTGTTATTTTTACATATTTTTTATGTTTTTAGGGTTTTTAGTTGAAATCGCTCCAATTTTATAGGACCCTCTTGGAGCCACTATCTTCGTTCGTGTGTGTAGTCGCCTTTTTGGTCCTGTGGTTATCTCTACAGAACAAGGAGTCCATGTGAGGGTTTTTACAAGCCCTTATGGGGGCAAGTACTCGAAGCCAGGCTAGCGCTCATCGGGAGTGTGTCTTAACAGAACCTACACTACTAGCCCAATGATGCAATCTTCGAACGCACTCCAAGGCCTGCCAAGGTTTAGTGGGATGGAGACGGAATGATAGTTGAATTGGAGCCGTTCAAGCACGAATGGCACCTCGCCCGCCCAAAGCATCAATTCTTTGACCAAAACGTTGTCGAGATTCAGTCAGGCTCGTTATCTGCTATCCTAGGAGGAGCCTCACTGCGACCTCAATATCCTCGGGTCCCTGGGGGTGGCGCTCCCCAAAGAATGCTAGCTTCCATGAGTATTCCTATCGACCGGCATTGCCGCTGCGGAGGCTGCTGTTTAGAACTATTAGGTAGAAGGAAAAAGCTATAAATATAGAGGAAGCAAGTTGAGTGGGCAGGTGAATGCTCCTACCAGAAGGGTTTTGTAACATTCTAGGGCTCGAAAAAATTATCCATCCTATATTTGTATAAGAATCGTTCAATTCTATCCCAAAAATGCAGAATAACTTTCATTAAAAAAATTTTGAAATGTTTGATAAGGTCGAATCTTTTGGGAGATTACCATTTTTCACTTTTTCCCAAAGTTTCACTATAGTTTCTGAGGAAGCTTACTGTAACGCACGGACAGATAGACAGACGGACTTACGGATAGATAGGACGCAAAACTAGTAGCCCTTAGTAATATTTGTTCTACAAAGCCCTAATAAGAGTATTATCTCAAAAATTAATTCAAAGTGAGTGCTATAAAATGGTAAAAGCATGGCCTTCTGGCCTTAACCCAATCGGGTTAAATGTAAAATGATGGTTCCTTCCTAATAGTTATCAGGCTTTCTTAACATTGATTGCGAAGATTGATCAAGTAGACAAGCCGGTTAAGGCAATGTAAATGAATTTTAAGCTGAAATATAGTTTTCCCGCTAGCAACATAACATTGAAATCAAACGACATTCGATACTCTAAAATCCCCAAATACAAGGCAAAATAAACAATAAAAATATGAAATTACTTATGAATTTAGTATGCACCAAAGCCTGACTACTTATAATATTTTTTAGGAATGCACAATCAAAAATTAATTGCAATTTTGTGCATCCCAAATAATTCTTGCAGATGTTTTACTTTTCTAATTGATACATTTAATTCACCCAACGAAGATTTGAATGCAAATTTAAAATGATTGATAAATTTTCCCGGGGATGGCATTCGAATTTTGAATCTGGTTTATGTATAAATACGAGCAGATCGTATAGTTCTTCATTACAAATATCTTCTGTGCGCTGTGAACAGCTTGGTATCTGATCTACATATACAATATACCACAAAAATAATGAAGTCATTCATTCAACTTTTCTTCTTCACTTGTCTTCTTGCTTTGTGTTCTGCTTCATGTCCAAGTAAGTTTCAATTTTTAGTTTAGAGAAAAATATCCATGCTTGAGATTATAATGAATATATTTTAATTTCAATTATAGACAAGAAAATGTGCCCAAAAAATGAAGTTTATCTCAAATGCGGGCCACCTTGCCAAACCGAGTGTGACACATTGAATGAACCATGTCCGATTGTGAATGTTAAATGCCCAAGCGGCTGCTATTGTAAGGAAAATTATGCTCGTCTAACCCCTGGAGGGAAATGTGTGCCAATTTCACATTGTCCTAAAAAATACAAGTACAAATATTGACGACACCCATATGCTGTATGAACGAATTTTTCATGTAATAAATTTTATTGCTATCTGACGACACAATTTTTATCCTTAGAAAGTTAGTATGTACCTAGTTATGATTCGTTTTCAGGTGGTTTGAGAATTTGGGGTGCAGTGCAATAATACGACTGAAGGAAGAGCTGAAGTATAAGAAATATGACATATGCTAAGACTCATCCGTGTGTATTCTAAATAGTTTCCGAGCAAATCCTTAGTAAAGATCCTAAACAAGGCGGTTAAATGGAATTGATTTCTATCATTTTTTTGTGTTTTCTTTTTTGGGGTAGGGAGGTGAATGCCATTTATGCACAAAGTTTGGGACTTCCATATTCGCAAGAAGGCGACTAGACTACCCACCAAATACCGCCCCTGTCAACCTGAGAACCTAGCCTGGAACCGTTTGACACATTACTTCGGGCCAGATCTCGTTTTGTTACGCCGTGAGGCGCCTTCAAGCTGGGGGATCCCTTTCCTAGCGGGAGGGGAGAGGGGAAAAGGAAGTGCCAGAAAGGCGATCCCCCAGCCCCAGCGCCTGCTGTGAGTCCCTTTTATATTTTAGGACTGCCCGAGCATAATGTGCCACCTGGTCCCATTTGTCAACCGATTCGAGCATCACCGCAACTATATTATCCGGGGTGAGCTCTCGCGTCTCTCTGTAGCGTTCCCTTAGCAGCCTGACCCATTTTGTGCACGAAAAAATGTGTGGCAGGCGTTGTCCTCCTCTCCTGAGCAAAACCGACAATCGGGGGACCGTGACTTACCAATCTTGTGCAGGTACGAGTGAAAAATCCCATGCCCGCTCAAAAGCTGGATCAGATAGAAGTCAGTCTCACAATGCCTTCGATTTAGCCACAGTCTCACATCCGGGATGAGGCGCGCAGTCCACCTTCGTGCAATTCACCCAAGACTGCTGCCAATCGTTGAGTGAGCGCTGTCTCTCCTCGCGGGAAACCATCTTCCTCGCATCCTCGTTTCGGCGCAGGTAAATAGCGCGGCGCTCTCTAGCAAGGAGGGCGATAGGTATCACGCCTGCAATAACTCTCACCGCCGGATCAGAGACTGTCGGACACGAAGATGCAATTCTCAGTGCTCCTCTTCTCTGTACCTGCGCCAAACGCTTTCGGTATACCTCCTTGATGAGAGCGTTGCCCCATACCTCTGCTCGGTACAGTAGCACTGACCCTACAGCACTCAGCAAGAGGCGTCTTTTTGGCGGACTGGGTCCCCCTACGTTGGCCATAAGTCGACTCAGAGCCGATATTCCCGAAGCAGCCTTCTCAGCTGTTGCCCTGATTTGCTCACAGAAACTCAGCTTCGAGTCAATCAGTAGCCCCAGGTACTTCACCGATTGCTTCGATTCGATTCGTATGTCTCCAATACTGATCATCCTTACTCTAGGGATTCTCTTTTTTGTCAAGATGACCACTTCGGTTTTCTCCAGTGCTAAACTGAGCCCGCGAGCAGTCATCCAGTCCCTCACTCGACGCATTAGCATACCTAGCCTAAGTTGCGCTTGTTCAACGGTGCGTCCGGCGACCAGAGCCGCAACATCATCCGCATAGCCGACCAAGCGCGACTCATCTGGCATCTCAAGTCTCAGTAGCCCGTCGTAAGACACGTTCCACAGGTCTGGACCAAGAATAGATCCCTGGGCAACACCCGATGTAATTTCCATCCTTCGTTGGCCCTGTGTCGTATCGTAGAGCAGGCTTCGGTCCTTCAGGTAGTTCCTCAAAGGCCGCATTAGATATTCTGGAACTTGAAAAGCGTTTTTCAGCGCATCCAGAATATCCACGCATCTTGCGGAGTTGAAGGCGTTCGTGACGTCGAGTGTCACCAACAGGACGATCCGTCGCTTGGTGCGACTATATGCCTCTGCAATCGCATCAATGGTAGAACATCCTGCTCTAAAGTCGTACTGTCGAGGAGATAAGTCCCCAGCAGCACGAATCGCGTCAGTGAGCCTTCCCTTCATGAGTTTCTCTAGCACTTTCCCAGCCGTGTCTAGCATGCATAACGGATGGTATGCAGACGGCGATTCGGGATTTTCCTTCCCCTTGCTGATCAGCACGAGGCTCGCCATCTTCCACCGTACCGGGAAAACCCCGTCCCGTAGGCAAGCGTTGAATGTGCTGACCAGCAAGTCAGGACAATGGTGATACACAAGCTGCAACTACTGAGCTGGAACATCATCTGAACCTGGCGCCTTCCTCGCTTTCAACTAAATGACTGCATCTTCCAGCTCCAGCTGTGTGAAGAATGGACACCCAACTGCTGTTTCACCATGGGCAGCGTCAACACGGACGGGATGGGCGAGAAAGAGCGCCCGCACTATCTCGTCCATATTTTCCGCATCATGTATACAAGGTTTCCGTAGGGCACCATGCTTCCGCATAACTAGCTTGTAGCCAAGGCCCACGGATCACATTGTCCACTAGATCTTGCCAGCAGCAAGCCTTGCTGTTCTTGATCAATTTGCTGCTGCGCAGTTGCATGCCTCGTCACAGTTCCGTGCCCGTTGAGCCTCACGTCGAAGCTTGTGACGCTCCCTTCGCTTTTGAGCGATCTCAGTTTACCACCAGTACACTTGGGGCTTGCCGTGCCGGGGTTTTCAACGGGGCATAGAAGCATTGCAAGCAGTCGTGATGATGTTCATAGTTGAGTTCACCACGTCTTGAGCTGCCGGTTCTTCCGTCCCATCCCGATCACCCTGCCGTAGTGCACTTGCTGTGAGAACCTCGACGAACCTCTCGACGTCGATCCTCCCCGTGTTCCATCCAATTGGAGAAATCCGAGAGCACGGACGTCGGGAGACAACATCGCTTATCTCAAGCAGAATGCACTGATGATCACTGATGATTCTCTAATACTCTCCAGTTCTGTATCCTCCGTACTAAGGACTCCGAGGCGGTATGGTTCCTTCACAGCCAATACGGCGGGAAGCCGGCGTATTTTCGGTGTTTAGTACGACAAGCGTCATCCTGGCCGCCATTTCCAGGATCCGTTTTCCCCGCGGCTCTGTTTGAGGCATGCCCCATTTGATTACTTTAGCGTTGAAGTCTCCCCCAACGAGCACGTTCCCGTCTGCGTTCGAGACAGCGCCTTCCAAAGCATTAAGCTTGGCTTGGAAAGATGATATCGATTCGTTCGGCGTTAGGTACATACCAAAGGAGGTGGTCCCTGAGCGCCGAACCCACACAAAACCATCCCCACGTCCACAGCTCTCCGCCCGGAAATCACTATTTCGAACCCAGATGGCGGCAGTACCAGTTTCATCAGGATACCATGATGCCAAACTTTCATCATGGTGTTGCTCTCTCAGCAGTAAAAAGTGGCTTTCATGTCAAGCAGATCTTGGGCAGATTTCGGGCGGTTTAACTGCGGTGCAGATTTAGCTGCAGGATGTGGATCATCAAAGTTCTAATTTTGCCTTGGCTGGGGCTTCCTGGAACACCCGGCATTTTCCTGATCCCAAGACGTGTCCAAGATCAGGTCTTGGATCAGCATCCTTGCAAAGAATACAGTGTGCCTCCTTCGTACACTCTTTTCTTTTATGTCCCATTTCACCGAATTTGTAACATAGAGAACTCCTATCGGGTCCTTTGCATACTTGTGCGATGTGACCATAGCCAAGGCATTTGAAACATTGAAGAGGCGTTGCTCTTCAGCGTATCCTACAGACAACCCACCTTATTCGTACTTTGCCCTTTTTCAGAAATTGGTCAGCGTCCTTTTCGGTCAAGTCAATTGTGGCCATGCGTTGCCCCCTATGGTTTTCTGGTGTCAGCCTGGCTTTGATCCCGCTCACGCTAAGGAACTCCCTTTTGATGGCCTCTTCCACCTCGGCCAGATCTGTGACGCAGTCAGTTTCTCTTATTTCGATCGTTGCCATCGGCTCAAGCGAGGCTATAGCTGCGCTTTTGCCGAGGACTTTCTTTACTGCGTCGCAGAATGCTTTCTTATTTTCGGCCTCTACCAGTATGTGGCCCGCGTTGGTCGTACTACTTTAATGGCTGTGTTAATGTCTTTAGGCCTTACGTTTCCCCTGATGCCCCGCAGCACCTCCGCGTAGGATCGACCATCTTGGAGTTTTACGAGCAGTGCGTGCTGCCGAGAATCTTCGTCGAGGCTTCTTTCTATCATGTTTTGAATCGGGTCTTTTTTCTTCTTGGGCAAACTTTACTTTTTGGGACTTTTTGAAAGAGTTTCTTAGTGGCTTTCTTGGCTCCTGTTGTAAGCACTGTCTGGAACCCTGATCTGGCGTTCTGCGCCCATCAAGTGCCTCTTCCTTCCATCTTTTATCCCGATTGCCTTCGATTGGGCTGGACGCCATTCTTTTATTGATTTTTAATTGTGGAGCTGTCTGCACGCGCCCTCTAGATTTCGTCCCGAGCCTTCTGCTCTTCTTTGGCCTTCTGGTTCTCTTCGGCCTTTAACCAACTCCTCCGGTAATGGCCTATGTGGTCTAGGAGTGCATCTAGTTCAAGGAGGTCAATCCTTACTGCTTTGGTGATTATTGGCGAGTTGCATGCAGATTGTATTTTTTTTAGAACAACTTTCGCTTTTCGGAATAGTCTTTCTTCCTTATGTCGCTGCGCGGCAATTGTACTTTGCGGCCATCCTCCTTTGGAGAGGTTATCGGCTTCTGTTTCCGGATACAGTACTTCCGCCACATTTTCGACGTTGGCAATGAAATCACACATCCTCGATTTATTTGCTTGGCCACTCGTTTCTTTTCCTGCCGTAATCTCCTCGTTGACTTGAGGATGGTTCTTTACTAATTAAATTGCTTCTGTAGCGATCGCAGCAATGACCATCGAATTCTCGAGTTTCTTTATATTTTCCTCCACCGCTTGAACACCTGAAGCGTCCTGCAGCGTTTCCCGCTTTTTTCATAGGACGCTCTGGCGTTCGCATCATTTTTTTGCTGCGCCCGAACGCCACAGGAATCTCAGTTTGGACCAGACTGTTAATCTCTGTTAATCTCCGTTTTCTTCCATCTTCACTGTCGTATTATTAATCGTCGTTTTTGCCGTCGTTAGTACCACTCCCGATGTGCTGCTAACGTCGTGGCTGTAGCCGCTGGTTGCGTCGTCGTTATTGTTATTTATGCAGTCTTTTTTTTGAGTTTTTTTAATCTTTTTAAGTGTTTTTGGTTGCTCCAGTTTTATTGAGTCCCCCCTCGGAGCCGCTATCTTCTTCGTGTGTGTAGTCGCCTTTTTGCGCCCATGGTTATCTTTGCAGAGCAGGCAGGCCATACGAGGGTTAGCACAAGCCCTTATGGGGCCAAGTGCTCAGAGCCAGACAAGCGCTAATCGGGAGTCCGTTTCAACCGAACCTACACCACTAACCCAATGGTGCGAACTTCGAACGTACTCCGAGGCCTGCCAAGGTTTTACCGGAACGGAGACGGTATGATAGTTGAATTGGAGCCGTTCACACACGAGTGTCACCTCGGCGCTACCGTGCAAGGCAACTAGGTCCAAACCATCATATCCACCAGCCCAAAGCATGGATTCCAGTTCGTTGTCCAAGACGTAGTCCAGATCCAATCAGGGTCGTTACCTGTCATCCCAGGAGGGAGCCTCACGGCACTCCCCATATCCTTGGGTCCTTGTGGGCAGCGCTCCCCAAAGAATGCAAGAGTACTCTTGTCAATCGGCATTCCCCCTGTAGGAATTTCCCCGGGTACGGTTGAATCTATAGCTTGAGCAGCATAGTCCGTAAATTTACGTAAATAGGCTGTGGTCGACCTTTGTGGTTAAAGCTCATGTTGCTGCACAGAAAATAGTTGGGCTACAATGGGTAATACCTTTGAATGCACAACTCTCTCAATTATTTTTGGGACTGTTGAAAGAATAGATATTGAACGGTAGTTGGTTAAGTCAGACGGATCACCAGACTTTAATATGAGCGGTATAAACTCTGCTTTCCACGCAGGGAAGATACCACTGATCAAGCTGATACTAAGCAAATAGCCCGGGGAGCAGATAACTCCAAAGAAAGATATTTTTAATGAAGGATCTAAGATTTTCATCAGGACCGTGACCCACACTACTGATCATTGTATTTCAACTTCAGAAGGCAGTATATTGAAGGGAAACTGGAATTCGGAGAACATAAATGGAGCGTAAAAGCTATTTACAAATGGAGGCTTGCTGTAGTGTATTTTGGAAGTTTCAAATTGTCCGTAAAGGACTGCAGCGATGTTTTGCTGCCTCGGCAGAAGAAGATGACAATATCTGCCGAGAATGCCCTCGTCTGGAGACGCGTGAATGCGCTGGCAGGCTAGCATTGCGGTGTCGTGGGGCGGGTTCATTTCACGAGACGACCGAAGTCGCAAAAAGTGTAGCTAACTACACCGAGGGAGATGGTACTTGTTACGAAAACAAGAGGAACCTGAGAAGAAAGGCGGACTTGGGGTAACCTCGTCATTACCCGACGAAGCTCGTGGCCCACAAATGAAAGAGGGGCAACCGAGTGGTGATGGAGCCCCTTCGCACCCACCCAACCGGAATAAATCCATATATATTTCGTTGCAGTGGCCAGGTATTCCTCTTCTGAGTGGAAAACTCATACAACTTGATTTGCATGAACTTTCCATCAGAAGGGGAGTACCCCGGTGACCAATTTATGCCATAGAATCATACAATTTGATTGCATAACGCTATGCCACAAAGAGGCACTCTGCTTGGGCCACTCAGCCCGCGAGGTCACCTGAAACAAAGAAAAAAAAGGATTAAATTGCACCCGGCGGCTGGCTCATGGTTTTAGGGGGCAGCCTGCCACCGTACCGAGTCCTATACCCGGTCAGAGTTATCGGAAAGGAAAGACCAAAATTGGAATTTACTCAAACATTATTATTTCTATATTAGCAAAATTCTATAAACATAACTCGACGATAAACAAATTCTTCATTATTATCCCAACTTTACTTTAATAATTTCAGTGTTCAGCATACGTCGCAGTTAAATAATTGCGTCGTTCTCTTGTGTAAGATTTATTTACTCTAACATTAATTCAAATTTCCTTTTTTTCTTCAAAAATAATAATTTATAATAGAACCTTATCGTACAAATGGGATTATTACAAACCGAATTTAATGTGCTTTTTCATTTGCTTAGCGCAAGAGACCAATTGAAATTTAGGCAGTTTAGTAAATAACGAAAAACATGTGTTTAATAACATTTAAATACTAATATATAAAAAAATAAAGTTAATTCAAAATAAAGGGCGTACTCACCTACATGTCCGCGAGCGCTCGAGGAGATAGGTTATACGGTGTTGCCTTCATCTGGTTGGAGATTATTCATGGTAATAACGATAGATATTTACATTCAGAAAAAAGTTACAATTATTATTATTAATGAAAACTTCGAGTATCATTAATGAAAACATGAAATCAGATTAATAGCGCTTAAAAAGGTCCTATCAGTTCGGCAAGAATCACACTGCTTGAATTTGTGTCCACCTTCAACTTATTGAACATAACTTTGAAGCCCCACAATGGAGGTATTAATGTACTGATTGATTAAGATGGAATCCTGTCCTAATCTTCCGAATTGTATAAATTTGTCCAATGTTAGGAATAAGGAATCGCCAATCATCACACTAAGATTGTTTCTATATACTCTCATCATTTTTCTAGTGAAATCTTCTGTTCCCTTCGTTTAAACTTATTCCCACACGTACAAGGTATCAATAATTCACTTTGCGTATCACAATTGCCATCGAACTCGTTACGCTCGCTGTGTTAGTTGGCTTCTCTCTTCCATTGCTGAAGCCCACCTCGTAAAACATTAAATCACCGTCAGCCAAATTACCGTTACAAACAGAATGCAACCTGATCTAACTCAACTGTTCGCGGAAGTCTATAACTCATTACCACCTGAGCTGAAAAGCGCAAAATCTTTGCTCATATTCAAAACACTGAATTTGATTCGTTTGTGTCTATATTATGGCTAAATTCTATTTTCTTAGTAACCACTTAGAGTTTGAAATAGCGAAATTAGATGCTTCCTTTAAATCAGCACTTTTAGGCAGTCTACAAAGTTTTTACATTTACTTTCTTTTAAACAAACGCACTAAATGAGCTTCAATATAACTGAATGCCCCTTTCATACAATACAGACCGCTAACGCTTTTACAAGCCACTATCTTCCAAATTTGACTCACGTTTTTCAAGCTAAACACGTTCGAATAATTAGCATAGTCTTCACTATTTTCATATTCCACAATCAATCCGACATCGTTTAAATGAAGCCTGTTTTCGCTGCCGATCCATTCTGGCCAATACATGTGAACTTTGATTTGTTTCTTCTGTAGCTATTTATTGCGCAGGACAATTGCTTTTCAGTTTTATTCCCAACTTATCTACCCAAAAATGTCCAACTGTTTCTCTTAACGGTCCGTGTGTTAAAATAGGTTTGCATAGATGTAATCAACATTTGCGCGATGGATAATTATTCGAGAATGATTGTACGGCTTAACATCTCTGTAGTGATTAAATACACGATTTAGATTTTTATTCGATGTACTCAGGAAACCTGATTTTCTTTTCCTCTTTTTCGAATTTCTCTTTGCTTCACAAGCCTTTATCCATATTGCAAAACCTTTGCACTCCCCTTGCGTTATATTCCTCTAGCACACCTTTATTCCAATGATCCCATAATTCATGTTACGATTCCGCCTTACAGTTTGACATTCTATCCCAACACTGGTTTTAGTTTCTACACATTCATTTTTGCCTATATTAGAAATCAACGACAACCAAGACGAACCCAAAACTGTTTTCCCCGGGGATGGCTATAAGTGTTCAGACAACATAAAAAATCCGCTCATTTTTGCGGATTTCACTATTTCCTTTGCACGAAAACACAATACAACTGAACGACCGCGAGCTGTTTGGTAAAAGGCAATATTCTCGTGCCTTCTGCACAATTTTCCGTTACAATGAATGGCGAATTGTGTAAAAAACAAACGTTTTGCGATTAAAATTAAAAATATCCGCAGCAACTACAAGTTAGAGGTGATGGAAGGAAAAAACATATATAATTTTGAGTCACTTGGCAGATGCCGCACGCACGTAATTCGCACAAGATTTGTCCTCTCGTCACGGAGGTTTCTACGCGACTCCTTCTAATCCATTTTTCTCTTCATTTCCATCTTGACGAGATCCGTTTAATGCAATGTAATAACCAGTTCTGCATCGATATCGGTCAGCTTAAATTTTCCGTTTCAACCACACTCCGCGAGCATTATCTTGATCCACTTTTTGTTGGTGATGTATTTTTGTAGGTAAATTCAATATTCGTGACATCGTCATAAATAGAGTGGTAAAACTTATTTTTTTTTTTTTTTTTTGAGATTACCACTGGAAATGAAATATTTTCCCGAAGAAACGATTGAGCGGATGTAGGAGGTAGATTTAATGTTTGTTGTTCTGAGATATTCAATCCCAGACTGAACTTGCTATTATAATCATGAAGAGAATCGATAAAATTTTTCTTGTACGGGAAATCAGTAACTGAAAATATTGTTAAGTTGTGAAGATCATCTGATGTTCCTATATCAATCATGAACTCAATATCATCTAAAGTGATGATATCTGTATGTGTGTTTTTCGATGGAAAGCTTTTCGTTTGAAGATCATATACGAAGCGTTGTGATCCGATGTAATCATACGACTCGCCGTTGAACAGCATAACTAAAACGTTTTTCTGACCTCCTTTTGGGCCATTAATGATTGTGGATAATAAATTTGCTATGCTCACTACAACAGAAAAATGAAACGAGAGAATCCATTGCTCCGAGTCCTATTCCATCGAAAAAATGAAGCAGTATCTAATCGTGCAGAAACTACAATAAACTTTTCGGAATTATCCACTTTTCTTTGAGCAGGGTCTACAATCTTTCGTGGGAAAAGAGTTGTGTAAATATTTCTTCCGCTTAGGGGATCGCAAAATTTTGGTAGGAGCTAAGTTATTTGTCACAGTTGCTCGATGCATGCAGACTTCTGAGGTCACAGCTGCCGACATCAGCGCATTCACTTGAATGCTGCATAATGATCGATATTTCTGATTTGGCATATCAAAATTATTGAATTTTTCATAACAATCAACAATTTTTGTAATCTCTTCATCATCACCGACGTAGTAAATAGGAAATGGAAAGTCCTCATGAAGTAAACCTGTTCCGGCTGGATTGTAACGAGACAAACTCTCGCACGCTGGCTTTTTGAGCCATACCTACTCGATTACTACATTGCCGCACGTAGATACTCGTAGAAAGTAGGTAGAAACAAAAATGCATTGAACGGCATCTGTATTACAAGCCATTAAATTCCCCCAAAGCATTCTATGGGGTAGAGCAGAAGACTTATATACGACCAAAATTGATTTGGCTGGTTGCAATACAGGTATCTCAGTCTAGCAGATTCCATTAGAGCGTTAGTGGTACTACATGGTTTCATCTCTTTCCTGGCTTTTTCTTTATTCAAAAGAGCAACACTTGATGTAAGCCATGGAACATCAGACTACTTAGTTCAATGATAGACAGGCGTAAACTCAGCAATGAGGAAATTTAAGAATTCGTATAATTTAAAAATGGCTCCCTCAAGGTAAGTCAGCAAAGAATTCAGGCCAATCCACTTTAGATAGTGCGATCGAGATAGCATGAAAGTTGCTTTTCATGAAATTGAAGGAAGTCGGAATGTCAAGTTTCCTACAATGCACGCCAGTGAAATTCATTACATAAGACAAGGGACGATGATAGGGGTCAGGATCAACATATGGAATAGAAGTGTGGAACTTAAACCTGTTGAATAAGGGTGTGGTGACGAGGAAATGATCAAGAAGGTGACCAGCCAATTTTTAAACTTGTTGACTTGATGAAGGGAACAGTGAGATAGACAGGATGAAAGAGCATGAGAGACTACTCGTACATTATTGTTGGAAACACTTGGATCGTTTTTAAAGTGCATTAAAATCACCGCATAGAGTAAAGTGTTCGCGAGGAAAATTTAACGAGACCAATTTCATAAAGAGGAATCGTAAGGAATATAAACACAAGATACTATAAGATACGATCAACGATGAATGAGAATCCTGACTAATATAATAAGCGTACCGGTTAATTCGTGCGGTTTTCTAACAAATGGCGTAATTTGATTTTTTATTCCAGTGATTCACCTTTCCAAATATGTGTTGGAAAGTAACTGTCATATAGTTTTAGAATCAGTATGTGTCATTTAGCTGAAGCGTAAACAACAATACTTTTTTTTACTCTGAAAATGTCGAATTTTGTGCCGAATAAAGTGTTTTTCGGGGAGTACTTCTTCATTACTTCAATATGAAGAAAAGGGCTGCCGAAAGTCATCGTATTTTGGTGGAAGTGTATGGTGTGCATGCTCTAGCGGAGCGTACATGCCAGTAGTGGTTTGCGCGGTTTAACAGTGGCAATTTTGACTTGGAGGACGATGAATGGCCCGGAAAACCAAGAAAGTTTGAAGATCACGAATTGGAGACATTGCTCGAACAAGATCCATCCCAAACGCAAGAAGAACTTGCAAAATCACTTGGCGTCGCTCAACAAACCATTTCCGATCGTCTAAAAGCAACGGGAATCATCCGGAAGGTAGGCCATTTGGTGCCGTATGAATTGAAGCCAAGAGACGTCGAACGCCAATTTTTCACGTGTGAACCACTGCTTCAACGGCACAAAAGGAAAAGTTTTTTTGCATCAAATTGTCACTGGCGATGAAAAGTGGGTCCATTACGATAATCCAAAACGTCGGGCAACGTATGGATACCCCGGCCATGCATCATCATCGACGGCCGTTCAGAATATTCATGGCCTGAAGGTTATGCTATGTATTTGGTGGGGCCAGCTGGGCGTGATCTATTATGAGCTGTTGCAACCGAATAAATCAATCTCAGGGGAAGTCTGCCGATGACAATTGATACGTTTGAGCCGAGCACTGCGCGAAAAACGGCCGGAATATGAACAAAAGCACGGCAAGGTAATTTTGCAACATGACAATACTCGGCACAGGTCGTCCAAACCTACCTTGCAACGCTAAAATGGGATGTCCTACCCTACCCGCCGTATAGTCCAGACCTTGCGCCATCCGATTACTATCTCTTCTGATCAATGCAACATGGCCTGGCTGACCAGCACTTCTCCAATTATGAAGAAGGCAAAAATTGGATCAATTCGTGGATAGCGGAATTTTTCAGAGAGGGGACTCATGAATTGCCAGAAAAATGGGAAAAAAATATAGCTACCCATGGACAATACTTTGAATATTACATTTATAACCATTTTTTCACAATAAAGCTTCAATTTTCGAAAAAAAACCGGTACCTTTATTACATTTTACTGGAGGGGGAGGAACAAAGTCATTACAAGCATAACCGGACAAACAGGCTTTGATATAAATCAAAACTCGTCCACCGCTGCCATAGCTTTTGAGGAAGCTTACTGTGACGCGCGGCCAAAAAGGCAGACCGACGTACGGATGGATAGGACGCAAAAGTAGTAGGTCTTGGTAAAATTTGTTTTACAAAGCCCTTATAAAAGGAAAAGAAATTTATGTTAAAAATTAATCGAAAGCCAGTACTACAAAATGGTAAAAGCATGGTCATAAGCTCACTGGTGACCAATAGGGTTACATCTAATATGATGGTTCCCTTCTAATATCTATAATGCTTTCTTAACATTGATTGCAAAGATTCAACAAGTAGGTAAACCGCCTAAGACAATATAAATGGATTTTAAGCTGAAATATAGTTTTCCCGCTAGCAACTTAACATTGAAATCAAACGATATTCAAAGCTTTAAAATGTCCAACTGCAAGGCAAAGTAAACAATGAAATTACTTATGAATTAATTGCGTATGCACCAAAGCCTGACTTCTTATAATATTTTTTAGGAATAAATAAATCGCAATTTCGTGCATCTCAAATAATTCTTGCAGATTTCTTACTTTTCTAATTAATACATTTAATTCACCGAATGAAGATTTTAATGCAACTTCAAAACGATTGATAAATTTTCTTGCGGATGGTATTCAAATTTTACAATTTTGAATCTGGTTGATGTATAAATACGAGCAGATCGTATAGTTCATCATTACAAATATCTTTTGTACGCTGTGAACAGCTTGGTATCTGATCTACATATCCAATATATCACTAAAACAATGAAGTCATTCATTCAACTTTTCTTCTTCACTTGTCTTCTTGCTTTGTGTTCTGCTTCATGTCCAAGTAAGTTTCAATTTTTAGTTTAAAGAAAAATATCCATGCTAGGATTATACTATATATATTTAAATTTCAATTATAGACAAGAAAATATGCCCAAAAAATGAAGTTTATTTGAAGTGCGGATCACCCTGCCAAACCGAGTGTGACACTTTGTATGAGCCATGTACGATTGTTAATGTTATATGCCCAAGCGGCTGCTATTGTAAAGAAAATTATGCTCGTATAACACCTGGTGGAAAATGCGTGCCAATTTCACATTGTCCTAAAAAATACAAGTACAAATATTGACGACACCCATATGCTGTATGAACGAATTTTTCATAAAATAAATGTTATTGCTATTTGACGACACAATTTTTACCCTTAGAAAGCTAGAATGTACCTAGTCATGATTTGTTTTCAGGTGGCTTGAGAATTTGGGGGCAGTTTAATAGGCGTTACTGCCGACATGCTTAAAGTTAGTAGGCGAAACTTAAAACGTCTGAAGAAGTAGCTGAGGAAACGTGCCTTGCCTATAGAGATATAAGATATATGTAGAGGTCCTACATATGTTAAGACTCATCCGTGTGTTTCCTAGATCTTTATCTTACAAGGAGAAGTTACGAAGTGCGGATAACCGATTTTGATAAAATTTAGAGGGATGGAAGTGGCCACCCCCCATCAGGATCGCATCCTTTAAGCCATTCTACGCACTTCTTAATAGTTCCGAGCAAATCCTTGGTAAAGCCCCTAAATTAAAAGTGTAATTCATTGGAAAAGAAATTACTGGAGCAGTGCGAAGTAAACACACATTTCCAGTGTTGATGCAAACTGTTTGAAATCGACATGTCCAGAAGCGAAAGCATCAATTCAAACTCCAGAAATCGTAAAACGTATCTGCAAGCTAGGCACGTTTTGGTCAGTTAATGAATGGAATGATAGGCACTAAAAGTTGGAAGCAGTTAACGCCAAAACAGTTAATAAAGCAAAATATGAAACATACCATCATCAAAAGGCAACAAAAAATATTAACGCCGCTGAAGTTTGAAAGTTTTTGGAGAATAGTCTCATGCTCAAAGGTTGCAACGTAGGCGTTCAATCAAAGTTTTTATCCCACATAAGTATGCCTGGCTTTTATACAACCATCAATCTGTGAGCGGCACTGTCAACTGGAATGGAATGATGTTCAAAAAGTGGAAATAACGTAGCCCTATTTGCAACAAGGATCAACCAAATAAATCCATGAACAAAAGTTCCCACTAATGATAAAAATATCAATACTAACATGACTTACAAAATTCACTCACATATTACTAATACGATTGTCAATCCATCAGATGTTAATCTAGTGGTAAACAGTACTATTTCTCATAGCAACCAACCGAGAGGTAGCGTTAGGGGCAAATGCACGAACAGTATGTGTGTCCCCTCCCTACACGATTGGACACCTTTGAACCGAAAAAACGAAAAAAATCACGACAGCAGGTCTTTATGAGTATAAGGGCAACAAATATCTCAGAACTCATAATTCACTCAACTCTGGTGATAATGGTATGATTTGTAAATTTTCCTTTTCCCTCTAAAATCGAAACGATGCCCTTAAACTTCTTAAGGTTTTACATTTATATAGGTTGATGTAAGAACCTTACGCCTACCAAATTTCATGGAAATCAAATCATAACTAAGTAAGTAACCGCTATTTCAACTGTATGGAATTACAAAAACAATAACACATGTTGATAGTTAATGTACTAATATACTTCAAATCGTCCAAGGCGCTCTTATTTTCTTCGAATTTTCATGAAAATTTAAGGAATAGTTGTTCACTTGAATATGTTCAGTGAGCCGAGCAATCAGAAAAATGATTTAACATGGACCAAAATCGTGGCTGTTATGTGCTTATGAACGAAACTTTGCGTCTTTTGGATGAATTTGAACGATTTTTTGAACAAGTATTGGGTGAATAATTCAAATCATGGATTTATGGCATCAGAAAATGTTTTTCGAACTCTAGAATGGTTACAAAGCCCTTCTGCTAAGAGCTCTCTCCTTCCTCCTCGAATTGTTTCACCTATGAGTATGAGTTGTAGGTACTCATCTTCAGTCATTCATTAAATTGAATCAAGTCTTCAAAGCATGCACCTTAAACGTTGAAGTTGGGGAAAAATAGCTCAAAATTATTCAATCTATTCATTTAAAACAGCCAATATCTTCTTTTACAATTACTGATACCACTAGCTGAGCCAATTCTCAAAGATAGCAAACCTCTAGTGTCTGAGTCGGCAAATAGCGCATATTGTTCCATAGCCATATGCTTCCATAATAACTAGCGGACCCCGATGCACTTCGTTGCAACCAACCAAAAAAAAGAAATGAAATGTTCTAGATTTTTTTTTTTTATGAAATGAATGCATTGTATTTCAAAATTATTAATGTCAATCCAGAACATTTGGATATACAATTTTTTTGGTTTGCCCATATGTAGCGAGCACAAACAAACAATTTGGAGTTCCAACTCTTGAGAAGGGGGAATGCCGGTCGGCAAGAGCACTCTTGGAGGCTAGCATTCTTTGGGGAGTTCCGCCCCCACGTACCCGAGGAAATCCCCGCAGGGGGAATGGCGGTTTACAAGAGCATTCTTGGAGGCTAGCATTCTTTGCGGAGCACCGCCCCCACAGACCCGAGGATATGGGGGGTGCCGTGAGGTTCTCTCCTGGGATGACAGGTAACGACTCTGATTGGATCTACACTACGCTTTGGACAACGAACTGGAATTGATGCTTTGGGCTGGCGGATGTGATGGTTTGGACCTAGTTGCTTTGCACAGTAGCGCCGAGGTGAAACTCGTGCGTGAACGGCTCCAATTCAACTATCATACCGTCTCCGTCCCGGTAAAACCTTGGCAGGCCTCGGAGCACGTTCGAAGTTCGCACTATTTGGTTGGTGGTGTAGGTTCGGTTGAGACGGACTCCCGATTAGCGCTGATCTGGCTCTGAGCACTTGTCCCCATAAGGGCTTGTGCCAACCCTCGCATGGCCTCCCTGCTCTGCAAAGATAACCGTGGGACCAAAAAGACGACTACACACACGAACGATGATAGCGGCTGCGAGGGGGCACCCAACAACACTGGAGCAACTAAAATCAAAAGACCAAAAAAACCCAAAATAAGAAACAAAAATTAATAACAACGACGATGCAACCAGCGGTTGCAGCCACGATGTTAACAGTACATCAAGAGCGATACTAACCACGATAAAAACGAAGAATAACACAATGATAGTGAAGGCAGACGAAGAACGGAGAATAGCAGGCAGTCTGGTTCAGACTGAGATTCCTGCGGCGTTGGGGCGCAGAAAAAAAATTATTCGAACGCCCGAGCGTCCTATTAAGGAAAAGCGGGAAACTCTGCAGGACGCTTCAGGTGTTCGAGCGGTGGGAGATAACATAAAGAGCACCGAAAATTCGATTTTCACTGCTGCAATTGTTACTGAAGCGACCGATGCAAGGGTCGCAATTCCCGACATAGGACAGAAACATCCTGAAGCCAACGAGGAGATTACGGCACGAAAAGCAACGAGTGACCAGACACCGCGTGATTGCAATGCCAACGTCGAAAATGTGGCGGAAGTACTGCATTCGGAAACGGAACGCGATAACCTCTCCCAAGGATTGTTGCAAGGTACAATTGCCGCCCAGCGATACGAAGAAGAAAGACTACTCCGAAAAGCGGGAGATGTTCTGAAAAGAATACAAGCTGCATGCGACTCGCCAAAAATCAGCAAAGAAGTAAAGGTTGGGCTCCTTGAACTAGAGGAGCTCCTAGATCGCATAGGGCACTATCGGAGGAGCTGGTTAAGGGCCAAAGACGAACAGAAGACTTAAGAGGCGCTTGGGGCGAAATCTAAAGGCGACATGCAGATAGCTCCACCATTAAAATTCAATAAAAGAATGGCGTCTAGCCCAATCGAAGGAGATCGGGATAAAAGAAGGAAGGAAGAGGCACTTGATGGGCGTGGAGCACCAGTTCACGGATTCCAGACAGTGCTTACAAAAGGAGCGAAGAAAACCGCAAAGAAAAAAGTGCCAGAAAGTTACGTTCGCAAGGACGCCCAATCAGAAAAAGGACCTGATGCAAAACAGGAGAGGCAGAAGCCCCGACGAAGACTCCGACAGCAGGCACTGCTCGTAAAACCCCAAGATGGCCGATCTTACGCGGAGGTACTGCGGGATATCAGGGGAAACGTAAGGCTCAAAGACACCAATACGACCATTAAAGTAGTACGCCCAACGCGGTCGGGCCACATGCTGGTAGAATTCGGAGCAGAGGCCGGCAATGAAGAAGCATTCTGCGATGCAGTAAAGAAAGTCATCGGCAAAAGCGCAACTTTAGCCCCGCACGAGCCGATGGCAACGATCGAAATACGAGAAATTGACGGCGTCACGGATCTGGCCGGGGTAGAAGAGGCCATCAAAAGGGAGTCCCATAGCGGGGGAAGGATCAAAGCGAGACTGACAACAGAAAACAACAGGGGACAACGTATGGCCATAGTTGACATGACCGAAAAGGACGCCGAACAATTCCTGAACAAGGGCAAAGTACGAATAGGGTGGGTTGTCTGTAGAATACGGCGAAGAGCAACGCCTCTTCAATGTTTCAAATACCTTGGTTATGGTCACACCACACAAGTATGCAAAGGACCCGATAGGAGTTCCTTATGTTACAAATGCGGTGAAATGGGACATAAAAGAAAAGAGTGCACGAAAGAGGCACACTGTATTCTTTGCAAGGATGCTGATCCAAAACCTGATTTTGGACACGTCTTGGGATCAGTATAATGCCGGGTATTCCAGGAAGCCCAAACCAAGGCAAAATCAGAACTCCGATGACCCGCATCCTGCAGCTAAACCTACACCGCAGTTCAACCGCCCATAATCTGCTTGTGCAGTTTGCGAGGGACATGAAAGCCGACTTCTTGCTGCTGAGTGAGCAACACCATAATAAAAGTCCTGCATTATGGTATTCTGATGAAACTGGTACTATCGCCATCTAGGTTCGGAACAGTGACTTTCAAGCGGAGAGTTGTGGACGGGGGGATGGTTTCGGGTGGGCTCGGTGCTCAGGGACCACCTTCTTTAGTGTGTACCTAACGCCAAACGAATCGATATCATCTTTCCAAGCAAAGCTTAATGCTCTGGAAGGCGCTGTCTCGAACTCAGAGGGCAAAGTGCTCGTTGGGGGCGACTTCAACGCTAAAGCAATCGAATGAGGCATGCCTCAGACGGATCCGCGGGGAAAACGAGTCCTGGAAATGGCGGCCAGGACGGTCCTCATCGTACTAAACATCGGAAATACGCAGACTTTCCGCCGTATTGGCTGTGAGCGAACCATACCGGACGTCACATTCGCCTCGGAGTCCTTAGTACGGAGGATACACAACTGGAAAGTATTAGAGGCCTACTCAGCCAGTGATCATCAGTGCATTCTGCTTGAGATAAGTGATGCTGCCTCCCGACGTCCGTGCTCTCGGCCTTCTACAACTGAATGGAACATCGGATAGATCGACGTCGATAGGTTCGTCGAGGTGCTCACAGCAGGTGAGCCGCCGCAGGGAGCTTCGGTGGGGACGGAAGAACTGGCAGCTCAAGACCTGGTGAACTCAACTATGAGCATCATTACGACTGCTTGCTGCGCTTCTAGGCCCCGTCCAAGACCCTGGCACGGCAAGCCCTCAAAGCACTGGTGGCCAACTGAAATCGCTGAAAAGCGAAGGGAGTGTCAACAGCTTCGACGTGAGGCTCAACGGGCGCGGAACCGTGACGAGACATGCAACTGGGTGGCAGCCTATAAGTCGGCCAGGAAATGCCTCCGCAAACTGATCGACAGTGACAAGCCTCGCTGCTGGCAAGATCTAGTGGACAATGTGAACAAGGATCCGTTGGGCCTTGGCTACAAGCTGGTCATGCGGAAGCTTGTTGTCCTACAAAAGCGTTGTATACATGACGGAGAAAAGATGGACGCGACAGTGCGAGAACTCTTCCCCGCCCATCCCGTCCGTGTTGACGCTGTCCATGGTGAAACAGCAGTCGAGTGCCCACTCCTCACACAGCTGGAACTGGAGGAGGCAGTCGTCTCATTGAAAACAAGGAAGGCTCCAGGTCCAGATGGTGTTCCAGCTGAGGTGTTGCGGCTCGTCTATCACCATTGTCCTGACTTGCTGCTCAGCAAATTCAACGTTTGCCTACGGGACGGGGTTCTCTCGATACGATGGAAGGTGGCGAGGCTCCTGCTGATCAGCAAGGGGAAGGGAAATCCTGAATCACCGTCTGCATACCGCCCGTTATGCATGCTAGACACAGCTGGGAAAGTGCTAGAGAAACTCATCAAGGGAAGACTCACTGACGCGATTCGTGCTGCTGGGGATCTATCTCCTCGGCAGTACGGCTTTGGAGCAGAACGTTCTACCATTGATGCAATTGCAGAGGTGGTGAACGCGGTCCAAAAGGCAGAGGCGTATAGTCGCACCAAGCGACGGATCGTCCTGTTGGTGACACTCAACGTCAGGAATGCCTTCAACTCCGCAAGATGGGTGGATATTCTTGATACGCTGGAAAACCCTTTTCAAGTTCCAGAATATCTAATGCGGCTTTTGAGGAACTACCTAAAGGACCGAAGCCTGCTCTCAACACGACGCAGGGCCAACGAATGGTGGAAATTACATCGGGTGTTGCCCAGGGATCTATCCTTCGTCCGAACCTGTGGAACGTGTCCTACGACGGGCTACTGAGACTTGAGATGCCAGATGGGTCGCGCTTGGTTGGCTATGCGGATGATGTTGCGGCTCTGGTCACTGGACGCACCGTTGAACAAGCGCAACTTAGGCTAGGTATGCTAATGCGCCGAGTGAGGGACTGGATGAGTGCTCGCGGGCTCAGTTTAGCATTGGAGAAAACCAAAGTGGTAATCTTGACAAAAAAGAGAATCCCTAGAGTAAGTATGATCAGTATTGGAGACATACAAATTGAATCGGAGCCAGCGGTGAAGTACCTGGGCTACTGATCGACTCGAAGATGAGTTTCTCTGGGCAAATCAGGGCCATGGCTGAGAAGGCTTCTTCGGGAATACCAGCCCTGAGTCGACTTATGGCCAACGTAGGGGGACCCAGCCCATCAAGAACATGCCTCTTGAAGAGTGCTGTAGGGTCGGTGCTAGTGTACGGAGCAGAGGTATGGGACGACGCTCTCAGCAAGGAGGTATACCGAAAACGTTTGGCACAGGTACAGAGAAGAGGAGCACTGAGAATTGCATCTTCGTATCCAACAGTCTCTGACCCGGAGTTATTGCAGGCGTGATACCTATCGCCCTCCTTGCTAGAGAGCGCCGCGCTAGTTACCTGCGCCGAAACGAGGATGTGAGGGAGATGGTTGGCCGCGAGGAGAGACAGCCGGGGGCGCTGGGGCTGGGGGATTGCTTTTCTGGCACTTCCTCTTCTCCTCTCCCCTCCCGCTAGGAAAGGGACTCCCCAGCTTGAAGGCGCCTCGCGGCGTAACAAAACGAGACCTGGCCCGAAGTAATGTGTCAAACGGTTCCAGGCTGGGTTCTCAGGTTGACAGGGGAGGTGTTTAGTGGGTAGTCCAGTCGCTCATGGGAGTCCCAGACCTCGTGCATAAATGGCATTCACCTCCCTACCACAAAAAAAAAACTCTTGAGCCGACCACGTCTAGCTGCCCATGTGAAAAGCACGACTCCTCCAAATTTAATCTGCATTAGCTAAACTTTTTAATTGGATCATTTCACCCTTTTCACATCAACTTAATGTAAATCTATACGACAAATTTGCTCTACATTTGAAGCTTATCTAACGTCGCGCGGATATCGATCACTCTTTCGGAGTTTAGCTAATAGAAGTACTTACAAGAGAAATTTACCTTGAATATAACTTGCAGATACAAAAACATATTGAGTTTACATAAGTAGAAAAATTAAAAATTAACTCCCTCACCTCTGAGCATGGTGGTCGCCATCACCGGTGTGTATCTAAGAGTGATGGCCTGAGGAGAATTAGTGCACACGTCGAAACCACCTTCTTCTAACATTTTTCTTCTCTAATAATTTTTCAGAAAAATTATTATTCAAAATATGCAACTCATTTATATGTAGCTGCAAACAATTCCATAAAAAGTAATTTAAAAAAAAATTAATCTGCATATTTGAAGCGTTTGTCCTTGCGCCTTATTGATGGACATGGCAAATGATAGACGCACTGGGAATAGCAAACGCTTAAATTCAAATGGCATGTCTGTTGGAAACAGTGGAATACGTGGTATGAGCACAATTTCACCTTTCGCTGTTCCGGTCAATATTGTGGCTTCAATTAAATTCAGCATCAATTTTTTTACTGCCAATCCTGTGCCATTGCTCAGTTCTGGTGCATTTAAATCCCGCAGTAAAATAATTGATGAGCCAACCTTTCAATTCAAGCAATGCGGTGGCATACCAGGTGGTTCAAATGAATTCCAAAATTCAATTGTATAATTTACTGCATCATCTGCATTCATTGCGCTATCAACAGATTTATATGATGTCACTGCACCTGGTAATTTTTCTTGAATCTGATAATTGATTGCATTAACGTGTACATTTTTTGGTGCCATTTTTGCGCGTTCTCTCAACCAATTGTGATTCCTGAAATTTTGAACAATAATTGGAAACAAACCTTCAATCAACTCTTCTATTGATTGGAAAATGATATAAAAATTATTTGGCAATCAATCCATTTGTATTATCGACTCGGACTTTGCCATTTCCAATATCTAACAATTGCTTCGAAAACCGATCTGCAGATTGGTCGTAACGCAATTGAACGTGCATATTTATGTTTAATGTCAATTTTTGCACATGTCACCACAGAAGAGAAGACTTTAAGCATGCATTGATCTCATCCGCGGGTGTTGACCGTGGAGCTACAGACAATATTTGACGAAAATCGCCTGACAATAATATCAATGCACCACCAAAAATTTCTTGATTCTGACGTAGGTCTTGCATTGTACGGTATCATGCTTGCAGCGATTTTTTATGCGTCATTGTACATTTATCCAAAAGAATAATTGTTGCTTGTTGCAAAACTTTTGCCATCGCAGAATTACGTGAAATATTGCACGTGGGATGTTCAACCACCTGCTAATTTGAGAATAATTATATTTTACAATAATTAATATCGATTCAATTTTAAAGTGATCAATCAATAAATATAAGCACACCTGCACTTTTAACGGCAATTTTAATGCAGAGTGCGCTGTTCGTCCACTATCCAATAGGGTAGCGGCGCTTCCCGACGAAACAAGTGCCAATGCAATTTTTCGTTGCGATCAAATGGCAGCCAAAATCAGTGATATTGTTATGAACGAGCGAGTGGAACTCTCGCCTACCGTTTAGCGCTAAAAGCGTCAGCCAATTACGCCAATGCACATCACGACAGATAAACAACACCGTTCAACTCAGGAGTTAGCACGGGTAAACGCTAGCACATAATAGCTATGTACGATGTGTATGTGCCAACACCTCACCCCTTGCCACTTAGTATGCCGTCAGACTACACTGGACAGCACTTCTATTTCTCGAACGTTGTTAACAATAAATGGGTAGCAGCACACTCCTTTACTGGACTTAAAATACAGACTGCCTCCCAAAAGTTCTTCCACGACTATAAATACAACTCGAGCTTTTGATCTACTTTGCCGCTAAAAACGCTGAGATGATGAGAAAGTGAGTTCTCATTTCTCCACCCCGCTTCACCTTATTAATTTGTAGATGATGAGAGCCATTCTGCAATATTTACGATATTATCGTAGCCAGCTTGGGGGAAATACTTTGCATATGAGCGAGGAAAGCTTTTCGCTCCTATATTCGCCGCAGCTCTCAGTCGGCGGGCGAAAGCTTTTAGCTCCCGTAACTTGCTCATACAAAGAGCTCATAAATTGCCTGAAAGATGGGGAAATGTTGTAGCTTCCAATGGACAATATCTTGAATAAAATATATTGTAAGATTTTTCTACAATAAAGCATCAAATTTCGCTAAAAAATTCCGGTTATTAAGTTGTACACACACAATATTAATTGCAAATACAACAAAAAGTTTTCAGAGAATTATGTTAATATTTTTTATTATAGAGATAGAAGGATTTTTATTATAGAGATATAGAAGAATCTATGACAATTATGTGTGAAACAAAATATCGCCCAAATGCTCGCCACGGCTACGGTGGCATACTTCTATCCGATGATCCATATTTTCATTGAATCTGAGACATAATTGAGGTTCAATGCCGTTAATGTGCTGAATTACCTCATCCTTTAGCTCTTGAATTCTTCTTGACTTATTGACGTACACTTTTTCTGTTAAATATCCCCTGCGAGTGAAGTACAACGGTGTGAAATCACATAATCGTGGCGTCCAATTAACATCGCCACAACGTGAGATAACGCGGCCATTGAATTTCTCGCGCATTCATGGGCTGCTGGCAAGTAGCACCATCCTGATGGAACCACATATCGTCCAGATCCCCAACCTCAATTTCTGGCCACAAGCAGTCTGTTATCATCTCGCACCAAACAGTCAATCTTCGTGAATACATCGGCTTTTCAACAATCACTTGTGGATTGTCATTTGCCCAAATGCGGCAATTCTGCTTGTTACGAGTAACGAATCCACTGAGGTGAAATTGTGCCTCGTCGCTGAAGATGATTTTCTTTATAAGATCATCATTCCCTTCTGGCTGTTCAACCACCCATTCGGCATATTGCCGACGCTTGAAATGGTCAGTAGGCTTCAGCTTTTGAGCGTGTAAATTGCAATCTTTAATCAAAATTCGCATCAGTGATTTTCGTGAGATGTTCAATTGTTGGGCACGGCGACGAGTCGAGGTTGACGGCTCTTCTGCCACACTATCACGAACAACAGCAATGTTCTCCGCAGAACGAACTGGGCGAGCATGCACTGGTGATGTCACATTTTCTACAGACCCGGTTTGCTAAAATTTGCGCACAATTCTTCCGATTGTGAAAACATTTGGTCGATTATGCTGACCAAAAAAATCACGAAATGCACGAAATGTATTTTGATTTAAACGTTCATTTTTGTAAAAGGATTCAACAACCTTAACGCGCTGCTCAATTGTGTACCTCTACATGATTGAATTTGTCAAACACTGAAACAAAGAAATGTCAAATTAAGTCGGGCGAAAAACTTGACGTTAAGGTGTGACTCAAAATTAACATCGTGCATTTACCCTTTATATATTTATATATATATATATATATATATATATATATATATATATATATATATATATATATATATATATATATATATATATATATATATATATGTGTGTGTGTGTGTGTGTGTGTTTATATATAAAAGAGATAACTTGAACAGAAAAAACTTCCTGTTTCCTTTCAATCTACCTTAAAGAGCCAGTACTTTGTAGTCTCGATGAAAGGGTCGCCAAAGAATCACTCCTGACCAACAGGGTGAAATTGTAGTTCTTTCCGTATAGGTGTCATGCTTTCTTGACTTTATCTCCAATGAATGAGCAATACAATGCAGTGAGCTACTGCAATATAAATTTTGTAATCTTAAGTTGCAACATCGTTTTCTCAACAGCAGCTTAACATTCAAATTAAGCGAAAGATGAAGCTCATAAACGTCCATCTGCAGGGCAAAATAAACAATAAAAATAGTAACTTATTATTAATTGGTTGGATATGTACCAAAGTCTCCACTTACTTAATATTAATCAAGAATGTACATTCATAAATAAATTAAATAGACTGTGATTTTGTAAATCTGATATAATTCTTGCGGATATTTTAAATTTTCTAATTAACACGTCTAATTCACCGAAGGAAGGTTTCAATGCAAATTTAATATCATTGATAAATTTTCCCGCGGATAGCATTCAAATTCTTCAATTTTGAAAGTTATTTGATGTACATATAAATACGAGCAGATCGTATAGCTCATCATTATAACCATTTTCTGTGCACTGTTAACAACTTTGTGTCTTATTTACATTCACAATGAAGTTATTCATTCAACTTTTGTTCTTGACATGCATTCTTGCTTTGTGTTCTGCTTCATGTCCAAGTAAGTTTGAATAATTAGTTGAGAAAAGTATTCACGCTTGGATTATACTATATATATTTACATTTCAATTATAGACAAGAAAAAATGCCCAAAAAATGAAGTTTATTTGAAGTGCGGATCACCCTGCCAAACCGAGTGTGACACTTTGTATGAGCCATGTACGATTGTGAATGTTATATGCCCAAGCGGCTGCTATTGTAAGAAAAATTATGCTCGTATAACACCTGGTGGAGAGTGCGTGCCAATTTCACAATGTCCTAAAAAATACAAGTACAAATATTGACGACACCCATATGCTGTATGAACGAATTTTTCATGAAATAAATGTTATTGCTTTTCGATAACACAATTTTTGGCCTGCAAAAGTTAGTATGTAGTAGTGATTTAGTTCAAGTGGCTTGTGGTGTATCAGCTTAAGAATCTTCGCGAGAAGCGTGAGGGCTTGAAGTAGAGTAGCTACAACTCAGATCATAGTGTGGGTAGACACACTTACGCTCATGTCTGAAGGGTTTTGTACCCAACTTCTCTAAAATGCAGTCAGCAGCGACGAATAAAGTCAAGAAACATGTCAAATAGCCCAGTCATATTAGGTAAAAAAGGGGTCAACCTCGGAATGAAAGATAATAAGCTGCAAATTGGTATGAACCTTTGTTTTGTCATTCTAAATGTTGTCTCAAAAGTCACAATCGTTATCGTGTTCGCGTCTCAAGATATTCAAGGTCAAAGGTCACAAAAATCGGTTTTTCGCGAATATCTGGCTTCCTATCGGTTAAATGAGATTTGCATTTATTATAAAAGTTGTAGGCTATAAAATTCCCTACAACTTTTGTTTAAACTTTTTTTTCATACGACCAACCGTTTTGAAGGTAGAGCGCGAAGAGTGCACATCGTACAGTCATATACGGCCTAATGCAAGGTCAAGCGTGAGTTATGGTTATCAGTACGTTATAAAGTCAATTATTTACTTGGAAATTATAATTATTAAACAATGCCTATTATTTATGTACTAACTATTAATTATTTATATTTAATTAAAGTAAGTAACTTGATTTGCAACGGTACAATTTCAAACTAACGAATAATCTTGACTCATACAAAGTGGAGAGAGTGGCCTTGAATACTATAGAACATCTGTCCCGGCAATGAATAGAAAAGGGCATAGGGTAGGGACAAGTATTTCCAGGTATATAAGTATTGAGAAATTTACGCGTTTTAAAGAAAAGATATATAATGTCGTGTTAACTTAAAATAAAACTAAAATATATAATCCAGAATTAATAATATTTTATACTTAAATAGTTAAATATGAATAATTATATATAAATAATCAAGTTACTTACTTTAATTAAATATAAATAATTAATAGTTAGTACATAAATAATATATATAATTATTCATATTTAACTATTTAAGTATAAAATATTATTAATTCTGGATTATATATTTTAGTTTTATTTTAAGTTAACACGACATTATATATCTTTTCTTTAAAACGCGTAAATTTCTCAATACTTATATACCTGGAAATACTTGTCCCTACCCTATGCCCTTTTCTATTCATTGCCGGGACAGATGTTCTATAGTATTCAAGGCCACTCTCTCCACTTTGTATGAGTCAAGATTATTCGTTAGTTTGAAATTGTACCGTTGCAAATCAAGTTACTTACTTTAATTAAATATAAATAATTAATAGTTAGTACATAAATAATAGGCATTGTTTAATAATTATAATTTCCAAGTAAATAATTGACTTTATAACGTACTGATAACCATAACTCACGCTTGACCTTGCATTAGGCCGTATATGACTGTACGATGTGCACTCTTCGCGCTCTACCTTCAAAACGGTTGGTCGTATGAAAAAAAAGTTTAAACAAAAGTTGTAGGGAATTTTATAGCCTACAACTTTTATAATAAATGCAAATCTCATTTAACCGATAGGAAGCCAGATATTCGCGAAAAACCGATTTTTGTGACCTTTGACCTTGAATATCTTGAGACGCGAACACGATAATGATTTTGACTTTTGAGACAACATTTAGAATGACAAAACAAAGGTTCATACCAATTTGCAGCTTATTATCTTTCATTCCGAGGTGAAAGCCCTAATATGACTGGGCTAAAAGAGATGTGCACATTTAGAAGAACATCCATTGTTTCTCTATTTTCAACGGTCGCTATTTTGTTGCAAACTACGAAAAATCACTCAAATCATGAATTCCCAAAAATATTTGTGTTATTGATTTTATTTGAAAATTTTAAGAACATCAAATCAAAATTGCAGTGTCTGGTTCGTTGAAAATCCATAAAATACCAAAATCAGGTGTTATTGGTGTTTTAATTTTAGAAATTTCAAATGGCTATAACTTCCGCGTATATCATTCGGTTTCCATCAAACTTACAGCGTATGAAGACCTTTGGTAAGACTACCTGAATGTCGGATTTCGTTGTTTAAGGGTACCAATATGGTTTTATCGGGGAAAATTTGTAATTCGAAGATCATGCTATTATTAACAAAGTTGAGTGAATTTTGTCTTCCAAGGTATTTGTTGTTGTTGTACTCATAAACACCTACCTCCAAACTTTTTTCAGATTTTTCAGATCACAGATGTTCAATCGCGAGGGGGAAACACAAATTTTACGTTTATTTTCCCTCCTGCGCGCTCCTCGAAGCGAAAAATCTCAGTTTAAGTCCTGTTTTGCAAATTTCTCATTGGGAACTTTCATTTGATATAGGCTACCTTTGATGAGATTTTTTTTTGGGGGCCACTTCCCTCTATAGGAGACCCCCCTTAAATACCTTCTAAAAAATTTTTGTATCTGAAATTTGAAGAGAGCAACACTTTCCACCTACATACAAAATTTGATTTTTCTAGCTTAAGTGGTTTGCGAGAAAAATTGCAGTGACACACGGACGGACAGACGAACAGACAGGACGCAATTTTAATAGCGTTTTGTAAAATTACTTTACATAACGCTAAAAATGCAAGTTTTAGCTGAAACTCCTGATACGAGTTGGTGGTTTTTCTTCAGAGTGACATTTGGCATACAGTTTAATAGAAGTGACTATGCGACATGCCAAAAGCTAGTAGGTAAAAGTTAAAACGGCTGAAGGAGGAACTGCGGAACTTAACATATATGCCGGTGGCGGCATGCATAAAGCCACCTAAAAAGTTATCCGTGAAGTAAAGAACCAAGAGCAAATGCCGCGGGAGTGAAGCTGGTATATAATTTTCCCTGGAGATAAGCTGTAGTGCGAAAACTATAGGGACATATCACTGGTTTGTAAAGCTTAGAAAATATTCACCAAGATTCTTGAAGATAGAGTCAACATATACGCCGGCAACGTTATTGGAGAGTATGTAATAAATCAGCACTACGCCACTGACAACAAACCGCAGATTGTCCTTGACGTCGGTGGTTCGGTAACGACCCTTTAACCACTCGCTGTCAAGAACCGCGTTTTGACAGTTGCATGGAAAACGTCAGTGAGTGAAAAGGAATACCCGGGGAAGATGCCTGCCAATCCGAGTGTCGCCTAAGACGGGTTTTATTGTTCTTTGGCGGAAGTGAGTGTAGTATCCGAGCCCAGTGGTCAATCGACTTTAGTTTACTAGCGAAGGAAATACGGACTAAAGTAAGGATAGGTTTCTTTTCCGTATGTTTGTGTTTTCGATGCGTTAGTAAATCGTGCATGTGAACCGGCGGCTGAATTTTGGTATTTCGGACTTAGTCTGCTCGCCTAAGACCCGCGGCCGAACTCCTCTCCGAACTAGCTTGCTAGCCAGCAGCCACCTTGGAGTAGACTAAGTGTGTCCGGACTTGTTGACGTGAAGGGTACAGCCCGTTGTCACGTTCCAAGGCTTCACGTCTAGAACCGATGAGAGGTTGGTTCAGATTTCCTTGGGGAAACCTCGACGTTCGAGCGATTTTAAGCGAAAATCATTACAAATGGCGCCCAACGTGGGGCCTAAACATCGTAAAGGGGGTAAAAAATTTGCGTCTTCTGACAATTTGGTCCTTTACGGAGGATGTAAGGTACCTTGGTTCTCGAGCCCCACGGCCAGGAGTAGTGGAGTTGTGTTATACACACATTCAGTCACTTCACGTGAGTTGTAGCTTCCGCTCTCCTTTGTTTTATTTTTTTTCGCGTCAGAATTCTTCCGATGTGTTTTCCCAGGGTAAAACCTGTAAGGACCTTCTATTTTCTTGATGAGAACTGTCAACCAGATACGTCCCGCCTATCTGCCTGGACTCTCAAGAAAATAGAAGGGCACCTTGCCTTAATATCGCGGAAGGATTCTATTCATCTTTTTATGCTGGAGTTGCAAAGCCCGGAATGCTTCCACGCGTCGGGATTTTTGACCGCGTACAAAACTGTTACGTTTTTGTAATGTATTTGAGGTTGGGGATGATTGTTAAAATCGGCCAGAAGCACCTTTTTTTCGGCATTTCACCATTGCTCTCATTTCCCTATGGAGGAGTCAGCGCTGCTGGAAAGGAAAGAGTTTAATAAATACATTTTTTTGTTTGATCGGTACATAGCTCGCCACTATCGGCCACTTAATTAGCTTAACTAAGTTTTTTTTTTATATTTAAGAGTATACGAGGTGTGTTCAAAAAATATCGCGAATTTTGTTTTTTTTCAAAAATTATCTATTTATTCATGAATATCTATTTTGTCCCCTTCAAAGTAATCCTCATGAGATATTATACACTTGTGCCAACGGTTTTTCCAATCTTCGAAGCACTTCAAAAAATCATTTTTTTTAATCTTGTTCAGCTCCTCCTTCGATGCCGTCTTTATCTCGTCAAGCGTAGCGTAACGTTGTCCTTTCATGGGCCTCTTCAGTTTAGGAAACAGGAAAAAGTCACAGGGGGCCAGATCTGGGGAATACGGTGGCTGCCGCATCATTAGTGTGTTGTTTTTGGCCAAAAAGTCGCGCACAAGCAACGATGTGTGAGCAGGGGTGTTATCGTGGTGCAAAAGCCAATTTTTGTTCTCCCACAAATCCGGGCGTTTCTGGCGGATTGCTTCGCGCAAATTGCGCATAACTTGCAGGTGATATTCCTTATTGACCGTTCTTCCCTGTGGCAAGAACTCATGATGCACCACGCCCCTGCAATCGAAGAAAACTGTCAGCAAAACTTTCACATTCGACCGAACTTGGCGCGCTTTTTTCGGTCTTGGTTCATGCGGCAGCTTGCACTGAGATGATTGAGCTTTGGTTTCCACGTCATAACCATAAACCCACGATTCGTCACCAGTTATGACCCTCTGGAGCAAATTTGGTTCGTCGCGGACAGAGTTTAACATATCATTAGCAATGTTCATGCGTTGCTGTTTTTGGTCGCAATTGAGCAATTTTGGTACGAATTTCGCGGCGACCCGTCTCATGCCCAAATCGTTGATAAAAATCGAATGGCACGAGCCAATCGATATGTTTAGGTCCTCAGCAACTTCTCTAACGGTGATTCTGTTTTGAAGCAGCTTTCACCAATTTAGTGAACATTTAAAATGGCTGAGCTTGTCGGCATAAGTGACAGACATGAGTACCAACATAACGCCACAAAAAAATCGAAATTCGAATATACGTAACCCGCGAAAATACAAAATTCGCGATACTTTTTGAACACACCTCGTACATACCTTTGCGTCATCATCGACGAATCCAAGACAAAACCAGCAATGACAACGAAGCAAACTCCGGGAAAACGGTGGATCCACTCCAAAACGGTGCAACCAGCCAACTGCGGGATCTGCTTGTGTGTGTGCGATTGGAGTGCGGACACTTGTTCAATCGTGCCTGTGTCCAACAACTCCTGCAAACATCCGATCTGTGTCCCTTATGCAGACGCCCGATCGAGCGAAGTGCCCTAGACGCCTCCCTCGGAGCGCACGCCCCTATGCGTGGAGCAGTGGCAAAAGACCCTCGGAAAAATGAACAGACCCAACCGCTGTCGGACAAGAGCCGTGGGCGGAGAAGCTCCAGTTGCAGGATCACCGGCAGATGCTTCAACAGCGCGTTCAAACACCACGATCAACGACACAATTTTGTCCTTATTGCAAGGGTTGTCCGATAGGATCGGACACTTGGAGAGGGATTCCCAAGATATCAGGATCAGCCAGCAGCCCAGCCGCTCAAGAACTCCACCTGGTCAGTGCGGCTATGCCCACCTCTAGACTGGCTGATGATTGAAATCTCCCCCAAGGGAGCTCGGGAATGGATCCCAGGACCCGCGGTACAGCACCGCACCCCCACTAATACCTACCATGCACGAATCGGTTCCTTATGCCAGGTCCACCAATGATGCGAATCGCCCCACGAATTTAGTGACTCCAACCCGAGACCCAACACCTCGCATCATGGAGATTTGCTGCCGAATGGTCCTGGAGCTTCAAGGAATCCGTAACACGCCCCAATTGGAATTCCTTCCGTGCAGCTTTTCGCAACCACTTTGATGAAGGCCTCACTGAAAGAGAATTGCATGAACAACTGCGGAAACGCAAGCAAGGTGCCCACGAACCATTCGACCATTATTATATCAGTATACTACGCCTAAGCACTCGGTTACAAACACCCATGTAGAAAGAAAAACTGGTGGAAATCATCAGGGAGAACATGCGGTGGGAGCTTCAAAACAGTTTCCTTCATTTGCGAATATAACCGTGCAGGGATTACGCCTCCATGCCCATAGGCAAGAACGGCGAGAAATCTTTCGTCCACAACGTCGCATGACGGAACCTAATCAACGAAGCAACCATACTGCGGAGTTAGTAACAGCAGATCACGTAATTACCGACCCAACACAAGTCCCGAGGAGCGGAGCAATCCTGGATCGAGAGTTCGAACTAGCAACGGACCGACATTTCGTCGAGGTAGTTGTAAGTCCGACGGTCTGTTGGAACTGCCGACAACCGGGACGCCGGTTTTCTGCATGTCCAGCGGAACCGACGGTTTTCTGTTACCGTTGCGGAAAAGCGAACAACTATGCACCCGATTGCGCAGATTGCAAGCTACGAAAAAACTTGCCAGCGAGTGCCGCAACCACCCGTCGGCACTCCTAAAGCCTGAACAAACAGATACCGAACCCATTGCTATGTGCAACCAAGCCCCAAATATGACCCCAATTTTGCTGATTCGCACCGCCGAGCACAGTTCTCCTGAAGTTTCACAGCCGACGACACGCGTAGCAGCGCCGGATGCGCAGGGGAATGGTAACGAGACGAAGATCCCTTGGCATGTTAAGCCCTTTCACGTCAGACTGCGGATTATCTAGCTACTCGCCAGCGCATCTTCAATGAGGAGATGGTCATAACTACTCCTCCGCGAAGGAAGCAAGCCACGCGTCGAATACGGACCTTCTGGAGAAGGGTCAGGCAGTCGAGGAAGGCGTTGCGGGCGATACACTTAGACGAATTATTGAAGGATGACGTTCAGTCATACGCGTCAGTTCACCTTCTGAAAAAGCGACTGATAGGCTTTGTCGATACTGGAGCCAGTGTGAATAGCATATCAGCCGATTTTGCAGGATAGGTCCTGACGACTCACGCGGACCAAATCCAGCATTTAACTACCTGGTTAAGCACGGCGGACGGAACTCGTCACTCTCTAGTGGGGAAATTTACGACGGGTGACACATTTAAAGGCGGCGTCATCGGGCCGTACTTCTTCGAAAATGAGGACGGCCACGCAGTTACCGTGAATGGGGTTCGCTATTGAGAGATGATAACGGACTTCGTGTGGCCAGAAATTGAGGACGATATGTGGTTCCAACAGGATGGTGTCACTTGCCACACAACCAACGAAACAATGGCTCTTTTGCGCGAGAAATTCAATGGCCGTGTTATCTTACGTTGTGGCGATGTTAATTGGCCGCAACGATCATGTGATTTGACATAGTTGGACTTCTTTATCTTGGGATATTTAAAAGAAAAAGTGTATGTCAATAAGCCAAGAACAATTCAAGAGCTAAAGGATGAGATAATTCAGCACATTAACTCAATGTACTTAATGTGCTGAATTATTAATTATGTCGCAGAGTCATTGGAATTATGGACCATCCGTTGGAAGTATGCCACCGTAGGTTTGCTAAAACCTTTTTGTTTTATTTACAATTAATATCGTGCGTTTTGGTTGGACCACCCTTTATTTAAAAACAACAATAGCAACACCAAGTCTAAAATAATGGGAGCCAGTAGTAGAAGCAGCTTCAGCATTTCAAACACCATAAATTAGATTAATTTTATCCTTTTAGCTTGAATTTTAATGTTGATGATGTCCGTTCGTCAGGCCCAACAACGAGCGCTCGTCGGGGGAGTGGGTGAGTATCCTTATTTTTATTTTATTTGTTGTATTATCTTGCAAGCATTATAAAAATTTTCCGTCAGAATAAATAAATGAATAGATATATTTTATTATATCTATTTTAATATACAAACGTATTTATTATGCAAAATATTTACAAATATTATTTATAATGGAGAAGAGAATGAATGAGAAGGAAAATTAAGTGAAGAAGGGTAGTGTGCAAACTTTTTATAATTTTATTTTTTCCATACACGATTTTTTATCGAAAAAATTGTACCCGTAAAGGAACTTTGCAGACATCTATTCTTCCGAACGCTTAATAAATCGTTGATTTGTATACAATTTGGAAATAATATATTATATGGCTAAGCAAAAAGTAAACATTTTTTTTTTTTTGTAAAAACTGAAATAATTTAGAGAGGTTAGCCTAGCACCATTTTTTCTTTTGTTAACGGTTTATTTTTCTTCAAAATATCATGTTTGATTATCCTTTGAATCATTGCAAGAACAATTTTAAATTTTTTTCTAAACAATCTTTGATAAGAAAACTAATGTATAATAATTGAGTATGTTTGGATGGTTTTTTTCTGTAAAACTTGTTAATATGAAATGATTTCGTAAAATAACGATGGATGAATCGATTAATTTGGCATTAGGTACACACTGAAGATTGTGGTCCCTGAGCACCGAACCCACACGAAACCCTCCAATCGTCCACAACCCTACCCTTGGAAATCACTGTTCCGAACCCAGATGGCAGCAGTACTTGTTTCGCCAGGATACCATGATGCAGGGCTTTTATCGTGGTCTTGCTCACTCATAAGCAAAAAGTCCGCTTTCATTTCCCTCGCAAACTACTTAAACAGGTTTTGGTATACCTGCAATATTTGGTCATCGAACTTCTAATACTAGTACCTTAAAAAAAACATTGTAGCACTACGGCCCCTTTCGGGTCTTCGAATGTGTCGCCCCTCTACAAAATGATATGGTCAGTATCACGCTTTGGCCGTGTGTCTGTCTACCCAGCTGCGGTAAGTTCTGATTTTTAAACTAGCACGTACTCGTATATCATAGCCGAACGGGCTTCAAGTCTGTCCGAAGAATCACTCGAACTAAATCTCGTTGTCGCCAACGAGAGTCGAACCAGTTACCCTCGGCTTACGGGATGAGTTCTCTAACCAATACACCACGCGGACTGCTGCTAGTACCTTAAGGTTCTACATAATCTCGATCTAAACTCATATCTTATGGACTCAACCACTTGCTATACGGATGGTATTTTCTTCTTATTAACATATACCCGGATATTCGTATTAAACTTCATAAAAAATATTGGTAAATTCTCATTGGCAATTATCAGAAATTTACAAATTAGACGTAAATTTTGAAGATATGCCATATAACTTTCTGTTTATGTGATAAAAAATGTTATACGCTTACGATTATTTTACAGGCAAATATATTTTTGCAGGTATTGTGTGATAATTATTTTGCTTGGGAAAATTTCCATTCTGAGGAAATGCTTCCAAGATGGGTGCATTCTCAATCAGATTGAAACGTAAGTTGCTGCCAATGACCTACAAGTATAAATTAATTGCCTGGCAAAAAATATGCTATGGAACTGTAGGCGTTGTATATTCAGACTACAAAGAATAACTCACCAAATTTATTAAAAAGTTTACTAGCTGTTAATAGGCAGAATACAAATGCATTTCCTCAATTATCAGCTGCATTAAAGATTTAATTGCTAAAACTTGAGATAAAATGTAACAAATATCAAGTAAGAAAATAAAACAAAAAACAAATCGCAATAAGCATCAAATGAAAACGAAAATTAATCGCACATATATGTTTATTAGAAAACGAATAGCTGAACAATAATCTGCAGTTTTAAGCCAAAAAAATGTTAAAGTTTTTTTTTTATCTCATTCATTTTAATCGAGTTTTCCTATAAGCTTTCAGGATCAGGATTCAATAATCAAGAAATTATTAAAAGTTCGACAATCAAAAGATGATAGTCTTCAATACGGGTGTTTTTTAGGACAATGTGAGATGGGTACGCATTTACCACCAGGTGTTATACGAGCGTAATTTTTAATACAATAGCAACCTTCTGGGCATTTGATATTCACAATTGGACATGGTTTATTCAAAGTGGCACACTCAGTTTGGCAGGGTGGTCCGCATTTTAGATAAACTTCATTTTTCGGGCATACCTTAGGCTCTAGAATTAAAATTTAAATGGTGAAATTTTTACTAAGCGAATAATTTAAACTTACTTTCATATGAAGCAGAACACAAAGCAAGAAGACAAGTGAAGAACAAAGCTTGAATAAATGAAGCCATTTTTGTGCAATAAATTTATATTAGATCAGACACTAGGATGTTAACTGCGCGCAGAAGTCACTTACGAGTTTAATGCAGTAGAACACCAGCTTCTCGTATTTATACCTCGCTTCGCTTTCAGAATCGCCAAAAAATAAAATTTAAAAAACCCCAAACTTGATTACAGAAAGCAGAATTTCAAGTGTATGTATTATCCACCGGAAAATTTACCAATGACACTTGCATTAAATCTTTCATTTGTTAAATTAGATGTGTTAATTAGCAACGTAAGATAACTATTGTAATTATTTTCTATGCAGTTAATTAATCATTGCACATTCTTAGAAAGAACCGAGAATTCAAGATTTGGTACAAATCCAATTAAATACTAAATAATTAAATATTTTCATTGTTTATATTTTATGACTATTGGATATTTAAGAGCTTGGAATTTTTGCTTAAATTCAAGGTTTACTTGCTATCGGAAAAACAATATTACAACTTTAGTTAATTGATATTATCTTAGTCAGCCCAGCAATCTACTCAATCCATGCAATTAAGGTCAAGAATGAATAGAAGTTCTTTTTGAATCTTATTTCACCCCATTAGGGGAGGATTGAACTCCGCCATAGACGGTCCCAAGCCCGTTTGAGAAAGGAGGAGCGAACCCCTTGTTTCCCCAACCCATAGCTTCCATGATTCCTCATCCCAACCCCCCCCCCCCCCAATTAAATAGTAGTAAATGCTCTCGGGGTGCACATCGGGTTTACTGGTTCCCCAATAATGTAACATTAAATGCCGAGAAATGCTAATAACTGTAAATACATCTACAGCTCTACTACTAAATCCTACTTACACCTCCTTTGTGAGGACGTAAGAGGGTAAAATGGATCGTAGTAGTCTTTGCGTATAGACGTCTTTTAAATCGCTCCTGTCAAAAGTTTTCAAAAATTAAAATTAATTTTTTAAAAACGTTAGTCCGAAGTTAATTTTTATCGGAAAAAATCTTATATTGTCGAAGTAATCGACTCAGGAAATTTGTATCGAATATTTTTACTTCGATTGGTAACGAAAAACAAATTACCAAAGAAAACTTCGCCGCTGGTATGGAGGAGCCCGACGGCTTCCCACCGTTGGGGCAACCTGGGGAAACGAAGAATACGAAACTGGCGACAATCACCAAAAGAAAACATAACGAAGAAAACTCCGTAGATGGAGGGTGCAAGCTGCAAATAATAGCGGACAATCAACAAATGGCCAAATTGCAGAAAGAAAATGATGAACTAAGGCAAGAGATACAGTCTCTCAAGGATCTTTTCAAGAAAGGGATGAAGCCTCAAAAGACGCAGCCACAAAATCAATGTCAACAGGTAACAAAGCCGAAGAAAAATACAAAGCAAGTAAATCCAGAGGAAGTTCTAAGTGCTGGTGGCACCAACGAGAGCCAAAATTATTTTGCAGCGCTGGAGGGATTAGCCGAAGATATGGAAATCGAAGAAAACATCGGAGGTAATTTTAATCAAGATAATGACGTTAATTTTATTCAATATTTAAAGAACAAAAATAAGGAGAAAAAACCAGCCCGCAGTTCTGCTGGTTCCTCTGAAAAAGCTTCCAACAAGACAGAAAAAGTTCCGCCAATCAACGTGTTCGGACAAACCGGGAAAGATATGGTTCGGCTATTGGCAGCCGAAAATAAACTGGCCAATTTCGAAATCAAAAGAGTTAATGCCGAAAAATTAACTATAAGGACGAAATCACTGGTTGATTTCAAGTCAGCCAAAGATGCGCTGATTTCTGGGGAGGTTCCACACTTCACCTATACCCCAAAAAGTGAAAAGAATCAGACCTTCTTGTTGAAGGGTTTGGACAGCGGAGAAGATGCGGTCGATCTTCTTCAGGTGCTCAAGGAGGCTGCACCAGATATTGATTTTGTTTCAGTCAAAGCCTTTGCGACAAGAAGGTCGACCATAGCAAGGAAGAATTTACCACTTTACCTGGCACAAATTGCAAATAAGAGCAGTCCAAGTGCCCTTCAACAAATAAGGTACTTGAATTTCAGAGTGGTGAGGTGGGAACGCTCCAGAAAAGAGAAGTCAACCAGTGTTACCGGTGTCAAAGATTTGGACATTCGGCTGCCAATTGTGCCATGCACTATCGTTGCGTTAAATGCAAAGACGTTCATGCTCCCGGTGAGTGCAAATTGGCTCAGACGGAGCCTAAAGAAAAATTATACTGCGTTAACTGCGGTGTTTTTGGTCACCCAGCATCATATCGAGGATGCTCCCGATATCAAGACGCAAAAGTTAAATTTGCTCCAAAGCAAGCACAAGTACACCGTAATATCATACCTTCCAACTTCGTCAAGCCCGGAGTATCATTTGCACTCGCCGCTAGAGGACCAGCAGAAAATGCTGGAAATAATGTAAATAATGTAAGTGGCAATAATGAGCTGCTTCTCAAAATTTACCAGCAACTTAATTCTTTATCGGAGAGAATCGACAAACAAGATTCAAAAATTAACTTTGCTTTTCAGCGTTTAGGTCTTTCAAATGCCTAATAATAACTTGTCATCCAGTCATATTCCCATGGATAGGCTTCGCCTCATATCGATCAACGTCAACTCTATCGTTGCTATACATCGACGTGATTATCTCCTTGAATTCATTGTTAAGCAAAAGCCTGACATCATACTTCTCACTGAAACCCACCTCAATTCATGGCATTCCATGGAATTCAAAGATTTTGCATTCGTAAGAAACGATAGGGTAATGGGTGATGGGGGAGGTGGCACCGGGATATTGGTGAGAAGACCCTATTGTTTCCAAAATATTCAAAAAGTCGAATTCAAAAACTTTGAATTTCTTGAAGTGTCCGTCATCAAAATTTCACTGCCAGGTGGGGATAACCTCTTCGTTATCTCTGCCTATGCAACTGGTCAAAATGTTCTCAAGTTCAAGGAGGAACTCAATTCCTTGTTTGAAATACTCGAATTGAACAGGCTGCATAATCATTATATTTTTGCCGGTGACCTGAATGCCAAGCATACATCATGGCTAAACGCCACCAATAATCCAAGAGGTGTATTCCTGAAATCATGGATAACAGAGAACCAAATTGAATACAGGCGCAACCTATATGGGTCGGAGTTCCCAACATACCCTAGGACAAATTCATATTTGGACCTCTGCATTGCTGACGAAAGACTTGAATTCAGCTTTAATAGTCCTCAACGGAAACTGCAGGTGCTTCCTTACGATAGCGATCATAACGCAATCGTAATGGAAATCAATCATCAAAGGGATGATTTCTTCCTCATTCCAGTTCAACATGAAAACCATCGGTTGAATTTCAAAAAAACAGACTGGGGAAAGTTTCAAAAGAAGTTTAATCGGGAGTACCAGAAGCAATGTCCCTCTTCTGATGATGGCAACGCTTGCTCAATGGTTCCTAATGACAGAAATCTAACTGACGATGAAATAGATCTCTATTTGTCGAAGTTAGAGAAGCTGACGTTGGAAACGATTGCGAAAGTTGTTCCCAAGATTAAACATCGAAACAATATGGAAGGATATGAAACACCAACCATCGCAAGGTTGAAAAGATTGAAAAGCCTTCTTCTCACCCGCGTCAACAATATTTATCGACGATTTTTGGACTACAACCATCCCTCGTTGGCTTTGCTGAAATTACACCTGAAGAATGTCCGGAACTTAATCCGTTCATACTTCAGGAGTGAGGTCAGCAATCAATGGGCGGAAAAACTGAGGGGTATTAGCCCACAGGACCCAGATGGCGTTTTCGCGAAAGTGAATAGCTTATTCCGCAGGAAGTCTCGAGTGAAGGTATCGAATCTTGAAGTCGCTAGTGATGAGATAAATCTTCTCGATAGGGCTGGTATCGAAATTGATAGTACGACTCCGGATAGAAATGGAAACAGGATTATATGTGATGGATTGGATAAACTTGCTCTGATTGGAACACATTTTGAATTGGTTCATCTGCCAAACCCAGAAAGAAGGAATGAAATATTTTCGGAGGTCGTTGAAGCAAAAGTTTCCGACTTCAAATCAAGCCTGAACGGCCAATCAATTCTTCATTTCGATGAAACATTAACATCTGACCTCATACCGAGCTTGAATCTTATTGATTATTTTGTCAGCTATGAAGACTTGTGTTTCATATTTCGCAGAATAAACAACGAAAAATCATGTGGTACTGACGGTATTCCAAATATAGTTCTCCGACATTTGCCTGAGGTTGCTATTAGGAATTATTGCATATTGTTCAACTACATGTTGAACAATTCATATTCCCCAAATGAGTGGAAAAAGGCTAAGGTATTTCCGATCTTGAAGAAAGGAAAAGAATCTTCATGCCCTAAAAGCTATCGCCCAATCAGCTTGCTGCCTAACATCAGCAAGGTGTTTGAAGTGATACTCAACAGAGCATTAAACGCACACATTGAGAAATATGAGTTGATGCCGAATTGCCAATTTGGTTTCGTGCCAGGCATTCGACCATACATGCAATAACGAAAGTAAACTCAGACATCTGTTGGAAACTAAACAACAAAGAATGTGTTGGAGCATGTCTCATTGATATGGAGAAAGCCTTCGATACGGTGTGGTTAGATGGACTAGTTTTCAAACTTCTTCAGGACAGGTTCCCCAGACACCTTGTCGCCATGATGTGTAATATGTTATACGGGAAATCATTTATTGTAACTGATGGAAATCTGACAACAATGCGCGCATTCAAGGTCTTGAATGGTCTACAGCAGGGAACAGTTACTGCGCCCCTGCTTTTCTCAATATTCATTCGCAAGCTATTGAACAGCTTTGATTTTAATGTCTCGCCAACGCGATCATTGGTAGCGTTTGCTGATGATCTGATCATCTATACGGCAGACCGAAAAGCTACAATAGTTCAGAGCAATCTTCAAAAAATGTTTAATGATGTGTAGCTCTACACCGACAATTGGCGAATTAAAATCAATGCGCAGAAGTGCGAAACAATTTTGTTTCGGACAACGCTGCAGGGGGCCAGTCAAGACCTGAAACGTAATTGGAAGGATTTCCACATTATGGCTGGTGAGGGTAGTTCAGAACGGGTTCCACATAAATCCTGTGTTCGATACCTCGGTGTTCATCTCGATCAGTATCTGTACTATACTGAACATGTCAAAATCATGCTCAGTAAAGCACTAAAAGTAGTCATAGCCCTTCGGCGACTCTTTCATTCCAGATACATTGATCAAAGAGTCAAAGTTATTTGTTACAAGACACTGGTTAGACCAGTTTTGACATACGGATGCCAGATCTGGTACAACCAGAGTGCTAGTACAATGGAAAGATTAAGAGTTTTAGAAAGGAAATGTCTTCGTGCATGTACTGGTTTGTACAGAAAGCCTGAGACGGATTGGAAGCACTATATATCGAATAGAAAAATTTATCAAAAGCGCTCAAGTGACAAGAATCGATATCTTCATATTGAAACTTCTTCGGAATCATATCGCAAGATCTGTAACTGTGAGTGAAAACCCATGGATTTCACAGCCGTTCCACCCTACAGACGGGTATATTGTGACGTGCCTCACTACTGGCTTCGTTCCTCCAGAAGCATTCGTGTATTTGGACATGAATCGATATGTTTTTGATTCTGACGGCGTCCCAATCATATATCACATATATCGACGGGCCACCGATAAGAAGATAAAATATCCTCCGAATCTGAGTTCACGAGACCAACAATTCTAATGGAGATACTCATTTGCTAGATTCGTTGAGGCTGGTCGAGTTGAGATGGAACTATCTAGGTATTGGTGGCTGAATGACAATGTCTAAATTATTCGTGTTTATTTTCTGTTTTTGTGCTTTTTCTCGTTACTTAGTTTTTTAGATTCATCTCATTATTGCTACATCTAGTATTGTTGTTTATTTGTATTATAAATTAGGTATAGGTTTCAATATAAGGTAACGTTTTTTTTTTTGATTGAACTTATTTAGAATTAGGGTGTAACATATTAGGTTTAGGATATAAGTTCATTGTTGTGTTAGTAGTATAAGTAATTTTTGAATAATGCTGGTTGGTTTTTTCTCCTTTTTCCAATTGAATCAAAAAATATCTAATAATCTTAATTAATTTAAATTTGCAAGTGTATTTTTTCATCAAATGTGTTTAACTGATAACGTATAAATTTAGAGAGCCATTCGGGCCATTAAGTTTTTTATAGTTTTATTGTTTGGAATTTGCTTTATGTTCTTTTACAAATTTATAACGATTGGTATTAAATAAAGCGCTTTTGACTTTGACTTTGACTTTGACGTAAGAGGGTGAAGGCGAATCTTCCGCGCCTGATAACGGAATCGACGTAATAACCATGCCGCCGGAAAAGAGGTTAGGCGACGGGCTAACTCCCCGTCCCTGGATTGGACTCACGGCAACGACCTCGCAAACGAAAAAAGGACTATGGCATTTGTTCGAGTGAACAATTCAATATAAAATCAGTACTTTCACAACTGACTGGAACAACTGGTATTGTAACAATGATAATTTACATTTTAATTCATGCTAATTTATAATTGATTTTCTTCCTGACTAAGCAACAATATCACGATTAATCAATTGTATCGTAATCAATAATATTACGAATAGGTTTTCATACATGTACTTATTTTTTCATGAACAAGCAAAAATGGTTCATTTACCTGTAACAAATGTGCAACATAGAATTTAACTCGTAAGCATTTATGCTTTTGAAAATGTTCTTCAGCAGTAAAGTTACTTAAGAACAAACAACGAAATTATATTGTAAGCATTTTCTAGATTTAAAAGTGTTACCTTTAGCAAAGTGCAAGGTACTTAAGATATGAACATAAACAAGAAATTTAAAACGGAAGCATTTATGCTTATGGAAATGTCCATTTACCTTTACCAAAGTGCAAGATATTACAAAAGATTTTAACCCTTTGTTTCATCTTGTTGCAAATTTGCTACATTCTGTTTATCAACCCATTAGTACTTAAACATTTAACGTTTTGAAGTTCTTTCATGGTGTAGCATCTTTGCTACATATCACTGAGTGAAGTTGATCGCACAATATTCGGGTGGAGTAGGATAGGTGATCGTGTTCTCCGGTTCATTATAACGGGAAGCTTGTCTGAGCACGTTCGTGTATGGTATTCAAGTTGTGAAAAGTTGAATTTGGTGCATTAATTACACAAATAGTAACGAAACTAATAAGAGAATCAATACGAGGAATCAGAAGGTAAGCTAACTTTGTTTTGGAACACTTTTTATGTGTAGTTTGTGTATCTGGTACCTCTAAATAATAGTGTTGTTAATTTGCAACACCATGGAATAGAGGTAGGATAGTTTTTTCTCAAAGACGAGAATAAATGTTTTTGTTTTGATTCCCTTGTTGCCAGTTTTAGGACAAAATATATATTTTGCTTTTGATTTTTGTCAGATATGTCGTGGAGAAAAAAAGGTCCCAAAGAAAAATTGACAGATACTGAACTGGAGGACATTTTGCAACATATGTGCGACAGCGAAGATGATTTGGATGAGCGTTCGGACTTTTCGGATACGGATAGTATTGAAGATTCAAATTATATCTCAGTTGATGAGAGGGAGAGTGTCTTGTGGGATGACGCAGAAGACATCGAAGAGGAATCTGAAGGAGTTGGTAAGCATGACGACACTATTTCAGATCATCTTTCTACAAGTGCAACAGAAAAAACTATTCCGAAGTTGAAACTCAATGCTCAAGACGTTTTGTGGCGTAAGAAAACTCTTCAAATTGGCGAGGATAGTATTAGTTTCAAGGGTAATTCAGATCTTCCGAGTTAAGTTATGCAGTTAGAGACACCGTTTGATTTTTTCAAGTACTACCTCACTGATAGTATACTAAATTGCATAACTGAACAAACGAATCTCTACTCGGTTCAGAAAAATCCGAATAAACAAAGCAACGTTTCTACTGAAGATGTGCAAACATTTTTGGGAATAATAATTTATATGTCAATCAACAACCCTCCAAGAACTCGTTGCTTGTGGAGGCATGATATTGGCATTGCAAATGTTCGTAATACCATGACAATAAACGAATTTGAACGCCTCAAATCTGCTTTGCATTTCAACGATATCAGCACCATGCTTCAGAAACAAGACCCAAAATTTGACATCCTACATAAATTGCGACCGTTCATCGCAGAATAAAATAATCGTTTTGCGTCAGTGCCAATGACAAGCAAACTTTCAATCGACGTACAAATATGTTCCACTAAATGCAAGCACCAGTTAAAGCAGTACAATCCAATGAAACCGCATAAGTGGGGGTTTAAACTTTTCATGCTGTGCGACACAACAGGATTGTCTTATGGCTTCGAAGTATATAGTGGGGCTACTAACTGGTTTACTCGTTTAGTGCCAGGCGAATCAAATTTAGGAGCCAGTGGGAACATTGTACTTCAACTGGCAAGAAACATACCGCGGAATATGAACTACTAACTTTACTGCGACAATTATTATACATCGCTTCAACTCTTCGTACATCTGACCAAACAAGGAATTTATATGTTGGGTACTATCCGCCAGAATAGAATACCCAATAACCCGCTTAAGCCTGAAAAGGTATTCAAAAAAGAGCTCCGAGGAACTTGTGAAGAATTTGTGGCAAATATTCAAGGCATTGATTTATGGTTAGTATCCTGGAATGACAACAAAATCGTAAGACTAATTTCTTCTTGCTATGGGAGTCTGGCAACTCATAACGTCATGCGATTTGACAAAAAGCAATGCCAAAAAATTAATGTCACATGCCCTAATGTCATTCAAGAATACAATAGACACATGGCGGGCGTTGATTTGCTCGATAGCCATATTGGTAGATACAAGATTCCTCTTCGAGTTAAAAGTGGTATTTACGACTACTTTTTCATCTTTCGGACGTTGCAATTGTTAATGCATTTTTACTGCATCAAATAGTAGCCAAGTCGAAAAACAAACAATGTTCTAAAACGCAGTGGGAATTTAGGCTTGAGATTGCAGAGACACTTTGTCTAATTAACAGCTCAAAAGAAAAGAAGCATGGAAGGCCTTCATTTAGCCAATTGCAACGTGAAATTGAAGCAAAGAAACATAAGGGGCCTGCAGTACATTAACCTCCCAAGAATGTTAGGATGGACCAACTTGCTCATTGGATAAAATACGAAACGACCCGTCAAAGATGTAAGCTGCCGCAATGTAAAGGTTTCTCTCATTTCAAGTGTGAAAAATGTGCGGTTCACTTATGTTTGACGAAAGACAAAAACTGTTTTAATGATTTTCATCTGAACTAGTTTACACCCATAATTTCATAGTGTAGCAAATTTGCAACAAAGGATATTTGAATAACAATAATGAAAAAAAAATATTTGCTTCTCAGAAATGTGTCTTTTACTTCTTTATTATGATAATCCATGATTGCATGTATTTTATTTTTATTTTTTCATAATTCATGAAATGAAGGGTTAAGTAAAGAATTTATGCCGTGGTTTGTTGACCGGTGTCATTTTTCAGTAAGTTCACCGCCATGAACATTACTGCCTCCCCAAGAATTGATTACAATTGATGTTCATCGTACCAATTAGTAGCTGTCGAGGTGTTCTTCGTAGTAGTTGGTTTACTTGATCGCTTCCGTAAAAACCATATAGCTAGAGTAATGCTGAATAATATGCAAGTAGTTATCACGGTTGTGGCGGCGGTTTTTCCATGGTGGTTGATGACTTTCCAGGGGGAGTTTTCTAAAGATGAAAGAATATCTTCCTGTTCTGCTATGAGTGATGAAAATTCGTTGGTTGTTGGAACGATTGATGAAACATTGAGATGTAAGTTGATGGTTGAAAATTCGGTTGGATTACGTGTAGCAATAAAAGGTGTAACGTACACTGGAAAATCAAGGTTTTTGTGAATTCGTGGACTGAGGATATACTCAGATGCAGTTATGGTGCAATCCGATGTAACTCGAAGAATTCCCGTCCCATTCAGTATGATATTCGCTCGAGTTCCGTGACATACGCTCTGTGCAGGTGTTGGGTGTGGTGTTGCGAATAACCATGAATTGTGGCTCGTTAACTCTTTTCAAACAAGTTTAAAGGTTTTAGTTGGGCACGTAGCATCGGCATATGAGTTGTACACTTCTCGAATTATGCAGTTTGGCTTCATTTTGATATTAATAAGAGTAGATGTAGAAAGGAGATATTGATCGTTGTGAATTGTTTGAGCCTTAAACACTTCATCTTCAGTGGTTTCAAAGTAAAGTTCATCGTCATAATTGACTCCAAGGATTGAGGATGTAATCTCGAGTACTGAAAAAATGGTTTCGTTCTCTTGAATCGGAATTGCAGAAGCTTTAACTAAGTCGTATTTCGTATTTGCGGTTGTCAATTATAGGCAGTTGACTAGTGATTATTAAGTGGTCATCGTCATAACTAGTTTCAACCTTAGATGTGGTTGCGTGCAGGATTTCAAGGTGTACTAGTGGCCTTTAACACAATTTTCCCTTGGCGTAGAACTAATTGTTTCAAATTTTCTTGATTGTCGCCGAGGTTTTTGATGTCCAGAATTATATCGTCATTTACATCAACAATGACGTTAGCAGTTGACCAAGTAATCCTCGTTGTTTCCGGGAACGCAAGAAGTGAATAGTATTGATGCGATGTACAGATTCTTCACAAAGCTCGGACAAATGTTGGTAGAGATCCCAACAATTAGTCTGGTCGTTTACTTGCTTTGCAGATTTACATGCAGTCCAAACGCTGACATTCATTTTCTTGCTGTTCTCTTTATCGATTTCCAGGTCAGCCAGAGATAGTTTAAAATTTAATTTTAGCGCTTGTCGAAGAAAGTTAGCCACTCCAATGTGTTCTACGTACAACCCGCCTCCCAAAGGAGATATGCTAACTGTCGACATCGTTGGGGAAATACAATTGCATAGAATTAACATCGTTGAAAATAACACAGTCGCAAGAGTTATCGGGCTTGATTTTTTCCGTTTTGTTCCGGTCCGGTCTTCTGTCGATGACTGCCTTTTGTTGTTAGGTTCAAGCCTGTCAGGTGTGATAGGTTGTGATGATGTAGTTGGTTCGTCTTCCGCCTTATTTGATGTTTGGTTAGTCTTCGCAGAAGGGAAGACAACACACTTTCGTTATTACTTGCTTGATGAATTTTCCGTTTAGTTTCAGCGTAACGACTCTAACCAAGCCATCTTTACCTGGGTAAGTTGCGATTAGTTTTGCGAGATGCCATTGCATGGATGGTATATTGGCTGTTTTTACTAAAACAATGCCTCCTTCCTTTATATTGGGTTGAGGCGTCAGCCATTTAGGTCTCTGCTGGAGTCGATTTAAGTAATCTCGTGACCATCTGTGCCAAAATGAGTGCTTATATACTGCACTAACTTCCATCTTTTCAGAAGAGTGACGCTGCTTTCGCTTGGGTCACTCTTGATATCGAACAAGTTGCTGTCAGTGAGGAAATGTTCTGGTATTAAGGCACGAATATCTGCAGGATCCGAGCTTACATCGGTTAGGGGTCAAGAATTCAAACAGGCTTCTATTTGTGCAAGAAGTCTGTTGAATTCTTCGATGGTAAGAATTTGCTGGCCGATAGTTTTGTGTAGATGCCGTTTCATGGATTTGACACCAAGTTCCCAAAGTCCGCCAAAGTGAGGACTTCAGGGAGGGATGAATTTCCATTCTATATGATCCTTAGCCAATACGGATGCAGCCTTCTGCGTCATCTGTTCATATTCCTTTTGCAGGAGCTTGTGTACTACACGGAAATTCGTGCCAACGATCACTGTAAAATGTTTTACATGTTCCTCTTCTAGCTATGAATCGCCGAATTGCCGCTAAACAGGTTGGTGTTGAAAGGTCGGATGCTTGTTCAAGGTGAAAGGCTTTCGTAGCCATGCAGACAAATACAACAACTTAGGCCTTTATGGTCTTTGAGCCACGTCCCGAGCTCCAGCGTATATTGAGTGGGCCTGCGTAGTCCACACCGGTTTCTAGAAAGGGGCTCTCGAAACGAACCCGAGCAGGAGGTAAGGACCCCATAAGCTGTTCCTTTGGCTAAGTAACCATCCTGAAGCACGGTATACAATTCTTGGGAACGCTCCGAGTTAATGTGTATCCTGAAAGGATCGAATATTTTAATCGCAATGTGCTGAGAGTAAGTTGGACTCCTCCATGTAGGGTTTGTAGGTGAGCGTTTCTTATGAGAAGTTTGGCCAATGATCCCTTTGGAATTATTGCTGGATGCTTTGTTTCTTCTCCTATTATTGCATGGTGAATACGTCCACCTACCCTCAAAATGCCATCCGTGTCCATCCATGGAGCTAACTGTCGTAGGTTGCTAGCAGTTGATGTGCAATTTGACTGCAAGAGCTGCTTTATTTCGTGATTAAATGAATGAGCTTGCGCTGAACGAATGCATAAGGTTTCTGCATTGTTTAATTCTTCTGTAGTAAGAAATTCTGTCCGTTTGAATGATGATTTGCGTGCGTTATATCTGAATCGTTGGCATAACGCGACCACTCGCTTCAATTTGTTAATACAAGAAAAGCGTTGTAATATCTCTGGCTCTTGATCGGATGGCTCGAACTCTAGTGTAACGTGATGGACAAAATTAGGTTGTTCTTTGTTGCAGGTAACAAAAGCAGAGCTCGTAATAGTTTTCAGCCAGTCAGGGCCATTCCACCATTGACCTAAGTCCAACAAATCTTTTGGAAATACTCCTTGGGAAGCATCATCTGCTGGGTTGTCCTTTGTGGTGACATGGTAACATTGGCGGGAATTGCTTTTTCGTTGAATGTTTCCAACACGATTGGCCACAAAAACTTTCCACTTAGACGCAGCGCTTCGGATCTAACCCAGAACGACTGATGAATCGGTCCAATAAAATTTTGGAACATGCTTCCAACCATGCGAAGAAATGACTTAATCCATGAGTTCCACAAGTAATTCGGCCCCACATAATTCTAACCGAGGGATTGACTGAATTTTTACGGGTGCCACTTTCGCTTTTGAAGTGAGAAGTGTGACCTTTGTAGCACTTGCTGATACAACCTTTATGTAGACAACAGCTGCATAGGCCTTTGAAGAGGCATCACAGAACCCATGTAATTCAATCTGCTCTTGAGTATTAAATCCAATCCAGCGAGGAATTTTTAATCTGTTCAATGCTGGAAGTTGACTATGAACTGTGAGCCAATCTTTAACGTCTTCTTCTTGTAAGGTGTCATCCCAATCACATTTCATAGCCCATAAATTTCGAACGGTAATTTTTCCAATGATTATGCTTGGCTGAATCCATCCTAGAGGATCAAATAGTTTGAACACTTCAGACAAGATATTCCGCTTTGTCAACTTCTTAATGATGGTTCGTTCAATTGAAAACGTAAAATGATCCGTTCCTGGATGCCATTGTAGTCCTAGAGTTTTCACAGCATCCTTGACATTAATGTTAAATGATGTTTTTGATTCCCTATCGTCGACTGGAATAGGTTTCAATAGATCGGGATGATTTGCTGCCCATTTACGAAGATAAAAACCTCCAGTCTGCAATAATTGACGCAAATCAGTTTGTATTCGGATAAGCGAGTCTAAATTTTCTCCGCCTGTTAACACGTCGTCTACATACAAATCTTTCAATATAACTTTAACTGCGTCTGGATACCTTGACTGCTCGTCTTTGGCCAATTGCTGGAGAGTCCTAATGGCCAAATAAGGTGCACAAGATGTTCCATACGTTACAGTTTTCAATCGATAATGCCGGGTTGGTTCGTTTAAACGCCAGAGTACGCGTTGACAGTCCAAATCATCTTCGTTCACCCAAATTTTGCGATTTTCTCGATGTCCGCTGCTACGACGTAACGGTGCTGTCTCCATCGCATTATTTTAGGTGTGTTGTTGAATAGATGCTCCAGTAAGTAAAATGTTATTCAAAGCCTTCCCGCCGATTCCTCTTTGCGAAGCATTAAAAGCCACTCGCAACTTAGTTGTAGAACTGCTAGTTTTCATCACTGCATGATGCGGTAAGTAATAGTTGGGCTTCACCTGAATCCTTTGGGGTGGAACCAACTCTATATGACCTAAGCTTAGGTATTCTCCCATGAAATCCTTATATTGCATATACAAATCGGGATTTCGTATGAGTGCCTGGTCTAGTCGCCGAAATTGCATGTAAGCAATTTTATACGTTTCACAAAGGTGTAGCTCTTCTCGGGCTTTAAATGGAAGATTAACCACATATTTGCCGTTCTCTGATCGTTGTGTTTGCTCAGTGAAGAGTTTTTCTGCTAGTAATTCCTCGGATGTCAACCTGACCGATATCCTCGATTTCCCAAAACTGCTTCAAATGAATGTCAAATTCTTCGAACGAAACCAATGCGTTGACTGAAGGCGCCTTTGTTATAGCATCAGTTGGACTAAAAAGGACCCATCCAAACTTAGTTTTTTGTACACTGGGAGTTCCGGAAATGAGTCCAGGTAGTAGAATACGGCCGTACACGTCTGCTCCAATAAAAATATCAATATCAGACGGGATATCGAAGGTTGGATCAGCTAAATCTAGTAGACTTATTCCATCAGGAAGTTTGGAAGATGCCTGCACTGATGGTATTGATGCAGTGATTTTCTCTAGTACTAGCGGCTTCAGTGTTATATTTTCTGTTACCCCATCTTTGTTTTGTGCTAAAGCAATAATGGATGTTACTCCTTTAGTAGTACCTTTTTTGTGTCCTCCGACACCCAAAATAGAAACACTTGTATTTTTTGGTTGTAGGCCAAGATATTTGACTGCTGAACTTGTAACAAGCGACCTTTGTGCTCCTGAGTCAAGTAGCGCACGTAACGTTACAGTCTCTCCAGATTGTTTTTGAATTTTGATGAAAGCTGTCGATAGGAGTACATTCGTGTGCTTCGAAACATGGTTTGCTTGCACACATTGAGCCTTTACTTCTGCTGTATTGGTGGACGTTTTTTTGCTTCGTCACTATGAAGAAGTGAATGATGACGCTTCCCACATAATTTGTACTTGTGCGTTGACGAGCAACTGGTGCCTTTATGTTTATCACTGAGACAGTTGAAGCACAGTTGTTTTGATGAGACAAAATTTCGCCTCGCCTCATGTCTTGTTGCCTGAATACTTCGCATACCCATAATCGATGGCTAGCTTTGCATTTTGGTTAAGGCTGCTTGACTTCTCTTTTATTCGTTGATTTTGAAGTTACTGAAAGAGCTTCCAGGACCATCAGCCGCCGTTGTACGAAATCAAGGAATGCTGAAAGAGTCGGCATATCCGTTTTACAACTAACTTCCTTCTGCCAATCTTTTCGAGATTTCTCATCCAACTTTTGATTCAGTATGAAGATTGTCATTATATCAAATGACTTTCCCCAAACTGCTTGTAAGCAAGCCTCTAGTTGGTACGTAATGTCTAGCACTTGCTTGAACCCATTGGCATCGTTGGCACCGAATCTTTGCAAATCCCAGAACCTTTGTAGCACCTCTTTCGCAATAGCTTGATGGTTATCGAAATGTTCACAGAGCAGTTTTCAAGCGACTTCGTAATTAGCCTCTGTAACACTTAGGTGGCTAATTAGCTTCTCTGCGTCATCTGAAACTGCATTCCTCAGATATTGCAGTTTTTGCACAAGGCTCAATTGACCATTGTCATGCACCATGCTTCTATACAAGTCGCGCAAACCAAACCAAGAAGAGTATCGCCCATTAAATGTTGGAATCCGAATTCGCTCCAACTTTATGGACTCTGCTGTTGCCGATACTTTAAATTCCTTGAATTCATAAATCTTTGATCGGAACAATGTAATGTACTCCAATACGAGACTTTCTCAAGCCTCATATTCTTCTGAATACGTTTTGATGGAATCTGCATCCTTTTCTAAAGTTTTGTAGACCTCAGGATGCCTATCTTCACAACTCTTCCACTGCTCACGTAACTTTTCGAGCCTCGTCTCGAAGTACGCTAACGAATACCGCTTCTCGCTATCCTTGATGCGCTTAGTGGCGGCAATGTTCAATTCCTGGATTTTATCCGCCATGATGTTTCGAGAAGTTCAACTCCAAGAGCTTAAAGATGATTCCCAAAAGTATCCGAAAAAAAAATATATTCTTCTCCAATACTCTCTGTAAAGGTAATATTTTATTAGTACTTTAAAATAACTTTGCTCGACGGACCAAAAAAAATTATCGAGTTAACAATTCAATATAAAATCAGTACTTTCACAACTGAATGAAACAACTGGTATTGTGACAATGATAATTTATAATTGATTTTCTTACTGACTAAGCAACAATATCACGATTAATCATTTGTATCGTTATCAATAATATTTCAAATAGGTCTTTTCATACATGTACTTATTTTTTTATGAACAAGCAAAAATTGTTCATTTAACCAGTAACAAATGTGCAACATAGAATTTAACTCGTAAGCATTTATGCTTTTGAAAATGTTCTTCAGCAGTAAAGTTACTTAAGAACAAACAACGAAATTATATTGTAAGCATTTTTTACGTATGAAAGTGTTACCTTTAGCAAAGTGCAAGGTACTTAAGATATGAACAAAAACAAGAAATTTAAAACGGAAACATTTATGCTTATGGAAATGTTCATTTACCTTTAACAAAGTGCAAGATATTACAAAAGATTTTAAGTAAAGAATTTATGCCGCGGTTTGCTGACCGGTGTCATTTTTAAGTAAGTTCACTGCCATGAACAGCATTGGATCCTGGAATGTCAGATCACTCAATTACCCTGGCGCTGTTAAGGACCTTTTACAACAGGCCAGTCAATATCAATTAAAAATACTGGCAGTCCAAGAAACGAATTGGACCGGAAACGACATTCAAGACATGAGATCGCACACAATATTCAAAAGTGGGAAGCCTACTAGAAAACGAGAATTCGGAGTGGCCTTCATTGTGAATAGGGAGTTCAAATCGCACGTTATTGATTTTAAGGCAGTCAATGAACGGTTGTGTGCGATCCGTATCAAAGCCAAATTCTTCAAAATCTGGCTGATTAATTTTCACGCCCCGACCGAAAAAAAGGACGAAGAATCGTTTTACAATCACCTTGAAAGACTGGTCGACTCATTGCCCACAAACGACACAAAAATTATTCTGGGTGATTTCAACGCTAAGGTTGGCAATGAGCTATCTCATCGGGGAACTACTAGAGGATATAACCTCCACGATGAAACAAATGACAACGGCCAGCGCCTGATTGACTTTGCATGTAGCAGAAATCTAGTCATACGTTCGACTTGCTTCCCACATCGACGCATTCATAAAATTACCTGGGTATCACCGGATGGCAACACACAAAACCAGATCGATCATGTTCTGGTCCAACAACGTTGGGCCTCGAGCATTCTTGACGTCCGTACATACCGAGGAGCCAATTGCAACTTAGATCATTACTTAATCAAAATAACCTATCGATGTCGTATGTCAAAGGCATATTCGGCGAAGACCCCCCCACTGCAAAAATTTGACACCGAAAGGCTCCAAACGGCGTCTGTGGCCGAAAATTTCACGGAGGTCCTCGACAACCAGCTGGCTCCCATCTTATCAGACGCATCGTGAAAGACAAGCAACGAGCTCTGGATGGAAGTGAAAGCGGTTATCAGAACCGTGGGAGAGCAGACGATCGGACATCAAGCCCGGCGCAGGAATGATTGGTTCGATGATGAGTGCCAGAATGCGTTAGATAAAAAGAATCAGGCTTACAAAGAATACTCAGGTGGGAAAACCAGGATGAAGAGAGAATACTATGAAAATCTCAGAAGAGTAGCGAATAATATAATTAGAATTAAGAAAAGAAAATACTATGACGACCAATTGAGAAGTATAGATGTAAGTTTAGCGAGCAACAACACAAGGCGAGCATACAAAGTAGTGCAAAGCCTGAAACGTGGTTACCAGATAAAAACCACGCTCTGTCGTGATGACAGCGGCAATATAATCGCTGATGAAATCAAGATTAAGGAAAGATGGGCATCATATTTCAAGAACCTCCTGAATCCTCCGCACAGCTTCAGAACAGCGGAGCCTATAGATGTCTGCGGGGAGCTTCCATTGGCCTCACCAACTCTGGATAAAGTTTGTTCCATCATCAAAGCCAAAAAGAATAATAAAACGCCAGGCATTGATGAGATTCCAGTGGAGCTCATCAAACATGGTGACAGTAGTGTTCATCAAGCTATTCACAAAGTCATCCAGTACATTTGGCAACAAGAACATATGGCAAAAGAGTGGAGCCAATCAATTATATTCACTATCCACAAAAAAGGTGACAAGCTACAGTGCGAAAATTATAGAGGCATATCACTACTTTGTACGGCGAATAAAATATTTTCTAAAATCTTAGAAAATAATATCGAATCATACACCAACAGTATTATTGGGTAACAAAGTGGTTTTAGGGCAGGTAGATCATTAACAGACCAATTGTTCACAGTTAAGCAGGTACTTGAAAAATGCTGGGAGTTCAACATAGACGTACACCAAATTTTCGTTGACTTCAAGCAAGCATACGACAGTATTGATCGTAACAAACTGTACCAAATAATGCTTGGTTTTGGCATCCCAACCAAATAGTCCGTCTTACCAAAATGACAATGACGTCAACAACCTCCCAAGTCCGCATCAATAACCAACTCACCGATGCCTTTGACACAAATATCGGACGAAAGCAGGGAGATGGGCTGGCCCCATTGCTATTCAATTTGGCTTTGGAGTAGGTCATACGGAAGCTACCTGTCGATACGTGAGGCACATTACTATAAAAGTTGAGCCAGGCAGTGGCCTATGCGGACGACATCAACATTCTGTCACGGTCATTAACAACTGCCAAAGAACTTTTCCTGAAACCAAGTGTATTTTGCGTGTTTGGGGTATTTTTCCTCGATTGCGTCATGAGCTTTGTTTTATTTTCGTTGATTTGTAGCCCCACTAGTTTTGCTTCGCTGTCGAGTTTCAGGAAAAGTTCTTTGGCAGTTGTTAATGACCGTGACAGAATGTTGATGTCGTCCGCATAGGCCACTACCTGGCTCAACTTTTATAGTAATGTGCCTCGCGTATCGACAGGTATTTTGCGTGTTTGTTAGCGAATTTGTGTATTTAGGCGCCTAAATAACGAAAACGGGCAATGAAAGAGACAAAATACGCCGGAGAATACAGCTCGCAAATAAAATATTTTATTCAGTATTGATCTTGAAGACCAGCTGCATACAAAGGAAAACAAAGGTCTAAGTATACAAATCTGTTATAAGAACTGTGTCATACTATGGGTGTGAAACATGGGCCCTAACCCTAGCATCCACAAATATATTGAACGCCTTTGAGCGACGGGCCCTGAGGCGAATAATCGGAGCGAAGCTAGATGGGGACCAATGGCCAATTCGATACAACCATGAGCTGTATGAAATTTTTGACAAACCGGAGGTCTCAAAGATTGTAAAACTGCGGAAGGTGCAATGGGCTGTACACATGAGTCGTATGGACGAACAACGGATACCCAAGAAGGTATTCGTTGAGAGAACTGAAGGCCGGCGGCCAGCGGGGAAACCGAGGAAACGCTGGTCTGGCTCGGTCGACGAAGACAGTTCATCGCTCCTCGGATTTCGGAATTGGATCACGCGGTCAACGGACCGAGACAGTTGGAGGCACTGTTTGCAGGAAGCGAAGGCCCGAAAGGGGCGGTAGTGCTAAGAAGAAGAATGAACTGTATGAAATTTTTGACGAGCCGGAGGTCTCAACGATTATAAGATTGCGGAAGCTGCAATGGGCTGGCCACATGAATCGTATGGACAAACAACGGATACCCAGAAAGGTATTCGTTGGGAGAACTGAAGGCCGGAGACCAGTGGGGAAACCGAGGAAACGCTGGTCTGACTCGGTTCACGAAGACAGTTCATTGCTCCTCGGATTTCGAAATTGGAGGACGCGGTCAATGAACCGAGAGAATTGGAGGCGTTGTTTGCAGGAAGCGAAGGGTCGAGAGGGGCTGTAGTGCTAAGAAGAAGAAGAAGTGGATCTGTACCCACTGTAGTTGTATTACGTAAGTTTTACATAATTAGTCCATTTTCAAGTTTTGGAAGTTATAAAAACTTTACAGTTAATAATATATATCTACAGTAGATACAATATGTACTCTGAGCTGAGTAATATATTTCCCTTAGATTTATGCATACTTTTTGGGTGATGAATGCGATTTACGCACTGGTTGTGGACCTCTCATGCCCACAAGCGACTGGACTATCCATTAAACATCTGGAATCGTTTAACAAATTACTTTTGGCTAGGTTTCGTTTTGCTATGCCGTGAGGCGCCTTCAAGCTGAGCAATCCCTCCTTCGGCGGGAGGGGGAAGAACTGCTGGATAAGGGAGCCCCCAGGAGAGTGACAGCTCTTAATAAGTTCGTGAGCTCGCGCGACGAAAACTCGGTTAGACGGAGTTTTGGAAAATCAGGCAGTCTTTATTCATGAAGTTTTTCCGAATACCTCGCGACAGCCATCGGTGCATAGCAGTTGGGGAATTAAAAAAATCGTGCAAATCGCCGGAATAATCATTGAATCATTCCATGTGTGCTAAATGCGTCGTAGTGCGTATGGCAAGATAAATTTCGTGCTCGATTTCCGTTGAGCCGCCCGCGGGATACAGTGAATACAACGAGACGTTTAATTGATTTCAATTAACGCTACCCACTACGCCCCGAAGCACCAAGACAGTCGATCAGCACGGAAAGCAGATTGAGAAAAAACGTCCAGGTGAGTTGAGTACAATGCATTGTGGATCCCTTAGTATATACACTTTTGTACATCGCAGCCCTTCCACATGTTAAGTGTGATTCACTTGCGTGTTGGCCCTATTTTTACAAGAATGCAGTTTGTGGTGTCGTAAAACGGAATCTCATCACAGCTTGAAAATTCGAGACCATCTTTTAAGCGGAAACAAATTTCCCACTGATAGCCCTAAGAACCTTTGTTGTTCCTTTGTCTTCGTGAGCAAGTGTGAATGATCACTTATCGGGTGTTACCTCTTGAACAGTTGAATTGTTAATCGAATCAATTTTATGGATTCAGACCGAATTAATTCAACTGTGTTTTTGTGTTGATATTTAATAGCCTTGAGTGGATCAGGTGTGATAAAGATGGTCGAATAGTGGTTGTTGAGTTTGCGCGTTCCCTTGCTGCTCTTCACTTTCTGTAAAGTGTTCATAACTTGTCAGCATAACATCAGATTAATAGACTGAGATTCCTGCCGCGTTCGGGCGCAGCAAAAAAAAAAGATCCGAACGCCATAGCATCCTAAAAAGGAAAAGCGGGAAACTCTGCAGGACGCGTTAGATGTTCGAGCGATGGAAGCAAATATAAAGAACTTCGAGAATTCGATGGTCACTGCTGCGATCAATACCGAAGCGACCGAAACATGGCTCGTAAATTCCGAAATTATAACGAGCCATCCTGAAATCTACGAGAAGATTATGGCAGGAAAAGCCAAGAGTGACCAGACGAATAAAGCGACGTTGTGTGATTTCATCGCCAACGTCGAAAATGTAGCGGATGTACTGTATTCGGGAATGGAAGCCGATAACCTTTGCCATGAAAGATGATCGCAAACTACAATTGCCGCCCAGAGACATGAAGAAGAAAGGCTAAACAAAGCAGTAAAGAATATGCTCCTTGAACTAGAGGGGCTCCTTGTCCGCATAGGGCATTATCGGAGGAGCTGGTTTAAGGCCGAAGAGGACCAGGGGGCCGAAGAAAAGCAGAAGGCTAAAGAAGCGCTGGGAGCTAAATCTAAAGGGCACGCGCAGATAGCTCCACCATCAAATATCAATAAAAGAATGGCGTCTAGCCGAATCGAAGGAGATCGGGATGAAAGAAGGAAGGAAGAGGCACTTGATGGGCGCAGAACGCTAGATCAGGAGTTCTAGGTAGTGCTGACAAAAGGAGCGACGTTAGCCGCTAACAAATTCCTTCAAAAAGTGCCAGAAAATAAAGTTCACGCGGACTCGAACAAGAAAAAAGGCCTGATGCGAAACAGAAGTGAAAGAATCACCGAAGAAGACCCCGCCAGCAGGTATTGCTCGTAAAACCCCAAGATGGTCGATCCTACGCGGAGGTGCTACGTGAAACGTAAGGCCTGAAGACACCAACCCCCCATCAAAGCAAAACGATCAACGCGGCTGGGCCACATACTGGTCGAATTCGGAGCAGAAGGCGACAATAGGAAAGCATTCTGCGGCGCAGTAAAGAAAGTCCTCGGCAAAAGCGCAACTATAGCCTCGCTCGAACTAATAGCAACGATCGAAAAAGAGAAATTGACTGCGTCACGTGGCCGAGGTAGAAGAGGTCATCAAAAGGGAGTTTCCTAGCAAAGGAAGAATCAAAGTGAGGCTGACACCAGAAAACCATAGGGGACAATGCATGGCCATAATTGACTTGACCGAAAAGGACGCCGAACAATTTCTGAACAAGTGCAAAATAAGAATTGGGTGGGTTGTCTGGACGATGTGGCGAAGAGCAGCGCCTCTACAATGTTTCAAATGCCTTCACTAAAGCCATGCCGAAAAGTATGCAAAGAACCCGGTAGGAGCACCCTATTGTATAAATGCGGTGAAACGGCATATAAATGAAAAGAGTCTACGGAGAAGGCACACTGTATTCTTTGGAAGGATGCTGATCCAAGAGCTGATCTTGGACACGTCTTGGGATCAGGAAAATGCCGGGTCTTCTAGGAAGCCCGAACATAGGAAAATCAGAGCTCCGATGACCCGCATCCTGCAGCTAAACCTACACTGCAGTTCAACCGCCCAAAATCTGCTTCAGCAGTTTGCGAGGGACATCAAAGCCGACTTTACGCTGCTGAGTGAGCAATACTATGATAAAAGTTTGTCATCATTGTATCCTGATGAAACTGATACTGCCGCCATCTAGTTAGTAGCAGTGATTTCCAGGCAGAGAGCTGTGGACGGGGGGATGATTTTGTGTGTGTTTGGTCTTCTTTAGTGCGTGCCTTACGCCGAACGAATCGATATCATGCTTCCAAGTCAATCTTAATGCCTTCGAGGGCGCTGTTTCGAGCGCAGACAGGAACGTGCTCGCTGGGGGAGGCTTCAACAGACAGAGGCATATAGAAGCACCAAACGACGGATCGTCCTGTTTGTGACACTCGACGTCAGGAACACCTTCAAATCCATTGGATGGGTGAATATTCTCGATACTCTGGAAAACACTTTTCAAGTTCCAGAATATCTAATGCGGCTTTTGAGGGACTACCTAAAGGACCGAAGCCTGCTTTACGACACAACACAGGGCCAACGAAGGATGGAACATACATTGGGTGTTGCCCAGGGATCTATCTTTGGTCCAGACCTCTGGAACGTGTCTTATGACGGGCTACTGAGACTGAAGATGCCAGACGAGTCGGACTTGATCGGTTATGCGGATGATGTTGCGACTTTGGTTGGACAAGCGCAACCTAGGCCAGGTATAATAGTGCGCCGAGTGAGTCTAACACTGGAGAAAACCGAAGTGGACATCTTGACAAAAAAGAGAATCCTTAGAGCAAGGATCATCAATATCGGAGACACTAATCTAACCGAAGCCAGCGGTGAAATACCTGTTCTCCTGAGTAAATCAGGGCAACGGCTGAGAAGGCTGCTTCGAGAGTATCGGCTCTGGGTCGACGTATGGCCAACGTATGGGGGACACAGCCAATCAAGAAGACGCCTCCTGATGAGTGCTGTGGGGCCAGTGCTACTGAACAGAGCAGAAATACGGGGCGAAGCTCTCAGTGAGGAGATATGACGAAAACGCTTGGCTCAAATACAGAGAAGGGAAGCACTGAGGATTACATCTTCGTATCCGACAGTCTCTGATTCGGCGGTGAAAGTTGTTGCAGGCGTGATACCTGTTGCCCTCCTTGCTAGAGAGTGCCGCACAATTCACCTGCGTCGAAACGAGGATGCGACGGAGATGGTTCTCTGCGAGGAGGGACAGCGCTCAATCAATGATTGACAGCAGTCTTGAGTGAATTGCACGAAGGGAAGGAGGACCGTGCCTCATCCCGGGTGTGAGACCGTGGCTTAATCGAAAGCATGGTGAGACTGACTTCTATCTGATCCAGCTTTTGAGCGGGCATGGGTGTTTTCGGTCTTACCTGCACAAGATTGGTAAGTCACGGTCCCCGGATAGTCGGTTCTGCCCAGGAGAGGAAGACAATGCCTGCCTCACATTTTTTGCGTGTACAAAATGGGACAGGCTGCGAAAGGAACTCTACAGGATGCCGGGAGAGCTCACTCCGGATAATAAAGTCGTAGTGACGCTCGAATCGGTTGCCAAACGGAACCAGGTGGCCCATTATGTTCGGGCAGTCCTAAAAGACAAAAGGGACTCACAGCAGCCGGGGGCGTTGGGGCTGGGGATCGCCTGTCTGACACTCCCTCTTCCCCTCTCCTTTGCCGCTAGAAGAGGGATCCTTCAGCTTGAAGGAGCCTCACGGCGTAACAAAACGAGACCTGGCCCGAAGTAGTGTGTCAAACGGTCCCAGGCTGGGTTCTCGGGTCGACACGGGAGTTGTTTAGTGGGTAGTCCAGTTGCCTTCTTGCGAGCATGGGAGTTACACACTCTGTGCGTAAATGACATTCACCTTCCAACCACAAAAAAAAAGCTATTATGATACTGTTAAAATGTAACTGTATTATGCAATCAACTATGTTGTCAGAAATTGAATGTGCATCGAAATTGTTCACACATTTGGTAAAATGCTAAAATCCTATGTTCAATACATGATGGAATAAGGATTATCATCACAATATTTATCGGCAGTTTTCAGACATCAACCATCATTCGTTATAGAAACTACACCTGAAGATTTTCTGGAACTTAATCCGTTCATACTTCAGGGCTAAGGTCAGCAATCAATAGTCGGGGTATCAGCCCACAGGAGCCAGATGGCGTTTTCACGAAAATGAATAGCTTTTCGTAAAAAATCTTGAGTAAAAATATCGAATCTTGAAGCCGCGAGATAAATCTACTCGATAGGGCTGGTATCGAAATTAATAGTACGACTGCGGATAGAAATGGAAACAGAATTATATTTGATAGATTCCAGAAGCTTGCCCTTACTGAAACCCATTTTGAATCGGTCCATCTACTAAGCCCTAATCGAGGGAATCAAATGCTGTCAGAGGTCGTGGAGGCAAAAGTTTTCAACTTCAAATCAAGCCTGAATGGCAAATCTCTTCTTCATTTCAATGAGATTTGCCTGAGGTTGCTATTAGGAATTATTGCATATCGTTCAACAAGAGGTTGAAGAATTAATATTTCCCGAATCAGTGAAAAAAGACTAAGGTATTTCCGATCTTGAAGAACGCTTCTTGCCAAACATCAACAAGGTGTTTGAAGTGATACTAAACAAAGCATTAAGCCCCCACATTGAGAAATATAAATTGATACCGAATTGCCAATTTGGTTTTCGTGCCAGGCATTCGACCGTACATGCGATAACGAAAGTAACCTCAGGCCTTTGTTATAAACTGACCAATAGAGAATGTGATGGAGCGTGTCTCGCTGATATGTTGAACGCCTTCAATACAGTGTGGTTAAATAGACTAATTTTGAAACTCCTTTAGGACGGGTTCCCCCAAACATCTTATCGCCATGATGTGCAATATTTTGCACGGGAAATCATTTGTGGTAACTGATGGAAATCTGATGACGCGACTTTAAGGTATTGGATGGTCTACAGCAGGGAACAGTTACTGCGCCTCTGCTTTTCTCAATATCGGAAGCTATTCAACAGCTTTGATTTTAACGTCTCGCTAACGCGATGTTTGCTGATTATCTGATCATCTATACGGGAGACCGAAAAGTTACAATAGTTCAGAGCAATCTTTAAAAAATGTTTAATGATGTGCAGCTCTACATCGACAATTAAATGAAAATCAACGCGCAGAAGTGCGAAACAATTTTTTTGCGGACAACACTGCAGTGGGCCAGCAAAGACCTGAAACGTGATTGGAAGGTTTTCCACATTATGGTTGGTGAGGGTAGTTCAGAACAGGTTCTACATAAATCCTGGTAAACTTGCCTCGGTGTTCACCTTGGTCAGTATCTCTACTATATCAAAATCATATCAAAATTATACTCAATAAAGCACACGAAGTAGTCATATCCCTTCAACGACTCTTTCATTCCAGATGCATTGATCAAAAGGTCAGGGTTAGACCAGTTTTGACATGATAATATCTGATCTGGTACAACCAAAGCGCTAGTACTATGGAAGGATACGAGTTTTCAAAAGGAAATGTCTTTGTGCAAGTACTGGTTTGTATAGAAAGCCTAGGACGGATTAAAAACAGTATATATCGAACAGAAGAATTTATCAAACTGCTAAAGTGACGAGAGTCGATGTCTTCATATTGAGACTTCTTTGGAATCATATTGCAAGATCTGTAACTGTGAGTGAAAACCCCTGGATTGTCACGCTATTGGCTTTGCTCCCCCAGAAGCATTTGTGTATTTGGACATGAATCGATATGTTTTTGATTCTGACAGTAATCCAATCATATATCAAGTAAATACACGGGCCACCGATAAAAAGATAGCATATCCTCCGAAATTGAGTTCGCGAGACCAACAATTCCAATCGAGATACTTATTTGCTAGGTTCGTTAATGCTGATCGAGCTGGGACGGAGCAGTTTAGCTGCTGATGGCTAAATGACAATGCCTAAATTATTCGTGTTTTTTTGTTGTGTATTTCGCTACTCTGTTTCGAGTTTCTGCTCATTATTGTTACATTTAGTGTTGTTGTTTTTTATTTTTTGAAAATTAAGGCACAGGTTTTAATATTTATGATAGGTTTAAATTGTGTTTAGAGGTAATGTTTGGGCAGGTTAGGAAGATTTTGATAGCATTGTATTAGCATAAGTTAAAGTTTTTGATTTAAGTTCATTAGATTAAGTTATAAGATATTTGATGCAGGGTAAAAGTTCACTGTTGTGTTAATACAATATTATAATTAATTTTTGAGTAGTTTTCGTTGGTTGTTTCTTCTTTCTCTAATTGAATCATCAAATATGCAATAATTTTAATTAAATTGAATTAGACATAGTTGTTTTGATTAAACATTTTTAATTAACAATGTATAAATTTAGAGAGCCATTCGGGCCATTCAGTTTTAGTATTTTAGGTAAATTTCTCTCGAGAAGTATTATTCACATATATATATATATATATATATATATATATATATATATATATATATATATATATATATATATATATATATATATAGATATATATATATATATAGATATATATATATATAGATATATATATATATAGATATATATATATATGTATATATATATATATATATATATATATATATATATATACATATATATATATATATATATATATATATATATATATATATATATATATATATATATATATATATATATATATATATATATATATATATATGGGATATAACGAAATTTTTGACCACGCTAGAGGTTGCATTTCGCTCCGATTTTCACCAAATTTTCATGAAAGGTGTATTGAGTAAATATCTCGGTTAAGTTTGTGAACCAGCTACTCGTATATCGGCCAAGCAAAAACAAAATGACGGCCAGTTTAGACGAAAAATCGTGATTTCTGTTCTGACCAAAGTATGGCTCCGATTTGGATGAAATTTGGTACAAAGGTTCACTGATATATGTGATGAATATCACAATAAAAAATTCAAAGTCGGTACGGCTGACACAAAATGGCGGCCGCTCGAAGATCGAAAAACGTACAAAATTATGTTGTTGTAGTTTTGACCAAAGCTTTGAACCAATGTCAATGAAATTCGGTACTTCGGTAGAAACTATAAATATTTAAAGAGTTATATAAAAAGAATTGGAGGTCAGGTCGCAAAAAACAAAATGGCGGCCACGTGAAACTCAAAATTTCAAAGTCTTCCTCCTTTGATTTTAAGATAGAAATCAATTAGATCTAGAAACTTTGACATTTTGGTTATCATGCATGTGCAATTTACAAAGAAATTTACTGAAGGACAACATCTGTATTTATATGTTTATAACAATTTATTATCTTATTATGTGACCCATAAATGTGCAACTTAATTGAATGAGCAGAATATTTGCGCCTCTATAAAGGGTCTTTAAATACAAACGTCGGCAGATTCTTTTCATGTCAATAAATACCCATGTGGTGTTACGAAAATTGCAGCAAGATGTTTAGTAGTACGCAAGCCAAATTCTTTTCCGAAATCTTACGCTACATACGAGAAATTTACCTTTCCGACTGGTGCTACCAACGGGGATTTTTTATAGTTTGGGATTTGCTTTATATTCTTTGAAAATTTATAACGATTAGTATTGAATTAAGCGCTTTTGACCTTGACTTTGATTATGAAGAATTATCGTCAAATTTTGCTCACAGCTTTAAGCCAAAAGATTATGTAAAGTTTCTGTCACCAAGTATTTAAGGATCTAAAATCTTTATCACAACTCAGGTAATTGTATTATTGCAGTTTTCTTATCATTTGCTGCACAGTGCTTAAAAGCTTCGTCTAAAGAAAAATTTTAGTTCACATTCTTCAATTTAAGGATGTCTCCAAATAGGATCTTTCATTTTATTTGCACCAGTACAAAGGTTATAAAATTGGACTTTTTGTTGATGATAGCAAGGACTATCCTCTTAGCGTACTCTGCTCCGAGTTATGTCAAGTTTGTACTCGTGATCAATTTAAGTAAATGTCCGTTAAGGATGTTCGGAGCGATGAAGACGTTTTGTTGGTTTTGAATACATGAGAATATGACTTCGAGGCATATACCTGTATTTCCAATCCTTAAAAGGTCTGCAGTAAATAATTATACTCCGCGTTGTATGGCATTTGGAGACCTCACTACGAAACCGAAACTCCCTGGTTCAAATCCCGTTGGTGTTATTTAAAAAGTTTACTAGCTGTTAAAAAGCAGAATACAAATGCATTTCCTCAATTAACAAGCTTCATTAAAGATTTAATTGCTGAAACTTGAGATAAAATGTAACAAGTATCAAGTAAGAAAAGAAAAAACAAAAAGAGATCACAATAAGTATCAAATGAAAACGAAAATTAATTGCACATATATGTTTATTAGAAAACGAATAGTTTAACAATAATCTGCAGTTTTAGACCAAAAAATCTAAAAGCTTTTTTTTATCTCATTCATTTTCATAGAATTTTTCAATAAGCTTTCAGGATCAGGACTGAATAATCAAGAAAATATTAAAAGTTCGATAATCCACAAGATGATAGTCTTCAATACGGGTGTTTTTTAGGACAATGAGAGATGGGTACGCATTGGCCACCAGGTGTTATACGAGCGTAATTTTTTATACAATAGCATCCTTCTGGGCATTTGATATTCACAATTGGACATGGCTTATTCAAAGTGGCACACTCAGTTTGACAGGGTGGTCCGCATTTTAGGTAAACTTCATTTTTCGGACATACTTTAGGCTCTAGAATTAAAATTCAAGTATTTACATATATACAGATTAAATGGTGAAATTTTTGCCAAGCTGACAATTTAAACTTACTTTCGTATGAAGCAGAACACAAAACAAGAAGACAAGTGAAGAACAAAACTTGAATAAATGAAGCCATTTTTGTATAATAAATTTATATCAGATCAGATACTAAGATGTTAACTGTGTGCAGAAGCCACTTACGAGTTTAATACAGTGGGATGCCAGCTTCTCGTATTTATACCTCGCTTCGATTTCAGAATCGCCAAAAAGTAAAATATGAAAAATTCCAAACTTGATTACAGAAAGCAGAATTTCAATTGTATTATCCACGATTTACGAATGGCACTTGCATTAAATCCTTCATTTGTTAAATTAGATGGGTTAATTAGCAACGTAAGATAACTTTTGCAATTATTTTTCATGCAGTTAATTAATCATTGCACATTCTTGGAAAGCATAGAGAATTCAAGAATTGATACATATCCAAATAAATACTAAATACAATAATTAAATATAGTTATTGTTTATATTTCCTTACTATTGGATGTTTAAGAGCTGGAAATTTTTACTGAAATACAAGGTTAACTTGCTATTCGGCAAACAATATTACAACTTTAGTCAATTGATATTAGCTTAGTCAGCCCAGCAATCCACTCAATCAATGCAATTAATGTCAAAGAAGGATAGAAGCTAGTAGGGAGTTATTTTTGAATTTTATTTTACCCCACTGCGGGGGAAGATGTTTAGTTGCATTAAAAATCATTTCTGAACAATTGGTTTCGAACCCATTTTTATTCAGCTATGGAATTTCAAGCAATGCAATTGATAAACTACAAGAAGATTTGTTTCGAGTGATACTATAAGCCGGACACACAGCCAAAGCGTGGTACTGAACATGTCACCTTCTCGATTGCCGATACATTCGATCAAGATAATGAGATACTCTAACTACATATCTCCAAGTGATGGCCTGAAAGGGGCTGTAGTACTATAGCAAAAAAAGCCACAATTACTGATAGTGATTATCTGATTTTAAAAAATTAGAAAACAAGAAACACGGATAGCGGCAAATACTTGAAATGTTTTAATTGCTCAGGTGTAGCATAGATACGAGATCCGAGTATATTTGCACTAGATTGGTGTAAAAAGGGATCGGGAGATCGACAAATGTTTCAAAAATTTACAGTGTCTTCGTTTCTCCATAAATTCTTTTTGCTGTTGTTGCTTATATTGAGTTTGTCATCGGTTTAAGCCGCACGCATTATGCTGAAAAAATAATAATTTATGGATTATGCCTGCAGCAAAGACAATTATATGCATGGCTGATATAATTTCCTGAAGGAGATACAATATGTTCCTAACGAAAATATTCTTGTTGTTTATATCTGACGAACCTATTATTGTATTTACATGCTTTAGATATGATACATCCTTGACAATGATTTTAGTCATATTGAAATCTAGACAGATCTATTAAAGCTAAAATGTAGTCCTCATGTCTATAATATTGGATATTCTAAAAAGTATTGAGCCTTTTTTGTCACTAGATGGTGTTCTTTGTCATATATCGGGCAATACTAATCAGATTGAGTCAAACTGACATGCGTTTGAAAGGTCCAGTCTACAATTTTCGTATGGACAGTTTTGTATTTTGTCATTTGTGTCAAAAGTTGTATTCATTTAAAAATGAGTAAAATTTCTGAAAAAATTCTTTATAGTTTACATTATCACTACGATCAAGGTGAAAATGCATCGCAGTCTCGTGAAATAATTTGTGGTGTCTGCGGTCAAGATACTTTATCAAAAACCACAGCCAAGAGATGGTTCGCTCGCTTTTGTTCTGCAAATTTTGATGTCAAAGATGCACCTCGCTCAGGTCGACCAATCACTGAAAAAGTCGGTGAAATCTTCCAAAAAATTGAAGAAGACCGACACCTAAGCAACCATGACATTGCTAAGGAACTGAACATCCATAACAAAGAGGCTCAACGTTTGAGTGCTGCATAAACTAACTCAAAAAAAATTGGATCGACCAAATTTTCATTTGCGAAATGATAATCAAACGCAACGAAATCGAGCCATTTTTGAAGCAAATCATTACGGACGATGAAAAATGGGTAAGATACGAGAATTTCCTTCGAAAAAGATCATGGTCAAAAAATGTGAATCATCACAATCGACTTCAAAGCCAGGATTGACACCAAATAAGGTTATGCTGTGTGTATGGTGGGATCGGAGGGGAATCGTTTATCATGAGGTGCTAGAACCTGGCCAAACACTCAATTCAGCTCTCTACTGTCAGCAATTAACCAGGTTTCAACAAGCAATACAATAAAACCGGCCAGAATTGATCAATAGAAAGGGCGTTGTCTTCCATCATGACAGTGCCAGGCCACACACATCTTTGATGACCCGGCAAAAACTGACAGAGCTTGGCTGGGAAGTTTTGATGCGTCCAACGTATAGTCCAAACCTTACACCATCAAACTGCCCTTTGTTTCGGCATCTGCAAAACTTCCTTAATGAAAAGAAATTCACTTCAAAAAGGGACTGTGAAAATCACTCGGCCGATAAACCATAGAGGTTCTACACCGATGAAATAATGGCTCTACCCAAAAGATGGCAAAAAGTCAAAAAGTCAACCTGAGAACCCAGCCTGGAACCGTTTGACACATTACTTCGGGCCAGGTCTCGTTTTGTTACGCCGTGAGGCGCCTTCAATCTGGAGAATCCCTTTCCTAGCGGGAGGGGAGAGGGGAAGAGTAAGTGCCAGAAGAGCGATCCCCCAGCCCCAGTGCCCCCGGCTGCGAGTCCCTTTTGTATTTTTGGACTGGTCGAACATAATGTGCCACCTGGTTCCATTTGTCAACCGATTCGAGCATCACCGCAACTATATTATCCGGGGTGAGCTCTCCCGTCTCCCTGTAGAGGTCCCTTCGTAGCCTGACCCATTTTGTACACGCAAAAAATGTGTGACAGGCATTGTCCTCCTCTCCTGGGCAAAACCGACAATCGGGGGACCGTGACTTACCGACCTTGTGCAGGTAAGACTGAAAACACCCATGCCCGCTCAAAAGCTGGATCAGATAGAAGTCAGTCTCACCATGCCTTCGATTTAGCCACGGTCTTACATCCGGGATGAGGCACGCAGTCCACCTTCACTTTGTGCAGACTTGGAGATGAGCTCAAATAATATTCATATCAAATAGGCACACGTGGCTTATGAGTTGCCACAGGACTTCCTATCTATATTTTTCTTCCTTAAAACGCGTTTAAGCTATTGTCTAATTATAAGACAATAAAAGCAATCAAGATATTAACGAGTACTTATCTAGTATTTAATTGGATGAGTACCAAATCTTGAATTCTCGATTTTATTCTAAGAAAAGTAAATTGCACTAATAATAATTCTTAAAGTTTATTAACGTTTCTAATTAGCAAATTTAATGCAAGTATCATTGGAAAATTTTCCGATGGATAGTACAATTGAAATTCTGCTTTCTGTAATCAAGTTTGGGGTTTTTGATATTTTATTTTTTTGTCGATTCAGAAAGCAAACCGAGGTATAAATACGAGCAGCTCGTATCGTACCTCATTAAAAGTGACTTCTGCGTACAGTTAACAAATTTGTGTCTGATCTAAGATAAATTTATTACACGAAAATGGCTTCATTTATTCAAGTTTTGTTCTTCACTTGTCTTCTTGTTTTGTGTTCTGCTTCATATGAAAGTAAATTTGAATGACTAACTCTATAAAATTTCACATTTTAAACGTATATAAATATATGAATTTTAATTCTAGAGCCTAAAGTATGTCCAAAAAATGAAGTTTATCTAAAATGCGGACCACCCTGCCAAACTGAGTGTGCCACTTTGAATAAACCATGTCCAATTATGAATATCAGGTGCCCAGATGGATGCTATTGTATAAAAAATTACGCTCGTATTACACCTGGTGGCAAGTGCGTACCAATCTCACATTGTCCTAAAAAACACCCGTATTGAAGATTATCATCTTGTGGATTGCTGAACTTTTATGTTTTATTGGAAAACTTGATTTAAATGAATGAGATACACGTAAAAAAAACTTTTAAAATTTTTACGCCTAAAATTGCAGATTATTGTTAAGCTATTCGTTTTTTAATAAACATACTATATGTGTAATTCATTTTCGTTCTCATTTGATGCTTATTGTGATTTGTTTTTCGTTTTTTCTTTATTTTCTTACCTGATACTTGTTACATTTTAACCCAAGTTCCAGCAATTAAATCTTTAATGCAGCTTGAGAATTGTGGAAATGCATTTGTATTCTGCTTAATAACAGTTAATAAAATTTTTTAATCAAAATCGTGAATTATTCTTTGCAGGTTAAATATACTCGTACAATGCCTCTAGTTCCATAGCACATTTTTTTTCAGGCAATTAATTTATAGGTCATTAGCAGCCACCTTTTAATCTTATTGAGAATGCATCACGTTTGAAAAAATTTGCTCAGAATGGAAAGCAAGCAAAATATTTATCACACGATAATTGAAAAAATTTATGTATTTGCCAGTAAGTAAGCCAATAACATGCCTTATCACGTAAAGAGAAAGTTGTATACCTTGTCTTCAAAATCTACGTCTAATTCTGATAATTATCAGTGAGGACAAATCTGGTACTGCCGCCATCTGGTTTGGAGACACCGATAATTACCGAGTGCAGAGCCATAGGCGGCGGGACGGCTATGTGTAGGTTCGGTGACTAGTGTGTACCTAATACCGAGCGAACAGTTGACATCCCTTCAGCCCTGACTTTGTGAGCTCGAAGAGGCTGTCTCGAACACATAACAGTGTTTTCGGTGGGTGAGACTTCAATGCGAAAGGGATTGAACGGGCTATGGCTCAGTCAAATCCTAGAGCAAAGCGAGTTCTGGATATGGCAACTAGAGCGGAACTTGTTGTGCCACTGGGCTGCGTCGGAACCGTCCAAGATGTGAAATTCACTTCCGAAGCCTTTAGTACTAAGGGCACGCAACTGTAGAGTTGTAGTGGACTACTCGGCCAGTTGCCACCAGTACAAAGCACTTGAGATCAACGACTATGCTTCTTGGCGCACATAAGCCCAGCCTTTCAGTCTCGCGTGGAACACTGTGAGGATGGACGTTGGAGGTCTATCGATGTGCTCATTTTTATGTTTGAACAAGGTACGAACTATTCGCTTAGACTATCAGTGATCAACTAACTATTTTATTCAGTATAGAACGCAATGACGATACAATGATCTTTACAAGTGTGGGTGTGTAAGTAATACACAATACCCTTTTCGATTTTTAATTTAACTCTATCGGTACGTCAACCGATCAGGTTGCCTTCTTTCTCGGTTAGGTTGTCTTTGTGAACATCTCTCTTCCTTACCATCTTTATGTCGAACAGGAGTAGGCTGCTCAGCTGGGGTTGCGTCCGGGTTGCAATGTGGGTCTACATCGTTTGTTAACACTAATGGTTGTGATACTGGTTCCACTCTCCTTCATCAATGTGTGGCGGCTTTGCCAATGGTACATACTTCCTTATTTGATCATTATGAGCTGATCTGCAGATGCGGTAGACTTTAGCCAAATACTCTTGCTGATTTTTTATTTTTTGATAATGCTCTCTTGACTGTGCCTGCCTGCCATCTCTCGTTCTTATTTAATCGCACCCATATCTTTTCTCCATTTTAAAATTGTTTTGCCCTAGGTCATTCCCTTTCATTCGTTTCAGACTCATTCCAGTCAACAGGAGGCTTCAGCATTTGTAATAAATCCCTTAGCTTTGTGTTCAGCATCATTTCAGCTGGTGCCTTTCCTGTTGCAGTACATGCTGTGTTCCGATACTTGAATAGAAACTGATCTATTAATTTTCGCAATTGAAAACAACACACACCTGGGTGAATTTGTGCTTTTCCAAGCATTGTCTTAGCTGTCTGAACTGCTCGCTCTGCCTAGCCATCGACCGAACGCCATTGGCTTTTGGAAATCCCATTGATTCTGCTGAATTGCAAGGAGGTCCATTATCCATGACAAATTCTACTGGTAGGCCCTAAACTGAAAAAAATCTTTCCCAGTTCTCCGATTACTGCTTTAGCTGACGTCCGATTCATAAGTATTATTTCCATTCATTTGGCATGGCTATCAATTAACGACAAAAAACTTTGTCCTTCACAATGAAAACAGTCTGCATGTACACAATACCAATTCCGGTTCGATTTCGGCCAGGTTGACGTCTTTGACGGCTACATTTGACCTATTTTTTGACATGTTAAACACTTTCTGCAGAATTCATCGATATCTGAATCGAATCCAGGCCACCAACAAATAGTCCTTGTGAGCATTTTCATTCGTACCATTCCGATGTTGGTCATGCAACAGTTTCAAAACCTCATATTGTAAAACTCTAGGGATTATTGTGCACATACCCTAACAAATAACAAACTTTTGCGTTCAATGGACAGTTCGTTCCTTCGTAGAAAATACGGACGTAGTGCCTCCTCTGCGCATTTTTCTGGCCAACCGATCTTTGTGATTTGCCGCACTTTGACAAGACAAGATCTTCATTCATAGCCTTCGATATTCGATGAAAATCTTTTGGTATGTAGTCCGCACTATAAAACGCATCGACCTCCGAGTCATCGTCTCATTCAATCGCTGACACATTACAATCTTTCTCCAAATTTACATTCATTGACAGTCTCGAGAGTGCATCATCCGCAACTAATAAGGGACCTTTTTTGTGTACCAATTTGTACCGTTATGCAGATAAAATTAGTGCCTACCTGACAAAATCAATCAAAATCATTTGAATTCGCCGGTTATCAGTGACCAGTGTAAACATACGCCCATAAATGTATTTGTGAAATCTTCGTACTGCAAATACTATCGCCAGAGCTTCTTTTTTTAAGTGACTGTATTTTCGCTGTGTCTCTGACAACATACTTGAAGCGAAAAACACAGGTCTATCGATTCCGTTGCTTAAAGCTCCTCCAACTCAATATGGACTCTCATCCGCCATCACAATAACTTCTTTAGACGGGTCGTAAGGCACTATTAATTGATTATCAGACCAATCGACTTAATTAATCTTGCGACGTCGATCATAGAGTGGTTTCAATTCCGTTGACAACATTAGTAAAAATCGATTGTAAAAATTTAGAAATCCCAAAAATGAACGCAGTTGCTGCACATTTTTTGGAGTAGGTAACTCAATGCTTGCCTTTGTTTTATCGTTGTGACATACACGTACAAATGCTTCACCGCAAACGTTTAAATTTGCTCCACTAACGGATTTTAAGACCGTATTGCACCGCATAAGACCCATTTGTCCGAAATATTTTACGTGTCCGTCTTTACTCAACACCGCTCCACATGCCCCACTATCGATGATAGCGTCAATAGCGACATCGTTTATATTTTATTATTTTTTTCAAAGTATCCGTCTGTCCGATTGATAATACCGTATTAATCGCTTCCAATTTACCACTACTTTGTTCTCCGACAAAGGCGTATATTTTCTTCTGATTCTGTGTGCAAATTTTTGCAAGGTGCCCTCGCTCACCACACTTATAACATATATAGAATCTCACTTTGCATTTTGATTCTTCGTGATTTTTACACCCACAATGTTTGTATGAACCATACTATTTGCCCAATATATGTGACTATCATCGGAACTTTTTTTTCGTCATCAATCCCATTAATGACCAAAAATTGATCAAATCTTTCTAAATACGATTCGATTTCACCACCCGCAGGGTCGAACTGCTCCATGAATCCTATTATGAGCGCCATTTTGGGTTAAAGCCACCTCGTCGCCAAGTTTTATGTTCGAACAAGGTACGAACTAGTAGCTTAAACTGTCAGTGATCAACTGACTATTTTATTCAGTATAGAACGCAAGGCGATACAATGATCTTTACAAGTGTGGGTGTGTAAGCAATACACAACACTCATGAGACGACCATCGCGGCCTGGAGCTTCGCAGGAGAGCAAAGGGTTAGCAGCTATGGGCACGGTGGACTCAACTGTGAGTATCATCACGACTGCTTGCAGGTCTTCTATGCCCCGTCGGAGGCACCCGCACGACAAGCCTCCTGCGCACTATGGGACATCTGAAATAGCTGAACAGCGACGTGAGAACGAGAAACCCTACAAGCACGGAATTGAAATGAGGCATGTGCCAAGGAAGCTGCATACAAGTCGGCCAGAAAGCACCCCCGTAAACTTATGAGTATTAACAACAGCAAGCCCAGCTGCTGGGAAGAGCTGATGAACGACACGAACAGAGATCCGTGCAGCTTGGACTACAAGCTCGAAAGCTCGGCGCCCAAAGGTTTCTCTGCTCTTATGAGGCGGAAAAGATGGACGAGATGAGATGAGATGAACAGTGGGATCAAAATGGATACTGAGCTTCTTTTGAAAGAATCAGTCATTCATCATAATTATGCGGGGTACACAATTATGGATTGGATACCATAAATATAAATTAATTTTGTTTTTGTATGCTATTGTTGGTGATCGTTTTCAACAACAAAATTTAAACACTATTTTGAATTAGGATATCGGATTATATAACTATAATCAGTTAAAGGGTATTTTGAAGTCAGTTAATAAACACAAATGAAAAAGAAGAAAATCATTTTGCATTAGGTTTTAAAATACTTAACAAGTTTACTTTCAAAATGTGATTACGAAACTTCCCAAATATCAACTCGCTTTGCCTACGGACCACGTTTGAGCCGCCAAGTGAGAACGCGCCTCGCCAGAACTCAAGCAAAATACTAGCGGGTCGTCTACCCACTTTTTCGGCCTTGCTACCCTTGAAATTCTTATGTCAAATAGCTACAGGAGCACTCCTTATCGAAACCAAAAGGGTTTATCTCCATTCAGAACTATAACGCGTGAAAACATCAGCAAGATACCTGCAAGAAAACTCCTTAAAGGAACCAAAAGGGTTTATCCCCTTATAGAACTATACACGTGTGGAAACACCACCCGAAGCAAGGTTCACATCTTACTCACGCAACGCGATCACTAATCGAAAGATTCAATTCAATTGGTACACTTCACTTGGTTTAATGAATAGTAATCGCCGATATCTGTGTCAAAGGCATCGGTGAGTTGCTTATTGATACGGACTTGGGAGATCGTCGACGTCATTGTCATTTTGGTAGGATGGACTAATTTGGCTGGGATGCCAAAGCAAAGCATTATTTGGTACAGTACGTTACGATCAATACTGTCGTATGCTTGCTTAAAGTCAACGAAAATTTGATGTACTTCTATGTTGCCCCCAGGGCGGAACTGATCTGGTAATTCAAAGGGGTGCAACTGCTATTGTTGGGTTGTCGTCTTCAATTCCAGTGAAGCCGACGGGGACTGGCGTTCCCGGGGTACCCGAATCGCTTAGCAAAAATACTAGGATTGGAACTGGATCCGAAACATAGTGGCTTTGTGATTGTTCGATAACAAGATCAACTCACTGCTGCGAACCACAACCCTGGAGGGTACCACGGGCAGCTGATGAGCCTCCATCTTAAAGATGGTCAGCTGATTGCTTGCGGCCCTTCGGGGAGTATCGTGGTGGCTAGTGGTGCAAACAAAGGTTGGCGTTAACCTTATAGCGTCAGATATAGCTAGGTCTCGGATCTACCAGTATGAAAGTTGAGAGTTCCCTCAATGTAAACTGGTACCGAACTTGGGGGGCGAATGATTGCCGCTTAAACGAATCGCAGTCTAATGGTGACCGTGAGATTAGGCCAACTACAGGCAGGTGCTTACGTAAATCAGAACGACATATGTACTTCTATGTTGAACTCCCAGCATTTTTCAAGTCACTGCTTGACTGTGAACCTCTAAAACCACCTTGACACTCCCCAATAATACTGTTGGCGTATGATCCGATTTTATTTTCTAAGATTTTAGAAAATATTTGGTACGCCGTAATAGGTAGTGATATACCTCTATAATTTTCGAACTGTAGACTGTCGACTTTTTTGTGGATATAGAATATAATTGATAGGCTCCACTCTTTGGGCATATGTTCTTGTTGCCAACTATGCTGGATGACTTTGTGCTTGATGAACACTACTGCCACCATATTTGGTGAGCTCCACTGGAATCTCATCGATGCCCGGCGCTTTATTATTCGTTTGGGCTTTAATGATGGAACAAACTTCATCCAGAGTTGGTGGAGCCAACGGGAGCTCTCCACGGACATCTAAAGGCGCCGATGTTCTGGAGCTATGCGGAAGATTAAGGAAGTTCTTAAAATATGATTCCCACCTTTCCTTAATCGTGGTTTCATCAGCGATGATATTGCCGATGTCATGACGACAGAGCGTGGTCTTGGGCTGATAACCACGTTTCAGGTTTTTCACTACTTTTTATGCTTGTCTTGTGTTGTTGCTCGCTAGGCTTACATCTATACTTCTCAATTGGTCATCATAGTATTCTCTTTTCCTTATCCTAATTATCTTATTCTCTACAATTCTGAGATTTTTAGAGTGTTATCTCTTTGTCCTGCTTTTCCTACCTACCTTCGTACGCCTGATTCTTTTTGTCTAACGCATTCTGGCACTCATCATCGAACCATTCATTTATCGTACGCCGGGCTTGATGTCTGATTTCGTCTTAATAGCCGCTTTCACTTCCATCCAGAGCTCGTTGCTCGTCTTTAACGATACGTCTGATAAGATGGGAGCCAGCAGGTTGTCGAGGGTCACCGTGAAATTTTTGGCCACAGACGCCGTTTGGAGCCTTTCGATGTCAATTTTTTGTAGCGGGCTGGTCTTCGCCGAATATGCCTTTGACATACGACATCGATAGGTTACTTTGATCAAGTAATGCTCTGAGTTACAATTGGCTCCTCGATATGTACGGACGTCAAGTATGCTCGAGGCCCAACGTTGTTGAATCAGAACATGATCAATCTGGTTTTGTGTGTTGCCATCCGGTGATACCCAGGTCATTTTATGAATGCGTCGATGTGGGAAGCAAGTCGAACGTATGACTCGATTTCTGCTACATCCAAAGTCAATCAGGCGCTGGCCGATATCATTTGATTCATCGTGGAGGCTATATCCTCGAGTCGTTCCCCGATGAAATGGCTCATTGCCAACCTTAGCGTTGAAATCACGCAGAATTATTTTTGTGGCGTTTATAGGCAATGAGTCAACCAGTCTTTCAAGGTGATTGTAGAATTGTAGTTTCCTTTATTTCTTCGGTCGGAGCGTGAACGTCTATCAGCCAGATTTTTGGAAAATTTCGCTTTTATACGGATCTCACGCAATCGTTCATTGACTGCCTTAAAATCAATAACGTGCGATTTGAACTCCCTATCCACATTGAAGGCCACTCCGAATTCCCGTTTTCCAGTAGGCTTACTACTTTTGAATATTGTGTGATCCCATGTCTTGAAAGTCGTTTCCAGCCCAATTCGTTTCTTGGATTGTCAGTATTTGTAATTGTTGGAAAAGGTCCTTAACAGCGCCAGGGTAATTGAGTGATCTGACATTCCAGGATCCAATGCCATAGTCCTTTTTTCGTTTGCGAGGTCGTTGCCGTGAGTCCAATCCATTCTGAGGCCCATCTGCAGGTTTCGACACATTTTAAGGTTTTCCAAGGACGGGGAGTTAGCCCGTCGCCCAACCTCCATTCCGGCGGCATGGTTATTACGTCGATTCTGTTATCAGATGAAGAAGATTCGCCTTCACCCTTTTACATCCCGACAAAGGAGGTGTAAGTAGCATTTAGCAGCAGAGCTGTAGATGTATTCATAGTTATTAGCATTTCTCAGCATTTAATGTCCCATTATTGGGGAACCAGTAAACCCAATGTTCAATCCCGAGAACATTTACTACCACTTAATTGGGGGGTTTGGGATGAGAAATCATGGAAGCTATGGGTTGGGGAAACAAGGGGTTCCCTTCTCCTTTCTCAAACGGGCTTGGAACCGTCTACAGCGGAGCTGTTTTCTTTTATAATATCATAAAATCTACACTTTTGCATGATTCCCAGTATGTTTCACAATACTTACTATTTTCAAAAAAACACTTGAAATCCAAACAAAATCAATTAATAGCAACACAATAGACCAGAAAAAGTATCCGTACAGAACAAACTGGGGGATTTCCCATGTTACGCGATGACATATGCAGATGCATATTAATGTTTTTAGGTCCGACAATAGTTCTACTTTAAGTTGTGATAGATTTAAAAGTGAGTGCAGTTTTTTTTTAGTTTTTTGTGCACTAGAATACATTATGACGCCCAAAATTTGCCAAATCAGTGCTGAGGAGAGGAAAATTATGCTGAAACTTAAGAAAAATTTACCGCAAAAGAGGCAGAACTCACTCCTCTGTCCAGTATACAACTGGTTCGATTATGTCAAAGCCTAGTTGTGGTCGACCCTCCATACTGACTGAACGCAAAAAAAGAAACGTTTTGCAGACAGTTGAAAAGAACTCTCGATCAACTGCTTCCCAAATTGTCACAAATATAAAAGACTCTTTTGGCAAGGTGTAATGATTTTCGAAATGCCCGTATAGGACATGGGTGCCGATGATCTGGCACAAGTGTCAGCGAGCTATAAACAACACCGAGCTCAGCTACCTAGCTTCGCTTAACGACCACGTACGCGTGCTTGACGACTAGCATTTGCGGGATCATATGAGGCGGGTTCTTGTCGAGCCACGAAGCTACACTACAAAATACTTATCACGCGTACTCTACTCTACAATACGTACCGATCAATTTTTATTATGTTTAGAAATGTTCTATTAGGTGTCAATTAAGCTACTCTACAGTAATTCAATTTTTTTGGCTCGTTAAAGTTAGCGGGCACAGAGGCTTGCGACAAACACAAACATTACACAAAAAGCAACCGTTACTTTCTCCGAAGAAAGTCGTTACATTACAAGGGGAATGTCAAACCTGAAGATGTTAAAGTGGCTGAAGTGAACCACTCATCTCTGCCTAAAAGATGGAAGTTTGACGGATGTAGTTTACTTTACACTAGTAAAACAACAAACTAAGCAGTTTCGACGGGGTGGCCACATTATCTCTTCAGGAGCAGCCACTCCTGATCACCACGGGGCTGCTCGACTGCTTGTGTCTATTACAAAGGTTCTCTACGAAGATACCATATGGAAAATGCTAAATAGAAATGGATATTACTCACGCACAGCACGTAAGAAGCCATACATTTCGGACGTGAACAGGAAGAAACGTGTGGATTTGGCAAAAAAATATATAAACAAGCCACCAGAGTTTTGGGGAACAGGTCCTATTCTCTAACGAAAGCAAATTTTGCATTAAAGGAAGAAAGTTAGTGTGGCGGAAGAGCGGGACTGCCCTTGAAAAAGCAAATCTCGTACCAACTGTGAAACATGGTGGAGGTGGTGTGATGGTCTGGGTGATGTATGGCGGCAGAAGGAGTTGGCCAACTTATGTTTATAGAATTAACTATGGATCAATACGGTTACCTTAATATTTTGAAGGCAAATATGAAGCAAAGCGTTCTGCAGTTGAGGCTTGGTAACGATTTCTGGTTCCAGCAAGATAATGATCCCAAGCAGACAGCACACAATGTGAAGCTTTTGTTGCTCTACAACACAAAACAACAACTATGTACGCTACCCCAATCCCCAAACCTTAATCCCATTGAGCATTTGTGGGACTTGTTGGAGCGCAGGATCCGTCAGTACAGCATATCCTCGAAGGAAATGCTGAAAAACGTCTTCATCGATGAATGGGATAAAATGACTAGCAGGAAACAGCCAAATTGGTTCACTCTATGCCAAATCCACTTAAGGAGGTACTTAAGAGAAAAGGTTATCCGACAAGTTATTAACACCTTATTTGTAATAAAATATTTGAATATTTCAAATTAATATTGTCATGTACGGATACTTTTTCTGGTTCGTTTAAGTGAGGCTTTTTAGGTCTTTGTAAAAAAATTTTTTACAAAGACCTACTAGTTTCGCGACCTGCCTGTCCGTCTGTCCGTCCGTCTGTCCGTCCGTCCGTCTGTCCGTCTGACCGTCTGACCGTCTGTCCGTCTGTCCGTCTGTCCGTCTGTCCGTGCGTCACAGCTAATTTCCTCAGAAACTACATAGGCTAGAATGCTCAAACTTTGCGAAAAGGTCAGAAGTGATGGTCTCTCAAAAGTTAAGGCCTTGACAAAAATTTAAAAAATGTTTAAGGGGGGTCCCCTCTAATAACGAATTGGCCCTTAAAAATTTTTTTTACTCAAAGGTTGTCGAGTGGGGTATCAAATGAAAGGTCTTGATTAGAACTTTTAGAATCTGAAATAAAAAAATCATTTGATGAATTAGGGGGTCCACGGGAAGGCAAAATGTACCCAAAATTTGTGTACCCCCCCCCCCCCCCCCCCCCCTCGCGATTGGACACCTTTCAGCCGAAAAATCTGAAAATTATCACAAACGTGGAACTTTGTGAGTACAAGGGCAACAAATACCTTAGAAATCGAAATTCGCTCAACTTTGTTAATAATAGTATGATTTGTAGATTTTACATTTTCGCCCATAAAATCAAAACGGTACCTTTAAACTTCTTGAAATTTTTTAATTATATAGACTGACATAAGATATATATGTTCACAAAATTTAATTGAGATCGAATCATAATCAAGTGAGTTATAGCCATTTCGATTATATGGAATTACAACAACGATAACACGTGTTTATGGTTGATATAGGGTTTTCCAATAAAAGGTGTTATTTTGATATCAAAAGAAAAATGCTCTTTTTTAAAATAAATTATCGGATGTTTATTTCATTATAAAGAAGAAGATATGTCGTTAATATCAATAAGTAACATTGGGCAAATAACCACTACGACACGCTTACAGGACCATATCCTCTTCATGAAATTTTCCATAACCAAATCGCAAAGTGGCTGCCCTATGTCCTCGATAGCCTCACGAATTTCATCTTTGAGATCTTGAATTGACGCTGGGCTATTGGCATAGGCCTTCTCTATCACGTGGCTCCAAAGGAAGAAGTCGCAAGGTGTTAAATCAGAAGATCTATTCAAAATACCACCTCTTATTGGAAAACCCTATATATATTTAAAATTGACTTAGGTACTGTTATTTTCTTTCAATTTTCATGAAAATGTAAGGAAGAGTGTTTAACTTGAACATGTTCAATCGGCCGAGCATTCAGAAAAATCATTTAAACTAGATTAAAATGGCGGCTGCACTGTGCTTATGAAGGAAACTGTGCATCTTTTGTATAAATTTGAACGATTTCATATCTAAGTATTGGATGAATAATTCAAGTTATCGATTCTCGCCATTAGAAAACTTGCTTCTAACCCTAGGATGTTTACAAAGACCTTCTGGTAGGAGCACTCTCCTGCTTACTCAACTTGTTTGTTTTTATTTTGTAAAATCTAGTTTTTGAAGAAATACCACAGGAAAAATTTATAGAAAAGATAGTTTCATTAATGAATAAATTTTGTTGCTTAAATTTTTTAAATGTAGCAGCTTTCTTTAGCATGAATTTCCTAAAATACTGCTTTCTTTTGATGTTGTACGGATACTTTTTCTGGCAAGTGTATTAAATGTTGTAGGCTAATAACTTGTGTCTATAAATTCATGTTTAAAAGAAATAAAGGTTTCTAATATCATATTTTGTCATTTATATCCACTCTTTAAAACAAAACAAAAAATATGCAACTAATTGAGGTCTAAGAATCTCAATTTTTTTTTTAAATTATCCATATTTCAAGGTCGATCCGGAGGCAGTAGATAATATCCGATTGTTATTAAACTTTTTATTTTACCTTATATAATCATGTGACACATTTGTATTACAATTAAAAGCGAAAACAAAATAAAAAAATTTGCCCACACTACGGTGGCCCATCTTATTGTGTATTCCATTCTAATGCTATTGAATTCAAAAAAAATGCAATTTTAGTTTAAAGACACTGCTCTAAATATCTTGTAGTGATGTTGCCTAAGATAATATGAATTAATCTTATGTTAAATATTGTTTTTGCAATTGCAACTTAGCTTTGACATAGAATAAACAATAATGATATATTAACTTACTTTATGCTTAATCATATACAAATATGAACCAGTATTTGTACTTTCAATATTTTTCAACAACAAATTCTTATAATAAAACAAACTTTTCAACATCTGAAACTAATTTATTAATCAACACATTTAGTACAAATACAAATATCATTGGTATCATTCTGGCGAATTGCGATTAACATTCTTTTTTCTACGAGCGCATCGGGGATTTCTCATATTTTTGTCTTATTAGGGTTTTGTAAAAATTTCTTATAGCACCCAATTAAAATCGGAGCCTGTCCGTCCGTCAGCCCGTCACAACAAACTTTCTCAGGAACTAGAGAAGCTAAAATCATCACACTTAGTTAGCAACTCAGATGTTGTTGCTTAATGAAAGTTCGAATTAAAAAATGCAAAGAAGTTTAAGGGGGGTGTCAAAGGAGTTAAGAGGGGTATTCCCAGTGTTCGAAAATATAGGCGAGAGGTATTGATGAGGTCTTTTAATATCAGTTGTTAGGGGTAGGCAGGGAAAGCAGAAAAACACGAACAAACTTTGTCCTCCGCTTCTAGCTATTGAACATCTATGAGCCGAAAAATCTGACATAAATCATAGCGCTATTTTTTGATGAGTACAACAACGACAAATACCATAGAATCATAAACTCGTTCAACTTTGTTAATACCAGTAGGATTTATGAATTTCACACTGTCAGCAATGAAATCGGATAGGTATAAATAAGTAGTTCAATACAAGGTAGACCTAACCTATGAGTTTTATTAGAATCGAACCATATTCAGAAAAGCCATTTGAATTTTCATATATCACAACAATAATGCGTGGCATTCCTACTGCATGTGATTTTGATTCACCCAGATGCTACGTTATTGATCGCATATTTTTAAAAACTTCATAAAAGTTGAATAAATTGAATAACTTTGATACCCTATACACTGAATGATCTTTACTATACTGCAAAAAGATGGCGGTCGCTTAAGTTGGAGCAAAAGATAATTTCCTATAAACCTCTTGTTTAACATACATATCATAGAGTGTGTCTTGTTTGTACATAGGTGAAGTAACGTACAGGTAAATGTATGCATTTAATTTGTCGACAATAAAACCCTTCTGCATTGAGCGCAGTTTTGTCTACACAACTTGTTTTCTACATTGAAATCGATGCGAGTTATAAATGCGAGAAGATCGTATTCTAGCTCATTATTATAAACATCTTCTGGATACTGTTAGCGACTTTGTGTCTGGTAGTTACTATAAGAAAATGAATTCTTTAATTAAAGTTTTGTGGTTCAGTTGTTTTCTTGCTTTGTGTTCCGCCAGTGATGAAAGTAAGTTCGTATTGGTAATAAGCAACAATTTGATTGATTGATTTTTCATCTGAATTTCAATTGCAGAAATCGAAGTATGCCCAAAAAATGAAGTTTATCTTCCATGTGGACCATCCTGCCAAACTGAGTGCCACACTTTGAACCAACCATGTTTGATCAGACATATCAGATGCCCCGACGGGTGCTATTGTCTAGAAGGTTATGCTCGCAAAACGCCCGGCGGAAAGTGCGTACCTAAATCACAATGTCGGAGAAGTTATTGAATACAACTCTTTGATGTACGAGTATGATGTCAGTTCAGAAAAATAAATTTAACAATAAGTAAAACTTGATAGAGCTATTTAAATCCAATTGGTGTTTTGAAATCCCAGTCTATGTGAATCAATTAAATAAAACTGCAGCTTTCTAATAAAAATCGGTGTGATTCATTCTCATATGCTAATCGTGATTTTTTCATTAAGTTTTATTTCGAGCTCGAGAGGTAGCGAAAAGCTTTTGGTAATTCTAATTGATATTCACCGTTACGTTTTATGATTGATAATTAAAGTTAATTCTAGAAGCAAATAAGAAATAATTGAATATGTTCTAGTATAGCATTATTTGCATTACTTCAAACAGTTTTATTATTATAAAAAAATAAAAAATGGTTCAAACAATATTGTCCATTAATTTTTCACTGTCCGCGTTGCTTAAAAATATGCTCAATGGGTGTTTCGAGCCTACGCCCTCATTGTTAGGCCTAATGAGTTGCTCTCTAATAAATAAATTGTCATGGCTACAATTATTGTAAATAACTACAAGTAATTTTGACGGTTTTGAAAGTCAATGCGACACAGCAAGTTTTCTCAGGAAGTAAAGAAGCTATAGTCATTGTTTACGGTCTGGCTCCTTTGCCAGAACGGGTCAGCTTTGTTTAATAACCACAGCACTTGAACTTAGATATTAACGTTGAATTGCGTTTTCGCAGACAACAACGGTACTTGTAACCGCGTTATCCTTTAGGTTATTGCAAATGCGTAAATTGTGTAATATCCACGGCACTTATTACCGCGATATTAATCTCGAACATCCTTTAGGTAAATGAAAAAAAATCACTGTCGAATGAGGTTCAAAGACTGAAAAATTTATTTAAACTTCAATTCTTTATATACGAGGTGTGTTCAAAAAATATCGCGAATTTTGTTTTTTTTCCAAAAATTATTTATTTATTCATGAATATCTATTTTGTCCCCTTCAAAGTAATCCGCATGAGATATAATACACTTGTGCCAACGGTTTTTCCAATCTTCGAAGCACTTCAAAAAATCATTTTTTTAAATCTTGTTCAGCTCCTCCTTCGATGCCGTCTTTATCTCGTCAAGCGTAGCGTAACGTCGTCCTTTCATGGGCCTCTTCAGTTTAAGAAACAAGAAAAAGTCACAGGGGGGCAGATCTGGGGAATACGGTGGCTGCGGCATCATTAGTGTGTTGTTTTTGGCCAAAAAGTCGCGCACAAGCAACGATGTGTGAGCAGGGGCGTTATCGTGGTGCAAAAGCCAATTTTTGTTCTCCCACAAATCCGGGCGTTTCTGGCGGATTGCTTCGCGCAAATTGCGCATAACTTGCAGGTAATATTCCTTATTGACCGTTCTTCCCTGTGGCAAGAACTCATGATGCACCACGCCCCTGCAATCGAAGAAAACTGTCAGCAAAAATTTCACATTCGACCGAACTTGGCGCGCTTTTTTCGGTCTTGGTTCATGCGGCAGCTTCCATTGAGATGATTGAGCTTTGGTTTCCACATCATAACCATAAACCCACGATTCGTCACCAGTTATGACCCTCTGGAGCAAATTTGGTTCGTCGCGGACAGAGTTTAACATCTCATTAGCAATGTTCATGCGTTGCTGTTTTTGGTCGCAATTGAGCAATTTTGGTACGAATTTCGCGGCGACCCGTCTCATGCCCAAATCGTTGATAAAAATCGAATGGCACGAGCCAATCGATATGTTTAGGTCCTCAGCAACTTCTCTAACGGTGATTCGACGATTGGCCAATACCATTTTCTCCACTTCATTAATTTTTTCGTCTGTTGTTGAAGTGCTCGGGCGTCCGGCACGCTCTTCGTCGTTCACATCTTCTCGGCCTTCTAAAAACATTTTGTACCACCGATAAACGTTGCTTCGGTCCAAGGTAGTTTCTCCGTATGCCACAGTCAACATTCGGAATGCGTCCGCGCACTTAATTTCGTTTTTCACACAAAATTTGATACACGTTCTTTGATCCATTTTTTTGAATAAGTAAAAATCGAAGACGATTGAAAACACGTGCAAGTAAAGCAGCTATCACCAATCAAGTGAACATTCAAAATGGCCGAGCTTGTCGGCATAAGTGACAGACATGAGTACCAACATAACGCCACAAAAAAAATCGAAATTCGAATATACGAGTACGTAACCCGCGAAAATTCAAAATTCACGATACTTTTTGAACACACATTTTGAACATAACATTTTGCTTACTTGTTAGCATAAAAACCAAAAATTTGCTTACTTGTTAGCATAAAAATCCAAAAAAAAATCCCAAGTCATCAGCAAACTACATATTCAGCTTGGCTACCTGACAGTCTAGGTGTCGCATAGCCAAAATGCAATGCGAGAAAAAATGTGCACGAGCACGAGTAATAGTAAATATGAACTTGACTTCATAGTGAAATGATAGTAAATATGAGATTGACTTAGTGCATTTTGCTGACGACGCGTCTGGTTGCTGGTGGGAAAATGGTCATACAAAGAAATTCAATATTTTACTTGCTCGTGTGAATTTAAATTTGAAATTAAGAAGATACTTTTAGGATGAATTGGATTGATGACGATGAACGATGATGACGATGAGCAGTTATCAAATCTTGTGAACAGTTCAAAAATTTTTGGTTAATGAAAGTTTCATAGTCGAAAAAATTTAAGGCTTTCACTGGGGGTCTCCCTTTAAATATTTTCACCGAAGATAGTAGATACAATGTGATATCCTACATTAAAAGTCTTGATGAGGTCTTTTGACCTCAGTTGTTAAAATTGCAATATCGATAACAGGGGAAGCGAAAAAACACGAAAAATTTGTGCCCCACCTTGGAAATTGCACACCTGTGGGCCGAAAGATTTGAAAACAATTATGGAGTTCTATCTCTATGAGTACAACAACAATAAATACCTCAAAAGTCAAAATGCACTAAACTTTGTTAGTAATAGTATGATTTCTGAGGGCTACCTTAAATTCAATGGAATCTGATGTCCAGCTATTTATAAAATTGATCAACCATGCAAATTTGAAAAGGATGGAATAGTACTTAACGAAGTTATCGTGGTTTGAATTTACAAACATGGCTATGGAACAATATGCGCTTTTTATTGTCTCAGATACTACGCATTTGCTAAGATTTGCATGCAAGTCTCGGAAATGATATGTATCATAAATATACATATTTTTTCCTGTAAAGCCTTCGGGCCTTGCTTTTTTGAGTGAGCAGACGTATGCATATTCGTGCTGTCAGCTAGCGTTTGCAGTGTCACCGAGTGGGTTCCTACCACCAGCGCTACTCTGTACAAGTAGATAGTGAATGTCTTGACTGTCTGACTCCTGCAGATTTCATAGTACAGCGAAGCCTTATAGCCCCACCAATGGGCGTTGGAATGCGCGAAGAGTTGCCGGCTACCAAGAAGTGGCTTCAAATTTAGGGTCTACAGCGTCTACAGCGTCTACAGCGTGTTTTTTTTTCTCTCCAAAAAACGTAGAAATGGAAACGGCCTGGCCAACAGCTACACGAAGGATATTTGATTCTAATAAAAGAATCTGGAAATGTACCACTACAGTGGAAAAAAGCAAAAGTACTCTAAATTTACCCAGACGCTAAAGGAAAAGTTCGCCAGGTAGACCTCAAGACTCCTACAAGAGACTATGTTCATCGAGCGGTGCATAGCTTAGTCCCTTTGCTACGTGAAGAAGACTCCGATGTAAAGAGAATAAACCAAGACACTAAAGTTACATCGAAGAACCGTATGGAGAGCCTTCACCCGAAGGAAATACAGGCAACGAGCTCCTCCACTAACAAAAATGTATTCCATGAAACTAGCCCGGGGCGACATAGATATAATACAAGATCCCGCAATAACCTTGACAACGTCAAAGCGTATTATCGCATTCTTGTGCTGTGTCTTATTTTTGCCTTTTACCCAGTTTTTCCGCATAAATTCATCCGTTAAAATTTTCCCTTCTTTGATCTTTTCCATTGTTATTGTTATTAACATTGAGGATCTACTACGCCATCTATTTTCTCACAAGCTAACCGCATAGTGAATTGATTGTGTTTCATAATTTCTGTGGCGGTCACGACATATACAACAAGTAGATGTCACTGAACACAGCAGCGGTGTTGTAGATCGCTGTCAAGTCAACTCACTCTTCATTTACATCTAGTCAAGTCCGGACGTACCGAACGTACTTCGTAATCAATTAAATAAAGTGTGCACACGTATGACGCTATAGCTCCGTACAATGTTGTTATAATAAAGTTTATTTCTGTTTACAAACGAGAGTTCATACTTTTGATATTTCGTATACTCAATATTTCCTTACCGTGGATTTATTTCGCCAGTGTTGTTAAAACTAAACTTTTAGTGCAAACATTTACCAGCATCAAGAATAGCCAAGCAATTGTGGCGTCCACATGCTCACCGCAAGGAGCGCATCAGGCAGTTAGTGAGTTAGTGAATTTCACAACTCATGTCAACGAGACGCTCACTTGGTTCTCAACCTCCGACGAGTCAAGTCGCGCGCGCCAACATGTAGTCCTACACTACATTCGTCTCTACACTTATAATTATGTTCTCTAGTAATAAAGTCATTTGTGTTTTAATAAGTAATATTCTTTTCTTTTCTCATGGGGATCGCGCATAGCTTAATAACAATCCCCATAGTGGTGACCCCGTTTTTGTTCACGTTTTTGTTCGCATTTTTGTTACACGAGTCATGTGCTCGCCATCTTTTTATTATCGCCGCAGGTCGTAGCTTCACGAGTCAGCGCAAGACGCCGCATGCAATCCCGACATGCCCGATCACGCACCGACCCCCATACGCATGCCCGAACAAACGCCGCGTTCGCATGTGTACGTCACACCGCCTCGATCGCATGTTCGATTGCGCCGCCAACACGCCGCACAGTGTCGCATGCCCGACCCCGCACCGTGTCGCATGCCCGACCCCGCACAGTGTCGCATGCCCGACCCCGCACAGTGTCGCATGCCCGACCTCGCACAGTGTCGCATGCCCGACCCCGCACAGTGTCGCACGCCCGACCCCGCACCGTGTCGCATGCCCGACCCCGCACAGTGTCGCATGCCCGACCTCGCACAGTGTCGCATGCCCGACCTCGCACGGCAACACTCACGACAAGCGCATCTTCTCAACACGTGCTACGCAACCCGCCATTGCTCCAGCCTCATTTACGGCATTTTTTCAACGCCATTTTTGGATCGTGACATTCTCATCGAAATGTCACTTGGGAGGGAGTACTGTGGCGTCCACATGCTCACCGCAAGGAGCGCATCAAGCAGTTAGTGAGTTAGTGAATTTCACAACTCATGTCAACGAGACGCTCACTTGGTTCTCAACCTCCGACGAGTCAAGTCGCGCGCGCCAACATGTAGTCCTACACTACATTCGTCTCTACACTTATAATTATGTTCTCTAGTAATAAAGTCATTTGTGTTTTAATAAGTAATATTCTCTTCTTTCTCATGGGGATCGCGCATAGCTTAATAACAATCCCCATACAATCAACGTTTTTCCCCCAATACAGGTGTATCCAAAACTCGAACCAATTTTGCGTCGTAATATACATTAGTGCTTTCATACATTTAAGACATTTGAATTTCTCAACCTTTGACAATGGTAAGCTCTCCAGTATACCTTATTAAGTATGTTATCTGTAAAGAACCTGAGTCCGCAATAGCTAAACTAATCGTATGTGACGGATATTGCGCTCAGTCGTACCATCTAAACTGCGTATCGATTCCAGCTGTTTTTTATATCCGTGTTAAACATTCAAAAAACATCACTTTTCAATGTGATCACTGTGTGACAATCGCGGATACTATTCGTAAAGTAAAAGAGCATTCCAATCTACTACGGGATATTCGGGGTCGCGTGGATCATTCGTTGGCTGATGCTAATTTGAACCGTGCCGCAACTCAACCTGCTGCAATGCATCCTACCACATCAATTGTGGCTATGTCGAGCGGTATCGTGGCTCAACCGATTGAAAATGTTCCTCTAGGCAAAAGAACAGCAGTTAATTCCAACACTTCTCCTTTATGTTCTAGAGATAAAAACATTCTAGACTTTCACTCGTCGGTATCAGCGGAGACTTTGCTATTCGCTTCTGCTCCCAGCAAGGGAGCCATTCCCAAAAGAACAGCAGTTAATTCCAACATTTCTCCTTTATCATCGAGAGATAAAAATAGTACAGACTTTCACTCGTCGGTATCAGCGGAGACCTTGCTAGCTGCTTCTGCTCGTATGTCGAACTTACCATCTCAGCTTCGGTCACTGGATATGATTGCTCCACCTGCGCAAATTTTTATATCTCATCTTGCTTATAATACGAGTCCTGACCTTATCAAAAGCTTTGAACCTTCTTTACTGCTCGTCAAAAAATTAACGCCTGATAACCTCGGCATGCAGAGGATTTCATCGTTCCATATTACTACAAGCACGGAACTCAAAGCGCTTCTAAGACCTGAGTTTTGGCCCAACTGTGTGTTTGTTAAGGAATTCGTCAATGATATCCGGAAAAATTTTCGCTGAAGTGTTCGTCGGCGAAACAGAATTTAGATAACTCATTCTCATTTTATTATTATCAGAATGTTCGAGGCCAATGAAGTTCGACTTTTCTCTATTGTGTCCTTTGACAACTTTGCTTGCTTCACGGAAACTTGGCTCACTGAAGATATCAATGATAACGAAATTTTGCCTTGATGTTTTTCGTAATGATCGGAATCGCTTGAGCGTTGATAAATCGGTGTTCGAATTGACGTTCATAGATCGATTCTAGGTGCCTACTGTTGCGACTTTTTACCGCCTTCTTCTTTTGAGTGCATTAGTTTTTCAGTCCCCCTAACGTCTAATTTTACTTTATTGATCCTTACAGTCTATATATATGGTTGCTCTTTACATGTCTATGGAACATTCTTTTCGGAGCACTCCTCCTTTATTTTCAACCACATTCCTTCTTCTTCGTTTGTTATTTGTGGTGACTTTAAACTCCGAATTGTTGTGTGGGGTGCATCATTTTCTGAAATCAGCTCAATTGACAGTCAATCCATTTCCTTCTCTTCATTCCTCTCCATGTGTTCACTTGCCCAATTCAACAATGTCCCCAATGTTAATAACAAAGCTTTAGATCTAGTCTTGTCTAACATTCTTAAATCATCCGTTTTTCATTCTGCTTCTCTAAATGAATACGTTAACCCTGATCCTCACCGTGGATTTTCTAATTTTTTGTCCTGTAAAACTGTTCTGAAAAAAATCTTTTCGCCACGTTTTAATTTCGTAAGAGCTGAATATAGTCATATTAGGGCTGAAATAAACTCCATCAATTGATTTTTCTTTTTCTGTAATTTAAATATTATTGGTACCGTACAAAAATTTTATAGCTTCCTTGAATCTCTGATCTCACGATATACGCCTCTCTGCTTTCGAAAGATATCAAAGGACGCTCTTTGGCTAAATAAAAATATCACCTCTATCTTAAAAGCAAAGAATGCTGCCCGTACTAAGTATCGACTTACTTGCTCTGCAATTCTTCTTCTTAGCTACAAAATTTTACGCAGAGAAGGTAAAAAATTGGTTAACATTGCCCAAAAAAAAGTATATAGATTATGTTGAAGATTCAATTAGAACAGGTGGTTCAGGTGGTTCAGGTGGTTTGCCGAATTCGATGCACTATAATGGATTCTTCTCATCCAATAATTATGAGATTTGTGAACCCTTTGCTCAATATTTTTCTTCATTTTATGGAAAACTATGGAATTTGCCCTTTGCCTGTGTAAGTCCTCTTGACATAGAGCCATTACTGAAAGGTCTAGACAATAACACTGTCTGTGGTTCAGATAGAATTCTAATATTTTTGCCAAATCTTTATTATCTTCTTTGTGTGTTCCCTTGTTCAATCTTTTCATAGTCTTTCTGACAATGAATTTCCTGTTCTTTGGAAAAAGGCTAATGTATTTCCGGTTTACAAATCGGGTGATAAGTCTAATACATCGAATTATTGCCCTATGTGCCGACTTCCGTGTTTTAGTTAGCTTTTTGAAAGAATTGTGTATGATCAGGTTTATCCCTTTTTATTTCCATCCTTAGCTAGTGAACAGTATGGCTTTATTAAAAGTAGGTCCACTCTTACGAACTTTCATTTTCAAATAGCATTGCGTTGGCTTTCGATTAATCAAAGCAAGTAGACGTTATTTATATAGATTTTTCTTAGGTTTAGATCATCTAATACTTATTAAAAAACTTTGCTGATCTTGGTGTGGCCTCATCTATTTGTCAATGGTTCCATCCGTATATTGTCAACCGTAATTGCGTAGTCACTGTGAATTCCTAGAGTTCTTCTCCATTCTCGCCGGATTCTGTAATGCCTCAACGGTACATTCTCGGCCCATTACTATTCCTTGTTTTTACGAATGAACTTCCATCGTGATTCAAATCCTGTTCGCTTTAAATGCTGACGATTTGAACATTTTTAGAGTGATTGCGTCCTTGGAAGACTGTGTCTGTTTACAACTAGACTTATAATTTCTATAAGGTTGGTGCACGACTAATCGTCTGAAACTAAATATAAGCAAATGTCATCGTATGACTTACTCACTGAGAAAGTTTACCAGACCTTTTGATTATTCCATATCTGGAACTTCCCTGGAATCAGTCGATCTCCATTAAGATCTTGGAGTACTCTTTGACACTAAGCTGCATTATGGGCAACATATAGGCCAGGTGGTTTTCAAAGCATCTCGAATGTCAGATTTTGTATTAAGATCCACCAAAGGCTTCAAAAATACTTCTTCCTGTATTTGTTTATTCTGTTCATTGGTTACAAGTTTATTGGAATATTGCTCGCAAATTTGGAGTCCTCATCAACACAGTCTATGTAGTACTGTAGAGACTGTTCAAACTAGGTTTACCCGCTCTCTTCTCTTTAAATTTCACATACCGTATTCCTCTCATAATGATCGTCTATCCCTCTTGCGCATGCCTTCTTTAGTGTCGCGTCGTGTTTTTCTTGACGAATGTTTGCTCTTTAAACTGAACCACAAACTCTTACCTATGAATCTCTGTAATGAGATACCCACCTATATTGCACAGCGCTCAAGTAGATCGCCAATGAATTTTAACGTTCCCTTTTGTAGTGATTTGGATATGTTTAATTGTCCGTAAAGGACTGCAGCGATGGTCTACTGCCTCAGCGGAAGAGGATGTTGGGGTCCGCTGAGATTGGCCTTGTCTGGGACGCGTGAATGCGCTGGCAGGCTAGCGTTGCGGTGTCGTGGGGCGGGCTCTTTCCCTCAGCACAAGGACGCACTACGAATTCCGGGGTCAAATAAAAGTCGGCCGAAGTCAAAAAAGGAGGTAACCAACTAAGGGTTGGAAATTGCTGACGAAAAAGGACAAACTGGACCTAGGGAAGACTTAGGAGGACTTCGTCGTTACCCGACGATTCTTATGGCCCACAAATAAGAGTGGGGCATCCAGATGGAGGTGGTGCGACCTCGCACTCTCCCAACCGGATCAAGATCCAAACGTAGACGTGGCCATATATTTCCCATTTGAGTGGAAAACTCATACAAACATAATTTACATGAAATTTCTCATTTGATGGGAAAGTTCATGCAAATTAAAATGGAAAAAGAGCAATATCGGTCGGCGAGTCGATTCTTGTTTGTGGAAGGAAAATCGCGCAGCAAAATCAAAGAGCGCTTGGATGCTGTGTACGGTGACTCTGCTCCTGCTATGGCAACCGTAAAAAGTTTGTTGAACTAGTTTGGACGTGGTCGCACGTCGGTTGTTAATGAGCCACACCCAGATGCCCCGAAAACGGCTACCAGGGAGGATAACGTCGATTGAAAGTGCGCGAAATAGCTGAGACAGTAGGTATTTCAAAATACCGCGTGGGTTATATCCTGCATGAAATTTTGGGCACGAGAAGCTGTCGGTGCGATGGGTACCGCTTTTGTTCACTATGGATAACAACCGCAACCGTGAGATCAGAGCAGTATTTGACGCTGTTTAAACACAATCCGGAGGAGTTTCTGCGTCGTTTCGTGACCGTTGACGAAACATGGCTCTACTGGAACTCACCAAAGACCAAGGAGCAGTCGAAACAGTGGACTTCACCCGACGAATGCGCTCCGACGAAGGCGAAGACTGTCCTATCGACCAGAAAGGTGATGGCCACTGTTTTCTGGGATTCACAAGGTGTGATGTGCATTGACTACTTGGAGAAGGGCAGAACGATCACAGGGCTTACTGTGCTAAATTATTGGGCCGATTCGACGTCGAATTGCAGAAAAAAGCCCTATTTGTCGAAGAAAAAAGTGCTCTTCCACCATGGCAACGCACCGGCTCACACCTCTGCCGTCGCCAAGGCCAAATTGGCCGAATCCGGCTACGAACTGCTATCCCATACACCGTATTTTCCAAATTTGGCCTAGTGTGACTTTTTTTTGTGACCAAACTTGAAAAAGTCACTCGCCGGGCAGAAATTTGAGTCGAATGAGGCGGTCATCGCCGCCACGGAGGCATATTTTGCAGACCTCGCGAAAACGTATTTTTCAGACGGGTTAAAGAAGTTGGCGCATCGCTGGATCGTGTATCGAGCTAAGAGGAGATTGTGTTAAGAAATAAATCTTCACACGCAGAATTCTTTACAATTTCACTAAAATTAATCAAATCAAGACAATAGGAAAACCTTAACGTGTAGGCTGTTTTTCTCCTTTTAGCAATAATTTGTTGATGATTTTGCATCATTCAAAAGAGAGTAACATATGTTCGAAAAGTCTCTTACACTACGTTTCAGTTTCAAATTGTTACAAAGCAAATCTTCGAAACGGAATTTTTTTATGAGTGTTTTGTTGTGGGTGTCTATGTTGAAAATGATAGACCCATTTTGTATTTAGCTCTTCGAGCCCTGCATGATTGGTTTTCTGTTCATAAGCTACTTAAATTCTTTGGATTCTAGTATTTAAATAAATAATCATTACGACGTGAGTTGATATTCAAGGCAATGATGCCTTAAAAATTGATTTCAGATCAAACATTTGATTAAATATAGGTGTCAAAAATGTTCAAAATGGGTCTTCAGTAAGGAAGTAGAAGTGCCTTAAATGTGGTCATAGATTGACCAAGAAATGAAACTTTTAGGTGCAAGTACAAATAAAAAACATACGATTAGATGAGTTGCAATTGATTATAGACGAACTAAAAACAAGATCTTACTTGCTGAAAATAGAAAAAGACAGCTTCCTTTTAATTTTGTGTATTATTTTTATTCTCGAAATCGATTTTCGACCGTAATCGTTCGGTCTTCTTCAGCGATTAATTTATTTTTACTCACATTCCTGCTTATATACTAGCTATGTTTAAGGAAATTTACTCTAGATCATTAAAAAGTAATTAGGGAAATTTGCTTAAGCTAATAAAAGGTAGGAAAGGTAATTTACAAAAGGGGTAGTTATAAAAATATTATTTTTACATGATTCAGAGAAGATATTATTATTTAATTAATTTAAATAGCCATGATCTGCAGTTTCCGTCATCCAGATTCATTAACTTTTTCCTTTCCCGGGTAATTGCCAGGCTTTCCATCACATCCAATTCACGTGTATCTCTAGCTTCCTTGATGACTACAGCGTCCTCCATTGTTATCTCGTGTCCCTTCGTGATAATATGTTCCGCTACCGCTGACTTGAAATTCGAAGTTCTTTCTTTCTTTCTTGCTGCTGCTGCTTCGCCTAGATGCTCCTTGATTCGCGTGCCGATGAGCCTCCTCGTTTGACCTATGTACACTTCTTCACAAGTGGGACATTCGATGCGATAGATACCAGATTTCTCATGTGGTTCGCGCTTGTCTTTCGTTGATCCGAGAACGTTTTTGAGCTGGTTCTTGCTGCTTGATTCGATTAACCGTACAGAATTGAGCTGATTTATTCGCCGCTTGATCCGATTGCTGATGCCTTCGTGATAAGTTAGAGCCTTCCAGTACGTTCTTTCAGTATTCGCATTTGATAATGTTGATCGTCCCTGACGCTGTCTATTAGTCTGGATCTTCTGTGCCATTCTCCTAATCGTCGAGCCCTTGAAGCGGTTTAGTTTAGCTGTCTCAACAATGTACCTCATCTCCTTTTCCTTAGCTTCCTTGCTTAGCGGCAAATCGAGCATCCTGTGGATCATGGCTCTGTACGGAGAAACCTTGATTTGCTGCGAATGATTTGATGTATTTGGAATCGTTCTTTGTGTGTGAGTTGCTTTCCGGTATACATCGAAAGTTATATTTGTTTGAGTCCTCCTTACTACTATATCTAGGAACGATAGTTTACCGTCTTTCTCTTCCTCCATCGTGAATACTATATTTTTGTGGGCTCCATTCAGGTCAGCAAGGACCTTCTCCACGTCACTCCTTTTCACATATGCAAACACATCGTCCACATATCGGACCCAATGTTTTGGTAACTGGCCTTTCTCCTGCAGTCCGTCTTCTAGTTTCGTCATAAATATCTCGCTGAAAAATGGTGAAAGTGGATTTCCCATCGCAACTCCGCCTTTCGTCTTATAAAATTTCCCTCGAAAGGTGAAATAATTTTCGATCATGCACAGTCTCGCAAGCTGGATATACTGCCTAGTTTTTATTTTCCAAGATAATGAGTTTTCTTGGTGGGAAAGCCATTCTTCTATATATCCCAGTGTCTCCATCACTGGAATACTCGGGAATAGAGCTTTCACGTCGAAAGACACCATAATTTCGTCTTGCGCTGGTAGGCCAAACTTCAGGATTTTCTCGGAGAATTCTTTGCTGTTTTTTACAGATCTACCATTCAATTATGTCATTCCCTTAAATTCGTTCACCAACCATCTTGCCAGTTTTTGGGTCGGTGCATTCACGGTCGAAATAATCTCACGCATTTCGTTCCCCTCTTTGTGTATTTTTGGCAAACACTTGATCCTAGGCAAAGTAGGGTTGCTCACTCTTACCTTCGTCAATTCGCCAATTAATGACTCACAACTTTTAATTGTCCTTTCGAATCTTTTCATGGATTCCTCTAACGGGCTCCGGCGTAGCTCGAAGAAATTACCGCTGCTTAGCTTTTGTATGACCGCCTCATCATACTTGCTTTTATCCATCACTACCACTGTGTTTCCTTTATCGGCCTTGACAAAGTGAACAGGTTTCTTCTTCAGTTTAGCAGCTATGCTCGCCTCTTCACTGTTTACCACCTTTTTCGCTCCCCTTATCGCCTCGGCTATATCATTCCTTGCCATCGTTCTTTGTGCTTCCGGTAGTCTGCTCATTGCTGCTTCCGTTTCTACGATGATCTCCTCTATAGGTATTTTTGATGGTTTTATGGCGTAATTTAATCCCATGTTGAGTAAACGCATTTCCTTTTCACTAAAAACTATACTCGATTTGTTGAGAACCAGTCCGGGAATTTCTTGAACTTCTACGAATTGTTTAACTGGTTTGGCCGCTTCTTCCAATCGATTCAACTTTTTCCGATGTAATTCCCTTTTCTTTTCTTTTTCGCATGGATATGCTAAGTCCGCTTTTTCCAGTAAGTCCTCCATATAACCTTTACCACAGTGTTGAGATTCTCGCATAAGCTCCAGATGCTTCTCGTAAGTCTTGAGAGTCGTATCGTTCAATTTCGTGTACAGCTGCTTGATGCTGATCTTCATTAAATTTCGTTCCACTACTATTTTTTGACTGTGCATGATCGAGAATTATTTCACCTTTCGGGGGAAATTTTATAAGACGAAAGGCGGAGTTGCGATGGGAAATCCACTTTCACCATTTTTCAGCGAGATATTTATGACGAAACTAGAAGACGGACTGCAGGAGAAAGGCCAGTTACCAAAACATTGGGTCCGATATGTGGACGATGTGTTTGCATATGTGAAAAGGAGTGACGTGGAGAAGGTCCTTGCTGACCTGAATGGAGCCCACAAAAATATAGTATTCACGATGGAGGAAGAGAAAGACGGTAAACTATCGTTCCTAGATATAGTAGTAAGGAGGACTCAAACAAATATAACTTTCGATGTATACCGGAAAGCAACTCACACACAAAGAACGATTCCAAATACATCAAATCATTCGCAGCAAATCAAGGTTTCTCCGTACAGAGCCATGATCCACAGGATGCTCGATTTGCCGCTAAGCAAGGAAGCTAAGGAAAAGGAGATGAGGTACATTGTTGAGACAGCTAAACTAAACGGCTTCAAGGGCTCGACGATTAGGAGAATGGCACAGAAGATCCAGACTAATAGACAGCGTCAGGGACGATCAACATTATCAAATGCGAATACCGAAAGAACGTACTGGAAGGCTCTAACTTATCACGAAGGCATCAGCAATCGGATCAAGCGGCGAATAAATCAGCTTAATTCTGTACGGTTAATCGAATCAAGCAGCAAGAACCAGCTCAAAAACGTTCTCGGATCAACGAAAGACAAGCGCGAACCACACGAGAAATCTGGTATCTATCGCATCGAATGTCCCACTTGTGAAGAAGTGTACATAGGTCAAACGAGGAGGCTCATCGGCACGCGAATCAAGGAGCATCTAGGCGAAGCAGCAGCAGCAAGAAAGAAAGAAAGAACTTCGAATTTCAAGTCAGCGGTAGCGGAACATATTATCACGAAGGGACACGAGATAACAATGGAGGACGCTGTAGTCATCAAGGAAGCTAGAGAGACACGTGAATTGGATGTGATGGAAAGCCTGGCAATTACCCGGGAAAGGAAAAAGTTAATGAATCAGGATGACGGAAACTGCAGATCATGGCTATTTAAATTAATTAAATAATAATATCTTCTCTGAATCATGTAAAAATAATATTTTTATAACTACCCCTTTTGTAAATTACCTTTCCTACCTTTTATTAGCTTAAGCAAATTTCCCTAATTACTTTTTAATGATCTAGAGTAAATTTCCTTAAACATAGCTAGTATATAAGCAGGAATGTGAGTAAAAATAAATTAATCGCTGAAGAAGACCGAACGATTACGGTCGAAAATCGATTTCGAGAATAAAAATAATACACAAAATTAAAAGGAAGCTGTCTTTTTCTATTTTCAGTTGGAGTATTTTGTGAAGGCGAAAATGCATTCGATTACAAAGATCTTACTTTTTTTTGTTGATTTCAACAGATTTGTGCATCGTAGAATAGATCAAATCCATGCATATAAATGAATATTAAGCGAGATATACATATTTGGTTGTTGAGTCAATTAATTCAATGCAGTAGATACTTAAATATATGAAGACTCTGATATTGGCATTAAAATTTATTTTTAAATGCTAAACTTTCGGTCTTCACATTTAGACAATTTTTAACGAGTATGGGACCCACAACAATGGCTGGACACTCTTATTCTGAGCAAGCCATCGGGCTGAAGTTCCCGCCTTTCTTAGTAGTACAGGAGCTCTTGCTGGGTAGAGTGGCCTTCCACACAGGTTTCTTATTTATGTTCAAGTTTAATATGATTACATCATATAAAATTTCAACATAAATCTGAAACAATTCAATTTTCATTTACCGGAAAACTTCATATAAATTGCTTTTATATGAATTTTTCATGTAAATGAAAAATAAATGATCACGTCTACAACTGATCTTGATCCGGATAAGGAGGTGCAAGGAGGCACAGTTCCACCTGAATACCCCACCCTTAGTGGGGGTCATAAGTGTTCGGAGTAAGGACCAATCCGTCTCGCGTCCCGCGCGCGTTAATCGAGTTCAGTCAGTCGCGTTTTCTATAGTTCATTCCTTCGGTAACTTACCCCGGCCTCGACACAGTCGAACCTATAAATCAGGTTGTCAAAATTCGTGAATACGAAAATTTTTTGTAGTGGGCCCTGGTGCTGGGGAAATAGAACCTGCCCCACGACACCGCAACGCTAGCCTGCAAGTGTATTCACGCGTCCTCAGATAAGGTAAATTCCGGCGAGTGCCAGTATCTTTGCTAGCTGAGCCAGCAGACCATCGTTGCAGTCCTTTACAGACATATGAACATCCTCAACACTACACGATTCTCGAATACGGTAGGGTCGTTTGGAATCCAATTTTTGGTGTTCATTCAGTGAGGTTAGAGTCCGCTCAAAAACAGTTCCTGCTATTTACTTTGCGATTTTTGTACAATCTACGAAATTTCCATAATTTGGCATCATATGAAAATTGGTTATAATTTCTAATATGAGATCACTTGCCTCCCGTAGGACAATGAAAAGCTCTTGCTTTGCATTTGACGTCCTCAGAGGTACTATTACAGTTCAGTATCTCGCCCACAGGATAATCTTGAACGAGCAAGCAAAATATACGAGACATTCTTGTCTACAGGTGGAAAGTAAACATTCCACGACCTGTAGTGAAATACATGTAAAATTTTTCCAAGTTCACAGCGCCCTAATTCATATCCCTCCATATCTTTTTTCTTAATTTTTTTTTCTTTGTTTTTTTTTCCTTCTGCCTTACCTATATTAGGTGTGTATTGGCTATGGCTTAGACGGAAAAGCCATCGATATATCGATATACGTCCACTAGGGAGTTATGGTCGTATAGAGCTTTTTTTCTAGTTTTTCTTTACTGGTTTTGTGCTTCTACTGTGTTTTTCTGAAAAATTATTAGAGAAGAAAAATGTTAGAAGAACGTGATTTCGACGTGTGTACTAATTCTCATCAAGCCATCACTCTTAGACACACACACACAAAATATGCAACTCATTCATGTAGCTACAAAGAATTCCATAAGTAATTTAAAAAGCTATCGGAACCATCCCAAACGAGATCGACATATCTGTGCGACATAATGAAAGCTTCAATGTAGAGCAAAAATTATCGTATAGATTTACATTAAATTGATGTGAAAAGGGTGAAATGATCCAATTAAAGTTTAGCTAAGTAAAGTTCTAAGTTTGCTTCTTCAAGAAAGGCAATTAATTGAGTAAGTGCTTTTTCACTGTTCTTATTAAAAAATTTTGCTATGGGGTAGTTATTTTGAAAGACTTCATACTTATTCCTTAGAGTTTCAAAGTGTTCAAGGTTTAGGATTCTGTGTTCAAGATCGTCTGTGATGTCGCACCACTTACATCCTTGGGATGGAACTATTTTTGCTTTTTTTAATCTCTTGTGGTTGTAGGCTCTGTTAAGGAGAATTCTGTTTATTTGTTTTTGCGTGTTGCTGTTTGGGGTGAAATCGTGAAACCATGGTTTTGTTCTGAAAATGAGGTCAGTTTGTAGCCAGAGGCTGTATGCTCGATTTTTGATGTTTTTTTCGGTAGTATTCATGCCATTCTATATTTATGGAGTCATTAATCTTTTTGATAGAGTCGACCCATTCAAGAAATGAGTCGACATCTTCGCCTTTAATTGTGGCCAGTTTAGCTGCTTTGTGAACCAATTCGAAGCTGTGAAATTTTTCCAATTTTTTTCTTAACTTAAAAGTAATAACCATGTGATGAAATTCTTTCATGGTTATATATTTAAAGGAAAATGAAGACATATGTTATATTTTATTTATAAGTAAATACTCGTATATTGTATTTTGAACACCTTGTTTGGTAATAAATAAATAAAAGAAGGACCAGCTTGGAGAGCTTTCCCGGGAAATTATAAACGGAAAATACTTAGATCGGTTGACAAATAGAACCGACCTGCCTTGACAGATAAAAAGAGCATACTGCGGCGTCAGGCGTCGATCGTGGAGGGTCTTTTCTAGTAATCCCTTTCCCTCCCTTGCTTCCTCCCTAGAAAAGTGCTTCGTGCAACCCGAAGGCACCTCTAGCCGTAGAAAAAAGAGGCCTATATCCAAGTAATTTATCAAACGATACCAATCTGGGCTCACAGATTAACAACGGAGGTGTTTAGTGGGTAATCTAGAAGTATTTCGTGTTTTGAAGTGCCACCTTAAGAGTGTAAACAGCCTACTCCTACCAATAACCAAAAAGGCTGGATTGCATGCGTTTTTCTAATTACCAGCTTGTATAAACCCGCAGCACCTCTATACTAAAACGCTGCTAGTTTTACTCAAAACTGACTTTGGATTCGCTCTAAATAAGCTAATGAAGCCATCTATTAAAGCGACTTGCACCAATTTCCACGTGTCTGGTGATTAGTTACATTGATTTTACGTGTAGGCAGTATTATGTCCTTTGTCTGCTTATTGCTTAAATCTTGTTACCTAACCGAATTTTCCAGCTTTTACGTGGTCAATGCTGCTGAAATTGGAAAAGATCGAGTCTCAAAACCTTTCTCAATGAGTAGTACAATTTAACAACTCTTTACAAACTATAACACGGCCCTTCGGCATTGATTCGTCCGCTTCGAGTTTATGGGGATAGGTTGAGTGCTAGAATTGAGGTACCAAAAGCAGGTAACTCAATCAGCCAACTTGGCTTAGAGCTGATTAGCTGGGTATTTCAAGGGACTGATAAAATGAACGAGGTTTTAACGCCTAGCCTGCAAACGAGGTCTTGGTCCCTTCACGAAATTTTCATTTGACGGGTCGAACTCGATATATTCGCATAATAGAGTAGTATCTTAGGGTACTTTCCTTTTGACGGTCAATTGAGCAAGCATTTTTTTCAGTTTTCCTCTGAACTATGCAGTTTTTTCTGGGGCCAATATCATGACTTTTGACTCTTGTGACGGTGGTCTTCGACAGAAGCGTGACTAATATGAATAGTGAAACAGGAGTTGCTAATATTTTCCCAATTATTTCCAATTGAACAGGTTTTGCATCCAACTCTCGTCCACCACGTTAAGCCATTCCCTTTGAGATAAGATACTTTTAGAAACTTTTTTTCGATGACGAAATCTCAAAAATAATTTTTCATGCATTTCTCCCAGTATGACCAATTTAGTTTATTAACAAGTTGTGTACTTATAATTACCAAAAATAGGTGAATTTAATTAATATTCTCGAATTCTTAATCTTAATGTTAATAATTTATTTTTTTTGAATTTTTTCAGCGAATTATATTATTAACATTAAGATTAAGAATTCGAGAATATTGATTAAATTCACCTATTTTTGGTAATTATAAGTACACAACTTGTTAATAAACTAAATTGGTCATACTGGGAGATATGCCTGAAAAATTATTTTTGAGATTTCGTCATCGAAAAAAAGTTTCTAAAAGTTGTTCCCTCTTACATTAAATTGATCATCATTGTTTTTCTGATAGTTCGGATAAAAATAATGCACATGCGAGGTTTTTCTTCATAAAAATATCGGTAAAATACCGTAATCGGCTTAAGCTCGCCATTAATTACACATTTTCTGCTAGGGAAATGCATCTGATTTTTAAAAGAGGTCTGATAGTTGTGAACGAAGTCTACTATGAATTCATATATAAATATAGGCTGATAAGCTAACTTACCCTTAGGCCGAAAATCGTTAACAAACCGTTTTGCATTCCCAAACAGCATTCGAAGCTCCTCTTCAGTTTCACCTGGTAGCGGTTTCAATATTTCACTTGATTGAATTTCAAAAACATTACAATTATTATGTCTAATAAAGTTTTGACACAAAGAAGTTTTTCCACACCCCGTTGGGCCTACAATTAATACATTATTCGACGGTTTCAAAGACGAGCATAAAAACTTTTCACGCAGACTACATTCTTTTGCAATATCAGTTAACTGATTCACAAAGGAGTCCATACCGGCAATTTCTTGAGTTTCATTTCTACGACCATTTCCAAAATATTGAACGTTTTGTAACGTAAACTTTGTTTGACTGGTAACACAACCCACTTCCGATTCACAAGTACCGGATAAAATCTGAATAGAATCAATACCAAATGATTTTAAGAAATCATAAACTTCTATTTGCGAATCAAGTGTAAAAGAATAAAGCTCAAGGGACGTTTTCAATGTTTGTTCTAATTTGCTAGGACTTATATCTCGAAATTTTTCAAATATCAGTTTATTCAAAATTACTTTGACGCTCAATTCAACAAACGGTTTAACTTCACTAGAAATTATTTTCACTTTAGTAAGTAAATGCAAGCCAGTTTGTTCTTTATTTTCATTATTTTTAACTGAAACACATGAATCTATCGCACAGTAATTTAATGGGAACTTATTTTGAAAAGAATAAAGATAACATAAAAAATCACCGCCATTCACTGAACAAATGCACAAACTGCCGGGAATGACATCGCGTGGGAATTTTTCTGCCGGTATAAGACATTTTTGCGAACATTCGTCGAGATGATGATGATTATAAAGGACTTTTAAGTTAAAATTAAATGTTAAAACCGAATACTTTTCAGAGTTCATCGTGTTTACATAGTTACGCTAGGTTAGGGTTATTTATCGGCTGTCAACTGAGAGAATAGTCATTTTTGACAAGCTCGTAGTAAGATTCTAGTGTAAAAAGGTTTCTATTGTAATAAAAAGAAACGTAGTATAATTGTACCTCAATCGTGTAAGATTTCCCATACCTTGGACTCAGGTGTAAAGTTTATTTTTTAATTCTCATGCAATCTGCGCACATGCGGCTGCATCATCATAAATATAAACCAAGTCGAACTCGAGAATTAGAGCAAAGTCGAATTAGTTGATTTATGGAAAATGCAAAATATGTCGATTCAGTTTTGTAAAATAATAAAAGAGGTAAGCAAAGTTTAGGGTTCAGTTGTTATCGAGGCGTCGTGAGAAAAAATAGTTTTGGAATTTCAATTGAGTTGCGTTTTACTACAACCGTGCGTGAAAGCACTTGAGTGTTGATTATTTTTTTACAACCCTGTAGAAAAACTTCGTTAACTTTTATCCCAAATAGCACTGGCAGTATAAACAATTTTCCGCGCTAACTGTAAATAACCCACAGCGTACATACTCGCACGAATTCAATATATGTACAGACTACAAAACAGATTGTGGCGGACAAAAATTTTGGCATACGCCTGTTTTTTGAATAAAACAAGCCATAAAAAAATATTAGTATCATACTTGTGAGGAAAGAAATATTCATCTTAAAGGTTTTGAATGCCGTAAAAATAAAATTTATAAAGTACTACCGTTTTTACACAACGATGAAATATTTTGAATTATATGTTCCTGCCTGGGCAAACGTTTTCACATAGGTAGTTATAAAATATTTGCTGCATTAGATAAGGTAGTCCGCGTGGTGTAGTGGTTTGAGCACTAAGCCCGTAAGCCGAAGGTCTCTGGTACGAGTTTCGTTGGCGTCAACGAGTTTTGGTTCGAGTGATTTTTCGGACGGATTATAAGCCTGTTCTGTTATGATACGTGCTGGTTTAAAATCAGAACGTATCGCAGCTGGGTGGACAGATACACGGCCAAAGCATGATAATGATCAAATCACCTTGTAGAGTGCCGCGATACATTCAATCATACCAATGAGATACTCTAACTATCTTTAAGCGAAGTCCCGAAAGGGGCTGTAGTGCTACGGAAAAAAAGCTAAGGTTGTAATGATTTTTAACTTTTCAAGTTCGAACGCGGAACCGACCTCTCATCGGTTCTAGACGTTAAGTCTGAGTAGTGCCAACGGATGGTACCAACAGGTCAACCAATCCGTGCACCGTAACCCATTCACGCGGTGGCTGCTTGTCGGCCAGCTAGTTCGGAGAGGATTTCGGTCGCGGGTCTCCGAATGGGTTACGCTCAATTACAATATTTTCAGCCACCTGAACACGCCCGTTTTCAAAACGCATTACAAAAAAACAAAACCATACGGAGAAGAAACCTACTTTACGTTACTTCGTATTTTTCTTCTATTACCAGTCAAAGTACAAAAATCTAATTTTCGTTTCGCGTTCCCGAATTTCCGACGCGGTACCGAAAAGTATGCTACTTTAAACTAACCCGACGAAACCTACTCTAAAGAAATGACGAACCAATCAAAGGTACCGCGTACCGCGCGCGACGCGAAACCGACCTCAGCGGATTTGTCGAAACCCTACCCTCGCGACGGCATACCTACCTTACACTCTCTGTTCCCCCTGAAAAAGAACGAGCTACTGAAAAGGAAAGTCGTGGTTAACGTTTTAGCAATTCATTTTTAATAATACAAAGATATTGAACAAAACATGTAGGGAATAACTAGAGTAAAGTATTCTAATTCTTATAATATTAAATATTTGTCTCACGTCTAAGATACAATTTTCTCACTACGAATGGTCATTCGCATTTATTCGCAATATAGTTTACACTGGCCTGATTTAAGATAATTATTTTCGTAGTAAGATTTCTTTACATTCGTCTTCAAATCTGTTTTAATAGATAAAAAATATTCATATTTTTTTTCTAAGTTTCCTAATGCTTAGCTGGGGCTAAAATAAACTTAACGTTCAGCTCAAGATAATTTCAACATCAACTAAATTAACAACTTATTGAATCAAAAATCCCCAATCCTTGAGCATACTCCTTAAAATTGCTCTAAATATGTCTTTAGAAATAAGTGAACGATGAATTTTTCAACCAAATCAAGAGTTGTAAAGAAATACTTGCACAATATAAAAAGTTTCTAAGCAAAAATTTCGCAACGTATCCACTTTATTCGGAAGAGTCCATTTGAACAATTATCTTCTTGTTTGAATCAAGTAAATTTATTTTTATTTGAATCATGCAAAATAAGATGTAAACTAATTTGTGATTTATTATCACAGTGTAAGATAGAATAGCTTTTATAATTTGAAATATTAATCTCTCGATACTCAGAAGTGCAAAGTTTTCAGTGATTCAATTTACTTTATAGAACGACAAAGTGTGACAACAAAAGTTAAAACTAAATTTGCAAGGCCTTGCAACTTTAAGAGGGGCTTTATTATAGTTATAGAAGATAAATTCATAGAACAGTCTAGAATAGTACACTTTTAAGAGTTCACAAACTCAAATTGCCATAAATATTGTGAAAACAGAATTAATTAAGAGTCTGAATTTAGTTATAAGTTTGAGATACCAACAAGTCAGGTCATAGCGTACTACTTCAACTTATAGTTAGGATGTAAATGAGAAATATTTTTAAGGCTAGCATGTGAATGATGACAAATCTTGAAAATGGAGAAGCAAACAACGAGGCTGCTTCTTATAGTAACTTTTTTTTTTTTAACAAAAACGGTCGTTTTATCGTTTTAATTTTCAAGTGTATTTAATAATTTCCTAGTGTGTTTTCTGTTTTGTTTGATAAAAGTATATCTCTTTGTGATACTTGAATAAAATTCGAAATTAAAGATTTGTCGAAAAATCAGTACTTTATTACCCGAAGCCGTTTCAACATATTCATCACGACTGTAATACAAATCAGGAACTTCCATGATATGCGGCGCCGAACGATTGGACCGCCGGAAACTTGCTTTGGAAATGAAATCTTTGAGGAATGGTTTTATTCTCAAAGAATCAAATATATACTTTCGCTTTCAGTCGGTAAAATACGACGGGCGAAATATAAAAACTGCCCAATGAATATTGATACTTGACCCGGTCTGCAGAACTGACACCAATACTAATCAAACAACTAGGCAATCATGGATGTCCAGTAGGTGAGTAAATTTTAGTTATACTAATTTATCGATATCAAATCAATTTAAAAGTGAAAATGATTAAGATTCGTATGTATTAGTCGGCTTCTTGAGGTTAACATAACATCGAATATGGACCATTAACGATGCTTATCTGATGACCATGTGATAAGCCGATCCGAAACTGTCCAACTGTCACCACCTTCTGCTCAGGATATTTGAGCTTCTCATCAAAATCACCACGAACTATGTGCACATCATTTGCCAGCGTTTTCAGATAATCATATGATTCTTTCGTGCATAAATTGCCGGTACATAAGATATGATGTATGCGCCCAGGAACCAATAGCTTTTTAAATTTTGACGGCAGGCTACTACATCGATGTGGAATGTGCAAGTCCCCAAGAACTACAACAAGCATTTTGAAGAATAGTTATCAGAGTGCAAAGCAACACTCTTTAACTTATCTTTCCAAAACTTTTAATCTGTTTATCATCGATATCCTACGGAAATAAATTAGCGGCGACTTGAGTTTGACAGCACTTGCACGTAAAATGGCGTCATTTCTTATACTTAATACTGATACTTAGCTGGCAAATATGATCCTCCACCACCTCCTTGAGTTTTCATCCAAATCCTTCCTATACACGAACAGCCCAAATGGTTCACTCCTTCCAGGAATGCTTCGACCATCAGCTGTGAGCCGATCCAGCAGGAACTGTTTGGTTCGGCAGCCGACGACCGTCTTGGAGCGAAGAAGTCCCTCTCGCCAGACAAGCTGAATGCCTGATGCTGTCTCAAAAAAACTTTCCTTCAGTGTTTTCGGCGAATCCAAACTAAGTTTGCGTTTCCTTCTGCGTGTCAGCAATCCAATTCCTGGGGCGAAGAACTCTTAATAGTTTTTCATCACTCAACTTTCTTATTGCTGTTACTTAGCCAAACGATTAACCAATGTCCGTACAATAGCTGCAATTACCATGAACCGTTATTTTCATACACAATTCTCGAATTGTACGTCCAACAAGAGGCGCCAAACTCACTGACATCTGTCCAAATCAAAGTATACTGAACGCCCTCACCTCCATGTGGCTGTCAAATCCACCGGGTGGTCACATCGGACAAAACAGCTGTGTGTGGAATGGCACGCCATATGGCGGCAATGTGCCTCTCCAGTTGTCGCCAGTGGCATAGTTTTCTCGATGGCCACGGTGGAGGGGCATTTCCAGATGGCTATGTCTCGAAATGTGCCGGGGTTTGGATTAATTCTATATTTCGAATATTTATATCCACAGATCTAAATATTTGGACAGAAAAAAAAATATTTTCTGCGCAAAGATATCCGCACGACAGATGAAGTCCGCTGGCACTTCGAGGACATATCCATCTGGCCGGTTGCAATGGTTCGGGATCGGAATTACTTCGATTCCCGGGCGTAGGCGTCACATTACACATTCCCCCCCCCCCCAAAATCGAAGTAATTACGATCCCGTCTCCTATATATAAGGTCTTGGTTAGGGCCGTGGCGGGTCGAAGGTCGGTTCCGAGGAATAGGCTACACCCATGTTCGTGGAGACTCGACAGTGACTATATAGTAGGGAGTCAGGTGTTATTCGGAGGCCTTCGTCTAGGCAGAGATTGGGGTAAGCCAAGGTTTTTTCGTGGGAAATAGTTGCACTTCATCGTCTAAGGTCTTTTGCGTGGTAAATTCCCAGGGTTTTACCAGTCATGTCCGCGATGAGGTATCGGGTGGGGCTTATTACTTGTAGGACTTGACATTTCACGAATTTCTTGTCTAGTTTGGCATTGTAATGTCGGGTGGCATCGCTCTGCCGGAAGTTTCGACGATATATCTCGTCGCCTACCTTAAAGCCAGAAGGATGAGATCGCAAGTTGTACCGCTCCTCTCCCATCCGTCTACTTTCTTCAATCTTCTCCCGCAGTTGATCTCGCAGAAGTTGGAGCTTTTCATGCGGTTCCAGAACCACGATTGGGTCCTCTAGCGATTTCAGTTGCCGCAATAACCGGTAAGCGCTCCCATGACAGATCATGTACTGGCCGAACACTGCGAAATACGGCGAAATGCCGGTAGTGGCGTGGTACGACGAGCGCAGCGCACTAGTGATGGCGGACAATTTGCGATCCCAGTCCTTCTGATTCGGGTGGACATAGGCGCGGATGGCCGCTATGAGCGTACGATTCAGTCGTTCGGATGCGTTGGCTTGTGGTGAATAGACGGCAGTTCGTTGGTGGATGATGCAGTATTTGGACATTAGGTCTCGGAACTTGCTGGAGGTGAACTGGACCCCATTGTCGGAGACAAGTTTCTCCGGAACTCCAAACATGTGAAAGACTCGGTTCTCCAAGAAGCTGATTATAGGTCCAGTGTGCATGTTACGTAGTGGTTCTATGATAGGGAATTTAGAGAGCTGGTCCAGGACCACGACAGCTCCCGTGTAACCAGAAGCAGATCGAGGGTAAGGACCGATAAGATCAATGTACAAGCGCTGGAACACGCGTTCGGGGACCTCAACCTTACCCATGGGTGGCCGAAGAATGGTGTTGGGCGCTTTAGTGCACTTGCATAGCTCACAGGAGGCTACGTACGCTTTTATCTGTTGTGCCATCTTAGGCCAAAAGAAACAGGTTTTCAACCGCCTAAGTGTACGACCGTATCCGCCGTGCGCACTCGATGGGTGGTCATGGGCCCGTCTGATAAGATCAGTGGTTAATTCTTCGGGCACCCACAACTTCCACTGTTCTTCTTCTTGTATGGGGTCTCCGGATGCGTGTCCCATCCGCTTATAAATAAATCCATCCGTCAACCGCAGTTCAGGAAGCTGGGGCAGTTGATTCTGGATAGTGTGAATCAGTTGGGTGTAGGTTGCTGACTTGAAGGCAGGATGGTCCAGATCGATCAATTGGGGGCTGTCGTCCTCCTGGACCAACTCGGCTCCTTCAGGGGCAAACATTCTGGATAGGGTGTCGGGGACTACATGCTGGCTTCCTTTTCGGTGGCGAATTGTGAAGTCAAATGCCTGTAGTTTCAGTGCCCACCTGGCCAATCTGCCGTTGAGATCAGTCTGGCTCATTAGCCATTTCAGAGAAGCGTGATCCGTAACGATTTCAAAGGTGTGTCCCTCCACATAGGCTCGGAAGCGTTTCACTGCCAACACCGCGGCTAAACATTCTTGCTCGGAGACCGTGTAATTTCACTGGGCTGGGTTCAGCTTGTGAGACATGAAGGCTATAGGTCTCTCCTCGCCGTCTTGTGCAACCTGGACTAAGACTGCTCCCACCCCATGTTGACTCGCGTCACAATGGATTGAGAACGGTTTGTCAAAGTCCGGGCTGTGCAGTACGGGGGCTGTAGTCAGACTCTTCTTTAGCTCTTCAAAGGCTCGCAAGCTGGGCTCTTCCCAGACGAATTTACGTCCCTTACGCAGCATGTCGGTCAAAGGAGTGGTAATGGTGGCATAGTCACGTACAAAACGCTGGTACCATCCGCATAAACCTAGGAATCGGCGTAGCTGTTTGGTGGTCTTGGGTAGTGGAAAAACGTCAATCGCTTGAGTCTTTTCCGGATCGGTCTTGATATGGCCATGCCCAATGATGTGACCTAAATACTTCACCTCCGTCATCACGAACTGGCTCTTCCTTATGTTGATGGTTAATCTTGCCCTCCGGATGTGTAGAGCCACCTCCTGAAGCAGGTCGATGTGTTCGTCAAAGGTCTCGGTTATAAGCAACAGATCGTCCAAGTAAACGAAAACTTGGTGCCGCAAGTGAGGTGGTATTACCTTATCCATAAGGCGCGTCATTGTTTGGGGGGCATTACACAATCCGAATGGCATGGTCACGAATTGATATAAGGGCCGGCCTGGGACTGTGAAGGCTGTTTTCTCCTTTGAACCGGGGTCTAAAGGAATTTGCCAGAAGGCGTCCTTGAGGTCTAAGCTCGTGATGAAATGGGCTTTAGGCAATCGACTCAAAATGCCTTCGATCAACGGTAGAGGATATGCGTCCTTGACTGTGACGGCATTCAAGCGTCTGGCATCTAAGCATAACCGGACCTTGTTCGGCTTGACAACTAAGGTGACTGGGGAAGCCCACGTGCTCTGTGATTCTTCGATTACGCCTAATGCTAGCATTCGATCCACTTCGGCATATAACGATTTTTCCTTCGCCGGAGATATGGCGAAATGTCTCTGTTTTATGGGTTTAGCATCCCCCACGTCTATCGTGTGGAACACCAGGGCAGTCCGCCCGAGACCTTCTTTCTCATGCGATGGAAAAGCCGATATAGCCGAGTCTAGATGCAGTTGCTGATTTACATCCAGAGTATGTCGTAGTAAGTTAGTGGGTTGAGATTGGTCAGGAACGGTGGTGACGGACTCCAGGGTCGAACCGGAAAATAGTGCCGGGGCCAAGTTAAATTTTCGAACGAAATCCACTCCTAAATAAAGATTCTGGGTTAACTGAGGTATGATGAAAAATTCCATAGGTTTAGTTACTCCTTTAAACGTGACATCCGTCATAATTTTTCCCACTACAGAATGACGAGTTCCGTCCGCCGTGCTTAACCAGGAGGTGAAATGACGGATTTGGTCCGCGTGCTTTGCCAGTATCTCCCCTGCAAACTCGGCAGATATGCAATTCACGCTGGCTCCCGTATCGACTAAGCCTGATACTCGTTTTTGCAGGAGGTGTACTGACGCATATGGCCGAACATCATCCCTCAATAATTCGTCTAAGTATATGTCCTTCAACACTTTCCTCGACTGCCTGACTTTTCTCCAGAAGCTCCGCATCCGACGCGTGGCTCGCTTGCTTCGCGGTGGGACAGTTGTGGCCAATTCCTCATGGAAGATGCGCTGTCGAGTAGCCAAATAATTCCGCAGCCTGACATGAAAAGGTTTTACATGCCAAGGAACTTTCGCATCGCTATCATTTCCCTGCGCGTTGGCCTCGGCGAAGGACGGCGTCGGTTGTGGAACTTCGGGAGAACTGTGGTTAGCGGTGCGAGTCAGCAGAGTTGGAGTCATGTTGGGAGCTTGGTCATAGCTAGTGATAGGGTCAAAATTGGTTCGTCCGGGGTTTAAGAGTGCCGACGGGTGGTCGCGGCACTCGGTGGCAAGTTTTTTCGTCCTTTGCAATTAGTACAGTCAGATGCGTATGTGTCGGCCTTCCCGCATCGGTAGCAGAAAAGCGTCGGCTCCGCTGGACATGCATGGAACCGATGTCCCGGTTGTCGGCAGTTCCAACAGACCGTCGGGCTTGTAATTGCTTCAAGGGAGGGTCGATCAATCAAGGCTGGGTCCTCAAGCTCCGGTGGTGCTCCGCTCCTCGGTACTGGTACTGGATCAGCAAGCAGGTGGTCCGCTGCCATCAACTCCGCGGTGTGACGATTTCGGGGATTTGGTCCCGTTATGCGAGGTTGTGGACGGAAGGTACCTCGTCGCTCATCCAAGTGTTCTTGTCTACGGGCATGGAGGCGCAATCCCTGTATGGTGTTGATGGGAAAATGTAGAAGGCTGTTCTGGAGATCCCAGCGCATGTTCTCTCTGATAATTTCTACCAGTTCGTCCTCGGGCATGGTATTTCGCAAGCGAGTGCTCAATCTCACTATACTGGTGTAGTACTGGTCGAACGGTTCGTGAGCGCCTTGTTTCCGTTTCTTTATTTGCTCCCTTAGCTCTCTCTCAGTGAAGCCATCCTCAAATCGATTGCGGAAGGCTGCACTGAAAGAGTGCCAAGTGGGACGTGGCGTTGATTCTTTAAAGCTCCAGTACCAGTCGGCAGCGTCGCCGCTGAACAAAAGATGTGCATGCCGGAGGAAGGCCGAGGAATCACCTCCCAGGGTGCTGGATACCAACGCCTGAATCCGGAAAAGGAACCGGTCCGCCGATATCATATCGTTGAACCCTGTAAAGTTCAGGCGCCAACTCTCCATGATACGAGGCGTCGGGTCTCGAAAAAGTGTCAATGCGTTCCCGGGGGGAATCACATCCTCTGTTGACCTGTTGTACTGTACTGCCTCGGGGGCTAGAGGTACCAACGGAGGTCCGGTACTGTGTCGTGGTCTATATTCGGGAGCTCTGGGATCCATTCCTGAGTTCCTTGGAGGTGGGATCCATTGCTCGGATTGTCGGGAGTGGGGCATCGCCACACTGGGATTGGGCTCCCAGCTAAGCGGAGTTCTCACGCGACTGGGTGGTTGGCTCATAGGGAGATTCTGGAGCTTTCCCTCCAGGTTGCCAATCCTCTCCGACATATCCCTCATCAACGCCACGAGGGTGTCAATGGAGTGGGCGGAAGGCATGGGGGTCCCCTCGGACACGACACTAGCGGCCGGAACTTCACCGCCTACGGCTCCTTGTATACCAATCATCTTCACAAAATTAACGTTCTCTTCCATTTTAATCTTTGTGGTATTGATTCCAATTTATCATTCCTAGCAATTATTTCAAAATATCGAGCTTAAATTAAATTTTTAACTCTTTAAATATGACTAAAACTTAAGACTAAATCAGTGGCCGAAAGTGGCGAGCTATTACTAATGAGTGAAAAAAAAAAAAGATTGTTTAATACACACTTTCCCTTCCAGTGGTCGACTCCTTCAACGGGAAATGAGAGTGCGTGGTAATCTGCCGAAGAAAGGCTGCCTTCGGTCGATTTACGAAATTATACCCCCTAAACCCACATACATTACAAAAAACCGTCTCTAAACTACGTTAAAGTGACTCGACGAGACAAGTGGTAGAGCTACCGTAACGATTTTAGTACGCGGTCAAAATTCCCGACGCGTGGAAGCATTCCGGGCTTCGCAACTCCAGCGTACGCCACCGAACGTTGAACCGATACCACTCGTCTATCACGCATACGAAATAGTTAGAATCCTTCCGCGACATAAAGGCAAGGTAGCCTTCTATTTTCTTGAGAGTCCATGCTGATAGGTAAACCCATCAGACTGGCAGTTCCATCAAGAAAATAGAAGGTCCTTACAGGGGTTAACCTGGGACAACACATCGGAAGGATTCTGTCGCGAAAAAAAAAATCAAACAAAGGAGAGCGGAAGCTACAACTCACGTGAAGCGACTTCTAATGTGTATCACACAATTCCACTGCTCCTGATAGTGGGACTCGAGTACCAAAGTACCTTACATCCTCCGTAAAGGACCAACTCGTCAGAAGACGCGAAGTTCTTTCCCCCTTAGGATGTTTTTGGGCCCCACGTTGGGCGCCATTTGTAATGATTTTTAACTTTTCAAGTTCGAACGCGGAACCGACCTCTCATCGGTTCTAGACGTTAAGTCTGAGTAGTGCCAACGGATGGTACCAACAGGTCAACCAATCCGTGCACCGTAACCCATTCACGCGGTGGCTGCTTGTCGGCCAGCTAGTTCGGAGAGGATTTCGGTCGCGGGTCTCCGAATGGGTTACGCTCAATTACAATATTTTCAGCCACCTGAACACGCCCGTTTTCAAAACGCATTACAAAAAAACAAAACCATACGGAGAAGAAACCTACTTTACGTTACTCCGTATTTTTCTTCTATCACCATTCAAAGTACAAAAATCTAATTTTCGATTCGCGTTCCCGAATTTCCGACGCGGTACCGAAAAGTATGCTACTTTAAATTAACCCGACGAAACCTACTCTAAAGAAATGACGAACCAATCAAAGGTACCGCGTACCGCGCGCGACGCGAAACCAACCTCAGCGGATTTGTCGAAACCCTACCCTCGCGACGGCATACCTACCTTACACTCTCTGTTCCCCCTGAAAAAGAACGAGCCACTGAAAAGGAAAGTCGTGGTTAACGTTTTAGCAATTCATTTTTAATAATACAAAGATATTGAACAAAACATGTAGGGAATAACTAGAGTAAAGTATTCTAATTCTTATAATATTAAATATTTGTCTCACGTCTAAGATACAATTTTCTCACTACGAATGGTCATTCGCATTTATTCGCAATATAGTTTACACTGGCCTGATTTAAGATAATTATTTTCGTAGTAAGATTTCTTTACATTCGTCTTCAAATCTGTTTTAATAGATAAAAAATATTCATATTTTTTTTCTAAGTTTCCTAATGCTTAGCTGGGGCTAAAATAAACTTAACGTTTAGCTCAAGATAATTTCAACATCAACTAAATTAACAACTTATTGAATCAAAAATCCCCAATCCTTGAGCATACTCCTTAAAATTGCTCTAAATATGTCTTTAGAAATAAGTGAACGATGAATTTTTCAACCAAATCAAGAGTTGTAAAGAAATACTTGCACAATATAAAAAGTTTCTAAGCAAAAATTTCGCAACGTATCCACTTTATTCGGAAGAGTCCATTTGAACAATTATCTTCTTGTTTGAATCAAGTAAATTTATTTTTATTTGAATCATGCAAAATAAGATGTAAACTAATTTGTGATTTATTATCACAGTGTAAGATAGAATAGCTTTTATAATTTGAAATATTAATCTCTCGATACTCAGAAGTGCAAAGTTTTCAGTGATTCAATTTACTTTATAGAACGACAAAGTGTGACAACAAAAGTTAAAACTAAATTTGCAAGGCCTTGCAACTTTAAGAGGGGCTTTATTATAGTTATAGAAGATAAATTCATAGAACAGTCTAGAATAGTACACTTTTAAGAGTTCACAAACTCAAATTGCCATAAATATTGTGAAAACAGAATTAATTAAGAGTCTGAATTTAGTTATAAGTTTGAGATACCAACAAGTCAGGTCATAGCGTACTACTTCAACTTATAGTTAGGATGTAAATGAGAAATATTTTTAAGGCTAGCATGTGAATGATGACAAATCTTGAAAATGGAGAAGCAAACAACGAGGCTGCTTCTTATAGTAACTTTTTTTTTTTTAACAAAAACGGTCGTTTTATCGTTTTAATTTTCAAGTGTATTTAATAATTTCCTAGTGTGTTTTCTGTTTTGTTTGATAAAAGTATATCTCTTTGTGATACTTGAATAAAATTCGAAATTAAAGATTTGTCGAAAAATCAGTACTTTATTACCCGAAGCCGTTTCAACATATTCATCACGACTGTAATACAAATCAGGAACTTCCATGATATGCGGCGCCGAACGATTGGACCGCCGGAAACTTGCTTTGGAAATGAAATCTTTGAGGAATGGTTTTATTCTCAAAGAATCAAATATATACTTTCGCTTTTAGTCGGTAAAATACGACGGGCGAAATATAAACACTGCCCAATGAATATTGATACTTGACCCGGTCTGCAGAACTGACACCAATACTAATCAAACAACTAGGCAATCATGGATGTCCAGTAGGTGAGTAAATTTTAGTTATACTAATTTATCGATATCAAATTAATTTAAAAGTGAAAATGATTAAGATTCGTATGTATTAGTCGGCTTCTTGAGGTTAACATAACATCGAATATGGACCATTAACGATGCTTATCTGATGACCATGTGATAAGCCGATCCGAAACTGTCCAACTGTCACCACCTTCTGCTCAGGATATTTGAGCTTCTCATCAAAATCACCACGAACTATGTGCACATCATTTGCCAGCGTTTTCAGATAATCATATGATTCTTTCGTGCATAAATTGCCGGTACATAAGATATGATGTATGCGCCCAGGAACCAATAGCTTTTTAAATTTTGACGGCAGGCTACTACATCGATGTGGAATGTGCAAGTCCCCAAGAACTACAACAAGCATTTTGAAGAATAGTTATCAGAGTGCAAAGCAACACTCTTTAACTTATCTTTCCAAAACTTTTAACTTGCACGTAAAATGGCGTCATTTCTTATACTTAATACTGATACTTAGCTGGCAAATATGATCCTCCACCACCTCCTTGAGTTTTCATCCAAATCCTTCCTATACACGAACAGCCCAAATGGTTCACTCCTTCCAGGAATGCTTCGACCATCAGCTGTGAGCCGATCCAGCAGGAACTGTTTGGTTCGGCAGCCGACGACCGTCTTGGAGCGAAGAAGTCCCTCTCGCCAGACAAGCTGAATGCCTGATGCTGTCTCAAAAAAACTTTCCTTCAGTGTTTTCGGCGAATCCAAACTAAGTTTGCGTTTCCTTCTGCGTGTCAGCAATCCAATTCCTGGGGCGATGAACTCTTAATAGTTTTTCATCACTCAACTTTCTTATTGCTGTTACTTAGCCAAACGATTAACCAATGTCCGTACAATAGCTGCAATTACCATGAACCGTTATTTTCATACACAATTCTCGAATTGTACGTCCAACAAGAGGCGCCAAACTCACTGACATCTGTCCAAATCAAAGTATACTGAACGCCCTCACCTCCATGTGGCTGTCAAATCCACCGGGTGGTCACATCGGACAAAACAGCTGTGTGTGGAATGGCACGCCATATGGCGGCAATGTGCCTCTCCAGTTGTCGCCAGTGGCATAGTTTTCTCGATGGCCAAGGTGGAGGGGCATTTCCAGATGGCTATGTCTCGAAATGTGCCGGGGTTTGGATTAATTCTATATTTCGAATATTTATATCCACAGATCTAAATATTTGGACAGAAAAAAAAATATTTTCTGCGCAACGATATCCGCACGACAGATGAAGTCCGCTGGCACTTCGAGGACATATCCATCTGGCCGGTTGCAAGGGTTCGGGATCGGAATCACTTCGATTCCCGGGCGTAGGCGTCACATTACAAGGTGTAATACTGACAAAACTCATATTAATGCGAGACTCCCGTAGAATATTTGACAGCAGGTAGAATGCATTTGCTTGTATTTTTTTTAAGTTCGTGTTTGACCGCGTAAACTCTCGGTCGATAAATTGGCCTGGACAAAACTTAATAGCAGCGGGTTCAATATTTAGATTAAGTGATATTAATTTGTGTATGTCTCATTATCGCGAGACTGATACGTAAAACTGTCCCTCAAGGGGTTGGTTAGTTGAATTAATTAGGTGAGAAAGGGTGAGTATTATGATTTGAGGATAATTGATAGGGAGGAACTATATCGTATGAAAATATCCTCTTTTCATTTGCGAAAGGTGTAATTTAGGTTATTTTGGTTTTATTGATGTTTGATCAAAAACACTTGAAAGCTAATTTTTCGATGCGCCAGAAGCGCTCAGTTATGGTCCTTTAATAGCATTTTCTTTTCATTGAACTTTAACTTGAGTAAGGTGTTTAGACAAGTTTTCTAGTAATTTCATGTTAACTTCTGGAAAATTCAGCATCGGTAGTGATGCAAGTTTTCTTTGAAATTCGTATATTATTTTTCAGCATCTGTTGTTTTGTGTGGATTTATGGTTATAGGCTTTATGGAGTGTCCACAGCTTTCCACGGTTGGAAATATATATATTTTTTTTCGTTTGGTTGCTTCTACTGCTCGTTTTCTCACAAGAGACCGCCACTTGAGCATACGTGTTTTTCATGAAAACTTTTCTAACATCTCCTTCTAGGTTTCTTTTGCTCGTAAATTGGTCCCTCTTCGATTGAGGAAAATCCATTTGACTATAAGCTTCAAGGTTAAGACCTTCATATCTTTTTTATTGATAATCACCCGTGCTTCTCTATTGATAATATTAAATACGGAGCTTATTTCTACTTCATGATTGTTCTTAACCTATGTGGGCATATTTGGGCAGTGGCTACATGCTCCTTGCTGTGACATAGCAAACATTTTCTGTTTTTGCAAGTTCCATTGCATTCAGCTGAACTGTATTTTACATATCTTTTTTGTGCCTGCAGTGACATTAACCTAATCAGGCCAACTCCTGATTTTGCCGGCTGCATTTGTTAATGGCGACTCACACTACACTTACGGTTAAAAATGAATTTTTATCACACAGTGTTAAAAGGAACGAATTCAGGGAGATATTAAAACAAAATTTGTACAGACTGAAAATTTTTTCGATGCTATCATGACCGTTTTACACACACACTTACTAATGCAAGTAAGCCGCTTAGAATGAATTGATCTCATTCCCTACTATTCTAATTGCAATCACACAATCCACGTGGCAAAGTGAACTATCAAGACCCGCTCGCGCACCGTTGAACAAGCGCAACTTAGGCTAGGTATGCTAATGCGCCGAGTGAGGGACTGGATGACTACTTGTAATGTGACGCCTGCGCCCAGGAATCGAAGTGATTCCGATCCCGAACCCTTGTAACCTGCCAGATGGATATGTCCTCGAAGTGCCAGCGGACTTCATCTGTTGTGCGGATATCGTTGTGCAGAAAATATTTTTTTTCTGTCCAAATATTTATATCCGTGGATATAAATATTCGAAATATAGAATTAATCCAACCCCGGCACATTTCGAGACATACACATCTGGAAATGCCCCTCCACCGTGGCCATCGAGAAAACTATGCCACTGGCGACATCTGAAGAAGCACATTTCCGCCATATGAAGTGCCATTCCACGCACATATGTTTTGTCCGAGGTGACAACCGAAAATTTCGACAGCACATGGAGGCGCTAAACGTCATCATAAAGTTCTTCGTGATAATATCGAAGGTATTACAAAACCAGCTATACGTCGTTTGGCGCGACGTGGTGGAGTGAAACGTATTCCCTGTTAATCTATGAAGAAACGCGTGGTGTGCTTAAGGTGTTTTTGGGAAAACGTTATTCGTGAGGCAGTGACATTCACCGGAGCAGAAAAATTAGGAAAGAGGTTAGTTTAGTTAATAACTAAATAGAAAAGGTTATTACATAAGTCAGTAGCTAGATTGCAATTGCGCTTGAAAACAAATTTTAGTGAGCGAGTGCTTCAGAGACTAATCAATTTCAGATAGCCGCTTCCGAGAAGACATTGGCAGCCGACTAAATTTACCACCGAATTAGACCTCGGATTATGTCCGGCGGAGCGAATGCAGTTTGCAACAACGAGTATCTGACGAATGAACACTTGTCCGGATTCAATAAATACAAGTGTCGACTCATTGTCGCGCAAATGTCTAATACCCGATGTGAAGCATTTCATTGGATGACACCTATTTATGTAATCAGTATTTTATTTGGTATGTACGTTCCAATTTTAGAGCGTTTGATACTGTACATGTTGTGTATCACAACTACCGTAGCCCATTGTCATTACGGTATGAGAGTCGTTCACCAAATGTGCGTACATTTTAATAGAATTTGCTTTAAAGTGACTCGGCCAGAATCACCGACGAAAAAGTAGAAAGATAGTGACAAACGTTTTCCCTAATTGATTAAGTCTAAAGTTGAATTTAAATTAACGCAGCTGAAGCTATAAAGTTAATCTCAGGCTTCAATTATATTAACTACTATATATTCTTGTCTACCTTTAGAATACCTTAATACGCATGTCATTTTAAACGATTCTTAAGTATGCGACTATTTGGAACCATGTCAATTTAGTTGCTAAGAGATTCATTTTGGCTGACCAAATTTTGTTTGCAAAAGATTTGTAAATATATATTGTAAAGTAAACAGTGGCGAATCAAGTCAAACGAACATCACAATTAGGAACAAGGATAAGAAAGGATCAGTATCTAATGAAAACTAGTCTAATTTACACGAATTTAATTTTATTACATAAACGACAAGATTTGACGATTGCATAGCTGAATAGTGAACGTGTCTAGTTTCCAAATAAATTATTGTATTTGGTAGTAACGTGGAAACAATCACATGTCGATCTATGATAATACTCTCGAATACGTTGAAATGTATATCGTGCAGAGATACTTCTGGTAAGAAGAATAACGGGAAGTTCCTTTACCGTCATGACGTTGTTAGGAACCTAGAAAATAGATAAAAATATATTATTTGTCAGCATAAATAAACAAATTGATTCGGATACTAACGTTTTGAGGCAGGCATTTCATTGATCAGCCCAGTCGTGCATTAGAATAAACGGTGATGGTCGGTTAATATTACAGTGAAGATATTTTTAGCCTTCAAGGCATACTCGTACATTTTGGTGTTGCGCTCCCAAATACTTAACAAATTCGCAAATAGATTATACTTCGGCAGTGATCTTCCAAATTTCAATATGACCTCTTGCTGAAAATATCGTTTATGAAATAATTGTTGGATAGCTCATGCATGCATTAACAATATTACATTTTTGCTCTGCATTTTGTTAAGATGTTAGCATCAATTTGAACTACTTTCACTGTTCTCTTTTATTGATAACACCTCATTAACATTTATTGAACATTTTACCATACTGACAAATAATTTGCTTCATCACGGTAGTACAAAAATATGTAACTTAATTGATTTTAAATGAATCCTACAGCAAATCGCAAATACTTTTGTCCTCTGATATGTAGTTTGTATGTTATATTCCTTCGCCTTGCCAAGGAATCGGGACTTGAATATGTAAAACAGACAATGAGTTCGGGATGTATGGGTTAGAAATCGTTGTTTTTATATAATTTAATCGTTAATAGAGTACCCACATGATTAGAAGTTCGATATTTCAGTTGGAGCTTAACTTGGCTTTGTTTGAACGGGTTTCGTCTCTAAAAATCCTCGGTGAATGTAAGCGTGTGTACGTACAAGATTAATAGATTTTTACTGCGCGCTATTTGCTACCTTTAGGATTTATCTAAATTGTGCGTTGCCACTTGCTCGATATTTATTTGACTGTTTGTATCGGTTGAAGACAGTTTTCATTGATAACTAAGTTAACAGTTGACATTTGCCCCCAAGATTGTTTATCCCAATTGTACGCTGGTCATCCGATTGAATTTTGGATATTAAATAATTTGTAAAAATTCTACTTCCTGGCATATCTTTTTGAAACTTGCGCCTGTTAATCTGCGTTTTCAGCGCAAATAGATAATTTAAATTTTGAAGACAATAGTTTTAAAATGCTTTTATGACTTAAAGCAATTTTCAATGTAATGATGTAAACTGTTTAGTTTAATAGAAAGCATAAAATAATAGGAAAATCAAAACAAAAAAAAAAAAAAAAAAAAAACAAAAAAAATACTTTGCAGATCAGCATCAGGATAGATAAAAATAGTAATATTAATGGAGGGATTGTATAGATTTTTTTTTGAACTAAATAAAAGTACCATGAATTGCTAATATAACTAACGACTTTCCTTTTCAGTGACTCTTCTTTTTCAGGGGGAACGGAGAGTGTATGGTAGGTATGTCGTCGCGAGGGTAGGGTTTCTGCAAATCCGCTGAAGTCGGTTTCGCGTCGCGCGCGGTACGCGGTACCTTTGTTTGTTTCGTCATTTCCTTAGAGTAGCTTCATTCGATTTAAGTTCGAGTAGTATATTTTTCGGTACCGCGTCGGTGAATCGGTAACGCGCCTATGGGATTTTGTAGCGTTTTTTTTGATTTGAGATCTGTGGATAGATCGCATCCAGAACTAACGTAATGTAGGTTTCTCGTTCTGGATGAGTAAATGTTGACGCGTTTAGAAAACGGGCAATTTCAGGTGACTGAAATATTGTAATTGAGCGTAATCCATTCGGAGACCCGCGACCGAAATCCTCTCCGAACTAGCTGGCCGACAAGCAGTCACCGCATGAATGGGTTACGGTGCACGGATTGGTTGACCTGTTGGTACCATCCGTTGGCACTACTCAGACTTAACGTCTAGAACCGATGAGAGGTCGGTTCCGCGTTCGAGTTGAAGGTAGAAAATCATTACATACTCGCGGGCTCAGTCTAGCACTGGAGAAAACCGAAGTGGTCATCTTGACAAAAAAGAGAATCCCTAGAGTAAGGATGATCAGTATTGGAGATATACAGATCGAATCGAAGCCAGCGGTGAAGTACCTGGGGCTACTGATCGACTCGAAGATGAGTTTCTCTGAGCAAATCAGGGCAACGGCTGAGAAGGCTGCTTCGGGAATATCGGCCCTGAGTCGACTTATGGCCAACGTAGGGGGACCCAGCCCATCAAGAAGACGCCTCTTGATGAGTGCTGTAGGGTCAGTGCTACTGTACGGAGCAGAGGTATGGGGCGACGCTCTCAGCAAGGAGGTATACCGAAAACGATTGGCACAGGTACAGAGAAGAGGAGCACTGAGAATTGCATCTTCGTATCCAACAGTCTCCGACTCGGCGGTGAGAGTGATTGCAGGCGTGATACCTGTCGCCCTCCTTGCTAGAGAGCGCCGCGCTATTTACCTGCGCCAAAACGAGGATGCGAGGGAGATGGTTGTCCGCGAGGAGAGACAACGCTCGCTCAACGATTGGCAGCAGTCTTGGAGGAATTGCACGAAGGGAAGGTGGACTGCGCGCCTCATCCCGGATTTGAGACCGTGGCTAAATCGAAGGCATGGTGAGACTGACTTCTATCTGACCCAGCTTTTGAGCGGGCACGGGTGTTTTCAGTCTTACCTGCACAAGATCGGCAAGTCACGGTCTCCCGATTGTCGGTTTTGCCCAGGAGAGGAGGACAATGCCTGTCACACATTTTTTGCGTGTACGAAATGGGCCAGGCTGCGAAGGGAACTCTACAGGGAGACGGGAGAGCTCACCCCGGATAATATAGTTGCGGTGATGCTCGAATCGGTTGACAAATGGAACCAGGTGGCACATTATGCTCGGGCAGTCCTAAAATATAAAAGGGACTCACAGCAGCCGGAGGCGCTGGGGCTGTGGGATCGCTCTTCTGGCAATTCCTCTTCCCCCCTCCCCTCCCGCTAGGAAAGGGACTCCCCAGCTTGAAGGCGCCCCACGGCGTAACAAAACGAGACCTGGCCCGAAGTAATGTGTCAAACGGTTCCAGGCTAGGTTCTCAGATTGACAGGGGAGGTGTTTAGTGGGTAGTCCAAAGGTATCCTCCATGGGAGTCCCACACTGCCAGACTCGGCGGGCATAAATGCCTTCACCTCCCTACCACAAAAAAAAAAAAAAAAGACCCGCTCACCTCTATTAGGTTTAGTTTCACCCTAACTTCCACTGCTTCTACGTATAGCTCTTCAACCTGCAACAGCTAATTTGACTACACTCTCTGAACCCTGCACCGTTCTTTCCCCATTACTACAGTCAAAACCATTTGATTTATTATTGGAACAAATATTGTCTATTGAGTTTGTAGTTTAACAAGACTATTGCTGTTCATGTTGCTGCTTTGTTCTCGCTTGTTGCTGCTACTTAAACTCATGCTCCAGCAACTTGACTTGCTTAGCCTGTGCTACCGCCAGGCATGCCAGCCTCCACGCATCGCTCACTTTATGGCAGAGCTCCACCAAACGACCACCTTGCTTCGTGCCCTGCCGCTGGTGGCGGTGCTTGGTGCTCCTCTAGCGTAGATTTTTCCATTGACATGCCAAATCACTGATGCAAAGACGACTGCTTAACGATTTGATTCAATTTTTCCCTGAAAGGAGGCTCAACTAATCTTTACTTTTTCCAGGTGCAAGCCTTGGAAAAGCTATTACTTGGGCATATGCAGCTAAGTATACAATCAAGTCTCGTTTTACAAGAACAATTGCTTGCTTTTATACATAAAGTTCAGTCATCAATACTGTTTCTCAAGCAAAATAACGAATATCGTTAATTAGCTCACTAATGAGAATGAGCTTATCCGGAGAAGCCTTAAAAATACTATCGCTGCCATCTCTCTGTGGCTGGCTGAATTACGAAATACAAGCTTCTACTTGCTTCGTAATTTACACATGCATACGAGATCAAAACAGAACTCATTGGCAGTGGTGGTGGTTTTAAAGGCAATTTAAGAAAAAGCTGCATTGACAATTCAAAAAAATTTAAAAAAGGTGAATATTTTTACGTCACCCCACAGGATTAATTACCGAATAAGTTGGAAAGGAAGTAAAAAAAATCAATTTGTTGAACAACCTTGACAAGAATGTCCATTTATTGAAACAGGGAAAACTAATAGCCAGCTTTGCTATAGAAAAATAGCCAGCTTTGCTATAGAATTTGGCTTAGAATAGCCCAGTCATATTAGGGCTTTCACCTCGGAATGAAAGATAATAAGCTGCAAATTGGTATGAACCTTTGTTTTGTCATTCTAAATGTTGTCTCAAAAGTCACAATCGTTATCGTGTTCGCGTCTCAAGATATTCAAGGTCAAAGGTCACAAAAATCGGTTTTTCGCGAATATCTGGCTTCCTATCGGTTAAATGAGATTTGCATTTATTATAAAAGTTGTAGGCTATAAAATTCCCTACAACTTTTGTTTAAACTTTTTTTTCATACGACCAACCGTTTTGAAGGTAGAGCGCGAAGAGTGCACATCGCACAGTCATATACGGCCTAATGCAAGGTCAAGCGTGAGTTATGGTTATCAGTACGTTATAAAGTCAATTATTTACTTGGAAATTATAATTATTAAACAATGCCTATTATTTATGTACTAACTATTAATTATTTATATTTAATTAAAGTAAGTAACTTGATTATTTATATATAATTATTCATATTTAACTATTTAAGTATAAAACATTATTAATTCTGGATTATATATTTTAGTTTTATTTTAAGTTAAAATGATAGTAAGAGTATATATTTTACACATATTTTTATTTATTATTAAATACGGCATAATATACATTTATCAAAATGTGAGTTCAAATATCAAAAGTATCTTTGTTGATTTTAATTGTAATGAAATTGGAAATGGAAGCTAATTATCTTCTTCTTGTTCGTCGTCTTCTTCTTCTTGTCGCTCAAAAATGTTCGATTCATTGTCATCATCCTCATTATCTGTCATGTTCATCTCCAAACCTTCCAGAATATCGGGATCATATGTATTTTCTTCATCGGGATTACTTGGATACAGTGAAGCGTTGAGGCAAGCTTGTCCGTTGCACTGGCCGCAAGCTAAAGAACATTGTAGCCCTGATTTTCTGCATCCACAGCGGGAACCACAACCATTTTTGCAATTGCAAAATATTACGTTTAGTAGTTCGGCTGGTCTGGAGGTAATAACGTTCGTATGGGCTCCAGGATTTCATTTTCAAGCATCCAGCCCCATTCTTTAGGTTCTAAGTCCTTCCCTAACCACGTTTGAATCTGGTAGTAGACACGTTTTATGTGTTGATGAGCTGCTACACTTGTTGGTGGAAGTGTTGACAGTTGTACAGGTTTATTTAGTTTTGTAAATTTGATGAATTGCGTGTAGCGGAAATGATCAATGTTGTCCTCAGATTTTGGAGCATTATATAATGCCAACAAGATGCGCACTCCATTTTCTAATAATGTTTGTTTTGGGCAGTTTTCTTGTTGAAATACTTCCACCAGTTTATCTAAATCAGGAATTTTTTCCAATGCTCTAGTAACAGTTTTTTTTCCTTTTTTAAATAGCGCAGAAGTCGTGTCACAGCCACTGAATGCGTGTAAAAATAAAATGTGCTTTTTAGTACGAGGATATTGGTCAAAACTTTTAGTAGAATATATTTGTGTTTTGACATTGCCTTTGCCAACTTTTTTCAAAAAAATTTCCTGATGATGTGACTGAGTACGTCCAATTAAAATAACGAGCAAATCGATATCTTCTCCTATGATGACAGCAGTCTTTTGATGTTCTGATAAGGCAATAGCTGTGTCAATGATGAGTTAAATATGAATAATTATATATAAATAATCAAGTTACTTACTTTAATTAAATATAAATAATTAATAGTTAGTACATAAATAATAGGCATTGTTTAATAATTATAATTTCCAAGTAAATAATTGACTTTATAACGTACTGATAACCATAACTCACGCTTGACCTTGCATTAGGCCGTATATGACTGTACGATGTGCACTCTTCGCGCTCTACCTTCAAAACGGTTGGTCGTATGAAAAAAAAGTTTAAACAAAAGTTGTAGGGAATTTTATAGCCTACAACTTTTATAATAAATGCAAATCTCATTTAACCGATAGGAAGCCAGATATTCGCGAAAAACCGATTTTTGTGACCTTTGACCTTGAATATCTTGAGACGCGAACACGATAACGATTGTGACTTTTGAGACAACATTTAGAATGACAAAACAAAGGTTCATACCAATTTGCAGCTTATTATCTTTCATTCCGAGGTTGACCCCTTTTTTACCTAATATGACTGGGCTAAAATTGAATCTTGTGCGTATTCGTGCATGTTACGTGGAATCTCCTTAAATGTTGCTGATAGAATGACAATTCTTCCCATTTTATTGACATTACCATCATTGATTACGGCACCTCGTAAATAAATATACCCGTCGTAGTCGTTCCCTTTAAATTTTTTTATACATATTGACAGTGTACTGGCAAAATAATTGCCGATAATTCAATAAATGATTGTCAATGTCTTGTGGAAATTGGTATGAATGGTAGTTCATGGTGCTCACTTTTTTTGTTCGTTTCCGCATCTATAACATGATTCATGTATCTGTGAGAAATAGTGTTGGATTTTGTAAACGAATAATTTAATTTACGTGTAATTGGATCTCCGAGATAAATGTTAAAGTGATAACCATCTTCTTGACGACATAATTTTACTAATACTGCAATGCATCAATTGATCGATTTGTTTCTGATACGCGTTGAATCTTATAATTTCTCTAATGCATTATTCAAACTATTCTCCAACAATAACAATTTCAACTTCCTCAATTTGTGGTGAATTGCATCATCTTTTGTGCTCCGCAGTTAGTATTTTGTTAACTCTTATTACTACTGGTATTTTAAAATCAACCAAAGGAATGCCATCAAGTGCAGTTATGAACAATCAAATCAATTCGTTGTGCTGATGAAACACTCCCTGCAATATTCAATGATGTTTCGTTTTCTTCATTCAAATTTCCCGTAAAATAAATTTGAAGAAATTTATGATTTACATCTGGTGATGGCCAGCATGATGATAAATTTGACCTTAGATTTTGAATAAAGGTATGTAACATAATTATCTCTGATGATATTGGCAGCGCCGAACAATGTCATTTGAAAACATGTATTGCATTTGTCAATATTGGTCAACAAATATTTTGATTCTTGCGTTTCACCTGAAAGCAATGTTAATAGTGGGTGATGAATGTAGTTCTGACAATTTAACTTTTCCGCTAGAAAAACACATTTCTGGTGTTTCAGTTTGAAATTTCAATGCATTACAATGCGTACTGTTATAATTTGTGACTTAGTTCTAGAGAGGGATCCAGGACTCGGCAATCTGGCAACCAGTCCATCAACTGTTGGAATGACAAGTTTCTATCCAGAAACCACCACAAGATGTTGTGGCTTCATTTCATGTTTGTCGTCGGCAAACGCTATTGAGTTTCTCTCATCCGCAGGTTCATATATTGTTCTTAGTGTGGAGTCGTGTTCATGCGAAGCAAATAAAAGTAATTGAAAAGGCCTTAGTAGCCATATTATTTTGAATCAATGCACCTTTAACTCTACTTTTTGCGGAAGATTCTAGTAACGGAAGAGTGATGAAAGTTATTTAAAGGTGATTTCCACCCCAGGTTGTATCGTGGCTTTGGGATCAGCCGTCATATTTTGTCTCGACGATGGTACATTTTGACTGTGAATTTCCTCAATGTGACTAAAAGCTAAGGCTTTAATTTAGGTGATGTCACTGAGTGGCCATTTGAAGTGAAGAGATAAATTCAAAGTCCGCAAAGGACTGCAGCGATGGTCTGCTGCCTCGGCAGAAGAAGATGTAAGTATCCGCCGAGAATGCCCTTGCCTGGGGACGCGTAAATGCGCTGGCAGTCTAGCGTTGCGGTGTCGTGGGGAGGGTTCATTCCCCCAGCAGAAGGACCCACTACAAAAGAATTTCGCATTCACGAATTTCTGGGGTTGAAAAAGCAAGGCGACCGAAGTCGCAAAAATTGTAGGTAACCATACCGAGGGGAATGGACTTGTTGAGAGAACAAGTGAAACAAGTTAAAGGGGGCGAAATTAGGGTAACTTCATCTTTACCCGAAGAGGCTCATGGCCCACAAATAAGAGAGCGGTAATCAGGTGGTGATGGAGCCTCTGCGCACCCGCCCAACCGGATCAAAATTCATATATGTTGTAGTAGCCAGGCATTTCTCTTCTGCGTGGAAAGCTCATACAACCTAACTTGCATGAGCCTTCCCATCAGAGGAGAAGTACCCCGGTGACCAATTTATGTCATAGAGCTATGCAATTCGATTACATGACCCTATGCCATAAAGATGTACCTTGCTCGGGCCACACAAACCACGAAGTCACTTGAAACAAAAAGAGGTTAGTTAATGTTAGTTAATGCGTGGAGAGCATACCATCGTACCGGGTCCTACACCCGGTCAAGGAAGACAAAATAGAAAGACCGAAGGGTGAGTTTAATTAATTCATATTGTATTAAGTTTATGCATGAATACTATTATTACAATAGCACAATATTATTCTTATTACCAAGATGCCAATCAAACTAGCTTCTCTAGAAAATGCAAGAAATTAATCAAATAATATTACTATTAATTTAGTTTAGTGCTTATTAACTTTTTCTTGGAAAGAGACCACAATAATGTACTTCGCTTTTGTTGTTTGAATTCCAATATATATAAATGGTTATCAAAACAAATATTTAATAAACAATTATAACAAAATAAGAAACTAAAAGGGTACTTCCCCACATGGTCCGTCGAGCGCTCGATGACGATGCAGGTTTCAAATTGATCATTGCCATATAATTCAAATAGAGGTACAAGTTTAGAACCCGATAAAGCAATACAATTTTAAGACACTACTAATAATGCACACTTATAGCCCGCATAACTATATACTTTCATGCTAGATACTATTTTCACGGTAAAGAAATCTATTTTAACTAGTTATCCCTAAAGTTAATTTTTCCTTAGCATAACTGATCTTTGCAATGTATTCTGCATTTGGGAAACTGTCCTGCTGATCTACTGATTTGACTGGTAAACAAATCATCGGAATCACATGAGATATAGTATTTCCATCGTTGCTGGTAAATAATAAAGTTTTTGATATTTCATCAAATTCAAAATCCCAACTTGTAGACCCGAAGTGATGGCGTCGTTTAAAAATTAAATCCGTTTTGACATCCCAAATGCAAACATATGAATCTTCTTCAGCTGATATATAGAAAGGTTTATCAGGATTTTCCACAAATTTGCCTTGAAACCCTTGCGTTATTGCCGTAAACATAGCGAACATGCAAATTTTGTGCTGTTTCGAAGTTTGAAAAGGTATTTTTTTTCTTTTCATTGATCTTCCAAAACCGTATATAATCTCACTGATCTATCATCTGCGAAAACCGTCGTCTCAAAAAGTGTTATCCCCACTATTTTTGAGCAATATATTGTCGTTTTGTCTACGTATGAGGATCGCCCCTCTAATATTATACTCTTCCAACTCCGACAACCATGGGAGTCCCACACTGCCAGACTCGGCGGGCGTAAATGCCTTCACCTCCCTACCACAAAAAAAAAAACTCCGACAACCTCAATTTCAACGCTACACTATGTCCGGTAATAAATAATATTTCCAGCGTGCTTGCATTGGATAGTTTGTCACTACTTATCCAATCTAATATTTTGCTTTTGCATACAAGTCTCTAACTGTTCTAATATCATACACTCTCGTTCTCCATACACTAATATGAAAGAGTCCGCAACATCTAAGCCATGTATCTTGTTTTTAAGTTTCCATTCTAGAACTGTACCGGTACTATTTCTTCCCCAAAAGCGCTCTAACTCATTACCAACACCTACTATTACGCTGCTTCTCGACAGAAGTTTTATTGCAATTTTAAGCACTTTTTATTATAGGTTCAATTGAGTACCGGATGGATGCGTGGACGAGCCGATTGAAAACTTGAACACACGCGCTGTTCCTTAGCAATTCCAAACGAAGTCAAAAGCCAACAACCAAACTATTAGACTCACAGCGTTGAATTGTTACCAATCAAATCCTAACTGTTGCGTTTAGACAAATAAAACGCTTTCACCAGATTCACTGGAAAACGAAAATCATATTGCTTTTCGCCGAGCTTCTCGCGATAACCCCTTCTTCAAGAATTCACCGCGAATATGTAAGTCGATATAATATTCACGTTTTTTCTTGAATCACAAATAGAGTGAATGGATTCGCGACAACACAAATTCACATTCAGGCTCGAATTTGAAACCATGCAAACTGCACCATGATTAAATGAGTTGGCACAAGAGTAAGAACACTCATCCACTCTCCCCAATCGCGAAGTCTTCTTTCTACTTTCGCAAGATTTGCACCAGGCTACGACACACGTCCCGTGCAAGAACTCTCGTCGTTTTGTACGTAAGTCGAGCACACGAAAAGGTGACAAGCAATTTCAATTACGATGGCCAAGTGAATTAGGCTACTTTCAAAGAATTTAAACTTGGTTTTCTCGCGAAATGCCACTATTTTCTTTGCCTGCACGGTTTTTGCGACGTGCGCAATGCGTGGCGTTCTCCCCGAGACTCCCGTTCTGTTCGATGGAACACTTTCATTCCCTGCTCGATACAAACTCACCCAAATGTATAGAGGCAGGTTGTTAAGCTGAGAACGACGATGCCGACGAGCATGATTGCTGTGTAGGATGCAATAGCATACCATGACTCTGTAGATCTGGATGCTGTTGATGTTGTTGTAGCTGTTGTTGATGTTGAATTGGACCGAACATTTTCATTATGTGATCAATACAAACTGCACACAAATGTATAGAGGCAGGTTGTTGAGCTTAAATGATTTGTGCGACGCGCCTGAATGTAAATGTATATTTTGTATGTCTAGGATTACAATGAGCTGGGTGAGAGAATGTGTGTTTTACATACTTTCAAGTCATACTAGGATTTTCAAGATGGAAATGGTGTGCTGGTTGTGTAGTGAATAAGTAGATCTGGTCTATATTATGCATGAATTTTCTTTAACCCTTTGCCTGCGCCGAATTCGAATCGAGCGTTTTTACTTATATTGAATATATAAAATATTATATATATAAATTTGACATAAAAATAACATTTAAATATTATATAAAATTATTAAATAATTTAAATATAAAATAATAAATTTAAACGTTTTTTTTTTATAGTAACTGCTCTATTACTACACATTCTTCCACCTGATGTTCTGTTACCTTTTAGGAGAAAATCGTAATCCTGAGCTGGAGATTGTAGAGATCAGACGTGAGTGCCAGTGAAGAGTTTGTGGGTGAGATTTAATTGCTTTATTTGAGGTTTAGGGTCATTTCGAGTGAGGTGGCCGTATTCATCATCCGTGGAAGTGAGGTTAGTTATTGCCTGGTGTCAGTGAATTTCAGTCAATTTGAATTGATTCGTCTCCATTTATTCATTTGCACTACGCTGCTTACATAAACCTTGTAGCAAATCATTCTCTCGAGGCAAGTGGATATCATCGGTTTGCTACCGCTACCCCAACTATTGCTAGCAGCTGCCTCTAGCCACAACATTGTTCCACAGATACCCACACACACCATTCACCATTATCACAATGTGTGCGAGCCAAATATTTTCTAGGAAGCAAACAGAATGGAGACCGAGGTAATTATATTTGTAGAACTTGAGGGTAAGGACAACCTGTTCGCATATTTTGCTTAGTTTCATTTTTGTGTGCATTACAAGTGGTGACCAAAAAATGGAGTAGCCATCGATTTTCTACTAAAGGAAGCAGAACTGTTCAATCCAAACAAGGACAAACTTATCGATGGCAAGACAAGGGATGCGTGAAAAAAAATGTTTTTGCTGTGTCTAAGTAAAGGAGCTATTCCAGTAGCTCACATACCTATTATGGCTTGCGTTTATCTGTTGAGAGTATTTATTGCTTTTTGAAACACACGTTCCATAACTCATTTTTTTAAAGGAATACATGATACTACAGATAAATAATGCTTTACGAAAATCCTTGGAAGATTCCTTATTATTCCATTAGCATTGTATGCTCTTAATATTGCAAGAATTTTCTATTTCTATCTGTTTCGCTTCCTCTAATCAGCGAAACCCTGCGTAACATATACATATGATTTTGGCTTATATGCTTAAGTTCTATGATTATTGGCTCTCATGGAAATAATCCACACAATCCTTTTGAAAATACTTTAAAAGTCAAGAGCACTTATAATGAAGACTAGTTATATTTGGTTGTGCATACGTATAGAAGAGTGATTTCCTTGATACAATTGCAGAATCAACGCCGCTAAGACCTTTTTTATGGTACAATAACATACATTAATTTCAATTGATTTGTTGATATTAGTTTTCAAAGTTTTAAAGGGAAATGCTTCCAAAGATCAAGGGAAAATTCGAATAGTCTTAAGCATAATTTAAAAAAGGAAAACAAAAAGTGTCAGATAATGACATAAAAATTGTTCAGGCTTAATTTCATGTTAAAAGTCAAAGCTATTAAATGATTTCATTTACAAATCTTTAAAAAGAGTGCTTTAAAGCTTGCCTAGATATAAAAAAGGTATGGGAAATATAATGAATTACTTCCATGCCTTCTACTGCCAATTAGATAGTTCCAAATAGATCATTTGAATATTAAATTTATTTCCAAGTATGTTCTTCAATTTTTAAATTTTGAATGTTTAGACGAACATTGAAATATTTATTCTCCATGTTAGAGAAAATGCACATTATAATTTTTTTATTTAAGTAGTTGTACAAACTTTCCATAATTAAATATAATTGAACATTTCGAAGCTGAAATTTAATACATTAAATGAAACAAAAATATCTTGCACGTAGCCATCACATAATTTATAGTTACATTTCAAAACTTAGTAGAGAAACAACGTTTATATTAATCTTAAATACTTTGTTTTAAAAATATAACGTATGCAAGATTTTTTCTTTCCAGTATAAGACGATGAAAAAGAATATACAAACCGAAGTAAAAAAAAAGAATGCAAATAGCATGAATCCTTATCATGTTTCATAAATATTTAATGTAATGTAATGTCTATCATGCCTGGCTTAAGAAACAATAGCCAGCATGAATTAGTTTTAATAAAATTATTTATAAGGTTGGCAATATAAAAATTGAGAAAGAAAAAAATTTATGAATATAAAAAATCTGCACCTCATTGTTAAGTAGATTAAAATGCGTTTACGTAGTGAAGAAAATGAAATTTAAAATACATAGTGCAAAAAACTAAGGGATGGAGATGAAACATTTTGAAAATAAGTAAAAAACCATGTGATTGAATCAGTAGCAACTGAAAAGTATATTTGATGGAACAAATTTTAGAGAATACGAAATACTATTCAGCCCAAATAAAATTATTATCACATGAATGAATTGCTTAACATAAAAAAAATCTTTTCTTTTCAATTAATAGCCGTTCTATCCAGGAGGTAGTGAGGATGGGAGGTGAGTATGCCACCGAGGGAGTAAGGTTTTAGTAATCCGCGACTGATCCATTCGGTTGTTCAGTTCGGTGTGCGGTGCCGTAGTTTGCCTTTGTGTTTTTATTTAGAGTAGATTGATTCGGTTTTTGAATTCGAGTAAAGTATTTCTGGCACCACGTCGATGAATAATCTGGAACGCGTGGATTTCGATTGAGGCTGTCTCTTTCTTGTTTCTCTTTTTTGGACCAGACGTATGGTCTAAAAGAGATAAAAATGCAGTAAAGTAGAGTATAATCGCTTTGTTGGAAGTATTTTGATGCGTTTTAAATCAGGCATTTGGATCAATGGCTGAAAATTTGTATTTGGACTTAGACCATCTCGGAAAACGTGCGATCGAAATTCCTCTCTGAAGTAGCTAGTCTCCAATAGCCACCTCGGGTAGACTAAGGGTGTCCGGACTTACGTCATGTTTTTTGCTCAACTTAATTCAACATTTCTTTGTTTCAGTGTATGACAAATTCAAACATAGAGAGGTACACAATTGAGCAGCGCATTAAGGTTGTTGAAGCCTTTTACGAAAATGGGCGTTCAAATCAAAATGTCGTGCACTTCATGATTTTTTGGTCAGCATAATCGACCAAATGTGTCCACAATCGGGAGCACTGTGCACAAATTTCAGCAAACCGGGTCTGTAAGAAATGTGAAATCACCTGTGCATGCTCGCTTAGTTCATTCTGCGGCAAATATTGCTTTTGTTCGTGATAGTGTGGCAGAGGAGCCGTCAACATTGACTCGTTGTCGTACCCAACAACAAAATAATGTGAACTAATCCTTTTCACGAACATCTAGTCCAAAAATCATGATCAGCTTTCAAAGGTAAAAAAAATTTCAATAAAATACGACGCATTCAAAAAAAAATCTGAGTAACTATCACTTCAGTATCTCCCCGATACGGTCAAAAATGTCCTAAGATACTGAGCTCATAAAAGCAGAACTATAGGCCCACACTGTAATCAGTGCTCATTAAACGCTCCCTTAGTCTTTTCTTAAATACCAAAAATGAGTTTGCTTTCTTAACCATTTCTGGTTGATTGTTATATATACGCAGAGCATTATTCGTTGCATCGTTCTTTAGACGATCTGTTCTGGCAAAATGTATAACGAATTGATCTGCATTCCTCGCATTATATGGGTTCATCTGTGATACCTTAATTAATGGTGTTCGTTTCGATCCATTCGTTTTTAAATTTATGTAGATAAACTTAGCTTTCTCCATTACAATGATTTGACTAAAGGCTAATGATTTTGCTAATTGGTAAACCAAACTAGTTTGAGGAAGCGTTGGCAATTTCAGAATGTTTTTATACGCTTTGGTCAGCAGCCTGGATATACTATTTAAATGTTGCTTTGCTGATTGACTCCAAATAAGTACTCCATAATGTGATTTCGTCAGGACAAATGCATTTAGAACAAGTTTCTTGGTGTGCATTGGAAAAGACTCATATCTTCTTAACAAGCCTATTATTGGGGCCAGTTGCCTCCTTAAGCTATTTATGTGTGGCAACCAGGTCATACGATGGTCTATGATAAGACCAAGATATTTCATTTCTAGTACTCTTTTCAATTTTTCGCCGTTAATTTTTAGTTCGACATCTTTGTCTCCTTTATTCTTTTGCTTAAAAACAATATATTTTGTCTTTGTAGTGTTCAATACTAGTTTGTTTTCAATTAACTACTGATGGAATTTTCCTAGATCCACGTTGATAGTGTTCTCAATGGCGGTTTTGTCTCGTCCTGAATAAAGTAGAACTGTTTCATCAGCATATAACGTGTGATATCCCGTCAGCCCACATGTATTTAGGTTATTTGTGTATAGCAAGAAAAAAGTTGGGCCAAGTATTGAGCCTTGGAGAACTCTTGTTTTGTAGGTGCTCGATCGTTCAGGAAATTGTTGATTTAAGTTATCTGTGATCTTTCCTCCAAGTAACTCTTAAACAACTGCTTAGGACTACCCTGAATACCATACGATTCAAGTTTACGAAGCAAGAGGTCCTGATCAACTGTATCAAATGCTTTTTTCAAATCCACAAAAACTGCGATAACATAATCACCTCTGTCAAGTCCTAGATTGATGAAACGTGTGACAGAATGTAGGGCATCCAAAGTACTCTTGTTCTTTTGAAAACTAAACTGATGTTGGCTTACGATAGAGTATTCAACTAAGAATGATGTCAATCGATTGTTTAGTATTTTTTCAAATATCTTACTAAATAACGTCAGCAGCGCAATCGGTCGAGATGATCACCACTCTTATATATAGGAACTATTTTTGCAAGTTTTTCTTCTTTCGGAAATGACCCATTCCTAATATGCACGCTTATGAAATTTACCATAAGCTCGACTGTGTCCTTCTTCATTATACTAATCTCATTCATCGTGATGCTATCGATGCCTGGCGCCGTATTCTTTTTCAATTCATTGATTACATTTAAGATTTCCCTTTTATTTGTATGATGAATGTGAAGGATGGAACTTATTGAGATACTTGCAGTATTCAAATTGCTTGCTGAACTGGCAACGATTTCTTTAGTGATTCTCCACCAATTGTTGAAAAAAAGTTATTTAATGAGTTCACCCCGTCGCGTGGGTGGACACGATGTATTAGAGGGCCCATCAGGTTTCAGTTGAAAGTTTTGTGATATACCCTGGGTTGAAGAGTTATCCTTTACCTCATTTATTATTTTCCATATTTCATGGGAGTTGTCAGCCGCTGTTTCCATTCTTCTTGAGAAATATGAGAATTTTGCCTCTTTCACCAGTCGTTTCGATTCTTTTTCGCTTGCATATATAAAAACTTGAAAGCCTGGTTTCCATTGTTCTTCCTATAGTCCATGTATGCCTTCCTTTTTTTTAATACTTGCATCAATTACTTTATTCGTTATCCAACTCCGTTGTCGACACCTGATTTTTTTCTCAATTGTAGAGCTTTGCTTTGCAGATGTGATGATATTTTTGAGTTCAATAATACTATTTTTTCCGCTTTTTCAGTAATTCTCGTGTTTAATTCGTATTGATAATTCTTTCCGCATCATATGAGAACTATCTCATTCAGCTTATTTGGCTTTATTTTATTTTCAACGTTTAAATTCGTAAACTTTGCTAAAGCAAATCATCCCAGCATATTAATTTAATCCTTCATGAAATTCTTAGTATGGTTGGTTTGTATATATTAACAAATAAATTATTATAAAAAATAACAGTATAATTGTACACTCTATGAATTTTTTGACTTTTAGATGGCGCTTTCCCCAATTTAAAATTTCTACTCTTGTATCATCCATACAACTCGCTACTTCACTGAAATCCGTTTTGTTTCTTTCTACGCGACGGATAGCTGTCGTTTATCGTCGTCGCTAGTGTCGATTTTATTGTGTCGTGCGTGTTAAAAAATAAGTCTTGCTCTTGGATCTTGTCAATTTTCAAATTGGATTTAAAGTGCAAAACTTCGTTTGCCGTTAATCCATCAACGTAAGTACATATAGTTCCAAATAAAGATAGCTCGTCCTCTAGAAAATTGGCAAGACGCGAACGTAAACGTCTGGAAATTGTGCAAGAATCTCGACATCGACCCGTTTCTTTCTCTCCGTTTGTGCAATATTTTCAAGATGGCCGGACGACTCCGTCTGAGAAAAGTCGGTTTACGCAATTTTTGTGTATTAAATGCGCGGATTAATGTTCAATGCGGATTTATTGAAAAGTCGTCCAACCTTCGGTAGCGGCTGTTCGATATCTGAATAAGATCAAGTGGGAAAATTGCGGGCAATATTGTGCTTCTGGCCTTGATGTACAACGGCGGTTGAAAATTCAATGTTTGATGGACGTTGATATTGGTTGGGGAAGAGATCTAGTGCTCTGCTATTTTGTATGACGCATAGCCAGCTGAATGGACTGGATTTGGTGTGGAGTTTTCGAGTTTTGTCGTCGGTGGACTAATCAAGTTGAGGCCAATCGATTTTTCCCTGATTTTGACTTTTCACACGAATCCAGAGGCTGTCCTGTCTGTGATGAAGTGCTTCTGTGCGCCTGAACGAGAAAATTGGTGGGCAATTGAGATTTGAATGGGCGAAAAGGCGACGCAAGCAAGTGCCAACACATGCGCACATATGTGTCGCTTCTTCGAGTTGCTGTTGACGCGGACACGGGACTCCCCAAGCCAAGAAGAGACTCCCTAACGATGCGGATTTGCGTTTGAAGTTACTTTTTGTGTCGTTCTTTTTTCCGACTCCTCCGGTCTGGGATCATAGGTCATATCATAATGTTCTGTTATCGCGGAAGACGTGGTCGTGGTAGTGCTTCTTAGTTTGCGAATTTGTCCGTGTCCGGTTGGTGATTTCATTTGAACCACTCGGGTGATGATTTGCTTGTCGCCGTCGTCATTCATACGAAAATAAATCAATCAGCTGTTCGCCAGACGACGTATCTTCAAATCTCACCATTCGCGATATGTTTCGGAGCGCTTAGCCGTGAGAATTAGATGTTCGCTGCTGCCCGGTCCGTGGTGCCCTCGATGACGTACAAGTTCAATAGTCGATGTCATCTGGTCCAAGTGTAAGGCCACGATCGATTTTATTTACTTGGTGTGTTTCGCTCAGTGAATTAGAAGCTCCGAAATACAAAGCTAAGCAACCCAATTTGCTTGCTATTCATTCTACAATTCTAGAATGCATTCAACACGGCAGAACAGACCGCCCTGTCTAATGTTAATTTATTAAGCTGTGCATCACCTTTGCCCTATTTCAGGTGGAAATTCTCGTTCTATCATTAATTTAGCTGTCTCATCCCGTTATATTGCTGCTATTTCGTGTTCAGTGCTCATGAAGTGCCTCTTTGGCATGTTCGTCTATTGTCATCATTCTCGAGTTTGCTTTTTGGTTTCATTGAATTGCATAATGCCAGCCGTAATAGAGAGTACCTTGTGAATAATATGCTGTTGGGTGCTCGCGAGTTTCGGGCTCGGAACATTCGAATGGAATTGCTTGTTTTGGCTCGGTACGGCCCAGCCCTGCAGACAGCAACAGAGCACTATAAGCCCCATCCAGCTGTGTTCTGCCATTCCACCAATCTTCCATGTCCATCAATCTCTTCGTGTCCAATTCTTGTGCATCGTTCGCATTGGGTCAAAATATGTTGTTTGACAACTTGAGCTTGACGAAGTAGGTTGTGGTCCCTTTGTGTAGATTTCGCGATATTATCGCTGATTTGATTGCAACGAAAACTCCCGGGTTTTGCCCATTTTTCATTTAAATTTCACTTCTTTCAAATACAGTATGTGTTGCAGATGTTTTGATAGTAGCTTTAAGTTGTATTTATTTTTCATATGAGTTTAAAAGTTTTAAGTCTTAAATTTTGCATTCGTAGGAGCAAACAGAAAAAGAATTAAAATAATCTTGGAATGCATAATATTAAAGTAGCTGCGTTTGAAACCTCAAGTCATAAAGTTCTAAATGTACTAATGTAGGATTATTGTTTGAATAAAACCAGAAAGATACCCTCAAGCATTCAAATAACTAAAAAAGACGAAAGGCAAATTAACATAATACACCTTGTTCTTGATTCCGTGTAGCTTGACTTCATCACAATTGCATATCACTTTCTTTTCTTTAACCAGCCGTTAACCGTTTTTGAACACGCGCGGAAAGTTTAAAATCATAATGAAATTTAGTTTTCCTTCTTTTCTTTTTTTTGAAAGAGCTCGAATTTCGCCAGGGAATGGTGATTTTCAGGATGACAAATCCGTATTTCTCACCCATTTTTAAAATCCATAGGGCATTGTATGCAAAAACGTGTTTCCGATTAAACGACTACGTCCTGCTTACTATCTTGACCCGAATCTTCCACTCCAGAATTTACTATAATTTCGTCAACATCGGATTCCATACGACAAGCAGTCCGCGTAGTGTATTGGTTAGAGCACTTATCCTGTAAGCCAAAGCTCTCTGGTTCGGCTCTCGTTAGCAGCAACGAGATTTAGTTCGAGTGATTCTTCGGATGAACTGTAAAGCTGTTCAGTTATGAGACGTAATGTTTTAAAAATCAGAACGTATTGCAGCTGGGTGGACGGACAAACAGCCAAAGCGTGTACTGACTATCACCTTGTGGAGTGCCGACACATTCGATCATGATAATGAGATAGTCTATCTCTAAGCGAAGGCCCGAAAGGGGCTGTAGTGCAAAAAAAAACATTTTATTAGTGCCGTGCCTGGCTATGTCGCGAACAAAACCAAATTACCCATCTTTTATTGCAGGAAGCAAAAGGGACCGCTCGCCGTCTCCTCTCTCTGAGACAGATCATCTTTTCATGTGGATATGAGCGTTTGCTCTCATTCTCTGAAATATTCCCGCCCTGCTCTGAAGTCTTGGCTTCTGATTTAACTGCATGGATCAGTACCAAATCCGACTTAATATAAAAGCCATATGGCAGCAATTTAGAGAAGCTCCCGTGAGCTGAAAGGTACTTCGGCATGGCGTAATATATACTATGTTTCGTATGAAAAAAGTACAAAACGCATCCCTTGCATTCTTAAAATTTACCTTGCACTTTCCACTGTACTTCTACATTTTTTAAGGCGGTTAACATTTACCTTACAGTTTCCACTGTACTCCCACACTTTATAAGCCGGTTAAATGGAGCTCAAATTCTGCACCTTCCACAGAAAGCTAAGCTTTGAAAAGTAAACAAATTCCTATTCAATCACTGTGGAAAGCAATAAATAATAAAAGTTAAAAGTGAGTAAGAACTGAAATAATTTTCACTTCACATGGAGCGCTACGCGGACCATCTGGATTTCACTGTAGAAATCCGCCTCAAAACGGTACAAAATCTCGAATTTCCGTTGACACCTCCACAATTCTTTATATTCTTTTTCGTAGCACTGCAGCCCCTCTCGGGCCTTAGCTTCCTGCGAATACCGCCTCCAATTGTCTCGGTCCATTGACCGCATCCTCCAAATCCGAAATCCGAGCAGCAATGAACTGTCTTCGTCGACCAAGTCAGACCAGCGCTTCCTCGGTTTCCCCACTGATCTCCGCCTTCATTCTCCCAACCCCCTTGATTCTCCCAACGATACCTTTTTGGGTAACCGCTGTTCGTCCATACGATTCACGTGGCCAGCCCATTGCAGCTCCAGCAGTCTTACAATCATTGATACCTCCGGCTCGCCAAAAATTTCATACAGCTCATGGTTGTATCGAATTCGACATTGGTTCCCTAAGGACCCGTCGCTCAAAGGCGTTCAATATATTTGCGGATGCTTGGATTAGGGTCCATGTTTCACACCCATAGCATAAAACAGGTGCTATCACAGATTTGTATACTTGGAGCTTTATTTCCCTGTGTATGCAGCTGGTCTTCAAGGTCGTCAAAACTGAATAAAATATTTTATTTGCGAGCTGTATTCTTCGGCGTATTTCGTCTCTTTCATTACCCCTTTTCGTTATTTTGGCACCTAAATACACAATTTCGCCATTGGTCCCCGTCTAGCTTCGCTCCAATATATTTGCGGATGCTTCGGTTAGGGTCCATCTTTCATACCCATAGCATAGCACAGATCTTATCACATGTTTGTATATTTAGAGCTTTGTTTTCCTGTGTATGCAGCCTGTCTTCAAGATCGTCAAAACTGAATAAAATATTTATTTGCTAACTGGATTCTTCGGCGTATTTTGTTTCTTTCATTGCTGGTTTTCTTTATTTTGGCGCCTAAATGCACAAATTCACTCACATTTTCGATACTATATTCGCCAAGTCAGATATTTTGTGTATTTGTGGCATTTTTCCTCGAGTGCGTCATGAGCTTTGTTTTATTATCATTGATTTGTAGCCCTACTAGTTTTGTTTCGCTGTCGAGCTTCAAGAAGAGTTCTTTGGCAATTGTTAATGACCGTGACAAAATGTTGATGTCGCCCGTTTAGGCTACTACTTGGCTCGACTTGTATAGTAATGTACCACGTGTATCGACCGGTAACTTTCTTATGACGTATTGCAGAGCCAAATTGAAAAGCAATGGACCAAGCCCATTACCCTCCTTCAGTCCGATATTTGTGGCAAAGGCATCGATGAGTTGGTTATTGATGCAGACTGGGAGGTCGTCGACGTCATTCTCGTTTTGGTAAGACGGACTAATTTCGCTGGTATGCCAAAGCAAAATATTATTTGGTGCAGATCAATACTATCGTATGCTTGCTTAAAGCCAACGACAATTTGGTGTACGTCTTTGTTAAATTCCCAGCATTTTTCAAGTACCTGCTTGACAGTGAACAATTGGCATTCTTTACCGAACCAATCATTTCATTTGCTTCGGACTTGATGACCGATCGTCTGTTCCGCCACGGTCTTAATTGCTGCTTTCACTTCCACTCATGGCTCGTTGCTTGTTTTCAGCGATGCATCTGATACGATGGGAGCTAGCGAGGGTCTCCGTGAAATTTTTTGCCAGAGACGCCGTTTGGAGCTTTTCGATGTCGAATTTATGTAGAGGGCTGGTCTTCGCCGAATACGCCTTTGACATGCGACATCAATGAGTTAATTTGATCAAGTAATGATCCGAGTTCCAATTAGCTCCTCGGTATGTACTGGCGACAAGTATGCTCGAGGCCCAACGTTATTGGATGAGAACATGGTCAATCTGGTTTGGTGTGTCGCCGTCCGGTGATACCCAAGTCATTTCATGTATGCGTCGATGTGGGAAGCAAGTCCAACGTATGACAAGATTTATGCTACATGCAAAGTCAACGAGGCGTTGCCCGTTGTTATTTGATTCATTGTGGAGGCTATATCCTCGAGTCATTCTCCGATGAGATAGCTCATTGCCAGAATTATTTTTGTGTCGTTTGTAGGCAATGAGTCGACTAGCCTTTCGAGATGATTGTAGAACGTTTCCTTCGTTTCTTCGTCCTCATCTTCGGTCGGGACGTGTACTTTTATCCGCAAGATTTTGAAGATTTTAGCTTTTATACGGATCGCACACAACCGTTCATTAACTGCCTTTAAGATCAAAAACATGCGATTTGAACTTCCTATCCACAATAAAGGCCACTCCGAATCCTCGTTTTCCAGTAGGCTTCCCACTTTTGAATATTGTGCGCGATCTCATGTCTTGAATATCATTTTCAGTCCAATTCGTTTGCTGGATTGCTAGCATGTTTTATTTATATTGACTGGCCTGTTGTAAAAGGTCCTTAACAGCGCCAGGGCAACTGAGTGATCTAACCTCCCAGAATCCAATTTCATAGCCCTTTTTCCGTTTGTCGAGGTCGTTGCCGTAGGTCCAATCCATTCCAAGGCTCTTCTGCAGATTTCGAAACAGTGGGGGGTTTTCCAGGGACGGGGAGTTAGCCCGTCGCCCCACATCCATTCCGGCGGCATGGTTATTACGTCGATTCCGTTATCAGGCGCGGAAGATTCGCCTTCACACTCTTACGTTTTCACTAAGGAGGTGTAAGTAGGATTTAGTAGGAGAGCTGTAGATGCATTTAAAGTATTAGCATTTCTCGGCATTTAAGGTTACATTATTGGGGAACCAAGTAAACCAATGTGAACCCCGAGAGCATTTACTACCATTTAATTGGGGGGTTTGGGATGAGGAATCATGGAAGCTATGGGTTGGGGAAACAAAGGGTTCCTTCCTTCTTCTCAAACGAACTTGGGATCGTCTACGGCGGAGCTACCTTGGCTAGATTGCTCGCTACGTAAGCCGAAGGTCCCTGGTTCGAATTCCGTTGGTGACAGCGAAATTTGTTTCGAGTGGTTCTAGGGACAGACCCAACTCATTTATGATACGTACTGGTTTCAAATCAGAACGTATTGCAACTGGGTGACGGATCAACGGCCAAAGCGTGATGTTGACCATATCACCTCGAGTGCCGATACATTCAATCAAGATAATGAGATACTCTTAACTATCTCTAAGCGGAGGCCCGAAAGGAGCTGTAGTGCTAAAAATCCAATAAAAATTGTAGCTTTAAGAGGTTTTGAAATTTCCATTTCGATATCCTGATCTTACCATGAAGTTTTTTTATTGTTCACTAGACTCATCAACATTGGTTCAAAGGTTTGTTTATAACTATAGTAACAAAATTTTGTTTCAGACGGTTCGATTTTGGATTTTTTGTTGTGAGCTTCATTGGTCGAACCTTTTTACTGATTTTCGTCCAAATAGAAGCTATACTTTGGTCAGAACAGAAATCAAGGATGTTCATCATCCATTTTATTTTCGCTTAGCTTATTGTACTGACAACACACACAAAATGAACTCCGCAGTAGGCAAATTTCTCTCAAGCAATTTACCTAAAAAGATTCTTCTTAATTGTATCATTCGTTCACGTTTATTTGTTAACCATTGCCTTCGTTTTCAGTAAACTATGGCACATAATTTTCATGAAAATGATGTCCTATAGTTTAGTGAAAACTCAACTACCATTTTCATGTTCATCCTTAATGTTATGATCAGTTATAGAAGGAAAAGTATCGTATTTAGGTCGCGATTTCCGTTGGGAAGTATGGAAATTACTAATTTTAGGTTTCCGAGCATATAAAGTATAATATTATCTATAAACAAACGAATCAATTTTCAAATGGCGATTAACTATAATTTACAGTCACTCAATCCCTATTATTTCTTCGGGGAATTTCGCAAATCCTACGTATAAAAACTTCACATAAGGATGTGAGAAAGATACTTCAATAGGTTCATCAATAGGCGAAGGACGAATGCGGTAGAGAAAAGCAGTCATTAAAAATTCCCCAATGATATCACCAATCATCTTGAATTTTAGCATTTTTGCTGCATTTAGAATTAATTTATTTGTTATTTCTGATAGAAATGATTGACTGAAATGTAGTTTTTTTTTTTAAATTAAAGATACTGATAGTTTTTATCATCCATGACCAAAAGATTCTGTGTCCTCCCCTCCGTCAAATCCTTGGAGTCGCAAAATAATTGTCATGTTTTGAACGAAAGTGCGTTAAAATTTAATTTCTCGACGTCAATGCTCTATATTCAACTGTTAATATCTACAGAGTCCTTGAAAGGGTTACAATTCTATGCCAATACATTTTAGTCCAATATGTTGTCCGTCGTTTGAAACCTCTAAAATCAAAATCCTTATATGTGTCGATCAGTTATGTTGAAAAATCAGAGTAAAAGTGGGAATTTTTTTAAATTTTAACGGTAAAGATCCTTAACCGTTATTTGATGCGCATGCCCTTTAAATGGGACCTAATAGAAAATAAGTCATAAAATTTGCCGAAAATAGGAGTCTTCTATCCATCCCTGTTGAAAAGTTATGCGTGGACATACATGAAAAAGGGCAACAAAAAAAATATACGGGTCAAAACTGATAACCTTCTATCGTTTGGAAGTCGGTTTACTCGTAAAACGAACTGAACCAGTCGGCTACGGCTTCCTCTATTGAGTTTCTCTCGGCTGTCATTCCAACAAAAGAAGATTTCGAAAATTTTATGAGGAAACAAGATATACCGAGTCCAGAGCCATAGAAACGGAGCAGCTGCTGAGCGCCCCGTTATGCTGTGACGGGCAATATTTTTGAGATTTTTAAGTATCGAAAAATGCAAAAAAAAATAATTTTTTGAAAATTAGAAACTAGTAGGCCCCCTTGATATGTTTTACTAGACCATCTGGAACTGTAATATCTAATACTTGAATTTCTGTTTAAGAAAATAATTAAAACTACGCTCCCCTGGTAGCTATTGTAATATGGAATGTGGCTTGCTCTTGACACGCAATCGGTCTTGAGATCTCCCCCGGATGAATTACCACGATCGCAATTTTTAGTTCAATGATCTTCCCTTTTTAGAATTTTATGTATCGAGGGAATACGATACGACTAAGGTGTATATATAAAATAAATTACTTTTCACGCCCTTCAATGCATCTCTCATATTGATTTGTTTTCGTCTGCTTTCATTTCAATGAGAATTCTTATCTTCTGAAATGGTTGAATACAATGCAAGACATTTCAACCATACAACAAGTTATTATTCAATTTAATTTTCTTTGAAGCTAGCGAAACTTTTGCATGATTTGAATTATTCTTTATTCCTGATAGTAACGGTTGGCTGCGTATTAACATATTGAAGCATATTTATTCAACTCTCGTTTCTTTAATTTTTATTAACATAATAACGAATTTCATAAACATCATGCTATCGTTGATCAACACCCCTAAAGTGTAAATTTCTTTTGGTAAAGCGTTTTTCGTCAGTCTTTTGATTGTAATTTTTAGCAAGCTAGGTAAGTAAGAGAATCTTCCAGCCCGGAGCGCGTTATAGACATAATTGCATAAATTTGAGTCGTTGGACGCGTGAATATCTATATATTAAATATTTGTATGCAGTTCGAAAGAATAAAATCGTTTTCTAGTGACCAATCAACGAGGTTTGCTAGGCAATAACTACCCAGTTGTGTACTGATTTCCATTTGGTTCGCCTGTAGAATGTGTATCTTGGAAAATTTTTTATTTTTTTCTAGTCCTACTTGAAAATATGAACAGTTTTATTCCGAATTATATAGCATGCCCCTCGTCATTCAACTATAAATAAGCCTTTTGCAGAACAAAATATATTACATGTAAGAATAAAACACACTGTATAGCTAATTTTCTAGATGGTTACCCTCCTTAGTAATCCATTTTTCCTATCGAACAGATAGTTGGTTCAAGCCGTTTTCGAAGAATAGCTTCGGGCGGGTATCCAACAATTGCGCACAAACTAGTCAACTTGTTAATCGTTCGCAAAATGCTCTCCTCCAAGTGCTTCCTTGACGTGCCCAAACATGTAGAAATCATAAGGTGAAAGGTCAGGGTTGTAGGAGGGGGTTCAAGTTTAGTTCAAGCATTTTATCCAATTTTTAGGGCTGGTCTAGTGGGATCTTGCATTGTCATGCAAGAGCAGGACATCTCGGAGGAGTTGACGGCGCCTTTTTGACCGTTATTCAGCTCGAACCTCGTCAAAAAGTTCACAGTAATAAGCAGCGTTTATTGTACGCAGATCGTGTTGAAAATCGGCTTAGTAAAGCTAGTTGACATAACCTTACCGGTCGACAAGCGAGCTTGGGCTTTTGATAGCATTGCCTTCCCATTTTTTCTCCATTTCATAGAGGCCCTTTTTAATTCGGGAGTATAGTGCTTTCACTCGTGGCCTTGTAAGTGCATTCTCCCAGATTGTTTACGAACTCGGTCCGAAATTTCGGCTGGCTTAACGCCTTCGTTAGTTAAAAAATTTCGCTCATTGCGAGGGCAACTAAACAAACCCGTTGGACGGTCGGCTTAGCCTTGAATCATTTAGACCCCCTACCCTTCGCTTTGCCTATCCTAGGCACGCTTTCTGAGTTCTCAAAATAAAAGGTTCTTTTACATTTAAATGCCCTCTCGTACATTAATGATCATTTGTTCATCGATTGTAGAATGGAATGAGAAATTTTCTCTCCTGGAAGAGTCTGTACGTAGTTCTTTCTTTTTTCTTCATACTCAATCTCTGTTCAATAGTCCCGAAAATGGTAATAAAATCTTTAACCTTGTTTTATCCAATCTCCCTATATATTCTTCTTCTACTTCTTCGTAGCACTACAGCCTCTCTCGGGCCTTCGCTTGGTGGAAAAAGCACCTCCAACTGTCTCCGTCCATCGACTGTGGCTTCCAATTTCGAAATCCGAGCAGCGATGAACTGTCTTCGTCGACCGAGTCAGACCAGCGTTTTCTAGATTTCTCCACTGACCTCCGTCCTTCAGTTCTCCCAACGAATATATTTTGGGTATGCAGTGTTCGTCCGTACAATCCACGTGGCGCTTTTGCAGTTTTACAATTGTTGAGGCTTCAACAATTTTATACAGCTCATGGTTGTATCGAATTCGCTATTGGTACTCCTCTAGCTTCGCTCCAGTTATTCACCTCAGGACTCGTCTCTTGAAGCGGATGCTTGGGTTATGGTCCATAGCTGCTGGATGACTTTGTGGATAGATTTCTGAGCACCGCTGCCACCATATTTAATGAGCTCCACTGGAATCTCATCGATATCCGGCGCTTTATTATCATGTGAGGTATCAAATGAAAGATCTTGATGATAACTTTTCGAAACATGCGCTATTTGTATCCAGGGGGAGGGGAAATGTGCGAAACGTTAGGACTACTCATTACCTAGTAAAGTTAGTGTTCTTTAAACTCGAAATACACCGATCCTTGGATTCACAGCTGATTTCTCTGGGAAAAATGTGGTTGGGATTAACTGATAAAAAACCTTGTTCTTGCGTTCAAAATTCTACTAGACACATGATTGTTATTTTCTCGACCCTACCTTAAGTGGGTATCGTCTTATGGAAATCAAAGAAGTTTCCATGTGTCTAGAGCTCTTGAATAAATGGTCGGTTGTTAGTTTATAAACTTTCTAGTCATGAAGGAATTCCTTGTGCTTTTTACGATCTTTGTAGTCCCCACAGCACATTATTCCGATTGTTTTTTTTTTTTGTGGTTGGGAGGTGAGTGTCATTTACGCACTGAGTGTAGGACTCCCATAATCGTAAGAAGGCAACCGGACTACCCACTAAACACCCAAGAACCCAGCCTGGAACCGTTTGACACATTACGAGGGTATTCAACAAGTACTTAGCCTACAGAAGAAAAACGAAAATTTTGGAAAGGTGGCAATTTATTTTTCCACATAATCTCCTTCAAGCTCGATACACTTGGCCCAGGGATGCTCTAACTTTTTCAACCCGTCCAAAAAATGCATTTTCTCGAGGGCTGCAAAATAGGCCTCCGTGGCGGCGATGACCTTCTATCTATTCCCGGCGAGTAATTTTTTCAGGTTTGGAAACAAAAAGTAGTCACATGGGGCCAAATCTGGAGAGTACGGTGGATGGGGAAGCAATTCGTAGTGCAATTAGACCAATTTGGCCCTGGCGACGGCGGAGGTGAGTCGGCGCGTTGTCGTGGTGGAACAGCACTTTTTTCTTCGCCAAGCGGGCCGCTTTTTCTTCAATTCGACGTCAAATCGGCCCAATAAGTCTGCATAGTAGCGCCCCGTGATTTTTTAACCCTTCTTGAGATAATCGATGTCGATGACACCTTGTGAATCCCAGAAAACGGTGGCCATCACCTTTCCGGCCGATCGGAACAGTCTTCGCCTTCTTTGAAGCACGTTCGCCGGGTGAAGTCGACTGTTGCGACTGTTCCTTGGTCTCTGGTGTGTACCAGTGAATCCATGTTTCGTCGAGGTCACGAAACCATGCAAGAACTCCGCCGGATTACCCTTAAACATCGCCAAACACGTCGCCGATGGGGTCTCACGGTTGCGTTTGCTTTCCGGTGTGAGCAAACGCGGCACCCATCGCACCGACAGCTTTCTCATGCCCAGTTCTTCGTGTAGAATATGATGCACCGTTCCTTCCGCGATGTCCACAGTCTCAGCTATCTCGCGTACCGTCAATCGACGGTCTGCCAACATGAGATCGTGGATTTTTTAACCGTTTCCTCCGTAGCAGCCGTTTTCGGGGCACCTTGGCATGGCTCATCAAAAACCGACGCGCGGCCACGAACAAACTCGTTGAACCAATTCTTTACGGTCGCCATCGAAGGAGAAGCCATCTTTGATTTCGCTGCGCGTTTTCCCTTCCAAAAACAAGAATCAAATCACTGAACGATATTGTTCTTTTACCATTTTTGTAAAACCGACCGACACGCTCGCTTCCAAAGGCTATTAAAACAAAACTAATGAAGGGAATTGACTGAAACTTTGACTTAAAAGAATGTACTGCACGATGGTAAAACTGTTTTGTAATAGCAGCGCCATCGGGCGGTGAGCCTAAGTACTTGTTGAATGATCCTCGTACTTCGGGCCAGGTCTCTTTTTGCTACGCCGTGAGGCGCCTTCAATCTGGTGAATTCCTCTTCTACCGGGAGGCAAAAGGGGAAGAGGAATTGCCAGACAAACGATCCCCCAGCTCCAGCGCCCCCGGCTGCTGTGAGACCCTTTTATCTTTTAGGACTGCCCGAGAATAATGTGCCATCTGATTGCATATGTCAACCGATTCGAGCATCACCGCGAATGTATTATCCGGGGTGAGCTCTCCCGTCTCCCTGTAGAGGTCCCTTCGCAGCCTGACCCATTTTGTGCACGGAAAAAATGTGTGGCAGGCATTGTCTTCCTCTCCTGGGCAAAACCGACAATCGGGGGATCGTCACTTAACCAATTTCATGAAGGTAAGACTGAAAAACACCCATGCCCGCTCATGAGCTGGGTCAGATAGAAGTCAGTTTCACCATGCTTTCGATTTAGCCACGATCTCACATTCGGGATGAGGCGCGCAGTCCACCTTCCAACCGTGCCATTCACCCAAGACTGCTGCCAGTCGTTGAGTGAGCGCTATCTCCCCTCGCGGACAACCATCTTCCTCGCGTCCTCGTTTCGACGCAGATAAATAGCGCGGCGCTCTTTAGCAAGGAGGGCATTAGGTATCACGCCTGCAATAACTCTCACCACCGAATCAGAGACTGTTTGATACAAAGATGTTATCCTCAGTGCTCCTCTTCTCTGTACCTGTGCCAAATGTTTTCGGTTCACCTCCTTACTGAGAGCGTCGCCCCATATTTCTGCTCCGTACGGTAGCACTGAATCTACAGCACTCATCAAGAGACGTCTTCTTGATGGGCTGGGTCCCCCTACGTTGGTCATAAGTAGACTCAGAGCCGATACTCCCGAAGCACCCTTCTCAGCCGTTGCCCTGATTTGCTCAGAGAAACTCATCTTCGAGTCGATCAGTAGCCTCAGGTCATTCACCGCTGGCTTCTATTTGATTTGTATGTCTCCAATACTGATCATCCTTACTCTAGGGATTCACTTTTTTTTATCAAGATGACTACTTCAGTTTTCTCCAGTGCTAAATTGAACCCACGAGCAGTTATCCAGTCGCTCACTCAGCGCATTAGCCTACCTAGCCTAAGTTGCGCTTGTTCAACGATACGTTTAGCGACCAGAGCTGCAACATGATCCGCATAGCCGAACAAGCCCGTCGAAAGACACGTTCCACAGGTCTGGATCAAGGACACCCGATGTAACTTCCATCCTTCGTTGGCCCTGTCTCATGTCGTAAAGCAGGCTTCGGTCCTTCAGGTAGCTCCTCACAAGCCGCATTAGATATTCTGGAACATGAAAAGGGTATTCCAGCGCATCCAGAATATCCACCCATCTAGCGGAGTTGAAGGCGTTCGTAACGTCGTGTCACCAACAGGACGATCCGTCGCTTGTTGCGGCTATATGTCTCTACCTTCTCTCACCACCTCTGCCATCGCATCAATGGTAGAACGTCCTGCTCTGAAGCCGTACTGCCGAGGAGATAGGTCCCCAGCAGCACGAATCGCGTCAGTGGGTCTTCCCTCCCCACCTTCCATCGTACTGGGAAAACCCCGTCCCGTAGGCAAGCTTGCTGAACAGCAAGTCAGGACAATTGTGATAGGAAGTTGCAACTCCTTGACTGGAACACCATCTGGGCCTAGAGCCTTCCTCGTTGTCAGTGATAGGATTGCCTCTTCCAATTCCGGCTGTGTGAAAAGTGGACACTCGACTGCTGTTTCAACATGGATAGGATCAACACGGACGGGATGGGTGGGAAGAGTGCCCGCACTATCTCGTCCATCTTTTCCGCATCATGTATGCAAGGTTTCCGTAGGGCACCAAGCTTCGGCATAACTAGCCCCAAGAATCCTTGTTTACATTGTTCACTATGTTAGATCTTGCCAGCAGGGAGCCTTGCTGTTGTTAATCAATTTGCGAAGGCATTTCCTAGCCGACGTCCGGTATGGTTCCCTCACAGCCAATACGGCGGAAAGTCGACGAGCACCGTCCTGGCCGCAATTTCTAGGATTCGTTTTCCCGCGGATCTGTTTGAGGTATAGCCCATTCGGTTGCTTTAGCATTGCAGTCTCCCCCAACGAGCATGTTGCCGTCTGCGTTCGAGATAGCGCCCCACAAAGCATTAAGCTTGGCTTGGAAAGATTATATCGATTCGTTCGGCATTAGGTACACACGAAAGAAGGTGGTCCCTGAGCACCGGATCCATACGTAACCATCCCCCCGTCCACCGCTATCCACCTGGGAATCACTGTTCCGAACCCAGATGGCGACAGTACCAGTTTCATCAGGATACCATGATGCCGAACTTTTATCATGGTGTTGCTCAATCAGCAGCATAAATTCGGCTTTATGTCCCTCGCAAACTGCTCAAGGAAAATTTGAGCGGTTGAACTGCGGTGTAGGTTTAGCTGCAGGATACGGGTCATCGAAGTTCTTGTTTTGCCTTGGCTAGGGCTTCCTGGAAAACCCGGCATTTCCCTGATCCCAAGACGTGTGCCCAAGATCCGGCCTTAGATCAGCATCCTTGCAAAGGATACAGTGTACCTCCTTTCTGCACTCTTTTCTTTTATGTCCCATTTCATTTGTAACATAGGGAACTCCTAAGCATTTGAAACATTGAAGTGGCGCTGCTCTTCGCCGTATCCTGCAGACAACCCACCCTCTTCTTACTTTGCCCTTATTCAGAAATTGTTCGGCGTCCTTTTCGGTCAAGTCAATGATGGCCCTGCGTTGTCCCCTATAGTTTTCTGGTGTCAGCCTCGCTTTGATCCTGCCAACGCTAAGGAAATCCCTTTTGATGACCTCTTCTACCTCAGCCAGGTCGAAGCAGTCAAGGTCTCTTATTTCGATCGTTGCCATCGGCTCGAGCGAGACCATAGTTGCGCTTTTGCTGAGGACTTTCTTTACTGCGTCGCAGAATGCTTCTTTATTGTCGGCCTCTGTTTCGAATTCGACCAGTATGTGACCCGACCGCGTTAGTCGTATTGCTTTAATAGCAGTGTTGGTGTCTTCGGCCCTTACATTTGCCCTGATATCCCGCAGCACTTCTGCGTAGGATCGGCCATCTTAGAGTTTTACGAGCAGTGCCGGCTGCCGGGGTCTTCGTCGAGCCTTTTTTTCTACTGTTTCGCATCAGGTCTTTTTAGGGTTTTGTACTAAAATACAAAACCCTATTGCAATCACGACCTGTGTCCGTCTGTCCGTCCGTCCGTCCGTCTGTATGTCACAGCACTTTTTCTCCGAAACTATAGAAGCTACAATCATCAAACTTTGTGGAAAGGTCAGAAGTGGTGACTTCTTGAAAGTTCAATGGTGAAAAAAATTTTCAAAGGGGTTTAAGGGGGGTCTCCCCATATAGGGAAGTGACCCCCCAAAAAAAAAATTTCACCATTGGTAGTCGAGTAAGGTGTCATTGGAAAGGTCTCAATGAGATCTTTTCAAAACAAGTCTTAAAATTGCCTTATGAGTACCGAGAGGGGCAGGGGAAGGGGAAATGTACGAACTTTTCGCGTACCCCCCCCCCCCTCGCGATTGGACACCTTCCATCCGAAAAATCTGAAAAAAATCATGGATATAGGCCTTAATGAGTACAACAACAACAAATACATGAGAAGTCGAAATTCACTCAACTTTGTTAGTAATAGTATGATTTATCGATTTTATGTTTTCTTGAATAAAATCTTAACGGTACCCTTAAATTCAATAACACACACACAGATGACTATTTATAAGATTAATCTTTCCTGAAAGTTTCATAAAGATCGAATAATATTTAACGAAGTTATAACGATTTGAATTTTCCTGCATTACTATGGAACAATATGCCCTGTATTACTATGGAAACATATGGCAATGGAGCCATATGCGCTTTTTACCGACTTAGAAACTACAGCTTTGCTAGGATTTGCATGAAAATTTCAGGAATGATAGGTATCATGAAGATAAGTATATACAATTGAAACAAGTCAGAAAGGCAGGAGAGAGCTCCTAGCAAAAGGGCTTTGTAACCATTCTAAGATTCTAAAAAACAGGCCATGAATCGATGAGCACCATCAAAAAGGGTAAATCCATATTCTGGCGCAAAAAGCATTTACAGCTACATAACAAGTTGGGTAGACAAAACTACGCTTATGTCAGAAGGGTTTTGTACTTAATATACAATATCTGGATAAATAGAACGATTTAATTCAAGAAAAACTTTACTGACATGTACAACAAAAATATTCCTTCTTTGAAAGAACTCCATCTTAATCTGCCAACATTTTATTCCAATAATACTACAATGATTGACTGACCTGAATCTTAAACGTAATTTTGTTATTCATATTATTTAAAAATTTGGAGATGATTCAATCAAAACTGTAATGTCTGGTTAGATGAAAAGCCCATATGGTAAGCCATGAATCGATGATTACAGTACAGAGGAGTGGCCCCTGAAAAAAATTTCATGAAAGGTAGCCGATATGAGTATCAACTGAAAGTTCTCTATGAGAGCTTTTCAAAACAGTTCTTAAACTGACATATTTTGCTTCTGTGGGGGCATAGGGGGGGTTGGAAATCCATGAAAAATGTGTTTCCTCCCTCGCGAATGGACACCCGTGATCTTAAAATATCTGAAATAATTATCAAGGGAGATATTTGTGGGTATAACTATAACAAATACCTCAGAAGTCAAAATTCTTTCAACTTTGCTAATAATAGTATGATCGTCGAACATGACATGTTTCTTGATTTTATTCGTTACTGGTTACTGCATTCTGTAAGTTGAGTACAAAACCCTTCTGACATGAGCATAGGTCTGTCTATCCAACTTGTTTCTTGTTGGTGCCCGTGCGAACTTTATTTCCTGGCACTTTTTGAAGGAGTTTCTTTGCGACTGTCTTCACTGCTTTTGTCAGCACTGTCTGGACCCCTTGATCTAGCCTTCCACGCCCATCAAGTGCCGCTTCCTTCCTTCCTTTATCTCGATCTCCTTCGATTGGGCTAGACGCTATTCTTTTATGTATGTTTGATGGTGGACCTATCTGCGCGTGTCATTCAGCCTTAGCCCGCAGTGCTTCTTTAGCCTTCTGCGCTTCTTCGGCCTTCTGGTCCTCTTCGACCTTTAATCAGCTCCTCCGGTAATGCCCTATGCGGTCTAGGAGCTCCTCTAGTTCAAGGAACCCATTCTTTACACATTTGCTGATTTTTGACGAGCCGCACTTTTATTCTTTTTAGAAGATTTTATTCTTTTTAGAACATCTCGCGCTTTTCGGATTAGCATTTCTTCATAATGTCGCCGGACGGCAATTGTACTTTGCGACCTCCTTTCTCGGGAGAGGTTATCGGCTTCTGTTTCGGAGTACAGTACTACCGCTACATTTTCGACAATGGTGGCGAGATCACAAAACGGCGTTTTATCTGTCTGGTCACTCCTTTCGTGTCCTGCCATGATCCCTTTGTGGACTTCAGGATGGCTCATTATTATTTCGGAATTGCTTGCTTCAGTCGCTTCGATAGCGATCGCAGCAATAACCATCGAATATTCTCGATGTTCTTCATATCTCCCCCACCGCTCGAATATCTGGCGCGTCCTATGGAATTTCCCGCTCTCCCTTTTTAGGACGATCTGGCGTTCGCATCATTGTTTTTTTTTTGCCTACTCTCGAACGCCGCAGGAATCTCAGTCTGGATGAGCCTGTCTGTTAATCTCCGTTTTTCGTCCAGCTTTACGTCATTGTATTCATCGTCGATTTTGCTGTCGTTAGTACCGCTCCCAATGTGCTATGAATATCGTGGCTGCTTTCGCTGATTGCGTCGTCGTTGTTGTTATTTTTACTTACTTTTTTGAATTTTTTTCCAACTGTTTTTAAGATTTCTAGTTGAAATTACTCCAGTTTTATTGGGTCTCCCCTCGAAGCCGCTACCTCCATTCGTGTGTGTAATCGCCTTGTTGGTCACCATCTTTGCAGAGCAACGAGGCCATGCAAGGGTTGGCGCAACCCTTTATGGGGACAAGTGCTCAGAACCAAAGCAGCGCTAATTGGAAGTCCGTCTCAACCATACCACCAACGTAATGGTGCGAAGTTCCAACGTATTCCGAGGCTTGCCAAGGTTTTATCAGGACGGAGACGGTATGATAGTTGAATTGGAGCCGTTCACGCACGAGTGTCACCTCGGCTCTACCGTGCAAAGTAACTAGGTCCAAACCGTTATATCCGCCAGCCCAAAGCATCAATTCCAGTTCGTTGTCCAAAGCATAGTCCAGATTCAGTCAGGGTCGTTACCTGTTATCCCAGGAGGCGATCTCCATATCCTCAGGTCCGTGGGGCGGCGCTTCCCAAGAATGCTAGCCTCCAAGAGTATTCCTGTCGACCGGCATTTCCACTGCGGTAATTTCCTCGGGTACGTGGGAGGCAGCACTCCCCAAAGAATGCTAGCTTCCAAAAGTATTCCTGTCGGCTGTTAAACAGCATGTGCCTTAAATGCTGAATTTTATGCAATATTGTCATTCAAAACGACCGTCATTTTGTTTTACGTTTACAGATGTCACCCGATGAATAATTTCTCGAAGATATTCATTCTGAATATAATTCCTGAAACGTTCATGCGAATCATAGCAAACCCGTAGTGTCTTAATGCATATTGCCCCATAGCCATGTATAGTTGCTGGTGTAATACAGGCAAATTTAAACCACTATAACTTTGTTAAATACTATTCAATCTTGCTGAAATTTTCAGTAGTGATTAAACTTGTTAATTGACATTTGCATATTGAATTTCATTGAATTTAAGGATTTTCTTACGATTTTATTCAAGAAATTATAAACTAAAAAAGTTGAGTGAATTTCAACTTCTGACGTATTTTTTGTTCTGTGCTCATGATTTTTCAGATTTTTCGGTTGAAACGTGTCCAATCGCGAAGGGGGTACGCGGAAACTTCGTGTATTTCCCATCTCCTGCCCCCTCGACACTGGTAAAGTAATTCTTCGGCCTGTTTTGAAAAGATATCATTGAGCCCTTCCATATGATATCCCAAAGGTGACTACTCTATATGCGGGGAGAGACCCCCTTAAAACTCTTTGAAATTTGTTCACCCCAAAACTTTCTACAAGTCATAACTTGCGACCTTTCCACAAAGTTTCATGGCTGCAGCTTCTATAATTTCGGAGAAAAATTGCTGTGACATACAGACGGACGCAGGTACCGATTTCAATCAATAGGGTTTTGTATTTTGGTACAAAAGCCTAAAAATGTGAAATGATAGATTCTTTTTCATTATTTTTCCCGTAACCAGCACGTCTAAAACTACCGGAAACAACATTCAAACTTCAGAGAGGAATACCATTGTAGTTATCTTTTAATGAAGTAATAAAAGTTCATTCATATTTTAATCTAAACCGCATAGAGTGTTTACAAGTATAAGACTGAAAAATTATTGTCAAAGAACTAGTAGCTATTGTACTGAGGAAGGGAGTAAGTCGCTTCCGAAATACGTTTTTACAAAGAATAAATTATATCATAGGAGAAGTTTAGATATTGCATTATAAATTGTACATTCCTTCCCTGTATACGTAATTATTGTTCATCATGAATTTTTATAGGATGCAAGCAGACTTTTTTCAATCGAAAAATTGTCAATACTATTGGTTGATGATAGCTATAAACTAATGCCTCTTCATAACGCTACATATTATTCTACTCTAGAGAATATCCTTTTAAGCTAAAATAATAAAGGCAACGGACTGCATGGGAGAATATGGCGCTTTTTTGCTACTTGCATTGAAGCAAATGTCAGAATTGATCGATTCGTGATTCCATACCTTGTGAGATTTGCTGCCCAAGAATGTTCCTGTGGGGGTCTCTTTCGTATTCTGAACTCCTACGTAGTCGCTAAAAATTTCATTCTTAACACATAACCTTTTCGTAGGATGAACTTCGTTCGGATATGCAGTAATTTTCTTTTGAAACAATTCCTACATACAATTAGCTTGATTAACAAAAAAAACTTGGCGTGCGCAAGTCTTGATCAACTATCGGGATTTTCGCGGTTGAACTTGATCCTTTTATATTCCACAATAAAAACATAATTCTCCCTGCCAATTTTCGTATGACGCATATCCTTTTCTACAAATAGCGCAATTATGCGGCATTCATAGACCTAGCGCTCATTTCTATTCAAGTCTAGACGAATAGTGCATTGTTTTCGTTAGCTTTATGCATATAATAAGCACGATAATCTACTATAAAACTAATCTAAGTGCCATTGAATATTCGCATGGAATAATATTTGCATTAGTTACTGTGTATGAATTTTGGCTGGAAGCTTAGTGGGGCCAGCAATGGTAAAGTGTAAACTGGATGTTGATGACGAACTGGTGGATGGTGGCGGCATTGTATACGGTGCCCCTTACCACCATCATCGAACCATTCCATATCGAAGCTAGTTGGCTTCAGTCATTGCGCCGCCGTATCCAAGTTGGCAGTTTACCACTAAGCTTTTTGCGCTAATCTTGTAAACGGGAAGTGGCGATGTTGCTGCTTACTAATGGTGCGATGTAATAATTGTCGATAGAGTTGTAAATTGTATATTTTTTTTGTTTTGTATCAATTTAACTTTAAGACTCGTATGTAAGAAAGTAAATTACGAGTAGACAGTGCTGCTGCAGAGAGAGATATTTTATATCTAACGTTTTGAACGTCGGTTCTTTCGTCGCGGTCGTCGATACACTCGTTACGGTCAGTGATTGTACTTTGTGTGCTGTGTGTAATCTTTTTTTGTGAGAAGAATTTCAAATTCCGTTGTCTGTCTATTGTGAAACGTTTTTACAATCCGTTCATGTTTTTGACCGGTTTCTGACGTATATAGTTTTCCTGCTGCAAAAACAACGTCGATATCGACGACGGACGGCCACTTGAACGGCAGCGGCGACGTAAAAACGACGCCAGTGGGAGAGGTGTTAGTGGGCGGATTTCCCTAAGAAATACTGTATGAGGTGGGTGGAATGGTTGCTAGCTGTTATGTAGTGTGTAGTATAGTGTGGCTGTAAGGATTACTCTGCTATTGCAGTTTATTTATAGATAGTATTTTGCGATACTCATCATCATATTATGTAGTCCTGAGAGAGGGTGGTAATCGAATTGGACTAGTTTCAGTCATGCGTCGAACCTAGCATAGTATTATCCTTTTTAAAATGAGGAATATTAAAAGCATGATTCGTTTATTATTCGTATGCGATGAAGTACTAAAGAGTGCTTCGATCGATAACTGAACAAGTTTTTAAGCACTACAAGATCAAATTGAAAATACTCAAAATGGATGAGCCGCTCACATTGTAGGAACCCCATCTTTGGAATTTTCAATGCCACGAAAGCGTGTGGCGTATGTCGTGTTTTATATTGATTCTTATCTAGTCCACCACTTAGTGTCATGATTAAATTGATACGCGAAACAGTGTTGAATGCTTGATTAAATGAATAAAAGGCATTCGTATTTGCAATCCATTAGGAGGAAGCATCGTGCTTGTACTGTGACACTATTACATTCTAGATTCTTGTTATTTTAATTAATTCGGCAATGCGTCATTAGATATTATTCAACAAACTAGGGTAACCTCATTTAAGTGGTAAACAGAGAAAAGATTTTATCGAACAAATATCCTTATACAAGTTCAATCCCATGTTAAGCAACAGTATCATATATCAGGCTGAATAATATGCGTTCGAATTACGGGAAATGAAGAAATCGGATACGGCTTTGCTGGCATGTATTCATATATTCAGCATTGTATCAGGTCACTGTAAGGATTCGTGGAGATTAGAGATATTTGCCGAAATAAAGTCGATTTTGATCTTTGACATAAGATAGCTTCAACGAAAGTTCAGTGATTTGCATTTTTTGGTTAGCAAATCCTTGATAGAAATGGATTTTTTTCGTATTCATATTATTAGAATATACAAACTTCTTGTACTTTTCCCTAATCCTCCACCGCTTTAAAAAGTTTATTTTTTTCTACATTATTTTTCAAAATATATAATATTAATATTCTCATTTCATTCAAAAATCATATAATTCTACATGGAGTATTTAATTAAATTTGAAATATATTTCATGCAACTTAGAAATAAATAATGGAATTTCAAATCAACATAACAACTGAATATATTGTCTACTAGTGCCGTATTTTTGAGATGAAAAAAAAAATCGTGTAATTAACACTGGATGGCATCAAAAAATGTATGCTTACAATTTTCTTTGGGTTTAGTAAAAGTAACCCTTAATCGGTTCAATCTACTCGTCTATGGATTACAAACATTTTCTATATACATATTTACTTGTAAAGCTTAAAGTGCAAAACTTCGTGGAAAATTGATATATATTTCAGGATCTAAATCGGCCATGTAAGGATACAGATTTATTTTGAATAATCGCACTTGCTAAATGCTATTCTGTTTGAAAATCGCGTTAAATATTGCTTGACTAATAGAAATAGATCTCCCTGGCTCACCAAATCAGTTCTGGGTTCATGATTAAATAAACGTCTTGTTAAAAACGTTGGTAATCAATCGCACCTAATGAATATCGTTTTGAATATACTCGACTCCGCTCCTTGCCCAAAAATAATTCATTCAGTTAAATAAGTTTATTTTAACAAATTATATTAGGCCAACGTTCTCAACATCGTCGCCAGATGTTCCTGATTGCGTCCATTGGAGAAATATGGCAGCCTCGGCGCTTAGTGTTACAGTCGAATTCATAAGGTCTTTCTACCTAATTTACCTCCAAATTCGTTGTCTTAATGGTTGTTTATCCCTCGAAGAATTCCATAACATCCAATTCTATTATTTATTATTCGTTAATCCTAGTCTTGTTTGAATAACTGTCAATTCTATTCACTCTCAAATTGAACCCAGATTTAATGGCATTCCTAAAACTTGTAGTGTTTTCTTATTCATTTTACCGTCCGTAAGGGACTGCAGCGGTGTTGTGCTGCCACAGCGAGCTATACACAACCAAGCTCAGCTGGATTGGTCTTTCCTGACTAAGCGTATACGTGCTGGCAGCTAGCTTCTGCGGTGTAGTGGAGCGGATTCTTGCCAGCGTAAGGACTAAACTACCAATTATTTCACGCGTACGTGTTAAAAGGTCTGAAGATCAGAAACAAACTCGGATCAACAAGGTTGGCGCCTGAGGAAGCAACTGAAGGTATCGACATTCCGGAACGGAACCTACCTACTTTTCCCTATAACTCGCGCGCGACTGAAAGGAAAACTTTGTCTTTACCGAGAATAACTTACGGCCCACAAGAAGACTGGGGCATCCTGTTGGTGGTCGTGCTGCCACGCACCCTCCCAACTGGATCTCAGATCCCGAAGAACTGGTTCGATTACGAGAACCATTCATCCTAGCTTGAGCCTCTGTAACCTCGAAAAGAAGAAGCTGCAGCCCGATTGCTGGCTCAATCGCGGAGGAGCCGGCTTTCGATGCGGGTCCCAACCCCTTGAAAAACGGAATGAGAAGATCGATTGTTTTTCTTAGCAGTTCATTTTATTAAGAGTTCTAATAACCGAAATACAAAATGGGAATTTGAGCTAACAATGTTTCAATCAAATCTATATTACTGGAAAAGCTGGTGGGTCAAAAAAAAAAACCAATGTAGACACTGTTTTTAGGGTTTTGTAAAATAATTTTACAAAACCCTACTAGTTTCGCGACAAGTCTGTCCGTCCGTCCGTTCGTCCGTTCGTCCGTGTGTCACAGCAGTTTTTCTCGGAAACTACTTAAGCTAGAAACATCAAATTTTGTGCGTAGGTGTAAAGTGCTGATCTCTTCAAAGTTCAACTTCAAAAAAATTTTATAAGGTATTTAAGGGGGGTCTCCCCATATAGGAGAGTGACCCCCCAAAAAAAAAATTTCATTGAAGGTAGCCGATATGGGTATCAAATTAAAGGTCTTGATGAGAACTTTTCAAAACAGGTCTTAGTTTGGCAAAATTTTCTTTGAGGGGCGCACAGGGAGGGGAAATATACGAAAAATTTGTGTCCCCCCCCTCGCGATTGGACACCTGTGATTCGAAAAATCTGAAAAAATCAGGAATGTAGGCCTCGGTGAGTACAACAACAACAAATACGTGAGAAGTCGCAATTCACTCAACTTTGTTAGTAATAGTATGATTTATCGATTTTATGTTTTCTTGAATAAAATCTTAACGGTACCCTTAAATTCAATATTCAGTACACAGATGACTGTTTATAAGATTAATCTATCCTGAAAGTTTCATAAAGATTGAATCATATTTAGCGAAGTTATAGCGGTTTGAATTTTCCTGTATTACTATGGAACAGCGCTGCATTTATTACTATGGCAACATATGGCTATGGTACAACATGCGCTTTTTACCGACTCAGACACTACAGTTTTGCTAGGATTTGCATGAAAATTTCAGGAATGATAGGTGTCATGTATATCTTTGAGAATCGGTTCAGCTAGCGGTATCAGTGATCGTAAAACAAAATAGTGGCTGTTTTAAATGCGAAGATTGAATAATTTTGAGTTATTTTTTCCCAACTTCAACGTTTAAGGCGCATGCTTTGAACACTTGATTCAATTTAATGAATGACTGAAGATGAGTACCTACAATTAATGCTCATAAGTCAAACAAGTCAAGGAGGTGGGAGAGAGCTCCTAGCAAAAGGGTTTTGTAACCATTCTAGGATTCGAAAAAATTGGCCATTAATCGATGATAACAGTATAGGAGAGTGGCCCCTGAAAAAAAATTCATCAAACGTAGCGGATATGAGTATGAAATAAAAGTTTTCATGGGAGCTTTTCAAAACAGTTGTTGAACTGTCAGTTTTTGCTTCAGTGGGGGCACAGGGGGGGAATGCATGAAAAATGTGTTTCCTCCGTCGCGGATGGACATCTGAAATAATCATCAAGAGAGATATTTATGGGTATAACAATACCAAAAACCTTAGAAGTCGAAATTCGTTCAACTTTGTTAATAATAGTATGATCTTCGTATTTCATATTTTCTCCAATAAAATCGTCTTTGACTTGTTTCTTGATTGCATTGACTGCATTTTGTAAATTGAATACAAAACCCTTCTGACATGAGCGAAGGTCTGTTTACCCAACTTGTTTAATTCTTTCTTCATTCTACATATAATTTATGTTCAAAGTAGCCTCAGTTCGATACGAGGAATTTATGCTAGTTTAACAAGTGTCGCATATGCGTTCTGATCAAGTAAATTATTTACACGATTTAGTACATAATTGCGAGTCATTATAAATCTAACATACATATAGCGCCAAGCTTACTTGACCATCATCGAAGACATGCAAAAAAAATGTGAATAATCATTGATCTCAACCAAATGGGTTAAAGACGAGAGTTTTGAACGCGAGCGATCAAAATTGTTGCATTATAATTTGGATGCCGTATCAATTTGCCAATATCTCACGTCAATTTCCACTTTCAGTAACGACCTAATTTACCAACTTTACGCAACTTTGATCGCCATAACCAATGTCCCCTCACCGAAAATTCAATTTACCTAGGAATTAGGAAAGGTCGCACTCGTCCATCTGATGATTGGATACATTTCTTGAAAGTTCTGCATCTAAGGGACTCGAAATTTCCTCACTTTTTATAAACTCCTAATGTCTTGCGAATCGTGATGGCCGGACGCAAGTTTTCCCAAGTCATTAAATAAGTTGGCACAAAAGTATGAGCACTGATTCACAGTCGCCAATCGCACTGTTAGAAAATTTGCACGGAGCTATAACACACCTCCAGTACGGGAGGGTCGTATATATGGGATTTCGAGCACTTTAAAAAGCGAAATACAATTCAAATTACGATGGCCAAGTAAATTTGGCTAATTTCAATGAAATTAAACCTGATTTTTTCAGCACAATTTTTCCGTGTATTCTCGTCGTTTTGCGGCACTATTGAAGTAGATGCCGAAAGGCAGTAGCACTAACTACAAACATTTCTCAAATCTCTCTTCATCCGTCAGTGTTCTCTGTCATTTATACTTATGCCGGTAAGGGATTTTCCACAATGTTGGAAAAGCGCCAATATAGTCTCCATATATAAAAGCGAAGACTCTACTCCCGACTAAAAAACACTTCAGGTTAAGATCCAATCTGGATCGGAATTGCCTGAAGTATCATCAGGGAGGGATCCGGTTTTCTGCTCAGGATATGACACTTCGACACACCTCCCATGATCCGGAGGGGATCCATTGAACAGAGCTGTTCCTGATCACGGATGACTTAAAAAACAGTAACAGAACTTTAAGGTACCAGTTTCCTTAGAAAAGAGTCCTGCATTGAGGCATACAAGAGCCCTTTGTAGTGCCTCTTTATGTGATATCTAACATAGTTTACACGCATAAGCACTATTTGGTACACCGTATGGTCCCCCATCTTAGTAATACTACAAAATCCACTGCTTGATTCTTGTAACCTAAATAAAACCGGAATGTGCGCTTGCCTAGAATTGAATTTTCCAGTTTTAGATTGTTAGGAGGGTAGGACATATTCGATCTGAAAAGTGTTTCACAAATTAACTAGTTAGAGTGCGCTAAATTTTTCATTAATCTCTTATATAACTTGATTACCGGATTTGAACACTAATCTTTTAGTGAAATAATGTTTCACTGAAAAAATTAGTAAAATGTTCACTAATTTGCTTTTAGAGAAAAGGGATGATAATCTCATTACCTGATAAGCATTTACAAAACTCTGGAATAATTTTTCTCAATATTGTAAATACCTAATGTCAATTTTTCATAGTCAATGAAAAGAAGCCCTCTTAATTGTGAAAGTTTTTGACATATACCTAAAGAATTGCATTTACTTGATTGGGTCTGTATATTTAAAAAATATTTTACAAATATACTAATTTAAAATTAAAATTTAGAGAGCATGAAAAACAAATTTAAGTTCGACAAATAAATATGCTGAAAAGAAATTAAATTATACATATTATTTTTTAACCTGAGGAGGTAAAAAGCTCAATTCCGTGTTACATTCCAGTTCAGGACAACGGATACAAACCTGACTCAAATAAAGTACTGGAACCTTAAAACAGTTTCCAGTACGAAATTGTGATGAGAAACTGTTCAGATGATGGAGTAGTTTTAAAGGATTATGAGGACTGTAGTTGGTGTCATGCTGGCACAGCAAGCCAAGGATATACGGTCAACTGGAAACGTCCTGATCTACGGACGCGTGCATGTGCTGGCAGGCTAGCGTCTGCGGTTCCACTTGGCCGTAGCATAGACCCGTCGTTATTTCTGTTCTTTTCATAAAAAATATTGAAAAAAATTGATAAATTCAAAACGACATACCTAATTCTTGAATTTCCATTCTTAAAAAAAGCATCTTTACTCACAAAATATCAAGAAACTAGCCACTAAATACCGGTCAGTAATGATTCACTGATAAAAGTTTGGCGTCTTAACGAAATTTTTTTCTCACTTTCCAGCTTCACTGGGAATGAAAATAATAAGTTATGCGGGATCTGCTTATACATAAACATATAACGATTAGTTGCTAATAAAATGAGAGCATTAGGTATTTGAAAATACTACCTTCATTTTTTCGAATTATGATCTCTACGCAGACCACTGTGCAATGGTCAAACTTGAAGGGAAGATCGAAAGTGATGGGTCTTATCAAAGTTGTCAAACATTTTTAAAGGGCGTCCCCCATATAATGAAGAGTGACCCTTAGACAACTTATTTTTTTTCATTCGATTAATGTATCAAATGAAATAGTCTGTGTGGTCTAGTGGTTAGAGCATGAATGCATAAGCCGAAGGTCCCAGGTTCAAATCTCGTTGGGAGCAACTTGATTTAGTTCAGGCGATTTTTGGGACAGACTATGAGAGTTCACTCAGTGGTGATATGTACTGATTTAATCAGATCATATCATAGCTGAGCAGGCACACGGGAGCATGGTACTGACCAAACCAACTTCCCGAAAAAATCACTACGGTCATGAAAATGAGATACTCTTAACTATTTCTAAGCGAAGGCCCGAGAGGGGCTGTAGTGCTACAAAGAAGAAGAAGAAGAATGTATCAAATGAAAGATCCTGATCAGATTATTTAGAATTTTAAATTTAATAGTCAGTCTGCGGATCAAAGATGGGAAATTTGTATCCTTCCTCGCAATAAGTCATTTGAATCTTAAAAACCTGGAAAAAAAACACGGGGAAGGTCCTTATGAGTACAAAGGCAATAAATATATCACAAGACAAAATTCACTCAACTTTGTTAATACGAGTAGTGTGATTTGTAAATTTTACGTTTTCTACCATAAAATGGAAATTCCTAAAATGACTTAAAAGTTTTGAACAAAAGTACATCAACATAAGGTCCTTGTGCTTAAAAAAAATGCATAGAAATCGAATCATAATTAACTGGAATAGTGCCATTTTAATTATTTGGAATAATAACGACACGTAGTTGATTATATTTTAAATCGATCTTCGCTTCAATTTTCTACTTTCCATAAAGTGTGTTTGATTTGAATACTTTTCACAGGGCGCATTCATTTTGTGCTTATGAAAGGCACTCTCGATCTTTCTCATATACTTGAATGACTTCTTATATATGTGCATTGGGTGCATAACTCAATTCAACGATTTATGCCATTAGAAAAGTATTGTGAACCCTCAAATCGTTGCAAAGCCCCTTTGGTAGGCACAATCTCCTGTCGATCTCCTCCCTGTCTGTCTGTCTTTCGATATGAGCTACATACACCAAACTTGGTATGCGAATGTATACCTTTTGAAAATTTGCGAATCAAAAAACCTTCAGTCCTTCCTTTTTTGAATGAGTTTCGACTCCTTTGAGTCATCTTCAGTGTCAATGTTAGACACTAAAGATGACTCAATGGAATCGAAACCCATCTGCTCACTCAAAAAAGCAAGGCTCGACGGCTTTTCAGGAAAAAAAGAGAATTGATCTGTGGATATCAAATAAACGAAATTCCTAAACGTTTCCAAACACAGGGAGGGGACTCTTAATATTTTTTTATCAAAGATAATCAAATGGGTATCAGAAAAAGATCTTGATTAGAACTTTTAGAATTTGTAATAGCGGGAAAGGCAAAATGTTCAGAAAATTTGAATACTCCCAACACAAGACACACGTTTTCATGAGTACAAGGCCAACAAATATATGGAGGGACCCCCGTTATAAACTTTTGAAATTTTCGATAAGATCTTGGCTTTTGAAAAACCACCACTTCTGACCTTTTCACAAAGTTTTAATACTGTAGCTTATTTAATTTCAGAGTAAGCTTGCTATGACTCAGAGACAGACGAACAGACAGGAGGCGAAACTACTAGGTATTTGTAAAATTCGTTTCACAAAGCCCTAATAGACAATATATTCATCGATTTCTCTCTAAAATTCAAAAAGAGATATACTTTTCATATTTACCACAAAAGAATTGCGTCAAATTTAAAAAGACTACTAAATTACAAATTGATTCTATGAAACCCGCTCCTCGCACTTAGACCACCCTCCATTTAAAAAACGGATTTAACGAAGACCTAGGGATGGCGATTTTTCGTAAAAGAATCGGTTCTTCGGTTTTTTTCATCTTCGATCTAACCGGGCGGTTTTTTACAGCCAAAAAACCGGTTTTTTTCTAAGAAAATTTTCTAAATAAAAAAACAGTTAACTTTATGTACCCATTAGTTAACTTTAGGTATAAATGATTTTTCAATTTTTTACTCACAAAATTATTTAAATCAAAATTACCTAAGAGATATTCTATCTTTGTGTTAAAAATAAGAAACTAACGTATTGAAATCCAAGCCGACATCTTACTGTTAAGCTGTCATTCATTTCCAGTATATGAATGAAAGACCCTTCATTTCAGTCCTCAAACATTTTGCATTTAATGTGTATATGTGCTAGCTTCACTTCGCACTTCGAGTGAAGTCCTCTGCATTGAAACGAAACAAACAACTAATACAGGAATCAATCAAACGTAGAAATTGGCTTTGCTCTGCTGACAGCGTTCATTAATCCTGCCTAGCTAGGGATGGCGAAGAAACTTTTCTGGTTTTTTGTACCCGGTTTATGAAATTGAAAGAAAAACCCGGTTTAAACCGGCAGGAAAAAACGTGTTCTCTAACCAAAAAACCGGTTTTCGGTTAAACCGGTGCGGTTTTTCCGTCCCTACAAAGACCTACTGTCTTCCCGTCCGTCCACTAGTCTGTCTGTCTATTGGCTCGTGCTTCACAGAAAGTTTCCTCAGAAACTATTGAAGCTCAATAGTTTTGGTCTTATAGAACATTTTAAAATTTGTTAAGGTTGGGTCCCCCATTATATCAAAATGAACCTTAAACAATTTTTTTATCAATGATAATCGTTATAGCTTTCAGAATCTGCAACAAAAAAATACATTTTTTGCATCAGGGTGCCCAGGGGGAGACAAAATGTACGGAAAATTTGTGCACCGCCCCATCCTGTTGTTAACTATTTCAGAAATCAGTTGTTAGAGTCAGCCAGGGCCTCCTACCGCAACAAAAGACAAGGTATGCCCAGTAGAGAGGTCATCCTTCTCCATAATACCGTTAGGCCGAACACCACGGCTTTGTATAGTGAAATGAGTGGATAAAATATGTGCGTGCAAAACTGCAGCGATGGATGCTTCCAGGCGTTGTCGTTGGTTAGGTGTTGATTTGTGTCTGTCGGGTATAGAAGCGAGTTCATGGATATATTTAGTATTTAAGAGCGAGTCTACGAATCGATCTGGGGGCCAAACCAAGTTGAAGGACGAACTCGACGCCAAGATACACGTTCTGTCTCAGTGAAGGGATGAGGAAGAAGGTAATATCCTTAGTTTGACCTCTGAACGTGACGGGTGTTGTCAATCTACCCTGGGACATCAATATCGTTTAGACCTGCTTTTGATTAATACATTGGTTTTATTGCACCATTTTATGACTGGCAAGGCCAAATGATATTAGAGTCCTTTCGTGTATTCGGAAGTTGTTACTTAACATCATTTTTGCGGCGGACTCTGATCTGCACCCAAAATCAAGCGGTGCCTTAGTGTCTTCCAGTACATGGATTTTGATCTCACGTGATTGGCTGCTTAGCTAGTCCGTGACTATCCATGACAAAACACGCGCTGCGTGCGGGTCAGAATCAACCCTGGGATGACAAATCGTACCTGGTTAAAACTAGTGAACAAGAGAGCACTTTCGAATCCTGATATTTATGGTGCCTCAAGAGAATAGTGCCTGTAACGCGAAGGAAGAACTCACCATTGGTGTCCCTACCTACGAAGGGAGCAAACGAATGGAAAGACTGAATTTTTCAGTTACATATACGAGTATAATTACTTTTAGCATACATTTTTTTTATGAGGAGTTGTAATAGTTCGCCACTTTCGGCCACTTTGTGAAGATTTTATCCTGTTAGTACTTAGGTTTTGTTTGAAGCGTCTTTTTCAAACTTTTTATAACACAATGGACCTTCAAAATGCATGTCAACTTTGCCTACATACTGGCCAAGGAATGTATCCACGGTGTGATTGTTTGATCGATGAAGTGAGAAGAATTGGTGCTATTAGCTTTCTGAAGGAGTACATCAAGAGTGGTCTCACTTTTGAAGATGGTTCACCAGACCAAATCTGCTGTGATTGTTGCACTGAAGTGGAACGTATCTACTCCATCCGCCGTTGTACAGAAACCGAGTCAGCGCTAAAACGACTGAAATCGGCACAACGACCTCAGGACCCAGCTATGAACTAGCCACCCCAGATTCCGAAAGCAGATAACCTTTCGTTTGAGGCTCCGGATTCACCATCTCGACCCATGCGTTGGGACTCCTGGGATCTTCCACCATCAACTCAGCCAGCAGGTCATCGAACGGGAAGGCCTACACACCGAGATGAGACAGCACTGACACTATTCCACCATCTAAGGTAGCACACATCGTCGCCAGCTGGAAGTTGGTGTTTTGGGCCCAGGATGACCCTACGACCATCGGTGCCTCTCTAAGAAGGGTCAAAAATATGGCGTTGTTGAACCTGGGAGGGAACATGAGATCAGTCACACGCTGCGCCCAAATGTTGTTCACTGGGAGAGCTCTCCGTTGGTTTCGGTGTTTTGTGGCCACATTTCCAACCTTCGACTGGGAAACGTTGAGGCATGCCGCATTGCGGGAATTCCGCCAGTCGAGGATGATGATATTTTAAAACAAAGACTACGAAATAGACACCAACGGGCTCAGCAGACAGTAGGGGACTACTACGGAGCTCTATGTTGCCTGTTGGAACGTCTAATGAGCCCCATGCCGGAGTCTGAGTTCCTAAGTCTCTTTTGGGAAGGAATCAGGCCCGAGTTACGAGAACGATTGGTGTTTGCTCCACGCTACAATGTATATGCGCTTCGCGCGTCAGCAAAGAAGCTTGAAGCCATGCAATACTCCCAGCGGTTCCGCTCAGTAGCTGAGCTTGAACACAGCGTGCCTGCTCTACCTGCGCCATCTTGTCTAATAGACAGCGCATCGCAGACCATCTCTCTTATCATCCATGGAGCTAGACGAAAAACACCCAACCGAAGTCCACGAACTCGAATCTAGGACACGACTTACCACGTGTTTGAACTGCCGGCAGACGGGACACCGCTTTACCGCATGCCAGGCAGAGGCTAACATCTTTTGTTTCCGCTGTGGGAAGCAAGATACGTATGCGCCAAACTGTACAAATTGCGAGAAGCCAAAAAACTTGCAAGCGAGTGCCCACGGCAGCCAGCAGCACTCGAGACAGACCCAGTAACGGAACGGTACTCCGTCCCGTCTACTGACAGTTCCTTGCCAGAAAACACTTGAGATACGAACACCCCGATACCTTTGCTGGTCCACGATGTTGCAGATGACACATCTCTTTCGGAGGCCTCTCCAGAGACATTTTTCAAACGACTAACTCAGTTACTGCCTGAAGAACCCCGGCAGCCACAGACTTGTGTATTGAAACCATACCATATTAGGCTGCATGAGTATCTTGCTGCACGAAAGAGGATTTTTACTACAGAAGAGGTCACCCCACGCCAACACAAGACTAAATGGTCAACTCGTCGTTGGAGGAGTTTCCGCAGAAGAGTGTACACCTGTCGGCAAACTCTGAACGTATGTAATATCTCGGGAGGTTTCTGTGAATGACACCAGACCTTACGCACCATTCAAAGTGTTGGGCGAAATCGCTGTTGCACTGATTGTATTAGCCGCCTTGCTTCAAGCCTCGGCTCGAAGGTACTCCATCAACACCCTACAGTGGTAAAACCCTGGCGCTCTGAAATCAGCACAGCTGATGGCACCAAACATCCTTTCCAGGTAGAGTGGCCTTCCGCTCGCGTGCCTACTTGTATTTATGGTATAATACTCGTATTATGTGATTCCATTACATAAGACCATAACATAAATTCGCCACGTTGATGTTTTCCATTTGAGGGAAAAGTTCCTTCAAATGGAAAACATCTGGCCATGTCTACATTGGATCTTGATCCGGATGGGAGGTGCGAGGGGGCACCGCTTCCACCTGGATGCCTCACTGTTATTTGGGGCCATAAGTATCGTCGGCAAAGACGGAGTCCTTCCAAGTCCCGTCTGTTTTCGCCAGGCCGAGTTTGCCATTTTCTTTATCAATTTTAACCCCTAGTAGGTTAGCTCGGCCTCGACTCCGGTCGATATGCATTTGTATCTCTTAATTCGTGAATGCGAAATTTTTTTTGTAGTGGGTCCTTGTGCTGGCGAAAAAACCCCCCGCCCCACGACACGGCAATGCTAGCCTGCCAGCGCATTTACGCGTCCTCAGACAAGGCCAATCTCGGCGAATATTGTTAAGTCGTCAAGGCTACCTAAACAAATAGATCAGTAAAACGCAAACAAATGGCGGCAAATTTTAATACACGACAACCATATATTACTTTTTTTAAGCGAATTAAAGAATTCTATATGTGAATGGAGCTGCTATTTGAGCAACATCGTTTTATTTACAATTAATTTACCAACCCCTTCTGACAGGAGAACTTTCCTGCTATTTCGACTTATTTTCATCTACCACTTGACGTTATATTCAATTCACATCTTGTCCGATAATAGTTTATAATTAAAAATTCTAAACATAACTTCAGTCAAATTTAATAAAATTAAATGAATTCATCCTTCAATTTGTTAAATGCAATGTCTAATCGTTCTCATTATTTATACTCTCATTTCATTTCAATGATTGTGGTTAAAATTAAATAAGTTCTTATATAGCCGAACATAATTAAACCTTACCCACAAATGCAACAATTTTTTTAACCTTGAAAGAGTTATATTTCTCAACATTCTCAACAAAGACCTAAGAGAATCTGACCTACACCAATCTGGTTAGCTGGAGTATCAATTATCAAATTTGTAACCGCAGTCTCGTGATGACAAATGCCTTATTTGATTCATACCTTCACGTGCAATCGTTTGGCAACATGCCACCATTATCGCTGAATTCCGCATTGATTACTCAAAACAATTTTCTGTTTGCTTTGAATTCACACACATGTAATGCACTACACTACAGTATAATGTTTATAGGAGTACCGTAGAGAAAAATAAACAAATATCAAAGAAAACGTTCCACATTTGGGAATACCCTTACTCATACCAAGTATTGAAATTCGTTCTTCAGTTTGCAAAATAATTATTCAGTCAAATTTTTATTGAAACTAATAAGGTCGAAAAAATAGCCTCAGATGATTTGCATCTTCCAAAAAAAAACACAACCCAATGACATAATTTCACTTCCAAATTAACCATCTATGCTTTATTAATTATGCACTTGCAAAACTGCAATAAATAAGCAGATGATATTGTACGTTCATACTTTTAAACGTTCAAAATACTCAAATTATACGCCTCTTCACATTCATTCATATGGAAACTGCCAAATTGCAATTTCACACAGTTTTCACATCACATGTTATGTAAGGTAATCATGTGCTCTTCTTACTGTTTTCTGGTAAATTTTGGGGGATTAGAAAAATCAGATGCTATTATCTATATAATATCACCTCACTATGATTATATATTTATTTTTTGAAGCAATTTACCTTCATTGGAAATTAATTAGTTGTTGATTAACAAAACTCTAGTTAAACGAAAAAAATGAACAAGATTGAAGTATTGTATACGCACGTAACTTATATGATTGCACTTTTATCGCTTTATTGTGTGCGAAACGCAAATCTACGTATCGTGAATAGTAGATATGACCTGATATGAATTTCAAACGTTCGATCAAAGATTAGTTCAACAAAATGCAAATTAAGATATTAAATGGATGTGAGTCAGCGGAGTATGGTAACGTTGACGTCATTTCATGTGATATATTCCACTGTTGAACATGTTAAACTGTTTGTTTATGCATTTACCTGTTTGTTTTTCCGCACATTGGGTTATCTTAAATTGGAAATGTTATTGCTGCATTACAGTACCAAGTAAAATGAACTTCAGAAATGGCTGGTTAGTACCGATTAAAAAGCTAATATATAATTGATATATTCATGTAGCATCGTTTTTATTAAACGCATTTAAAAAAAATTAAATAAAATATTAAAGACATTCTAAAATTTGCTTATGAGAAATTCGGTCAAACTCATTCGGCCTGTTTTCCGTATGATTATGAGGTCAGTGATGTGCAAACATCCGTTACTATTTATATATTCTTGTGAATCTAAATTCTGGTTTCCACGTTTTCTTGAGACGGAATAATCATTAAAATTTCAATCAGGTGTTCTCTTGGTGATGGCAAACAGTTGTAAGTAACTTGTTTTTCGAGAATATTCAACGCAATTGCAAGTCATTTTATGATCAAATTTTAGTTAGCTCATACTATGAATTTTATTTGGATAACATATTGTATATTTTGACGAGTTCACTGTACGTAGTTGCATCATACTCGCGTATGTGTACTTATGTTAAATTATTGAAGCATTCTTCTGTTGTTTGTTGAATGTGTATGTTATGGAATGACTTGATATAAGGTTCGATTTCGACAATATTATTACTTTCATTAAATTATGTAATTTAAAAAATTGAAGTGATGAATTTTCGATTGTATGTATGCTCGTAATTTTTATTTGCTCAAGATGCCAATAAACATCTTATAAGAAAAGAGAATACTGTATCACAATAAGTATTCGCAAAAAAATATGCCATTCGATAACATTTTCATTTTTTGCGTACTACTTTTTTTGGCTGAGTTTTTGCGTATATCACCCCTGTGCATGTTCCATCTAGCTTATACTTTTAAGATTCTTTCCTACATTTTGGTCTGAAATCACAATCCATTCCGAAGCTCTAAAAGTAACTATTGCATTTTTGTTGCTTACATATTCTTCATTTGTTAACTTTATCCCTGAACTAAAAAGGTATAACATAATTGACATTAATCGGAGAATAATAAATTCAATCAATGAGGACTTCATTTCGAGCCACTTCACCATGTGGGACGAGATAATCTGTCGCGGGCCCCCCTTCTCCGCCGCTAAATAAGATTTCAGTTCGTAGCAATCAGGCTGGAGGCCATCTTCGCTTTGGCCCCTGTATGAAAATTGGTGGCTTTCATGTCAGCACATGAATTGCGACGGAACTCCCCAAAGACTTATTTACTGAGAGGACTGTTTGTAACCCTCTCAATAACGCTCCACACGTAATAGTGTAGGGGGTTATATCTGGGCTGTTGGGAGGCCAGAATCGGATACGACTCGCAGCTTCGTTCTTCAGTGAACACAGAAGCAAGTGACAGCGGGCAATCCTTTTTGTTTTAGCAGCCTCGGACAGCATATGTCTCACCTTTGTTACTTAGGACGTGTACCCCAGGTCCTTTTCGGCAATTTGACGCATGGAAGCCTCACTTACACCCAAGATGGCCGACACTTTTCTGAGCGAGCTCCCAGGGTCCTCCGAAATGAGGTCTTAGCCCCTTCGAACAATTTCCGGGGTCCTTGCCGTCTTCTCCTTCACATGAGTTTTCCTTACTGGACTAGGAGAACCTTCCTCACGATTTTCCGCGGCCGCATACCTCTGAGCAATATCGTAAACTGTGGATTTGGGATACCCAAAGAACCTTATGATTTCTGTTGGTGACCGTCCAGCGCGAAGACTTTCAATAACCGCGATCTTCGATTGTAAACCGCACTATTGCACTAATTCCGCCATTTAGAATTCACGCACGAATGCACACAAGTCTACTCAGTTGAAATGATAACAAATGGCTGCTGTCGTTGAGATCCACTACAGCGACAAATTAATGTGAAGCTTTTCCGGATTTTGCTGACGCAACCTGTACATTCGTTATAATCCATTTGCAGCTCTACTTTTTCAATAAATGACACAATTATCTATAAAAGCTTTTCAAATGTATCTAATTTTTTTTCCGCAAAATATGTATAATTTTACAATCTTTCAGAACTACTTCACTTTACTTCACCATTCTTCCTTTCGAGTCCGTCTCATCTGGTCTCTGGTTTACCTTTAAGTTACATTTACAATCTTAAATTCCAAAGACAATAACTTCGTCTAATACAGTTCGATTCTATTAAAACATGAGGTCATATTAATCTTTTGTATTTCTTCTTCAATTTAAAAGAATTAAAAGCTATTACTACTATATCCTATTCTATTATAAACAAAAAAATTATTGAGATTGGGATACTTTTAATTTCTCAGATATTTCTTGTCAATGCGCAGACATATTTTGTCTCCTCCCTTACACCTTCGCGCAAAAATTTTATTTCTCAAGATTTTTTTATTTGATACTATATTGAGAGGCACGGTGAGCACCGCAGTTGAGATCGCTAATACTTCTTCCCGTTACAAAGCGTTGCAATTTGACACTATTTTGGGGTATTTTAAAAATAATTTACAATAATTTATTATATAGAGTGAATACAGCATAGTTTCCAACAGTAAAGTTTATTAACTTCACTTACGAGTATACGAGCACTTTTATGTTGCTGTCTGGAAAATTTTAGAATGCTAATTTTTGCAACTATACATGTTGTATACCTCTGAAATATGAATCGACTTGTGCTTCTTCTTTTTATTTTTACTGTTTTAAGGTAACTAACCTCAAACACCCCTTATACAGTAGTACGGGGGGCAGCGAAGCACTTTTGCAAGTGATTTCATAGCGATCGAATTTAATACAGTGCAATCGCATTAACTTGAACTAATTAAAACCAGGCTCATTCAAGTTAATGAATCACTCGAGCGAACGTCACGATTTTATAGTTTAAAACACTTTTTTGGGAATTTCCAAAAAGATTTATGATTTTTTAAATGCTATGAATTTATTTTGAAAAATAATTTGTAATTTTCGTTTGCATTTTTGTTTGGGTGACATTCAACACGGCTTTTTGGCAAAGCAATGGGAGAACATGAAGTTTTCTCGGACTGACTTCTTCCATCGTTGCCCAGTCTATGGCCTTATTTAAAATTGTTACGTCTTCGAGAGATGTGACCCGTTTTTCAGTAGGATCCAAATTTATGTCCACCTCAGAGTCGTTGCTCGTAACATTTTCTGCTTCAGTAAACTGTGTGTCTTCGTTCCATTTATTGGTTCTAAGGAAAAGTGAGCGAAAGGAGTGATCCCACAAAAAGCGAACCGAACGGAAAAAAGATTACGCCAAAACAGCACTGAGGCACTCTGGGAATGTCCGGTGGGAAGTTTAGCTTCGTTTTGCAAATGATTATGTAAAGTTTAAAAAGTTGTATATAGATAAATGCAGTATAAATTTGAAAAAAATATTTCATCGTAGACAATATGTTGGACTTGATATTAATCTTATCGGGGTGGTAACGGCAGTTACCATCAGTGAGAGCAACGCCAATCTTCAAACTAATTAGATCTAAATTAGCTGGTACACTTCTTTGGCGTTCCTTAAAATTTTATGAACTCGCCCAGGTAATGCGGCAAAATGACGTCCTATTTCTAATACTAAACTAAAATTGGTAATGGTGAAGTATTAGAACCAAACCAATTGCAGCTCATAGAATACAGATTTTTCACTAAAGAAGAGGCTCAAAGATTATGTCCTGAAGGAGTCCGCTTATTTTTGACAATAACAAACGACATGGACAATATGTTGAAAGGAAAGAGCCAAAAATAATTAGATATCTTAATTATGACAAAAATTATTGTATAGAGTATTTTGTCATATTATATGTATCCTAGATTTTTGAATTTGTCTCATTAAGCGAGTTGAGCGAATTTTGACTTCTTAGGTATTTGTTGCTGTTGTGCTCATTAACACGTATCTCCATGATTTTTTTCAGATCACAGGTGTCCAATCGCGAGGTGGGGGCAGGGGGACACAACTTATTCGTGTATCTCCCCTCCCTGTGCGCCGCTTGAAGCAAAAAATGCCAGTTTAAGACCTTTCATTTGATGAATTTTTTTTTCTAGGGCCACTCCCCTGTATGGGGTGACCCCATTAAAAACCTTATAAAACTCTTTTTTGTAGTTGAACTTTGAAGAGGGCACCACTTTACACCTACATACAAAATTTGGTGTTTCTAGCTTATATAGTTTAAAAAAAATTGCTGTGACACACGGACGGACAGACAAGTCGCGATTTTAGTAGGGTTCTCTAAAATTATTTTTCAAAACCCTAAAAATAAGTCTAGTTAATTTGCTGTGTTTTATGACTGTGGTTTGGAATCCATCCATAATCCTTTGTCTCATTGGGTGGGGTATGATGAATTTCGAATATGTCTGAAGCTCGAATAAATAAGTTCTTGTTGATTATTTTTAATTAATAAGCTCAGTATTCAATATAATCCCATTGTTCATTGCTTGAGAAAAATTGGTATTGTCTCTCTGTCCGTCCGTGTGTCATAATGTTTTAGTCCAAAGCTATTCCAGCCACAAACATTAAACTTGGTAAATATTTCATAAGTGATAGCCTCTTGAAAGTTAGGGCTTCAAAAAATAATCCAGGGTTTTTAAAATTTTATTGTACTTAAGGCATTCATACACCAAATAGGTCTTAAACTTGCGCTATTTGCATCCAGGGGTACAGGAGGAGGCTAAGCGTACGAAAAATTTTTATGAGTAGAACAAAAGAATTCAAGACACTCACCTTTGTTAATAAATACGAGGGCGGTTCAAATATGATCATTATAATCATTACTCATTAGCTCCTATCATATCTCCAGAGCAGCATGGGTTTCTCAAAGGATACTCCACTACCTCTAATTTAATGGAGTTCACAAACAGTATTGCAAGAGCTTTGGATAACCAACTGCAAGTTGATTTGATTTTCACAGATTTCTCCAAGGCCTTTGACACTGTGAATCATTTACTTCTTTGTCGTAAGCTTGAAGCTCTTGGCATCTCGGGTGCTCTTCTATCTTGGTTGTCATCTTATTTATCGTGTCGTCCCTGTCGAGTAAGTCTCTCTGGTACTACGTCTAGTCCTTTTTATCCTTCATCTGGGGTTCCACAAGATTCAATTCTTGGGCCTCTTCTCTTTGTGTTGTTCATAAATGATCTTCCCTTTCTAATTAATTCCTCTTGCCTCTTGTATGCTGATGACTTCAAAGTATTTCGAGCAGTCAAATCCCATTTAGACTTTCAGCTCCTTCAAACTGATCTGAATGCTCTAAATAAATGGTGTGCTTCAAACTATTTATGTCTTAACACTACTAAACGTCATAAAATGACTTTTTCTCTCAAGGACTCTCCTATTAATTTTGATTATATATTAAATGATGCTTTGCTCTCTGAAGTGTACAGTCATTAAGACCTTGGAGTAGCTTTTGATCCAAAACTCAAATTTGATGCACATATTTTAAATGTGATTACTAAGGTGTCTAGAGTTTCCGGATTTATCCTTAGAAATGTACATAAATTAATAGCATCTCTTCTTCTATCCGCCTATTTGTTTGTCTTGTTCGCCCTTTGCTTGAATACTGTTCTGTTATCTGGTCCCCCCAATATTCTTATCTCGTGTCTTCTTCAGAAACTGTCCAAAGAAAGTTCACGCGTTTTATTTTCCTTAAGTTTAATTTGCCGTATCAGCCCTATGAAAGTCGTTTATCTTTCCTATATCTTCCATCTCCAATATCCCGACGAACTTATTTAGACCAATGTTTTTTGTACAAACTTTTTTTTCTGAGCTGCGTTTCCGACAAACATCTCCGATGAATTCTTATTTCGTTATCCCATATGCTAGAACTGAATTAGATTTCCATTCATCAATTTTAAGAATCGTACGAAATCATATAAGTTCCATTTTGTTATTGGATTATTCAGTCTGTAAGATAGAATAAATAAATAAATAAATAAATGATGGAGACAGGCGCTGTCGATGGCGCGCATGTATGTTTTGAAGGTCGTGGCATGAGTATGTGATAGCACTTACGAGCAGTGTGGCATAGTCTTCGTAGGGAGTGCATGTTTCACGCGCGTGCTACGACCATGAGTGAACGTCAAGTGCCGATCGCCTTTGCGCAACGTATTGTCATTTGTTTTTGATGTGGGAAGGCGTTAACAACGCAAAAATTTTTCTGCGTTTCCGAAATCTGTTCTGTAGTGAGTGCCTGAGTAGGGCTGCTGTGTTTAAATGGGCCAAAGCATTCAAGGACGGTCGCCAAACCGTTGAGAATGAGCCGCATAATCGTCGACCGCGAACCAGCATCACACCAGGCAACGTTTGCCGCGTAGAACAACTCATTTTGGAGGACCGTAGGATGAATGTTCGAGACATTTCGGCTGAACTCGGCATCAGTATTGGTAGTGAAGAGTCTATCATCCACGAACACCTTCAACATCGCAAAATAACGGCGCGATGAGTTCCTAAACTGTTGAACTTCGAGCAAAAATTCATGCGGTTGGAAGTTTGTCGCCGCTTGCTGACGCGATTCGGAGTTGAGGGGGACGGTTTTTTAACGCGAATCTTCACTACTGACGAGACTTGGGTACACTACTACACTCCCGAAAGCAAAGTGTCGTCTAAAGAGTGGAGGAAGAAGGAGGAAGGGGTGCCAGTCAAAGCGAAGACAACCAGGTCCGCGGGTAAGGTTATGTGTACTGTGTTCTGGGACCGGCGGGGCGTGCTGTTAGTCGATTTCCTTCGCACCCAACGTTCTATCAATGCTGCATACTACTCTAACCTTCTGAAAACACACATGAAACCCGCTTATCGCTCTAAACGGAGGAGCATTCCAGCACGAAGTGCGATTCTTCTCCAGGATAACCCGCACCCTGATACCGCGCGTCTCACGTTCGATACAATATAGGAATTGCTGTGAGAGGTAGTGGAACACCCACCCCCCTACAGTCCACATCACTCTGCGACTATCACATATTTGGACCACTGAAAGCAGGAGTTCGTGCCCAAGGAATTCTTCGATACCGGCATCAAAAAGCTTCCGGAAAGGTGGACAAAATGCGTAACTTGTCAGGGGGAGTGCTTATATTTTTGTAAATTTTTTCGATAGTAAATAAACTTGACAGAGCATTTGTCTCGATCATATTTGAATCGCCCTCGTTTATTATCCCTCCTCGCCGACAATTATAAAATCACAGTAATTCTATCCTAACGGAATGTTATTCCTAGGCAGGCGCAATTAGAAGTCGTAATATCTTTTGGGTTACCCTGGATAAAAGAGATCTTCTTCTTCTTAGCACTACAGCCCCTTTCGGGCCTTCGCTTCCTGCAAATAGCGCCTCCAAATGTCTCGGTCCATTGACCGCGTCCTCCAATTTCGAAATACGAGTAGCGATGAACTGTCTTCGTCGACCGAGTCAGATCAGCGTTTCCTCGGTTTCCCCACTGGTATCTGCTCTTCAGTTCTCCCAACGAATACCTTTTTGGATATCTTTTGTTCATCCATACGATTCACATGGCCAGCCCATTGTAGCTTCCGCAGTATTAGAATCGTTCAGATCTCCGGCTCGTCAAAAATTTCATACAGCTCATGTTTGTATCGAATTCGCCATTGGTCCCCGTCTAACTTCGCTCCGATTATTCGCCTCAGGACCTGTCGCTCAAAGGTGTGCAATAAGTTTGCGGGTGCTTTGGTTAGGGTCCATGTTTCACACCCATAGCATAACACAGATCTTATCACAGATTTGTATACTTGGAGCTTTGTTTTCCTGTGTATGCAGCTGGTCTTCCAGATCGTCAAAACTTAATAAAATATTTTATTTGCGAGCTGTATTCTTTGGCGTATTTCGTCTCTTTCATTACCGGTTCTCGTTATTTTGGCGCCTAAATACACAAATTCTAATTGCATACCTGAAATTGAATTCGGTGGAAAGCGACGCAATCGGAATGCATTTCTCGATATTAATAAAGGTGAAAGAGCAAAACGAGATTTGTCTTCTCAATGGCAAAGAATTAAGTAGTTTTAGGCTGCGAATATTCTGGTAAGGTCGAAAATAGTCTGAGATCGTAACGATCGCTTAAGGAAAATAGTAGAAACTGCTTCTGAATGGACTCAAGTCTACTGGAATGTACTTCGAGGAAAGGGTCTCAGACAATACTTGCTTTTCTAAGATTGGACGAACAAGGGTCGTGTACAAAGATTTTGTTAGCCATATATTCTTAAACTCATTCGCACGCCTTTTAATAAAGCCAAACTGTTTGTTTGCCTTTGCTAAAATTTTATCGTAATGTAAGTTAAAACGTACTTTCTAATCCAAAGCTATACTAAGATCATCAAGATATTCAACTCTTGCTATTTCGACATTATTAAGGAAGTAGGTATTGCTGACTATGTTTCTTTTGCGAGAAAAACGTATGGCCTGACATTTACCTGCGTTGATTTTAAGTTTATTACTTTCACACAATCGTTGAAAGCAAAGAAGTTTAGTTTGAAGAAACATTGCTTTAGTTTGTGACTTAATACCGTGATAAATTTTTTAATCATCCGCATAAAGTAGTTGTGGTATACCCGCCAATTCTTTTGATAAATCAGATATGAATATATTGAACAGAAGCGGTCCGAGGTGATTACCTTGTGGTACACCTGATAATAATATGATTTTCTTTGAATAGTAACCGAGAAATTTTATAGTTTGAGTGCGATAAGAAGGAAGGTAGGATGCACGCCAATTCAGAAGAAACCCAGAGATCCCAAAGTTTTGCCATTTTGTTATAAATATAGAATGATCCACTCGATCAAAAATGCCCTACTAAAGTCAGTGTTTACTGCACCAAGTTGCTGCACTTTTCCATGGAATTAAGAGTATTAGAAAGCAAGATTGAGGGTTTTGGGCAACCTTAACGAAAACCATTTTGCTGGTCGTTAAGGAGTGGATCTACAAAGGTCGCGAGCTTAAATATAAATTTCTCAAATAATGTTGGTATAGTGGATAGTATTGCGATAACTCTGTAAGTCTCAACAGATTGTTTGCTTCCTCTTTTGTGCATGGGTATAAAGTTGGATAATTTCCACGTAGTCAGAAATACACCTGATAGGGCTTAGAGATTTTTATAGAATATTGTAAATTTATTTTAACAAAACCCTAAAATATTTAAGCTTTTATTCAAGAAACTTTATATTGTCCCCTTTACTTTATCTTCACGCCCAAATGCTTCGTTCTACATCTAAGTAAAGAACGCAACGACAGCTTTGTATAATCTGCAATAGTTCGCACACGCAACATTTTATTTCAAAACAAGCTTCTAAACAGAAACAAGCATGATGAAACTAACATACTTGTATATTGGCACTACGTCTCACACCGAAACAGCAGGAAATCTCTGACAAAAATTCACCATCAAATCGGCGGTTGCCTGCTGCATCATTGCAAATATGGTAGATGAGTATCGCTACCAGTCAGTTTCTATACAAAATAAAAATTGTTTGGCTCATTGATTTGGATAATTATTAATCCTGTATGCAAATTCGTAGTTGTTGGCTGACTAGCGTATGTATAATTTTATTTTAATTTCCGGGAATCTTTCGATGTTCCGATGTGACTTCGTAGCTATTTAACTTCATGCGAAATCGCAATAACGTTTGAGTGAGCTCAATAAGCACAATCCTATTTTTCAAGTAATGGAAAGAATAAACTGAAATTCCCTTAGTGTGTGCCGCAGCAATAATTTGACTGGGATTCTTGCCACTTACACTTTGCTCCTATGCTGAAAAAGCTGATGCCCTGAGGGCCTGCTATCCAGATACATGCTGTTCAAAGATTGGATCAAGAGATTGTGTTTCGAGATCCCAGGCAGACTTTGACGGTACCTGTAATAATCTTTGTTGACTTTTCTGTTAAGCAACCAACTGGGATAAATCAAATTAAATGATCATATAGCCATGCTTGCGGACTATTCCAAAAAAAATCGTCATTACTTTATTACATTATTATTTCAAAAATCGAAGCATTGCTTTTTACGTAAATTTGATATAATTGAAGACAGTCGATAACTCAGCGACCATTTTTGAAAGAGGTCGACTATGATTTTATGAGCACTATTCGACGTTTTCTAAACTGTGATAAATTGATGCTTTGCTCAAATCGAATCTTCAAATTTATTCTAATAATGATCACGCAACATATTTCCTACTGCCAAAAATATTTTCTATACCCTAGAATACAATAGCAAAATTTCAGCATTATGATGCGGTAAATGCAACAAATTTGACATTTTTCTATAATTCGATTCTGATGGCAGGTGGTATTATCACCAACTGAATTCTTTAAAATTATTTTCCTATTGTATTGTTGTTATTCATTGCAAAAACCTGTACTATAATCCAAACAAAACATAATCTTTGAATTTGCCAAAACACATGAAACACGTTTACCTTGTTATTCCCATTATAACAATATTATCTGATATTAAATCTACGCCTTATCAATTGGGTTTCCTGCTCTATTGGCGGTGCAACTAACCTTACCACCACCGATAAACTTTCAAGTTTACAAACAATTCTTCCATTCTCCAATTGAATAAACTTAAAAATTCTTGATCATCCCAGAAAAGAAAGTCACAAGCAACATAAAAAATTGAAAGTTCAGAGACATTCACCTAAATATTGGAGCATCTTTTATTTACACATGCTCTTGTTCTTAAATCGCTACCTGGCAAAAAAGAAATACATATGTTAAGTATAAGCAAATATTCGTTGCATATTTTAACATTATGACCCATATTTAGTCGTCGGTCGAAGATATTCAAATTTCAAAACCGTAATAATCGTGATCTAATCACTTTTCATAGTGTTAATGTATTCAATTCCAACGATTATTAATTTTGACATAATAATAAAATCAATAGCTAGAAAGATTGAGTAGAATTCCGAAGTCCATTAATAGAAATGACGGAAACACCACGAGCTCTTTTCATATTTAATGTAATTCTTCTTACGATGTTGGAAAGCTTCACGTTTTTATATGCTCAACATATTAATACCAGTCAATGGTTGTTACCTACCATTCAAAATTCAGAGAGAAACGGTCGTGGCTATGCCTGTCAAATGTTGAGAAGTAGATGATAAATGACGAACACAAGAAATGATAGCGTTGCCAATATTTCAGTTCATAATAGAGTTGCCGCGGTTGAAATAGACGTGGTGTCGTATCTTTGGTCTAAATAAATTCATTTCAAGAAAATACCTCAATTTAATTGTATTTGCTAAAATAATTTATACACTGGGCTCTAATTTACAATATTTGAATATGTTGTGGAATATAATGTATTCAGAATCTCATTTTAAATTGAACCTATTTGGCAACACATATTTTTCCTACCTGCTGTGAAGTGAATGGTGGTATCGAAATGATGCTTTTCACCTAAATATTTTATAAGAAATCTCGCGGTGAACCTAAAAGATGAATCTTTGCCATAATTTGATACACAATAGATGCGGCTATAATTGACTCTTTTGAAAATCGACAATAACTACACAAAGCCACCATATACAATTCAAATTTTCTTAGGGAGTGTTATTACTACATTATGCACTCTAGGAAGTAGCAATGGCTAAAGTCCACTTGCTCGCTATTCATTTGATTACTTTCGCTTACGAAAAAAGACCAATTTTTTCTCACCGTTTATTACATTTATTACGTATGATATTCATATCCGAGCAGTGATGTGTTTTTACTACTCGGAGTGGTCTCTTAGACGTCGTCAGCGTAATTACTCGTATTTGCAATGTCGATCGTAAACAGCAAAAGGAAGACGCAGCACCGCCTTCATCAACAGGTGGCGATAACTTGTGCAGCCGAGAAATACGCCTGACTAAATTAAATAAACACAGAATTGTGGATAAAACATACAAGATTTAAATGATTGTTATGTTGATGTTAATTGCAAACATCATAACTATAAATTTGTTGATTAAATAACATGTGCAGATGGTTTGCAGTGTTCAAAATGGGAAATAATGAAAATAATACGTAGACTAAGTATAATATCACATTTAACAATGGAAACTCAAAGTGGGTTGTTATAAATTAACAACTCAAAGAGTTGTTATTGATTTTATCGCCAGGCACACAGCACACATGGTCAAACGCATTTCGTAATACCTTGGTGTGCATAGATGAGTAAACTTTTTGCCAGTGGCATTGAAAGCCGAAAATATATTGCTAAACCCGAATCGTGCAGATTAGCTTTCGGAACAATTGCGTACTCTTTTTTACAGTCAGAGATAAAATTATCGGTAGGCATGCAACATTTGTCGTCGGAAAACTATTCATACGAGTATGCGCTTTAACATACTTTTTTAATTTAATAGACAGATCACGCTTTTGAAATGAATTTCGTTTTCCTAGTCTATTTTTGTTTGTTGAACATGAAAAATATGTGTTTAAATTTAGCCATAAAATTAAATTAATTGCCTTATTCAATATTAAAACGAGGAAATGAAAAAAAAATCTACAAAATTCTTTGAGTTAGGCAATATATATTACTTTATAGAAGCCATAAATCGTCAAGCTGTTAAAATAACTTATTTTATTTGAAATTCTAAATAAAGTCAAAGTGTGAAACAACGTCATTATAAGTTACTTTAGATGGATTTTTAAAATAAAGTGGACCAGATCCATTGCGATAATATACAAAAGCTGTAGTAATTATTTGTCGAGACTTCACTATTATAGTTATAATAGTATTGAACACCCGCCACGAAAAGACGAATTGAATAAAAACCCAATTAGCGATGCTCTCACTATCAACAAAAATTGCCATTCACGGCTTAAATTTTGAATAGGACACATTCAACGGAAAAGGAAGCTTTCTGAAAAACACAAGGTGCAAGAGGAATTTAATGCTTTATAACAACGATGGCATATACATATGAGGGCGGTTCAAATATGATCGAGACAAATGCTCTGACACGTTTACTTAGTATCGACTAAATTTACAGGTTTTTCTAGGTACTCCCTCTTACAAGTTACGCATTTTTTCCACATTTCCGGAAGCTTTTTGACGGCGGTATCGAAGAATTCCTTGGGCAACTCTTACAGCCATGTGCGCACGAACTCCTCTACCTCGTCGTCGGTGTTGAATCTTTGACCTCCGAGGGCTTCTTTCAGTGGTCCAAACATGTGGTAGTCGCAGGGTGATAAATCCGGACTGTAGAGGGGGTATTGTATCGAGCGTAAGACGCGCGTTATCCTGGAGAAGAATCGCACTTCGTGCTGGAATGCTCGTCCGTTTCGAGGGTCATTTTGCGATATTGAAGGTGTTCGTGGGTAATAGACTCTACACTACCAATACTGAGTTCAACCGAAATGTCTCGAACATTCATCCTACGGTCATCCAAAATGGGTTGTTGTTCCACGCGGCAAATGTTGTCTGGTGTGATGCTGGTTCGCGGTCGACGATCATGCGGCTCATTCTCGACGGTTTCGCGACCATCCTTCAATGCGTTAGCCCATTTAAACACAGCAGCCCTACTCAGGCACTCACTACCGAACTGATTTCGCAAACGCAGATCAATTTCCATGTTTTGAACGCTGAAAAACGAATGACAATACGTTGCGCAACGGCGGTCGGCACTTGACCTTCACTCATGGTCGTAGCACGCGCGTGAAACATGCACTCCCGACGAAAACTATGTTACACTATTCGTAAGGGACCCAGCCATAGATATAGAGAGTACTGGATCCGCAACCGGTCGCGAGAGGCGAAGCAATTAGCAACCTTTTCTAAAGTTGTGTGAAGTTGAGGTTAGAAGTGATGTTTTTGTTTTTGCACTTAATTCACTCCTAAACACGTTCAAGTTTATAAAGTTTTTAATTTTAAAGATCGCGTGTACTAAATCGGCACTTTAGTTCTCTGTTTTTATTAAAAACTACGAATTTTCCATCTACCTTTCGTTGTCTACTTTGTAGGGTTTTGCAAAAAATTTCAACAATACGCTATTAATAACGGTACCTGTCTGTCTATCAGTCAGTGCGTCGCAGCAGTTTTTCTTAGAAACTACAGCAGCTAGAAGCACCAAATTTTGTGAGCAGCTCAGAACTTCGATAGTCGAAAAACATTTCAGGGGCAACAATACGCTATTAATAACGGTACCTGTCTGTCTGTCAGTCAGTGCGTCGCAGCAGTTTTTCTTAGAAACTACAGCAGCTAGAAGCACCAAATTTTGTGTGCAGCATAGAACTTCGATAGTCGAAAAACATTTCAGGGGCTTTTAAGGGGGTCTCCCCATATAAGGATATGATCCTTCACCATTTTTTCTCCACCGAACATAGTTGAGTTGGGTTTCAAACTAAAGGCCTTGCTGAGATCTTTTAATATCCGGCGTTAAAACAACAATATCGATAATAGGGTAAGGAGGGGAAAAAATTGTGTCCCTCCCGCTATTGGACATCTGTTGACCGCAAAAACAGAAAAAATTGTGGCGATAGTTCTTTACAAGTACAACAAGGAAAGAAACATCAGTAGTTGGAACCGTTGGAACGTTAGCAGGGCGTTTTTAGTCCAAACTTCACAGCGGTTATTGCTTACCGTCTGAATGGCATTACAAAAGTTCTTTTCAGGACGTCTCTTGTGCGATTGGTATACTTTCGACGGGTCGAGCATCGAAAGATCGAATAATCGCTTGTTGCATATATCAACGATAAAGCCATAGTACAGGGTTTTCCAATAAGAGGTTATTTTGAGATTAAAAGAAAAATGCCATTTTTTAATATAAATGATCGAATGTTTATTTCATTATAAAGAAAAAGGCATGCTGTTAATAGTGGCAAATAACAAGGCAAATGACCACCACGACCACCCTTACAGGACTATATCCTTTTCATGAAATTTTCCATAACCAAATCGCAGAGTGGCTGCCCTATATCCTCGATAGCCTCACGAATTCCATCTTTGAGGTCTTGAATCGACGCTGGGCTGTTGGCGTAGACCTTCTCTTTCACGTGGACCCAAAGGAAGAAGTCGCAAGGTGTTAAATCACAAGATCTCGGTGGCCAATTGTGATCACCTCTTCAAGAGATAACACAGTCCGGAAACTTTTCCCGTAAAAGATCAATGGTTTCGTTGCTTGTGTGGCACGTCGCGCCGTCTTGTTGAAAGTAAACGTTGTCCAGATCAATACCATCCAATTCCGGCCATAAAAAATCATTAATCATCTCTCGATAGCGCTATCCATTCACCGTAACTCCTCATTTTCGAAAAAGTAAGGTTCAATGACTCCGCCGGACCGTAAACCGCACCAAACAGTCACACGTTGAAGATAGAGAGGCTTTTCAACAATAACTCTTGGGTTTTCCGTGCCCCAGATGCGATAATTTTGCTTGTTGACGGGAAATGGGCCTCATCACTCAAAATGATTTTTCGATGGAATTTCTGATCATTTTCATGCATTTCAAGGACCCAATCAGCAAAGACACGACGTTGTTGATGATCGACCGACTTGAGTTCTTGTGTTAACTAAACTTTATAAACCTTAGGACCCAAATCTTTATGCAAAATACGGCGTAATGACGTTTGTGGAATGCCTTATTCCAAAGAACGACGAGGAATGGACAGACCTGGGTTTTCTTCAACACTTTCGGCTACAGCAGCAATATTCTCGGCTGTTCTTGAGTGACGTGCACAGGTTTTATTCTTCACATCACTAAGTTGTCCGAACAGCTCGAACTTTTCCACCAATTTCTAGATTGCGGTCCGACAAGGTGCTTCACGACGACCCAAAAATGTTCGAGTTTTACGAACCGTCTCTGCCAAATTTTTACATTTTTATAGTGAATTTTAAGAATTTCAATGCGTTGTTGAAGAGTGTATCGTTCCATTATTATGAATGGCGTAGTTTCTACGTATCAAATGTCAAAAAATGACAGCTTCAAAAGTGACATCTACCGAAATAACGGGCTATCCAAAATAACACCTCTTATTGGAAAACCCTTTACTTTAGCAACAATTCTATACATAGGATTCTGTAGTGAAAGTAGGTCGATTAAATTTCCGTAAAGGACTGCAGCGATGGTCTGCAGCCTCGGCGAAAGTGGATGGTAAGATCTGCCGAGATTGGGCTTGTTTGGGAACGCGTGAATGCGCTGGCAGGCTAGCGTCGCGGTGGGGTGGGTTCTTTTCCCCAGCACAAGGACCCACTATAAAAAAATTTCACATCCACGAATTTCTAGGGTCATAGAAATATCGACCGAAGTCGAGAAGGAGGTAACCTACTGAGGGTCAAAGAATATTGCTGACTCAAAAGGCAAGCTGGGCCTGGAAAAAACAGACGGACTTAAGATGACTTCGTCGTTACCGACGAGACTTATGGCCCACAAATAAGAGTGGGGCATCCAGATGGTAGCGGTGCTCCCTCGACCCCAACCGGATCAAAATCCAAATATTAGCGTGGCCATATTTTCATTTAAGTGAAAAACTCATACAAACATTTGAATGAATTTTTCCTTTAAATGAAAAATATAAACGTGGCAAATTTATGTCATAGTATTATGTGAGGGAATCACATAACACTATGCCATAAATAGGCACGCGAGTGGAAGGCCACCTTACCCGGCAAGATCCCCTGTTAACAAAAGAAAGGAAAGAGTGCGCCCGATGGCTAGCCGATTTTAGCGGAGGAGCCTGCCATCGCGGCGGGTCCTATACCCGGTCAGGTTGAACGAAAGTGAAAAACCGAGTTTTAACTTTTAACAATCAATTTATTTTTGAATCAAATGGTTAATGTCTTAAGTTATCGATTTGCCTCGAAAAGTTATGCAATAAAGACTACTGAGACTATAAAAGATTATAGCTGGCCTGCCGACACTATAATTTCCTTTCAATTTCTCGTTAATTTTGTGGTAGCACTGAAGGTTTTATAGCCCAAAAGATATAAACTGAATGAAAATGGAATGGATTTCGTAATGTATTTAGAAAACAATGTTCAATAATACAAACATAACAACATATATAATATCGCCATAATTGGACCGTTTTTGTATCATTTCAATCAACGCATAGAATTGTATAAATACACTATCATCACTCATCTCTACAGCACAATAACAACTTTATTAAACATTTTCTTATGTCGTATTTGATCACATAAGAGTTAGATCAAAATAACGAAAATACTAATACATATTTTAGAACACACATTTATATAATTCCAAATTTTATCTCTGAGAAAACAACGGATAATCTTTGTGACGGATTGGTTTGAATGCGAAAAAATAACAATATACATCTGATCAATATAAGAAATTATACAATTAACTAAATTATAAAATTCTATATAGCTTTATTCTCAAATCTAGATTTTAATTTCACTTCAAAAAAGTTAAGAGTAGTTTGATGAAATGACGCTATATAGTTCCAGTAATACTCTTTTCGTAAAGTTATTTGATAGTATGTAAATATAGTATATTGTATAGACGAGTTCTACTCTACCTCGATGCGCATTTCTGATTTAAAACCCATTTTTCTAGAGTTGGGAAGCTTCGAAAATATGCAGGTCGGTTCGGTAGGATTTCACTGGGCGGTGCTACTTCTATATCGACATTGGTGAGACGTTAGTCCAAGAGACGCTGAGGTTCTTGACTGAGTACGCAAGGCTCATAGCACGTATCATACCTTCCCCTCCGTGGCGTTTTCGTTCTTGAAATGCCAACCGTATTTATTACTTTTGTTTGAGGTTTTTCCAGTTTGTGATCAGACTGTAGAGGAATGATTGCAAATTCTATGCAGGAGTTGAACAGCACTGGATACGCAACATTTCAGTATATACTTCAATTTGACAAACAGCACTGTACTCTCATTTAGAATTTTGTGTTTTTCCGCTTGCTGGAAAATACTGAACTTCTCACTCACTAATCTGCATTCTGTTCAAAGTGTCTTTTGAATTTCTTGGTTCCAACTTGAATTCAACTATCCATATTTCAATCACTTCACCCTCTCCGTTTTGCATTAGCAGCGCAAAATATGATTATCCATATCTGGTTGTGCTTAAATTACTTAGGAATCAACCAAATAACTAATGAATAACAATGATCTTTAATGTTTCATCATCCCGCCAAGACCCCCTACGAACTCCCTGTTCCCACATTTCGAGTCACGTTTTCCCCTTTTGCTTTGCTGCTGCTCCGTAAAATTGAATCAAAACAACTTTCCCGTAATGATAGTCCCTCTTCTCATTATTTTGAGTTTTCACGAACTTGCAAAAATAAGATATTTCACAGAACGCATATATATATCAATTCAGATTAACGCTTCTTACAACGCTTGTAGCAGTTTCATATTCTACAATTATAATAAATATGTACACAACACAATCAATCGCTAAAGAAGCACTTTCCGCAGGCACTTTCTGCAAATCTTATTTTTAAATTTCCAACCATTGTCAACCACAATTTTTATGCACAGCACTCTCAGTAATCTCACTTCCATTTCATTACATCCAAATACAAACTCCCGAGCACTTTTCTGGGCAACGACAATTACCACCACCACACCACCTTTTTCCACTCCGTCGACATTTCGATTTCATAGCATATGCATTCGAATTACCAATCATTAACGCGTATTTGATAAACTTCGTTATTAACCCGGATGGGGTTGTAGAATGGGGTACAAAATAAACTCATACAAAATAGATTAAAAAATGAAAAATTTATATTAACTTTGAACACCCTACAACATGAAAGGGCCGAAACAAGCTCTCCCTTCTTATTGAACCAGAATTCGCCAATTTTCCGTGGTTCTTCACGATCTCCCATCGACTCCTCATCCGTCCAAATCTTTCTTTTCTCCCGTGTCGCCGCCGGTAAATCCAATCAGCTGCTCGCTCAGCCGAGTTGGATTGTATTCGGTAATGCAATACACCGTTGGGATGCACTAAATCAGTGTTCCCATTTCCGAAATTTTAATTTGCAGATTTAAATTTTTCAAACAAAATTAACTGAAGTAAAGAAAAATAAAAAAAGATTTTAAATAGTAATAAAAGTTAAATCTCATGAAGAATATAATTAGAAGAAAGCGTTTAAATTTAATATAAAGGAAAATTAATATAAAATTACATTTAATAATAATAAAGAAAAAATTTTTTTTTATAAATTACAACTATGACTGGAAGTTATGAAATTTTTGTTTTTCTAACTCTGCAATTAAAATTTCGGGTAAGGGTTAGGAAGGTTTTCGAGCAGTTTGCTTGTGTGAATGCTCGATTACTACAATTGGCCTATTGACATTCGCGACTCTAAACATCCACTTGAATCTCCTCCGAAATCCAGTATCAGTATGGATTCTTGATCTCTTGGCCACATATAGTTGGGCTTCGTTCTGCGTTGATCGGCAAGGAATACTGATCTATCGGCTCCCGGGTCGACTAGAAACAGCAAGCGGTTGTTAAAGCCATCGCCATTCGATTCCTTGACGAATAATTTTTTGTTGCATTGCAAAGTTCCACAATTTGCGGCAATTTGTTGCGTTCCTTCTGTATCGATCGTTGTAAAAACAATGTCCTATATTTCGAGTTGTTTATCTGGCTGAACCGAAAATCGTTATCCATGCTTTCTCTACTTGAGTTTGATCATGATGTATTTATTTCTACATGTGCCATTAGATACAAGGGATCCGATATTTTGTTCTGAACAGCTGCGGCGGGTGTTAGTATGATCGATGGTGTTCTATCTGGGGATATTGGCATTACCAATTATTCAATTTAATCCCTGCGAATTTGAATATTTCATAAGTCCCATGCAGGACAACAGCCTGTGGTCTGAAAGTTTCCAGCGTGCCATAAAAAATTGAGCTCAGCTGAAAAGCTGTTTTAGCGATCGCGTACGCTCGCTGCGCCACCTGCTATTTGCGCTTTCTTTTATCGCATAGTAAGCGTACTATTATTTTTATTTCATTTTCAATGCAAATACAAACAACGACAACCATTCCAACTAGTAGTCTGTACTATAGGATATGAGCAGACGGAGGATCATAATGGGCACAATTTGTTCACATAATACTTTTATGATTCATTTTTATCATAAAAATTTGTCTTCTGATTATCACCTTCAGCAAGTTCCACATTACGCCATGCTAATTTAAGTGAACTCAAAACTTTTTTTTTTCTAAACACATAACTTTAAACTAATTTATTCTGCGTGTTTTCACTATCCCCTGTGAGGTTTCTGATAGTTTAGACTCCTATGGCAAGTTTCTGAATTATCCTAGAGCGCGATCGGATTATGTCCACTCATGAAGTGTCCGGTTGAGTTGTTAACAAAGGAGCAAGTAAATATTTTTTCCAAGAAATAGATACAGTGGTATAAAAAAGGGCACATCCCCTCCTGAGAAGTTCAAAGTGTCTCAATCGGCCGGATATATTACGTTGACAATTTTTTGGGATACATAAGGTATCCTTTTTGTTTATTATAAGGAACGTGATGCCTTCATTACAGGAATGAACTAAGGAGCAATCACGGATAAAAGGAGAAGAAATTTGGAAAAAGCTGTACTCCTCTTGCATAAAAACGTTCCCATGCACACAAGTCCCGTTCGGACGGTTGTCATTCACCAATGCCGTTTTGAACAACTCCATCACTCACTCTGCAGCCCAGACCTGACTCCAAGCTACTATTGTTTTTTTCCAAAGATGAAGAAACAGCTGCGTGAAAAAAATTTAGTGAATATGACCAAGTCAAGTCGGCAATTTTAACCTATTTTGACAACCAATGCAAATCAATTTTCTATATTTGTAAATTATTTGATAGATATGAAGAATGGATTAGAATTAAGGGAGAATACAGGTATATTGAAAAGGAAATATAGTTTGAGATTCATTTGTAATCCCCTTCTCTGTCTATTCAGGAACTTTTTGGATATCCCCTCGTACACCAAATTTTTCGACCTATATGCTGAGAGATATTAAAAGAAAAATGCCATTTTTTGATATAAATGATCGAATGTTTTTATTTCATTATAAAGAAAAAGGCATGCTGTTAATAGTGGCAAATAACATTAGGCAAATGACCACCACGACCACCCTTACAGGACTATATCCTTTTCATGAAATTTTCCATAACCAAATCGCAAAGTGGCTGCCCTATATCCTCGATAGCCTCACGAATTCCATCTTTGAGGTCTTGAATCGACGCTGGGCTGTTGGCGTAGACCTTCTCTTTCACGTGGACCCAAAGGAAGAAGTCGCAAGGTGTTAAATCACAAGATCTCGGTGGCGAATTGTGATCACCTCTTCGAGAGATAACACAGTCCGGAAACTTTTCCCGTAAAAGATCAATGGTTTCGTTGCTTGTGTGGCACGCATCGCGCCGTCTTGTTGAAAGTAAACGTTGTCCAGATCAATACCATCCAATTCCGGCCATAAAAAATCATTAATCATCTCTCGATAGCGCTATCCATTCGCCGTAACTCCTCATTTTCGAAAAAGTAAGGTCCAATGACTCCGCCGGACCGTAAACCGCACCAAACAGTCACACGTTGAGGATAGAGAGGCTTTTCAACAATAACTCTTGGGTTTTCCGTGCCCCAGATGCGATAATTTTGCTTGTTGACGGGAAATGGGCCTCATCACTCAAAATGATTTTTCGATGGAATTTCTGATCATTTTCATGCATTTAAAGGACCCAATCAGCAAAGACACGACGTTGTTGATGATCGACCGACTTGAGTTCTTGTGTTAACTAAACTTTATAAACCTTAGGACCCAAATCTTTATGCAAAATACGGCGTAATGACGTTTGTGGAATGCCTTATTCCAAAGAACGACGAGGAATGGACAGACCTGGGTTTTCTTCAACACTTTCGGCTACAGCAGCAATATTCTCGGCTGTTCTTGAGTGACGTGCACAGGTTTTATTCTTCACATCACTAAGTTGTCCGAACAGCTCGAATTTTTCCACCAATTTCTAGATTGCGGTCCGACAAGGTGCTTCACGACGACCCAAAAATGTTCGAGTTTTACGAACCGTCTCTGCCAAATTTTTACATTTTTATAGTGAATTTTAAGAATTTCAATGCGTTGTTGAAGAGTGTATTGTTCCATTATTATGAATGGCGTAGTTTCTACGTATCAAATGTCAAAAAATGACAGCTTCAAAAGTGACATCTACCGAAATAACGGGCTATCCAAAATAACACCTCTTATTGGAAAACCCTTTACTTTAGCAACAATTCTATACATAGGATTCTGTAGTGAAAGTAGGTCGATTAAATTTCCGTAAAGGACTGCAGCGATGGTCTGCAGCCTCGGCGAAAGAGGATGGTAAGATCTGCCGAGATTGGGCTTGTTTGGGAACGCGTGAATGCGCTGGCAGGCTAGCGTCGCGGTGGGGTGGGTTCTTGTCCCCAGCACAAGGACCCACTATAAAAAAATTTCACATCCACGAATTTCTAGGGTCATAGAAATATCGACCGAAGTCGAGAAGGAGGTAACCTACTGAGGGTCAAAGAATATTGCTGACTCAAAAGGCAAGCTGGGCCTGGAAAAAACAGACGGACTTAAGATGACTTCGTCGTTACCGACGAGACTTATGGCCCACAAATAAGAGTGGGGCATCCAGATGGTAGCGGTGCTCCCTCGACCCCTCCCAACCGGATCAAAATCCAAATATTAGCGTGGCCATATTTTCATTTAAGTGAAAAACTCATACAAACATTTGAATGAATTTTTCCTTTAAATGAAAAATATAAACGTGGCAAATTTATGTCATAGTATTATGTGAGGGAATTACATAACACTATGCCATAAATAGGCACGCGAGTGGAAGGCCACCTTACCCGGCAAGATCCCCTGTTAACAAAAGAAAGGAAAGAGTGCGCCCGATGGCTAGCCGATTTTAGCGGAGGAGCCTGCCATCGCGGCGGGTTCTATACCCGGTCAGGTGAACGAAAGTGAAAAACCGAGTTTTAACTTTTAACAATCAATTTATTTTTGAATCAAATGGTTAATGTCTTAAGTTATCGATTTGCCTCGAAAAGTTATGCAATAAAGACTACTGAGACTATAAAAGATTATAGCTGGCCTGCCGACACTATAATTTCCTTTCAATTTCTCGTTAATTTTGTGGTAGCACTGAAGGTTTTATAGCCCAAAAGATATAAACTGAATGAAAATGGAATGGATTTCGTAATGTATTTAGAAAACAATGTTCAATAATACAAACATAACAACATATATAATATCGCCATAATTGGACCGTTTTTGTATCATTTCAATCAACGCATAGAATTGTATAAATACACTATCATCACTCATCTCTACAGCACAATAACAACTTTATTAAACATTTTCTTATGTCGTATTTGATCACATAAGAGTTAGATCAAAATAACGAAAATACTAATACATATTGTCGCGTGTTATTGGTTCGCGGCCGATAATTTTAATGTTCCGGGAAAGTGAAAACGCAATGTCTTTTAATTTAAGTTAAAAGAGTTTATTTAATTAAAATAAAATGCACAATAATCAGTTAACACTTTTCACTAATTTTAATTTTCACTATGAAAAATCTAACACTTGTCCATAAATTTCTTATCGCAATTGTCTTCTAAATCACTTCACTATTACGAAAATCACTTTTCTACTACTCGAATAATATCGCTTCACACACAATCGCAGTTCTTATCGCGGTAGAATGAATGATCCCCCCATTCATTCAGCTCGCCTTTATATAGGGTCTCTACCTATTCACCCATTTCTCGCACATGGGCGAATGTTCGACCGAGAGGTACCTGGTAGGTTCGAGCAAATTCATGAATGGAGTGACGTCACTTGCAGATGTTGATCATGCTTGTTGTGTTCTCGTGGTTTCGAGTGAATTCGTGTTCTTCATTGTTGTGAAAACAATTGCGACAGTAGCTCGCAGAATTATTTGTACATGTTCACTGGGCGGTGCTACTTCTATATCGACATTGGTGAGACGTTAGTCCAAGAGACGCTGAGGTTCTTGACTGAGTACGCAAGGCTCATAGCACGTATCACACCTTCCCCTCCGTGGCGTTTTCGTTCTTGAAATGCCAACCGTATTTATTACTTTTGTTTGAGGTTTTTCCAGTTTGAGATCAGACTGTAGAGGAATGATTGCAAATTCTATGCAGGAGTTGAACAGCACTGGATACGCAACATTTCGGTATATACTTCAATTTGACAAACAGCACTGTACTCTCATTTAGAATTTTGTGTTTTTCCGCTTGCTGGAAAATACTGAACTTCTCACTCACTAATCTGCATTCTGTTCAAAGTCTCTTTTGAATTTCTTGGTTCCAACTTGAATTCAACTATCCATATTTCAATCACTTCACCCTCTCCGTTTTGCATTAGCAGCGCAAAATATGATTATCCATATCTGGTTGTGCTTAAATTACTTAGGAATCAACCAAATAACTAATGAATAACAATGATCTTTAATGTTTCATCATCCCGCCAAGACCCCCTACGAACTCCCTGTTCCCACATTTCGAGTCACGTTTTCCCCTTTTGCTTTGCTGCTGCTCCGTAAAATTGAATCAAAACAACTTTCCCGTAATGATAGTCCCTCTTCTCATTATTTTGAGTTTTCACGAACTTGCAAAAATAAGATATTTCACAGAACGCATATATATCAATTCAGATTAACGCTTCTTACAACGCTTGTAGCAGTTTCATATTCTACAATTATAATAAATATGTACACAACACAATCAATCGCTAAAGAAGCACTTTCCGCAGGCACTTTCTGCAAATCTTATTTTTAAATTTCCAACCATTGTCAACCACAATTTTTATGCACAGCACTCTCAGTAATCTCACTTCCATTTCATTACATCCAAATACAAACTCCCGAGCACTTTTCTGGGCAACGACAATTACCACCACCACACCACCTTTTTCCACTCCGTCGACATTTCGATTTCATAGCATATGCATTCGAATTGCCAATCATTAACGCGTATTTGATAAACTTCGTTATTAACCCGGATGGGGTTGTAGAATGGGGTACAAAATAAACTCATACAAAATAGATTAAACAATGAAAAATTTATATTAACTTTGAACACCCTACAACATGATAAGGCCGAAACAAGCTCTCCCTTCTTATTGAACCAGAATTCGCCAATTTTCCGTGGTTCTTCACGATCTCCCATCGACTCCTCATCCGTCCAAATCTTTCTTTTCTCCCGTGTCGCCGCCGGTAAATCCAATCAGCTGCTCGCTCAGCCGAGTTGGATTGTATTCGGTAATGCAATACACCGTTGGGATGCACTAAATCAGTGTTCCCATTTCCGAAATTTTAATTTGCAGATTTAAATTTTTCAAACAAAATTAACTGAAGTAAAGAAAAATAAAAAAAGATTTTAAATAGTAATAAAAGTTAAATCTCATGAAGAATGTAATTAGAAGAAAGCGTTTAAATTTAATATAAAAGAAAATTAATATAAAATTACATTTAATAATAATAAAGAAAAAATTTTTTCGAGCAGTTTGCTTGTGTGAATGCTCGATTACTACAATTGGCCTATTGACATTCGCGACTTAAACATCCACTTGAATCTCCTCCGAAATCCAGTATCAGTATGGATTCTTGATCTCTTGGCCAGATATAGTTGGGCTTCGTTCTGCGTTGATCGGCTGGGAATACTGATCTATCGGCTCCCGGGTCGACTAGAAACAGCAAGCGGTTGTTAAAGCCATCGCCATTCGATTCCTTGACGAATAATTTTTTGTTGCATTGCAAAGTTCCACGATTTGCGGCAATTTGTTGCGTTCCTTCTGTATCGATCGTTGTAAAAACAATGTCCTATATTTCGAGTTGTTTATCTGGCTGAACCGAAAATCGTTATCCATGCTTTCTCTACTTGAGTTTGATCATGATGTATTTATTTCTACATGTGCCATTAGATACAAGGGATCCGATATTTTGTTCTGAACAGCTGCGGCGGGTGTTAGTATGATCGATGGTGTTCTATCTGCGGATATTGGCATTACCAATTATTCAATTTAATCCCTGCGAATTTGAATATTTCATAAGTCCCATGCAGGACAACAGCCTGTGGTCTGAAAGTTTCCAGCGTGCCATAAAAAATTGAGCTCAGCTGAAAAGCTGTTTTAGCGATCGCGTACGCTCGCTGGGCCACCTGCTATTTGCGCTTTCTTTTATCGCATAGTAAGCGTACTATTATTTTTATTTCATTTTCAATGCAAATACAAACAACGATAACCATTGCAACTAGTAGTCTGTACTATAGGATATGAGCAGACGGAGGATCATAATGGGCACAATTTGTTCACATAATACTTTTATGATTCATTTTTATCATAAAAATTTGTCTTTTGATTATCACCTTCAGCAAGTTCCACATTACGCCATGCTAATTTAAGTGAACTCAAAACTTTTTTTTTCTAAACACATAACTTTAAACTAATTTATTCTGCGTGTTTTCACTATCCCCTGTGAGGTTTCTGATAGTTTAGACTCCTATGGCAAGTTTCTGAATTATCCTAGAGCGCGATCGGATTATGTCCACTCATGAAGTGTCCGGTTGAGTTGTTAACAAAGGAGCAAGTAAATATTTTTTCCAAGAAATAGATACAGTGGTATAAAAAAGGGCACATCCCCTCCTGAGAAGTTCAAAGTGTCTCAATCGGCCGGATATATTACGTTGACAATTTTTTGGGATACATAAGGTATCCTTTTTGTTTATTATAAGGAACGTGATGCCTTCATTACAGGAATGAACTAAGGAGCAATCACGGATAAAAGGAGAAGAAATTTGGAAAAAGCTGTACTCCTCTTGCATAAAAACGTTCCCATGCACACAAGTCCCGTTCGGACGGTTGTCATTCACCAATGCCGTTTTGAACAACTCCATCACTCACTCTGCAGCCCAGACCTGACTCCAAGCTACTATTGTTTTTTTCCAAAGATGAAGAAACAGCTGCGTGAAAAAAATTTAGTGAATATGACCAAGTCAAGTCGGCAATTTTAACCTATTTTGACAACCAATGCAAATCAATTTTCTATATTTGTAAATTATTTGATAGATATGAAGAATGGATTAGAATTAAGGGAGAATACAGGTATATTGAAAAGGAAATATAGTTTGAGATTCATTTGTAATCCCCTTCTCTGTCTATTCAGGAACTTTTTGGATATCCCCTCGTACACCAAATTTTTCGACCTATATGCTGAGAGAAATCTAAATTTTTACCATAGCTCTTATTTCAAACTATCATCGTCATTAAGTTGTAATACGAAAAAGAGGACTCAGCTGAATTTAATATGCTACAGATGCAGACGAAAACGATTAACTGACCTATGTGAACTAAACCTGGCTTCCAAAAGACTTCCCAAATGGAGAAAACTTCCCGCAGCATTTGCCAGCTCCTCAAAGATAGGAAACCGCAGTTCCTCTAACAAATTCTTCTATGTACGCCGTCCATAATGAGATCTGCTCCCACTCTAAAACTTATGAATTTACTAAGCCTATAGGGAATTTTGCTCCTGTTAACAGAGAAGAAAAATAGTAAATTTATTTCGTAAAGTTGCTCGCCATGCCATGTCTTCAATGAAAAAGATAAATCCCAAAATTATAATCGCAATTTGAAGTGTGTAGACAACCATTTCTACTACAAAAAATACATAATCAACCACCACTTGGACTACTGCAAACATGAAAACACCACCTTCATGGTCTCTATCCAAATTTGAAGTTCAAATATTTATTTAAGACATTATCAAGATCTGTTTAACGTAACCGAGCATAAGAAGCATGATACAGTTTCATCTATTTATATTTCTAATTTCCCAAAAAATAGAAGAAACATAAGAAACTTTCCCTGAAAAACCAACCATAATTTAATTGAAATGTTTTTATAGGGTCCATATAAATTATCTAAAACTTCTATACAAACATTAAAAAGACAAACATTCAAATAAGAGAATAAACGTTGTATAAAGACTACACTTGAGCATCACCTTCAACAACTATATATGATACCTCCTACACTAATCACTTCTTTGCTAGCGTCTGATCGAATTAGATCTAGAGTGATTTGTGTTGCTAAAAATACATATACTTGTATGATGAAAATTAGATAAAGGTTGTTAGATACTGCTTTGTTGTCATTGATAAGATGTGTAGAATTCACAGCAATAGGAAATTAAATCATGTTAACTTTAGTGAAATGTTAAGGAGGTGGTAGTGTGCTTGTGTAAATTTAATCTTATATTTCTTCAAAAGTTTGTTTTTCTAGTTCTTATATAAAAATGAAAAGGGAAAGTGGTAGTAATTAAACTGCAAGCAGGTTAGAAGTGAGGATTTAATAAAAGATTTGGCGTTTTAATGTTTAAAAGACAGGGTCCTCCCATAAATTCAGTTAATTCTTGATTTATCAGAGGTAGTTAAATGAAAATGTTTGGCAAGAACTTTAAAAAAAAAATAAAATAAATTGTAGTGGTACCCCTAAAATTATTATTCGTATATATAACAGAAGACCTTTCTGCCTGGAAAGCGAAGCAAAACCGGATATCAATATACTATACATGTTAGGATTGGGGTCAGATCCCAGAGTATACAAACGCATTCGATTCAAGTTTAAGCCTTAAGGAATATCACCAGTAATTTCTTGAAGCAGAATAAAAATTAATTTTCATTACTCAAATCCTGTCAGCAGATTATCTGGACCCAACTCAATGGATATCACATTAATCGTGTTTATTGCCTACCATTAGATTTCTGTAATCAACTTTAAACTTCACCTTTTATTGGATATTTGCCACTTTCTAATCTCATACCATCAAGTTAAACAGTAATTTGTTATTCCTAAGCGAAAAGCAAAACAAAGTGCAAATATTTCGCCCCTACTAAGCAACAACAGCAAAGAATCCAAGTGCCAATTTGCCAATTCAATCACCTCTTGTACCACGTTAACTATACATCACCGAATATAACACTGCTATTTGTTGCATAGCGAGACGCGGCGTTAAAAATGACTCATAATCAGAAACCTGTCATTCATATGTGTTTTATACCACCTACCTACCTATATAAAACTCATGACTTAATCGGCAATGTTAAAAGAGGTACTAGAAGTAAAAGAGAGTTTAGTCATTTGTATTTCGCGTGCATGTGTCGCTGAACCGCTTTAATGATATTTCAATATCGATTAGAACCAGCAAGAGAAATGTACAAATGGGAATACAATATACAGAAAACTATTTGAATGCATTATAATCATAAATCTAACTCACGGGAATAAGACATCTAAATCTCTTAAAAATGGCTTAGAACCACAAACAAGACTTAGATTATTTATATAGATTTCGATTGTCCAGAATTGAATTTTAAATAAAAGTAATCTTCTCTAACCAATAAGATCGTTAAATTAGAGTCGATATTACCATAAAACTCGTAGAATTTTTTTGGTTTCCTTCTCACAACACACTCGTATCAAATCAAAGATGCAATTTCAGGAGGTGGCTCGCTTTCATGCATCTAACTGTAGTCATTGTGCATGCGAATGATGAAGTTCTCCCAAAGATAAGGGAGAGGTTATCAATGTTGAAATACTCCAAAATACCATGCTTAATTGTTGCGGATTTCTATATTCTATTCGAGGGGAGCTATCAGTCAATATTTATAACAAAGTTACAGAATGCTATCAATTTAAAAATTAAATAGTAATTTATAATAATTATTTCGTTGCTTCTTCTTACAGATAATACAACGAAAAGAATCATTACTTTAATTGAAAACCTCGGATATTGCAGAACAGCATGAAAATGGTGTTGTCGCAACGGCAGCGCGAGGAGCTGTAAGTACATCGAATTAAACTTAATTTTTCAATAGAAGCGTATTTAATTGTTATTCTTAACCTTTATAGTAACCAAGCGATTGCCGACTATTTGGGCAGTAATGGATATATTGACGCACTCGAGGCATTCCGTAAGGAAGCCGATATCTCAACGGAAATCGAAAAGAAATATGGTGGACTGTTGGAAAAGAAATGGACGTCAGTGATACGACTACAAAAGAAAGTGATGGAATTGGAAGCGCGGCTATCCGAAGCAGAGAAGGAAGCACTCGAAGGCGCACCAACAAAAAACAAACGAAGTCCAACAGAATGGATACCACGACCACCAGAAAAATTTGATTTAACTGGTCATCGAGCAAGCATAACGAGAGTAAGAGCTTTTTCATTAATGAAGATCTTAAGAAATACTTAAATCTTAATTCCTATTCGTTTTTTCTTCTCTAGGTACTTTTTCACCCGATTTTTAGTTTAATGGTCTCATCATCAGAAGATGCCACCATAAAAGTCTGGGATTTTGAAACAGGCGAATATGAAAGAACATTGAAAGGGCATACAGATTCAGTACAAGACATTGCTTTTGATGCTCAAGGAAAGCTGTTAGGTATGTCTGCTGTTATCATATATAATCGATAAAAATACTCGATCCAAGCCATCTTTTCACAGCTTCGTGCAGTGCAGATTTATCAATCAAATTATGGGATTTCCAACAATCATATGAATGCGTCAAAACAATGCATGGGCATGATCATAATGTGTCTTCAGTAGCGTTTGTACCTGCTGGTGATTTCCTTCTGTCTGCGTCACGTGATAAAACAATTAAAATGTGGGAAGTAGCAACGGGGTATGTTAGAGTTAAATTGTTTGCAAAATCTTTTTAGCATTACGATTTACATCTTTTAAACAGATATTGTGTAAAAACATATACAGGACATAGGGAATGGGTTCGTATGGTACGAGTAAATATTGATGGCAGCCTGTTTGCGTCATGCTCAAATGATCACTCAATACGAGTGTGGTGTACAAATTCGAAAGACTGCAAGGTAGTTTTCAATAATAAGTTTCTAAATGCGTTTTTTACAACACGAGCTCTTCTTGCATTTATTATAGGCTGAACTAAGAGAACATGACCACACAGTAGAATGTATCGCTTGGGCACCTGAATCAGCATCATCTGCAATAAATGAAGCAGCTGGAGCAGATAACAAGAAAGGCATCCATCAAGGTCCATTCCTTGCATCAGGCTCACGAGATAAAACAATCAGGGTATGTATTAAAAATTTTCTTTGTTAGAAATCTTAATCTGATGATGAAATTTAATTTATTTATAACAGATATGGGACGTGAGCGCTGGTATATGCTTATTTACATTAGCTGGTCATGACAATTGGGTTAGGGGAATTTCATTTCATCCTGGCGGTAAATACATGATTTCTGCAAGCGATGACAAAACAATCCGAGTGTGGGATTTACGTAATAAGCGATGTATGAAGACGCTATATGCTCACCAACATTTCTGCACCTCAGTTGGTAAGTAATTGTCGTAATGTTTTCTATTTAACTTGATTTTTTGTAAATTCTTCTTAAAATTTATTTGGTTTGAAATGAGTTTCAAGCGGAATATAAATAGGGAATCTATATCTTGCCATGCAATTCTGCAGTTATTTCATAAATTATAAACATAACTTTAACGTAATAAAAGACGGTTATTATTTTCCTACTGAAAAATACATAAAATGCTATCGAAACTGCCGATGTCAAAGCTCCCAGTTGATGCAAATTTTGAGACGTGAAACCTGTTTTATAAATCAGAATCGGTTACATAGAACGTAGATAAATTAAATAATTCGCCCTTAAGGAGTTCATTTGTGTTAAGCAAATGCGAAAATAAAAGCCCGAGACCTTGCACTGGGATGAAATCGGTAAGATTATTGATGTCAAAATTAGGGAGGAGGAAGTGAATACTTCAAGTGCCTCATTATGTCTGTACTCAATTTGATGCCAATAGTTGCCTCGGCGTAATTTCAATGGCACCTTCAATCCAGGAAGCAGTCGATTACAAAAGTGGCATAATACCCCCGAGAACTAATACCAGAAATCATCTTATGTGCTGATCCATTGCTTTTCTGTATTGCGCTGGTCAGTATGAAAACGACGTCAACATTATGCCTAAATCAATTCCAGATACCAAGAAAGCCTTCATACGTCTAGAGCATGACGTACGAGTAGATAAGGAAAGACCCGTTAATTCGGTAGAGCATGAATTGAGGACACTGGAACCGCAGTAAAAAAAAAGTCTTTTCCTCAGCACTTCATATTCTAATGCTCAGTGTACAGGGAAAGTAAGCTTCGCATACACAAATCACTCGTAAAACCTGTGGTGTTGTACGGATACATCCAACTCTTACAATTTTTTCCGAAAAGGCACTTGAAATATTCGAAACTAAAGTGCTTAGTAGGACATATGGCCCAGTGTTACATAGAGCAGAGAGGACACTTCGTTAAAAGACAAGAGATACCTGCTTGGAACTTCGAAATAGCGAATGATGTCGCAGAACCGCGACGATTGGATGCAAAGACCCGAGTTGGGACTATACCATACATGATGATGACGTCGTAAAAGAAACTGGTAAAAATACAAGATAGATAATCCCCGTGGGCAGCACCAGCCAGAAAGGCAAATTTTTCGTGGGAGCCCTTGGTTTCAAAAAGCAAATAATAATTTAATTGGCCGCCACTTTGAAAGTTAAACACAGTTTAAGAAAAACTTTCTGTCGTACTAATACTACAACACTTCAGTTGCTGCTAAAATAACGAATTGGTTACTTTCTGATGCTCGCAAACTAACTAACTGGACTAAGAACCCAGCCTGGAACCGTTTGACATATTACTTCGGGCCAGGTCTCGTTTTGTTACGCCGTGAGGCGCCTTCAAGCTGGTGGATCCCTCTTCTAGCGGGAGGGGAGAGGGGAAGAGGCAGTGCCAGACAAGCGATCCCCCAGCCCCAACACCCCCGGTTGCTGTGAGTCCCTTTTATCTTTTAGGACTGCCCGAACATAATGTGCCACCTGGTTCCATTTGTCAACCGATTTGAGCATCACCGCGACTATATTATCCGGGGTGAGCTCTCCCGTCTCCCTGTAGAGGGCCCTTCGCAGCCTGTCCCATTTTATGCACACAAAAAATGTGTGGCATGCAATGTCTTCCTCTCCTGGGCAATACCGACAATCGTAGGACCGTGACTTACCAATCTTGTGCAGGTAAGACTAAAAATACCCATGCCCGCTCAAAAGCTGGGTCAGATAGAAGTCAGTCTTATCATGCCTTCGATTTCGCCACAGTCTCACATCCGGGATGAGGCGCGCAGTCCACTTTCCCTTCGAGCAATTCACCCAAGACTGCTGCCAATCGCTGAGTGAGCGCTGTCCCTCTTCGCGGACAACAATCTCCCTCACATCCTCGTTTCGACGCAAGGAGGCCGACAGGTATCACGCCTGCAATGACTTTCACCGCCGAATCAGAGACTGTCGGATACGAAGATGCAATCCTCAGCGCTCCTCTTCTCTGTACCTGTGCCAGGCGTTTTCGGTAAACCTCCTTACTGAGAGCATCGCCCCATACCTCTGCTCCGTACAGTAGCACTGACCCTACAGCACTCATCAAGAGGCGTCTTCTTGATGGGCTGGGTCCCCCTACGTTGGCCATAAGTCGACTCAGAGCCGATACTCCCGAAGTAGCCTTTTCAGCCGTTGCCCTGATTTGCCCAGAGAAATTCATCTTCGAGTCGATCAGTAGCCCCAGGTACTTCACCGATGGCTGCGATTCGATTCACAAGTCATCATCCTTACTCTAGGGATTCTCTTTTTTGTCAAGATGACAACTTCGGTTTTCTCCAGTGCTAAACTCGCGGATAGCCGCATAGCCGATCAAGCGCAACTCATCTGCCATCTCCAATCTCAATAGCCCGTCGTAAGACACGTCCCACAGGTCTGGACCAAGGAAAGATCCCTGAGCAACACTCGATGTAGCCGACTTATATGCTGCCACCCGGCTTCATGCCTCGTCACGGTTCCGCGCCCGTTGAGCCTCGCGTCGAAGCTTGTGACACTCCCTTCGCTTTTCAGCTATTTCAGTTGTCTGTCCACTAGTACACTGGGGGTTTGCCGTGCCGGGGTTTTCGACGGGGCATAGAGGCGCAGCAAGCAGTCGTAATCATGCTCATAGTTGAGGTCACCACGTCTTGAGCTGCCAATTGTTCCGTCCCCTCCGAAGCTCCCTGCAGCGGCTCACCTGCTGTGAGCACCTCGACGAACCTCTTGACGTCCATCCTTCCGATGTTCCATCCAGTTGAAGAAAGCCGGGAGACAACATCACTGATCTCCAGCAGAATGCACCGATGATCACTGGCTGAGTAGTCCTCTAATACTTTCCAATTGTGTATCCTCCGTACTAAGGACTCCGAGGCGAATGTCACGTCCGGCATAGTTCCCTCACAGCCAATACGACGGAAAGTCGGCGTATTTCCGGTGTTTAGTACGACGAGCGCCGTCCTGGCCGCCATTTCCAGGATTCGTGTTCCTCGCGGATCTGTTTGACGGGTGCCCCATTCGATTGCTGTAGCGTTGAAGTCTCCCGCAACGAGCACGTTGCCCTCTGTGTTCGAGACAGCGCTCTCCAGAGCATTAAGCTTGGCTTGGAAAGATGATATCGATTCATTCGGCGTTAGGTACACACTGAAGAAGGTGGTCCCTGAGCACCGAACCCACACGAAACTACCTCCCCCGTCCACAACTCTCCGCTGGGAAATCACTGTGTCGAACCCAGATGGCGGCAGTGCCAGTTTCATCAGGATACCATAATGCAGGACTTTTATCACGGTGTTGCTCACTCAGCAGCAAGAAGTCGGCTTTCACGTCCCTCGTAAACTGTTCAAGCAGATTTTGGGCGGTTGAACTGCGGTGTAGGTTTAGCTGCAGGATGCGGGTCATCGAAGTTCTGATTTTGCCTTGGCTAGGGCTTCCTGGAAAACCCGGCATTTTCCTGATCCCAAGACGTGTCCAAAATCAGTTCTTGGATCAGCATCCTTGCAAAGAATACAGTGTGCCTCTTGGGGTTTTACGAGCAGTGCCTTCTGTCTCTCCTGTTTTGCATCAGGTCTTTTTTCTTATTGGGCGTCCGTGCGAACTTTACTTTCTGGCTCTTTTTGAAAGAGTTTCTTTGCGGCTTTTTTCGCTCCTTTTGTAAGCACTGCCTGGAACCCGTGATCTGCTGCTCCACGCCCATCAAGTGCCTCTTCCTTCCTTCTTTAATCCCGATCTCCTTCGATTGGGCTAGACGCCATTTTATTTTTAATGGTGGAGCTATCTGCGTGTGGCATTTAGATTTCGTCGCCAGCGCTTCTTTAGCCTTCTGCTCATCTTCGGCCTTTAACCAGCTCCTCCGATAATGCCCTATGCGGTCTAGGAGCTCATCTAGTTCAGTGAGCCCAATATTTACTTCTTTGTTAATTTTTGGGGAGTCGCATGCAGATTGTTTTCTCGTCAGAACATCTCCAGCTTTTCGGAATAGCCTCGTGTCGCTAGGCAGCAATTGTACTTTGCGACCATCCTTGGGAGAGGTTATCGCTTTCCGTTTCCGAATACAATACTTCCGCCACTCTTTCGACGTTGGCGACGCAATCACACAACGTCGCTTCATTTTCCTGGTCACTCGTTTCGTTTCCTGCCGTAATCCCCTCGTTGGCTTCAGGATGGTTCTTTATTATGTCGGGATTTACGACCCTTGCATCAGTCGCTTCGGTAACGATCGCAGTAGTGACCATCGAATTCTCGATTTTCTTTATATTTTCTTTCACCGCTCGAACACCTGAACCGTCCTGCAGACTTTCCCCGGCTTTCCTTTACAGGACGCTCTGGCGCTTGCATATTTTTTTTTGCTACCCCCGAACGCCGCAGGAATCTCAGTCTGGACCAGAATGTCTGCTACTCTCCGTCTCCACTGTCATTGTATTATTCGTAGTTTTTGTCATCGTTAGTACCGCTCTCGATGTACTGTTAACATCGTGGCTGCAACCGCTGGTTGCGTCGTCGTTATTTCTTATTTCTTTTTTTGGGTTTTTTTATCTTTTTTAAATGTTTTTGGTTGCTCCAGTTTTATTGGGTCCCCCCCAGCCGCTATCTCCGTTCGTGAGTGTAGTCGCCTTTTTGGTTCCATGGTTATCTTGGTAGAGCAGGGAGGCCATGCGAGGGTTTGCACAAGCCCTTATGTAGACAAGTGCTCAGAGCCAGACCAGCGCTAATCGAAAGTCCGTCTCAACCGAACCTACACCACCAACCCAATGGTGCGAACTTCGAACGTACTCCGAGGCCTGCAAAGGTTTTACCGGGACGGAGACGGTTTGATAGTTGAATTGGAGCCGTTCAAACACGAGTGTCACCTCGGCGTTACTGTGCAAAGCAACTAGGTCCAAACCATCATATCCGCCAGCTCAAAGCATGAATTCCAGTTCGTTGTCCAAAGCGTAGTCCAGATCCAATCAGGGTCGTTAGCTGTCATCCCAGGAGGGAATCTCAGGGCGCCCCCCATATCCTCAGGTCCGTGGGGGCAGTGCTCCCCAAAGAATGCTCATGTCAACCAGCATTCCCCCTGCGGAAATTTCCTCGGGTACGTGGGGGCGGAACTCCGCCAGCCCAAAGCATGAATTCCAGTTCGTTGTCCAAAGCGTAGTCCAGATCCAATCAGGGTCGTTACCTGTCATCCCAGGAGGGAATCTCACGGCGCCCCCCATATCCTCAGGTCCGTGGGGGCAGTGCTCCCCAAAGAATGCTAGCCTCCGAGAGTGCTCATGTCAACCAGCATTCCCCCTGCGGAAATTTCCTCGGGTACGTGGGGGCGGAACTCCCCAAAGAATGCTAGCCTCCAAGAGTATTCCTGTCGGCCAGCATTCCCCCTGCGGGGACCAGTGACTTAGATCCTGATTTTAGAGACGTCAATGTAGACACAAAGCTCTTTGATCAAATTTCTACTGTTCTTAACGGGGATATAAAGGGTGGTCCAACCATAATGCACGATGTTAATTGTGAGTCACACCTTAACGTCAAGTTTTTAGCCCAACTTAATTTGACATTTCTTCGTTTCAGTGTTTGACAAATTCAACCATGGAGAGGTACACAATTGAGCAGCGCGTTAAGATTGTTGAAGCCTTTTACGAAAATGGGCGTTCAAATCAAAATGCATTTCGTGCACTTCGTGATTTTATTGATCATCATAATCGACCAATTGTGTCCACAATCGGGAGAATTGTTCGCAAATTTCAGCAAACCGGGTCTGTAGGAAATGTAAAATGACCTGTGCATGCTCACCTAGTTCGTTCTGCGAAAAACATTACTGTTGTTCGCGATAGTGTGGCAGAAGAGCCGTCAACCTCGACTCGTCGTCGTCCCCAACAATTGAACACCTCACGAATATCATTGGTGTGAATTTTGAATAAAGATTTGAATTTACACACTTACAAGGTTCAATTAATCAAGAGCTGAAGCCTACTGACCATTTCAAGCGTCGGCAATACGCCGAATTGTTGGTTGAATAGACAGACGGGAATGGTGAATTTACAAAGAAAATCATCATCACCGACGAGGCACACTTTCACCTCAGTGGATTCGTTAACAAGCAATACACGAGTGATTGTTGAAGAGCCGATGCTTCCACAAAGAGTGACTGTTTGGTGCGGTTTATGGGCTGGTGGCATCATCAGGCCGTTCTTCTTCGAAAATAAGGACGGCCAAGCAGTTTCCGTGAATGGTGTTCGCTATTGCGAGATGGTAACGGACTTCTTGTGGCAAGAAATTAAGGTTATGGACCTGGACGATATGTGGTTCCAACAGAATGGTGCCACTTGCCACACAGCCAACGAAACAATCGCTCCTTTGCGCGAGAAATTCAATGACCGTGTTATCTCACGTTGTGGCGATGTTAATTGGCCGCCCCGATCATGTGATTTGACACCGTTGGACTTCTTTCTCTAGGGATATTTAAAAGTAAAAGTGTACGTCAATAAACCAAGCACAATTCAAGAGCTAAAGGATTAGATAATTCAGCACATTAGCGACATTGAACCTCAATTATGTCTCAGAGTCATTGAAAATATGGACCATCGGATAAAAGTATGCCATCGTAGCCGTGGCGAGCATTTGGGCAATATTTTGTTTCAAACATAATTGTCATAGATCCTTCTATTATAATAAAAAATATTAAAATAATCCTCTGAAAACTTTTTGTTTTATTTACAATTAACATCGTCCGTTTTGGTTGGACCACCCTTTAGTAGCGAGACCATTGAATTCGTTAAAAACCCAAACTCATCTCTCTTGTCTTGATAAGCGTTGGATTTTAAGAATTTGTGATCTAGGTCGTCAACTTCATTGCAGAGACTACACAGATCCAACTCAACATATTTTGCTTTATACAATCTTAAATTGTTGTAGCCCTTGTTAACAAGGATGTTATCGCAAAAATGCTCATAGGAAGAGAATGAAACCATTGGATCTTTTCCAGATGCAATCGGAGAGCCGCTGCCCTTTTTTCTTGGCAACGTTTCATCCAATCATGTTTCAATCTTCTAGCAATCATGTCTATAATATCTTCCTGCCCAGGCAGTGTATGTACAATAGTTCCCCTTTTGACACGTGATCGACTTCTGCCACTGCATCAATCCCTTTATGCCCAGGAATCCAATGACAATTGAAGTTTGTTTTCGGATTTATCTTAATAACTTGCCAGATGTCGTTAACAATCCTTTTCCGATTTCTATCACAGTTTAATGGTGCTGCTCTAGAATCTGAGAAAATATTAATGTTGATGGATGTGGTAATACCTGGATCCTTGAGGGCTGCAAATATAGCATGCAATTCTGCGTTTAAAGCCGTAACGAAAACGAGATGTAAATTCCTCTTAAGCTTGTTAACGTAACGATTAAAGATACCCCTCAACTCCACTTCCGAATGTCGATATGTTTTTTAAACGCAGGATCGGTAGACTCAAGAGTTACGTTTAAATTTGGTGGTCTGGTAGTAATGTCGGATGGAACTATGTAATTAAGGAAGGTCCTGATTTTATGATATACTAGGGCATAACTACAAGCTGGTATATTTAAGTACGCTAATTCCGCGCTGGGGAAGTTTTTATATAAGCAGCTCGGCTCAGTCTCCTGCCACTTCGAAGTCGTGTACATTGACGGTCCTGCGAGGGAGTTCAAGACATAGCTTAAAGACTTTTGCTTTAATGAAATTAATACGATCAAACAAATAGTTACGAGTAGGTGCGTTTGAAAAGTTGTAATACCATATTCAAACTTTGGTCTGATGCGAGTTTTGTAGAGGTTCAGAGCGATAGATGTTTTGCACTTACTCATGGGTCTTCACAATATACTGATCAGGTTTTTTTGCACAGTTTGCTTACGAAAGTGTTGCTCCATTGTTTAAAGGATACGATTCTGTTGACCTTTCTGCCGAGGCATTGGATGCTATTTTGCTAAGCAATTTGTCTTCCATCGATTTTTAAGGCGTATTGTGTGCGTTTGTGTCTAGAGAAAATTATAGTTTTTCCCTTTTTCTGCATTTACTTTCAAACCAATTGAGTCACTCAGTAGTTTTTGAATGAATGGCCAAAATCTCATGAAACTTCATACACAAACTAGTGATGGATGAGCCTTTCGAAATGAGTGATGTTCATTTTGCAGTATCACCATCTATTGGAAATCGCGGGACTTATCAGCCCATGTAGAAAGTTTCGACCGTATTAAACCTTGAACAAATGCAATGAGCTATTTTAGTCGAACGAGTAAGTCGTAATCGTATAACTATACAGGCGCTCACAGAAACATTACCGAAGACATATCAGTCGAAAAACTACGCAAGTACTGTGAGGGCTCAATTGATGCGGACTGCGGATCGATCTAGGTACACTAAGTAGCGGAATGCGGTTGTTGAACCGAAACAACTGGAGGCTTTGTATTATTAAAGTGGCCAAGGCTCCATACAGATTGTAAATTTCTGGTAAAATAAAAATTAAGCGTACAAGGAAATTATTCCGGATGAAACTTTTAATGTGTTTACAGCGTTAATAAATTCACAGCAAATTCCCTTTATTAGAGATATATGAAATATAAGCTATACAATTTGTAATAAATTAAATACAAAAATTTATATCATCATCACTCTCTACTTTTTCTTTCCAGATTTCCACAGAACGCATCCATATGTGATTTCGGGTGGCGTAGATTTAAAAGTCAAAGTATGGGAGTGTCGCTAAATTGTCTAATGCGCAATTGACAACGTCCTTGCCACCTCAAATTCAACAAAGAAGAAATAACAAAACAAAAAAAAAAAACAACAAAACATTATTTACAACTTTCATTTTTTCTTTAGTAATCCCACAAAATATGCATACATTACTACTGTATTGGTCGAAAAAGTGTGATTTTGATTTTAATGAACAATATTTAATAAGCTGTAATGGGTGAAGCCGCAACTGTTTTGCAGCAGCAACCTGAATTAGGGAAAAAATGAATGAATATTGGTGACTCACCAAGAATAAGAAAAACTGAGAATGCCAACCAAAATACATTTACAACAAGAACAAAACAGCAAACACGACAATTTCATTAAAATAGTGGTATCTCAATAATAATTGCAATATACTAAGATGTGAATATTGAAGAGATGAATAACCGAAAAATGAAACGTCGCGTCGTGCAGAATCAATCGTCAAGCTCATGCTAGATTATGAGAGGAAGCCAGCTCTGTGGTAGATATTAAGTAGTAAACGACCTTGTGTTTGTACTTTAAGTTAGCGAAACAAGCTGTTGCAAGTGCAAAGGGTAAAGCTTGGGAAGAACGATAATACGAGTATATAAGTGATGATAATGGTGTATGTACTATATAAGAAAATCTGTGAAAAACGAGACAAGAAGAGAGCAGTGATCTTACCCTTTTCATGATTTTAATTAGGTTCCTATAATTTATACTTATTTTGTTTAACAAATCAATATTTTTTTCTATTTTATAATCAAAAAAAATTTTGTCTTTCTCTACCATTTAATTTACAATCTGTTCTTGTCGCTTGAGTAAGCTTTATTTTGAATAATATTTGACTCAACCTAGTACGGTTTGGTTTTATTTTAGAGATTTATTTTGCTACATTTTATTTTTTGGCCATGACTAAACTTACTAGCCTTGAACTTGGCTGCTGAAGAGTATGATTAAAAAATTTTACACTTGAGACATGAAATCATAATTAAAGCAGACATAAAATGTTAAAACTATTATCAAATGTCGATAGGCATTTTGTAGAACAAAATTGCGCATCACCTACGGCAGTATTCACGCTTCACACATTCAAAAAGGGACTGTGTTGTAAAGAAAGTCTCTTTACAAATTGAACATGAAATAACTTTCCAAATTAGCAATTCTTAAAGTAAACAAAAATAAAATCAGAATATTCGCAATGTTCTTCGTTAGAGAATCTTTTGAAAATTTACAGAGCTGGTTTGAAACGACATCTGTATTGACAAACAAAACAATATACAAAACATTAAAATATTTTAAGTGTAGCATAATACTGAATATTAAAATAATAAAGAAAAGCATTAAAGTTATAAGAGTTCTAATTGCAACAACAGAAAAAGATGCTTAATTAATCAGACCTATTTTTGATAATTATTCTGATTTATTAACGACCAATTTACGTATGATCGTATCTCCCTACATTTTCCTGTTTCTCTTTTAGCGAAGAGAACAGACATGAGAAAAGCTGATATTGTTTATTAGAGAAATGTTTATTTATTTAAAATAAAACAATTTTTATATATATTTTGTATTGTAGATTATATGATACTTAGTTTCTTTTCTTTTTCATTTCTCGCTTTGGTAAAAGCAAACAAATCTAATGATTTCTTCATGGTAATTGCGACATAGACACGAATGTTACTATAAATATCTTGTATTCTAATTTGTATATGTATTAAGTGCTTATAAAGCTCAGTGTTTTTGTTCCATAGGATTATTCTAAAATACATACAATATATGAACTGGCTTTCTAAGACACACACATGTTTACTCCGTAGCGGAATACATGGACATTTTTTGAATCTAGAGGACGATGATAAACAAAATCGCTTACACACATTAAGACATAAGTTATTACTACGATATGTTTCAACAAATTAATCGAAATATTCAATATGACCATTTAAACAATACTTGAACGGACAGAACAGACATTTCATAAAAAATCTATTTGGCAAAATGCAAATGAAAATTAAAAGAGGGAGAAAGTAATGAACACTTGAGTATACATATAATATATTCTACTTGCTGTGTATATTTCAAATTGTATTTGAAAACATAATTAATAATTTTTACAAACAATTCCAAACATGTATTTTTCATTATAAATTTAAAAACTCTCTCGCTATAGTAAAAAAAAGTAAACATCTAAATATATATGCCATTTTGCTTCATACAATAAAAATGGGGTTTTGTTTTTGAAGAGTTAAAATGTCCTCCGTTGTAGATCAACTGGGCGAATATCTACTTTTTTCTTATGAATTTTTTCTAAATATTCTTTACACTGCTTTCTAACGTAGAAGTTCAGATGAGAAATATTTTATTGTAAATCTTGCAAGTAAACAACACTTAGTAAATAATTTAGGTTAGCATTTATTTATTTCATATAAATATCTAGGAATTTCAGTTGATTTCTCATAATTATAGAAATACATTTGAGAAAAGAAACAGCTGTTTGAAAATAAACGGAAGTATCATGATATATGCAACGTTGAGTTTTAAAAAAGGAAACAACCTACGACGTAGGCACGCTGTAAGTATGGAAGTTTTGTGGGTATATTACATTGCTGTTAACAGCGACAATGAAAACAAGCTGTACTCTTCCATTGTTCGGTACTGGATGTTTTTCTTTCTAATTTATTTTATATTTCTAAATAGGTTATGTAGGGAACCAGTAACAAAGTCGCTGCCAGTTGACTTTTGTATGGCTAATTAATAATTCGCAAATCAAATCGTTTTAAGTTTAATCTAAATCCGTGTTTTCTTTAGTCGAAAGGATAAGCTGATTCTATAAATTGGGTGCTCAACCGGGATATGGAAAGTGTGAACAGAGACGAATCGTACTGAAGACGAGGAAAACGCGGCAACATGGAACCGCGGGTGACTTTTCGCGTGCAAAAACAGTAGAAGTATTGTTCGATTTAACGATGTATTGCAGCGTGTGATGTGTACAACCTCACGCAGCTAAAAGACATATTGAAGGGTAAAGGGCTCAGTTTGTCGGGAAATAAACCCGAGCTAATAGATAGACTCATAACTGCCAGTCCAAGTAGGGAATGGATAACTGAATTAGGCAATTCTAACGACGGTAAAGATAGTGAAACCGAGAAAATAAACGGGAGTACGGAGGTATAATTGTATCGCGATCGTGAAATCGAGCTGTACGGACGCGAGAAACAGTTCGCGGAGAGGGAACTCGATATGGCTCGCGAAATTGAATTGTTGCGTTGAGTGCAGAATCGAAACGACGACGTGATTTTAAACGACGGTCATGTTGCCGATAATAAAGGAATCTCAACCGAATTATGACCAGTTTAAGCAGTATCTACGACGACGAACATAAACAACGATTCTGGCGACGCTGCTCAATGTCTTCTCCGGTCAAGCAGAGACTTACGAAGCATGGGAGAGACCAGTTTTTTGAAAGAGGCATATAGACTCAAAGATGAAAATTCTTTTCGGGACGCGACTCAAGGGCAAAGCCAAGGCCCGAATATATCGCGCTAGACCCTGGAAGTCTTCTGAATGAATTGAGGAGAATGGTCCATCATCGTCCGAATAAGATTGCAATGGGTCGAAAATTCGAGCAGCGAACATGGAAAAAGCCGAAACTTTATGATTATGTGTATTAGAAGACAATTCTTGCGAATCATCTCAGCATAGACGATGACGGAGTGCTCGGCTACATTATCGACGGGATTCCGGATACTCAGCTGCGCGACGTTGCCCATATACAAGGATTCAACTCGATGCAATCATTGCTGCGAGAGTTCGAGGAGATATCGCTGCGCGACAGGAATTTTACGTCAGTTCGACTGCGAAACAAGACGACAAAGCGAGTGGCGGTAACCGTAGGAACGACAAAGCGAAGAACAGTAAGATTGAGACAGGTGAGAAAGGTTCATCCGACGAAAGAGGCACGTCGAGCGAGACTAAAGAACGGAGTGTAAAGATAAATTGTTATCATTGTGGTCAACGCGTTCATATCAGTAGTAATTATCCGACAAAAATAAAGGAACGAAATGTTTCCCGTCCGGCGAGTACGGGCATATCGCATTGAAGTGTGAGAACAGAAGGAAAGATGCGACAAAGAGTAGCTACGCGGTAACCCAGGCGAAATTGAGCGAGTGTTGATTGATGGTGCCCCGATCGAAGCTATACTCGATAACGGAAGTGACGACGATTGTGCAAGCAGACGAGTTTGTGAAATTAGGCTCCCCACGTTTTGAGAATAGGTCAACTTCATTTCGGGGGGTTGCAAAGGAGAATAACGCGAAGCTGGGAGAATTTCGAGTGACGCTGACGGTTGATGGAAACTCGTGCCCGATTTTAATTCGTGTGATTTCTGACGATTTGCTAAGGCATCATGGTCGTGATTTTTTGCATACGATAGATTTGACGATAAAGCACGGTAAAGCTACAATCAGCGATTCGGCCGAAAGTTCTTCCGCGTGCGACGAAGAGCCAATGGTATTTCGAGTCAATGTAGTAGAATGCTGCGATGCGAATACGACAGATTTATCGAATATTCAAGATGAAAAGTACGAAGAAGCTAATCAAGCTCTCATCTACGATTACAGACTCACGACGTGGGTGTGAAAATGGAACTTACATTGAAAGACGACAAACCTGTATACCAAAGAGCGAAACAATTGGCGCCGCACGAGCAAGATCTGGTCAATTGTAGTAATCGAGCAGTCATACAAGCAAACTGCTCGAAAACCTTCCTATCTCCTACCCAAAATTGTAGTGGCAGCAACAGCCACAGCAGCAAATAATCAACTCATCAGTCTCAAATGTCCCGACAACACCATAAGAAACAACAACGACGGCAATCACGAGCGAAACTGGCAAGTCATTAAAACACAGAAGAGTAGAAAAAAAGAAAAATAACTGATTTAATCATCGCGCCCTAGCTATTCTTTTTTTCAATCATTTCGCATAAATAATAACCCAGCAGAAAACCCATAATTGTAAAGAGTTTCGTTCAAAAATGGATAGAAAAAATAATACTACATATTGAAGAATTTACCCAAAATATACCTAATCCACAAATCGCCGTATTCAAACCAGCCCGAGCATACAACAGCCACAAATTAGTCATCAAGTAGCCCAGCAAACATTTGAGCATAAAAACTTGCAGCAAGTGCACATGAAAACACCACAAGAATTTTTGCTACGAAATATAACACTTCAAACGAATGTCCAACAGTTGCAGCAACATCAATTGCAGCAGCATCAAATGCAGCAGCAACATGAAATGCAGCAGCAATAACAAATGCAACAGGAATGACCCTCCTTGTCTTTGTTGAAATTACATCTGAAGAATGTCCGGAACTTAATACGGTCATACTTCAGGAGTGAGGTCAGCAATCAATGGGCGGAAAAATTGAGGGGTATTAGCCCACAGGACCCAGATGGCGTGTTCACGAAAGTGAATAGCATATTCCGCAAGAAGTCTCGAGTGAAGGTATCGAATCTTGAAGTCACTAGTGATGAGATAAATCTTCTCGATAGGGCTGGTATCGAAATTGATAGTACGACTCCGGATAGAAACGGAAACAGGATTATTTGTGAAGGATTGGATAAACTTGCCCTGATTGGAACACATTTTGAATTGGTTCATCTACCAAGCCCTGAGAGAGGGAACGAAATTTTTTCAGAGGTCGTTGAAGCACAAGTTTCCGACTTCAAGTCAAGCCTGAACGGCCAATCAATTCTTCATTTCAATGAAACATTAACATCTGACCTCATACCGAGCTTGAATCTTATTGATTATTTTGTCAGCTATGAAGACTTGTGTTTCATATTGCGCAAGATAAACAACAAGAAATCATGTGGTACTGATGGTATTCCAAATGTAGTTCTCCGACATTTGCCTGAGGTTGCTATTAGGAACTATTGCATATTGTTCAACAACATGTTGAGCAATTCATATTTGCCAAATGAGTGGAAAAAGGCTAAGGTATTTCCGATCTTGAAGAAAGGAAAAGAATCTTCATGCCCCAAAAGCTATCGCCCAATCAGCTTGCTGCCTAACATCAGCAAGGTGTTTGAAGTGATACTCAACAGAGCATTAAACGCCCACATTGAGGAAAATGAGTTGATGCCGAATTGCCAATTTGGTTTTCGTGCCAGGCATTCGACCACACGTGCTATAACGAAAGTAACCTCAGACATCTGTTCGAAACTAAATAATAGACAATGTGTTGGAGCATGTCTCATTGATATGGAGAAAGCCTTCGATACGGTGTGGTTAGATGGGCTAGTTTTTAAACTCCTTCAGGACAAGTTCCCCAGACACCTTGTCGCCATGATGTGTAATATGTTATACGGGAAATCGTTTGTTGTAACTGATGGAAATCTGACAACAATGCGCGAGTTCAAGGTCTTGAATGGTCTACAGCAGGGAACAGTTACTGCGCCTCTGCTCTTCTCAATCTTCATTCGCAAGCTATTGAACGGCTTTGATTTTAACGTCTCGCCAACACGATCATTGGTAGCGTTTGCTGATGATCTGATCATCTATACGGCAGACCGAAAAGCTACAATAGTTCAGAGCAATCTCCAAAAAATGTTCAATGATGTACAGCTGTACACTGACAATTTCCGAATGAAAATCAATGCGCAAAAGTGTGAAACAATCTTGTTTCGGACAACGCTGCAGGGGGTCAGTCAAGACCTGAAACGTTATTGGAAAGATTTCCACATCATGGCTGGCGAGGGTTGTTCAGAACGGGTTCCACATAAATCCTGTGTTCGATACCTCGGTGTTCATCTCGATCAGTATCTGTACTATACTGAACATGTGAAAATCATGCTCAGTAAGGCACTAAAAGTAGTCATGGCCCTTCGAAAACTCTTTCATTCCAGATACATTGATCAAAAGGTCAAAATTATCTGTTACAAGACCCTGGTTAGAACAGTTTTGACATATGGATGTCAGATCTGGTACAACCAGAGTGCTAGTACTATGGAAAAATTAAGAGCTTTCGAAAGGAAATGTCTTCGTGCATGTACTGGTTTGTACAGAAAGCCTGAGACGGATTGGAAACATTATATATCGAATAGAAGAATTTATCAAACTGCTGAAGTGGCGAGGGTCGATATCTTCATATTGAAACTTCTTCGGAATCATATCGCAAGATCTGTGACTGTGAGTGAAAACCCTTGGATTTCACAGACGTTCTACCCTACAGACGGGTATATAGCGACTTGCCTCGCTACTGGCTTCGTTCCTCCAGAAGCATTCGTGTATTTGGACTAAATCGATATGTTTTAGATTCTAACGGCGTCCCAATCATATATCACATATATCGACGGGCCACCGATAAGAAGATAAAATATCCTCCTAATTTGAGTTCACGAGACCAACAGTTCCAATGGAGGTACTCATTTGCTAGATTCGTTGAGGCTGATCGAGTTGAGACGGGGCAATCAAGGTATTGGTGGCTGAATGACAATGTCTAAATTATTCGTGTATATTTTCAGTTTTGGTGTTTTTCGTTATTTAGTTTTTGAGTTTCAGCTCATTATTGCTACATTTAGTGTTGTTGTTTATTTTTGTTAAAAATTAGGTATAGGTTAGGTTTATATTATGTTTATTATATTAGGTTAGAGATAAGGTAAAACGCTTAGGTTAGGAACATTGTTATAGATTTTTTTAAGTATAAGATAAAGTTTTTGATAGCATTTATTAGAATTAAGTTAAAACATATTAGGTGTAGGATCAAAGTTCACTGTAGTGTTAAGATTATAAATAATTTTAGAATAGTGTTGGTTGGTTTTTTCTCCTTTTTCCAATTAAATTTAAAAAATATGTAATAATCTTCATTGATTTGAATTTGCTGTAGTTTTTTTTTTAAATGTGTAATGATAACGTACAAATTTAGAGAGCCATTTGGGCCATTAGGTTTTTTATTGTTATTGTTTGGAATTTGCTTTATATTCTTTTAAAATTTATAACGATTAGTATTAAATAAAGCGCTTTTGATAGATTGATTTCAACAGGAATGACCTGTTCCAAATAAGGGGAGTCTGCTTGAGATCGTGAGACCGCGTGGACGTGGCGAGAAAAGAAGGAATTGACGAGAGATCTGCAAAAAACTGCAAGCATGGCGGACAGGTTGTGAGCCATTAGTTTCACGGACGATAGTTCTGGTCTTTCGTTAACAGCGTGAAAAATAAATATCACCCCGAGAGTGACGGAATTTACGTCGGGAGGATCGCAAAGTGCAAGATCGAAAACCACCGGTTTTGCATTATTCGAGCTCGAGGGTGTCTCCAACCCAACGATCGCCCGTTGACATGCCGCTGCTCGGAAAACGTGAAAAGCCAGCGCAGGGCATCCCACAATTGTGTTCTTTGTGAGTGCGTTAATCTCGTCGTCCAATACGCAAATCCACGACTACCCACCATATGTGTACAGTCCGTGGAACGTGATCCGATCGAAAAATCGACGCCGGATGAAGAAGGGAAGAGTCGCGCAAAACTCCGCGGCTGCGCTAAAACCAGACCCATTCAATTAGTTGCAAATCGCCATCGGGGCCCAGAAGTCAACACGACATGCAATTTTCAGGAGTCATCATTCACCTCCCAATCATGAGTGCGTGATTCAGTATAGAAGTCATCCTCAGTTTTAGTAGCGGGTGGGCATATCCGTCGCGTTCTTGGCGGTTCAAATGTATTTAGTACTCGAAATTGCGATCATGGAAATTAAATTGCTGCGATCAGGAGAACCTTGAATTGCCCCACCAAACAACTTGATGCTGTCGCCACTTGACCTACCATAAATAATTGCATTCGACGTCTCATTCCAACGCAAATAAACTTATGTATGGATGGCTTTTAACCGAGAGCTAAAAGTGAGTTTGAACAATATTGCTTGTGGCTATATTCTGGCACGCTGGAAACGAAACGGGCAACTTAATAATTGAGCGAATTATATTCGAAACATGTATCTGACCTAGATTTTTCTGCAACAGCCACTCCTGCGCGAATTGGAAGCACCGCTAATTATATGCAGTGATATACATGAACAGTGTACAGATTTATTGTGAGTATTCGAATACGGTGGATTCCCACCAGCAGCCAATTATTTAGTTCTGGGTGATTATCTCGATAAAGGAAAACAACCGCTTGAAACAATTTGTTTGTTGCTTGCCTACAAAATCAAATATCCGGAAAATTTCTTTTTACTACGTGGTAACCACGAATGCGCCAGTGTTAATAGAATTTATGGATTCTATGATGAATGCAAGCGACGATATAATGTAAAATTATGGAAAACATTCACAGATTGTTTCAATTGTTTATCGATGGCAGCGATTATTGATGAGAAAATATTTTGTTGTCATGGTCGTTTAAGTCCTGATTTACAAGGCATGGAACAAATACGTCGATTAATGCACTGGCTTAGTATGTGATCTATTGTGGAGTGATCCTGATAACGATGTACAAGGTTGGGGTGAAAATGATCGAGGTGTTAGCTTTACATTTGGCGCAGAGGTTGTATCGAAATTTTTAAATCGACATGATTTAGATTTAATATGTGGTGCGCATCAGGTTGTGGAAGATGGATATGAATTCTTTGCGAAAAGACAACTTGTTACGTTGTTCTCAGCACGAAATTATTACGATTTTGGAGACCATCTGAATAGAAAGCCAACTACTTATATAGCGGCTCAAATTCAGGCCGACCGTCAACGCCTCAACGTAATACGCCGCCGATAGCATCCAATAAAAAGAAATAATACCACATTCAACCACTTTCATATCCATAAACGTTTTTATTTAACTATAATTTTAAAACAAAATGTGTTGAAAGTCAAAATAAAAAAAGTGTTGAAAATCAAAAAAAAGTGAACATACTAACTAGTGTAACATAGTAGATACGAGAGACTCGAAAGAAAAAAGCAAAGAGTAAACATAAAGTAATCCAGATTGTTGTGTATTAAATAAAAAGGCACGCATTTTGATACTCGTGTTCAATCACAAAAATTAGTCTTTATTAAGGAATGACTAAATTCAGCTGTCACTTGCACAAGAAAGAAGATTGAATTAGAATACATGGAATGGAATGTCAGATTTAACTAGGGTTGCCGGAACCATTATAATTAATACATTACAGTCTCCTACGCTTAATGGAGTACATGGTCGCTTATATGAGCAGGTAATCTCCTAATCCTGTTAGATCTTCTTAAGCTGGATTCTTGGTTCTTTATTTGATAATGAAGTTGGCCAAATTTTGCTTTTACTACACCAAACTTCCAAGTAGGCTTATTACGCTCGTACCATCGCACTTGTACTCTGTCACCTACACTTATCTGACGAATTATAGGTTTAATTGAAGCTAAAGTTCGTTCTTGATGCGGGCGGATAGCATCTAGTTTAATACGGATATCACGGCCAAGGTATAATTGTGATGGACTCCGACCACATGCTAGTGGTGTAGCACGATAACGTAAAATTATTTGCTGCACTTTGATGTTCAGTGGTAATTTATCTTCTTCCATCGCCTCTAATTTAGTTTTCAAGATTTGCACATACCTTTCCGCTAAGCCATTTGTAGCTGGATGTCCGGGTGTAATGAATTTCGAAATTTCCGTGTAGGACACGGGTGCCGATGGTCTGGCACAAGTGTCAGCGAGCTAAAAAAACACCGAGCTCAGCTAACTAGCTTCGCTTAAAGACCGCGTACGCGTGCTTGACGACTAGCATTTGCGGGATCATATGAGGCGGGTTCTTGTCGAGCCACGAAGCTACACTACAAAATACTTATCACGCGTACTCTACTCTACAAGATGCACCGATCAATTTTTATTGTCTTTAGAAAAGTTCTATTAGGTGTCAATTAATCTACTCTACAGAAATTCAATATTGTTTTGCCTCGTTAAAGTTAGCGGACACGGAGGCTTGAGACAAACGCAAACATTACACAAAAAGCAACCGTTACTTTCACCGAAGAAGGTCGTTGCATTACAAGGGGAATGTTAAACCTAAAGATGCTAAAGTGGCTGAAGTGAACCACTCATCTCTGCCTAAAGGATGGAAACTTGACGGATGCAGTTTACTTTACACTATTAAAACAACAAACCAAGCAGTTTCGACGGGGTGACCACCTTATCTCTTCAGGAGCAGCCACTCCTGATCACCACGGGGCTGCTCGACTGCTTATGTTTATTACAGGGCAGTCTCTTCGATGCCGACCCAGGCATGGAGAGACTGAAGGATTTCGCTCTACACTAGTGAAGAAACAATTGTTTCCGCAGTGGAGAGATGGTTGTTATAATTTCAGGCCCCTCTCCTTGAATATAAGTCCCTGTCTTCTACGAAAGTATGCTAATAAAAACCGCTAACCAATCATAAAAACAAATCGGGTGTCGGTCAGGACTAATTGATGATGCGGATTTTATCACTGCCGGTCATCAGATTAGCTCCCAGCAAAAACTGACGCAATTCCAAGCAATGTATTTGAAAACCCCTGGCACCATCAGTTTGTTCAAAATTAGAACTGTCCGACTTCAAACTGTATAAAAATGTGCAAACCTTTCTTTTGGTAACATTAAGGGACGCACTACTCTATAACATCATCGGCATGTTCAGGCGACTGAGCCACCACGAACGAAGAACTCCAGAAGATGCTATAGACCTTATTATACCGAAGACAAGACAAACAACACCAAAAGAGAGTTTATCGGTGACTCTATCTTTACTTTATGGAACCCTCCAAAGTATGCTACGTTAATATCAAATGGTGAGGGCGACAATAAAAATTGAATCGGTTCATCTGCCGACAGCAAAATTAAAAATGTGAGAACTCGAAGGAGAGCGGTGTTGTTTCCCCTTCGGGCCCCACGTTGGGCGCCATTGTAATGAATTTCGAAATGTCCGTGTAGGACACGGGTGCCGATGGTCTGGCACAAGTGTCAGCGAGCTGAAACAACACCGAGCTCAGCTAACTAGCTTCGCTTAACGACCGCGTACGCGTGCTTGACGACTAGCATTTGCGGGATCATATGAGGCGGGTTCTTGTCGAGCCACGAAGCTACACTACAAAATACTTATCACGCGTACTCTACTCTACAAGATGCACCGATCAATTTTTATTGTCTTTAGAAAAGTTCTATTAGGTGTCAATTAATCTACTCTACAGAAATTCAATATTGTTTTGCCTCGTTAAAGTTAGCGGACACGGAGGCTTGAGACAAACGCAAACATTACACAAAAAGCAACCGTTACTTTCACCGAAGAAGGTCGTTGCATTACAAGGGGAATGTTAAACCTAAAGATGCTAAAGTGGCTGAAGTGAACCACTCATCTCTGCCTAAAGGATGGAAACTTGACGGATGCAGTTTACTTTACACTATTAAAACAACAAACCAAGCAGTTTCGACGGGGTGACCACCTTATCTCTTCAGGAGCAGCCACTCCTGATCACCACGGGGCTGCTCGACTGCTTATGTTTATTACACGGGGGCTATAAATTTTTGAATAATTCCATTTTCTAAACAATAATTTTTGAACATTGTGCTCTGAAGAATTGTGGCGTTGTCTGAGACGATGACTTGCGGTAGACCATGATTAACAAATATATCTTGAAGTAATTCTATGGTTTTTTCACTTGTTGGGGCACTTCTAATGATGCGTATTTCCGGCCATTTCGATTTAGCATCTACCAGTACCAGGAAATAATGGTCTTGAAATGGTCCAGCATAGTCAATGTGCACTCTTTGAAAATTTTGATCCGGTTCTTCCCAGTGATGTGTTGAAATCTTTGGAGGGTCTTTTCTTACTTTTGCACAGCTTGAACACGATTTTACTAACTGCTCTATATCCGAATCGATGCCTCTCCAAAAGCAATACTTTCTTGCCAGCTGCTTCATTTTGACAATGCCGATATGTGTGTGATGGAGTTCTTTTAGAATTTCGGAACGAAGACTCATTGGAATAACAACACGATTTCCTCTAAAAATTACACCATCTTGAACAGTGTACTCGAAATCAGTTTTCCTACCTTCAATCAAGTCTCGTTTAAATACTGAAAGTTCAGGGTCACGCTCTGTTTCTTTTGATATGGTTGTAGCCGTAATTGATAATGTTGATATTTCGTTTATTGTTTGATCTTGAATATTTTGAATTTCCTCATCTAAAAAATGTTTAAAATTTGATTTATCGTTAATTGGTGCTCTCGATAGAGGAGTATTTAGCTTTAATTTCTCAAAGTCATTTTGTGGTATTAACGTATACCCGGCACCTGAGTCAACTTCAAACTCTTGCTCCTTTCCTTCAATGTAAACGTTTGTATAAAATTTTTGCAAATCTGTTATTGGAACAGCTATTTTGTTATAGATGTCGACAATTTGGCTTACACCAAATTTATTATCGGCTGTAATCGAAAATGACTCGATAGCATTTGAGTTGTTGTTGACTTCACTTGTTCTTTCTCTTGATTTACTTCGCCGCATTCTATCTTTGATACAGACCTTTTGTACATGCCCAGCTTTTCCACACGAAAAACATTTTAATTTATTTTTGTTAGTTTTGCACTCGGTTGATAGGTGATTATTGCGGCCACATCTAAGACACAACCCTTCTATGCCCAAATCGCTGTAGTTTACTCGTGTTGATGAATTTGATGTCCTGCTTCTTGACATGTTGCGATTACGATTGTTAGCAACACGACGATTGTCAACATGTTGACGTACTTGAAAAACATTACTTGTTGAACATGTTGCGCTGTTTTCAATCATTTTGTTGTTAATTTTGGCTGCTTCCAAAGTTGTTGCCTTATTGACGATTTGCGAAAAAGAAAATTCTGGGTCTTGAAGAAGTTGCTCCCTGATGTACCCGTCGCTAAGTCCTTTGATGAATTGTGATCTCAGAAAAATATTTGAAACTAATTTACCACATTCACACTTAAAATCGCATTCTGTTGCACGGTTTTGTAATGCTGCTACAAAATCTGATATAGATTGTTCACTGTTCTGTACTTCGGAAAGAAATTTGTGTTGCTCCACTAAAATGTTCTTCCTTGGACAGAAATGCGTTTCCAATAACTCTATTATTTCGTTGTATTTAAGTTCATTAACATTTTTCGGCGCTGCTAATGTTGTTAAAATGGCGTACGTCGTCGATCCAATATATTCTAGAAGTAATTTTGCGCATAATTCTTTGTTGTCAAAGACCTTTTTGATTTGAAGATGAATTTCGAGACGCTCTTTATACATTCGAAATGATTCTTTTTTAGGGTCGAATGAGTCGAAGTTTGTTATTATGTTGATGCTGGTGCTGCTCGCTTGTTGATTTTGCTGCTGCTGTTGTTGTTGCATTGCTGTAGTCATGGCGTTTATTGCTTGTAGCAATTGCTGTACTTGAGCCTACATGTTGATTTGAGGTTAAACACGATCACGACCACCTGTTTTTAATGCAATGCACGCACTTTATAAATTTGAAGGCGTTATTGTTATTATGCACTTATTTCAATTAGTTTACGATTTAAAATCCTCGTCGCCATTCAATTGTTGTGTATTAAATAAAAAGGCACGCATTTTGATACTCGTGTTCAATCACAAAAATTAGTCTTTATTAAGGAATGACTAAATTCAGCTGTCACTTGCACAAGTAAGAAGATTGAATTAGAATACATGGAATGGAATGTCAGATTTAACTAGGGTTGCCAGAACCATTATAATTAATACATTACACAGATGATATTTTAAAATATATGAAAAAAATGAATAAAGTCTAAGAAGAAAATAATATAGATGTTGTAGGAGGTTACATGTTCTCAGATAAGAAGAACTGTTCAAAATTGGATTTAGAGGAGCGACTACATACAAAAGTAAAAACAAAATACCATTTTTTTCTACATGCCTTCAAGTTTACTTACTAAAGTCACGAGTGTTGTGCTTTCTTAATTTCTTCATATAGGAAAATCTCACCACATCACCAGCGGGCGCCCATGTGGATGATGGTGAGTACCCGTTTGGTTTTCTTCTACGTTTTATTGTCTATATTTATATTCATTTTTTGGGGTCATTTTCTATATTATTTCATCAATGCTTGACTCCTTTTAGATTTGTATAATTTCTTTTTCTAAAATTTTTTTTATTGCTTAATGTTTATATTATATTTGAGAAAATTTTTCTTCCGTTATTTGGTTGCACTCTCTATAGTTTCATTGAATTTAAACTTGCGCCAAAGCAGGCGCGGCAAAAGTAATTGCTGTAGATTGCTCGAACATAGTGGATTATGCTCGACAGGTTGTCATTGACAATAAATTAACAGACGTGATAACTGTTATCAAAATAAAAGAAATGATGAATTTAGACATCATAAACTTCGGTCTTTCTATTTCGTTTTTACCGAACCGGGTATAGGACCCCCAACGATGGCAAGCTTTTCACGCAATATGGGCTAGCTATCGAGCGCGCTCCACCGTTTAGTTGTTTTCAGGGGCTCTTGGCGGATATAGTGGCCTTCCGCTCGCATGCCCTTTTATGGTATAGGGTCATGTGATTCGATCACATAGTTCTATAATATAAATCGGTCACGTCTATATTTCTCTTTTGATGGGAAAGTTCATATAAATTATGTTTGTATGAGTTTTCTACTCAAAAGTGAAATATATGGCCACGTCTACGTTTGGATCTTGATGCGGTTGGGCGGGTGCGAGGGGGCTCCACATCCACTCGGACGCCCCACTCTTATTTGTGGGCCATAAGGGTAACGACGAAGTCTCTACAAGTCCATCCGTTTTTACTCGTTTCAATTTTTCGGCTGCGGTCGACTGCGGCCACGACACCGCAACGCTAGCCTGCCAGTGCATTCATGCGTCCCCAGCAAAACTGACGTTAGATAGGAAGCCATATGGCAGCAGCGCTTACTACCACACACATGACCATTAGTAGGCCGACTTTGCTGGCTAACTTACATGGCGGTATGTGAAGAATTATGGAGGTGCCAACGAAAATTCGAAGTTTTGTACGGTTTTGAGGCGGATTTATACAGTGAAATCTTGATGGCCCGTGGAAAACACAATAGCGCTTCTAGTAAAGTGAAAACTATTTCAGTTCTTATACCCGTTTAGTTTTTATCGCCTTCCAAAGTGAATTTATAGGAGTTTGTTTACACCTCAACGCTGAGCTATCAGTCGAAGGTGCAAAACGTGTACTTCATTTGCTCGTCTTGAAAAGTTTGGGAGTACAGTGGGCTATACAAGGTGAATTTATAGCATGCACGGAATGCGTTCCGCATGTTTTTATTCGAAAAATAGTATATATTATGAAATATAAGCATTTGCTAATGCCGCGGTTGGGGAACAGCTACCGGAAGCTTGTCCATAGTAGGCCGACTAACACATATGCAAATTGCTACCATATAGCTTCCTATCTAACGTCAGTTTTGGTCCCCAAACAAGGCCAATCTCGGCGGATCTTACCATCCTTTTCCGCCGAGGCAGCAGATCATCGCTGCAGTTCTTCACGGGCATTTATACCTTCAGCTCACTACACAATGCTCAGATTAGCAATTGGACAGACGACGGGATTGTTCGACAGCCCGTCTCGGATTATGCGAGCCCGCTTGTGCTAGTAGCAAAAAAGATGGTTAAAAAGGAATTTGCGTTGACTATCGACTCCTGAATACAAAAATTATAAAAGCAGATATCCGCTACCGCTGATTGAAGACCAGCTGGACCGGCTGCAAGATGGGCGAGTGTTGAGAATTCTTGATTTAAAAACCGAGTTTTTCCACGTGCCAGTCGACGAGTCAGAAGTATACGGCTATCACAGTACCTGATGGTCATTTGAATTTCTGAGACTACCATTCGGTCTATGTAACACGCCAGCTGTTTTTCAAAAATTTGCTTAACATGATAAGAAGGTAAATAGCTTGACAACGGCACTGTAATCAAACAACAAGTATTACCAAACTCGGTTGTAACCAATTAAATGTGATTGAAAAATTGCTAAAAATAGTATTACACCAGTGCTCAATGGCTGATAAATTGAAAAGAAATACATTTAAGAATTATTTGCAAAAAAAAACAACAAGAAGGAAAGTCAAAGTCAAAAGCGCTTTATTTAATACCAATCGTTATAAATTTTTAAAAGAACATAAAGCAAATTCCAAACAATAAACCTATAAAAAAACTTAATGGCCCGAATGGCTCTCTAAATTTATACGTTATCAGTTAAACACATTTAATGAAAAAAATACACTTGCAAATTTAAATTAATTAAGATTATTATATATTTTTTGATTCAATTGGAAAAAGGAAAAAAAACCAACCAGCATTATTCAAAAATTACTTATACTACTAACACAACAATGAGCTTATATCCTATACCTAATATGTTACACCCTAATTCTAAATAAATTCAATCAAAAAAAAAACGTTACCTTATATTGAAACCTATACCTAATTTATAATACAAATAAACAACAATACTAGATGTAGCAATAATGAGATGAATCTACAAAACTAAGTAACGAGAAAAAGCACAAAAACAGAAAATAAACACGAATAATTTAAATATTGTCATTCAGCCACCAATACCTAGATTGTTCCATCTCAGCTCGACCAGCCTCAACAAATCTAGCAAATGAGTATCTCCATTGGAATTGTTGGTCTCGTGAACTCAGATTCGGAGGATATTTTATCTTCTTATCGGTGGCCCGTCGGTATATGTGATATATGATTGGGACGCCGTCAGAATCAAAAACATATCGATTCATGTCCAAATACACGAATGCTTCTGGAGGAACGAAGCCAGTAGCGAGGCAAGTCACAATATACCCGTTTATAGGGTGGAACGGCTGTGAAATCCAAGGGTTTTCACTCACAGTCACAGATCTTGCGATATGATTCCGAAGAAGTTTCAACATGAAGATATCGACTCTTGTCACTTGAGCGGTTTGATATTTTTTTCTATTCGATATATAGTGCTTCCAATCCGTCTCAGGCTTTCTGTACAAACCAGTACATGCACGAAGACATTTCCTTTCGAAAACTCTTAATCTTTCCATTGTACTAGCACTCTGGTTGTACCAGATCTGGCATCCGTATGTCAAAACTGGTCTAACCAGGGTCTTGTAACAAATAACTTTGACTTTTTGATCAATGTATCTGGAATGAAAGAGTCGCCGAAGGGCCATGACTACTTTTAGTGCCTTACTGAGCATGATTTTCACATGTTCAGTATAGTACAGATACTGATCGAGATGAACACCGAGGTATCGAACACAGGATTTATGTGGAACCCGTTCTGAACTACCCTCACCAGCCATAATGTGGAAATCCTTCCAATTACGTTTCAGGTCTTGACTGGCCTCCTGCAGCGTTGTCCGAAACAAAATTGTTTCGCACTTTTGCGCATTGATTTTCATTCGCCAATTGTCGGTGTAGAGCTGCACATCATTAAAAATTTTTTGAAGATTGCTCTGAACTATTGTAGCTTTTCGGTCTGCCGTATAGATGATCAGATCATCAGCAAACGCTACCAATGATCGCGTTGGCGAGACATTAAAATCAAAGCTGTTCAATAGCTTGCGAATGAATATTGAGAAAAGCAGAGGCGCAGTAACTGTTCCCTGCTGTAGACCATTCAAGACCTTGAACTCGCGCATTGTTGTCAGATTTCCATCAGTTACAACAAACGATTTCCCGTATAACATATTACACATCATGGCGACAAGGTGTCTGGGGAACTTGTCCTGAAGGAGTTTAAAAACTAGTCCATCTAACCACACCGTATCGAAGGCTTTCTCCATATCAATGAGACATGCTCCAACACATTGTCTATTATTTAGTTTCGAACAGATGTCTGAGGTTACTTTCGTTATAGCACGTGTGGTCGAATGCCTGGCACGAAAACCAAATTGGCAATTCGGCATCAACTCATTTTCCTCAATGTGGGCGTTTAATGCTCTGTTGAGTATCACTTCAAACACCTTGCTGATGTTAGGCAGCAAGCTGATTGGGCGATAGCTTTTGGGGCATGAAGATTCTTTTCCTTTCTTCAAGATCGGAAACACCTTAGCCTTTTTCCACTCATTTGGGAAATATGAATTGCTCAACATGTTGTTGAACAATATGCAATAGTTCCTAATAGCAACCTCAGGCAAATGTCGGAGAACTATATTTGGAATACCGTCAGTACCACATGATTTTTTGTTGTTTATCCTGCGAAATATGAAACACAAGTCTTCATAGCTGACAAAATAATCAATAAGATTCAAGCTCGGTATGAGGTCAGATGTTAATGCTTCATTGAAATGAAGAATTGATTGGCCGTTCAGGCTTGATTTGAAGTCGGAAACTTTTGCTTCAACGGCCTCCGAAAATATTTTATTCCTTCTCTCTGGGTTTGGCAGATGAACCAATTCAAAATGTGTTCAAATCAGGGCAAGTTTCTGCAATCCATCACATATAATCCTGTTTCCATTTTTATCCGGAGTCGTACTATCAATTTCGATACCAGCTCTATCGAGAAGATTTATCTCATCACTAGCGACTTCAAGATTCGATACCTTCACTCGAGACTTCCTGCGGAATAAGCTATTCACTTGCGCGAAAACGCCATCTGGGTCCTGTGGGCTAATACCCCTCAGTTTTTCCGCCCATTGGTTGCTGACCTCACTCCTGAAGTATGAACGGATTAAGTTCCGGACATTCTTCAGGTGTAATTTCAACAAAGCCAACGAGGGATGGTTGTAGTCCAAAAATCGTCGATACATATTGTTGACGCGGGTGAGAAGAAGGCTTTTCAATATTTTCAACCTTGCGATGGTTGGTGTTTCATATCCTTCCATATTGTTTCGATTTTTAATCTTGGGAACAACTTTCTCAATCGTTTCCAACGTCAGCTTCTCTAACTTCGACAAATAGAGATCTATTTCATCGTCAGTTAGATTTCTGTTATTAGGAACCATTGAGCAAGCGTTGCCATCATCAGAAGAGGGACATTGCTTCTGGTACTCCCGATTAAACTTCTTTTGAAACTTTCCCCAGTCTGTTTTTTTGAAATTCAACCGATGGTTTTCATGTTGAACTGGAATGAGGAAGAAATCATCCCTTTGATGATTGATTTCCATTACGATTGCGTTATGGTCGCTATCGTAAGGAAGCACCTGCAGTTTCCGTTGAGGACTATTAAAGCTGAATTCAAGTCTTGCGTCAGCAATGCAGAGGTCCAAATATGAATTTGTCCTAGGGTATGTTGGGAACTCCGACCCATATAGGTTGCACCTGTATTCAATTTGGTTCTCTGTTATCCATGATTTCAGGAATACACCTCTTGGATTATTGGTGGCGTTTAGCCATGATGTATGCTTGGCATTCAGGTCACCGGCAAAAATATAATAATTATGCAGCCTGTTCAATTCGAGTATTTCAAACAAGGAATTGAGTTCCTCCTTGAATTTCAGAACATTTTGACCAGTTGCATAGGCAGAGATATGTAATGATTTTTAACTTTTTAAGTTCGAACGCGGAACCGACCTCTCATCGGTTCTAGACGTTAAGTCTGAGTAGTGCCAACAGATGGTACCAACAGGTCAACCAATCCGTGCACCGTAACCCATTCACGCGGTGGCTGCTTGTCGGCCAGCTAGTTCGGAGAGGATTTCGGTCGCGGGTCTCCGAATGGGTTACGCTCATTTACAATATTGTCAGCCACCTGAACATGCCCGTTTTCAAAACGCGTTATCAAATAAAACCATACGGAGAAGAAACCTACTTTACGTTACTCCGCATTTCTTCATTCATCCAGTTAAAACACAAAAATCTAATTTCCGTTTCGCGTTCCCGAATTATACCGACGCGGTATCGAAAAATATGCTACTCGAAATTAACACGACGAAGACTACTCTAACAAAATGTCAAAACTACAAAGGTACCGCGTACCGTGCACGACGCGAAACCGACCTCAGCGGATTTGGCGAAACCCTACCCTCGCGACGGCATACCTACCCTGCACTCTCTCTTCCCACTGAAAAAGAAGAACCGCTGAAAAGGAAAGTCGTGGTTAAATTTAGCAATTCATTTTAATATTTTCTATGCTTTTCCTAATTAAATTTCAACAATTGAACTTATTAAGGATTTATATTGAATGATAAGACTTAAATTAAATATTAAACTTGTGTATAGTACGGTTGAAATTTTCAAGATACGTAATGGATTACACTACATAAGCAAACTATCATCGCCGATTAACTTTTGATACAAAATTATGCCTGATGTATGAATGTGTTTGTTATTGTTATTCTTTTTACTCCGACACATACTCCAACGTGCGTGTATATATTCAATTGAATATTAAGCAAGGTACTTGTATATAAAATTAATTAACATATTCATACTTAATACTTGAAAACATTGTTCATTATATTGTTTTGTTTTCTAGGTTGTGCGGACATGCAAATAAGGAACAATTTTTAATGTTTCTACTCGTAATTAATTAATCTTAATGATGAAAATAAATAGAATAAACCGTAGGGTGTATATTACAATATGAATTTTAAATGTATCCGAAATTATGACCAAATTTCAACGAGATTAGTTTATACTAGTTACAAAAATAGGGGTCTAAATTTTCAACGATTTTGTCTTCCGATTTTCAAAAGTATGCTGATAATAACATGATCTCCATTATCGCGTTTGTTTTGATTTGTTCTATTTCTAAGAACTTATATTTTTAATAGTTAAGTTTTAATTTAATAGTATGAAATAGAGTAATATGCAGTTCGTAAGTTCTTATTACAAAAGTGTGTGTGCTTTCATATTCAAAAGTTTCCTTGTGTATATATTTTTTTTTTTAAACTGTATTCAATGCCGGTAAAATAATCAATTTTTTGAAAGCGGAATTCGAAAACAACCGATTAACATCAATGAATCGAGAGATAGAAAATTTTCTCTCAATAGTTAACGACCGCGTTCGATTGTATATTCTTCTATATATATTTATCCTAATTGTTGTTAAACTTCAGTAGAAAGAACTAAGGAAATTTGTGTGCACTCATGTTTCAAATTTCCCGACTTCCTAAAGATTGTTGTTTTCTTACAAATAATAACGTTTTTTTCTTCATTTTAAATAATATGTTCATTACTTAACTCTTCTTCGCCCAGGAATACAAATATCAAACAAATTAAATTAATAGTTTATCAACACTATAACGAAAGCTGTATTTATGTTTCATTTTCTGTCTATGAAATTGATTCTTTCGTGCTATGCTTAGCAATATAATTTATTTGGTCAATTGTAGAAACCTAAAAAAAACAATAAGGTATAGCTCAGTTTTAATCTCCTTGTCCTGTTTTCTATATGCCTTTCCAAAAGAATGAATTCAAAGGCAAGAAACCCAGTATATGTTCTAGAAATGCAGGTGACTTCGATCATAATGTATGCTTTCGCAGATGGATTTAGTGAAATGTAGCTAAAAATAAGGGTCAATCATAACACTAAAGGCACAAAGCTTTTCAATGGTATCCACTTTGAAGTATAAATGATTGCTTTAAGTTCTTCACAACTTCAACTTCCCGTTGAAGTAATCTTTAATGAAACAATAATACTGAACCAAACCTGAATTTAAAAACATAATAATTAAATAGCTTTCCCAAGCAAATATGCTTCCAAAAGTTGAATTACTGCCCATACAAAAATAAAAGATGATGAATCGTCGCCAGATTCCTGTTTTGCAGCATTATGAAAGAAGTTTTTTTTTTTTGCATTCATCTTTGTTGTTGTTACTAAGATTTGATTATGAACTAACCCCTTGTTTGTTTTAAAAATATTTTGGAACAATTGGGGTTGGTCTTAGGTTATGTAATGGTATTTATTTGAAATAATCTAAAAGCAGATCAACACGCTACTATTCCTAGCTAGCTAATATTCTACCTAGCTACCGACTATCTTGACAGTGTGATTATTATCCTACAGCTACAGGAGCGAAGTTTTAGATCAATGACTTATGTGACATTCGAATAGATTAATGAATGGAATCAATTTGTAACTTGCCTATTTGAGCACATCAGAGTTGAAGTTCCGAGAAAGTGAAGCAACAATTGGTTTATATATGTTTTAATTTGACTGATTGTTTTATTATGTACCACATTTCACCAAGCCAAAAGACCTCTACAGGTGTATTCGGGCTTTAAACGTTGAAGATCTGAAGCATAAAATTGGGTAGATACGATTCCAAATCCCGGGCATGCGACCGACATGCACTTAAGCGCGCCTATCAGTTAAAGTCTAGTACATACTAGCTTACCAACTGCATATTCTGGGAAATTCTCTCAAGGTAACTATTTCACAATAATTAATATACGCAACCCTTCCCGGTGAAGACTATAGTAGCATTTACTATTAAAAACATTCCTTTTCTTCAGTTTACTCGACAGGTTTAAGTGCCAACGAATTGCTACCGTATTGCAATATTGTAATACTAACTAAATTAATCACATACCAGGTCTTATGTTGCTCGTGTCTGGCCGAAGGCGGTTGTGAATAAAGTACGGTCGATATTTTGATGCACAAATTTCATGAGTGGTATTTGTTGTTATATATTTTAGCATTTCTGACTTTGTTTATCCGCAGCAATTGAATTGATTTACACGAAATGTAACTTTGCTTGTTTCATCGGTGTAAGTTTTCCGCGAGAATTTGCTATAGGGCTTTTTATTCCTGCTCCCGTTTCAACTCAACGCTGATGCCAACAATCTTTTCTCAATTGCTAGTATATTCCGAAAGTAACTGCATCTTAGCTTGGATTCGTCAGCCACGATCTTTATATTTGACAAAATATCGCTATGGCACATTATCAACATAGCCTCAACATTCAGCTGCGTCAAAAAAACTGCCAATTATCACATATGTAGAAAGCTATCAGGACGGAATCAGTTCTATTTTAAAGTTTTCAAAAATACTTCACGTATATTTACCGTTGTGCCTGTTTCATATGTCTCAGTATTTCAATCTCGAAATTATCGAAAACTGCTCCAACTTCTTATGCACAAGACCAGATGATGGCAAACAGAAATTAGAACGATAAAGAATTTCTCATTCAAATTTTATCGCCGCCGTGACATTCTTATGAAACTCGCGGCGATAGCGAAGATCGAGAAAACTTTGCCAACTTTCCGGGATTTGCAATTTTCTCCAAACGATCTATTATTCACAAAAACACCTCGGAATTTTAGTTCCTTTTTAAAACAGTCAATCGTACAAGAATATAATTTTTCGTTGACAACTAAAAATCTCTGTTATTTCCCGCCGTTTCTTTTCCTCGTGGCGCCGGACTGTCAATCCGATAACCACCGACAAAACAGATGTGCGGAATGGAACGCCACATGGCGGCAATGGGCATTTCCATTTGTTGCCAGTGGCATAGTGTTTCGATGGCCACGGTGGAGGGGGGCATTCCCAGATGGATATGCCTCGAAATCTGTCGGGGTTTTGATTAATATTATGTTTCAAATATTTAAATCCACAGATCTAAATATTTGGAGAGAAAAAAAAATATTTTCTGCGCAACGATATCCGCACGAAAGATGAAGTCCGCTTGCATTTCGAGGTCATACCCATCTGGCCGGGTGCAAGGGTTCGGGATCGGAATCACTTCGATTCCCGGGCGTAGGCGTCACATTACACATTCCCCCCCCCCAAAATCGAAGTAACTCCGATCCCGCCTCCTATGTAAAAGGTCTTGGTTAGGGCCGTGGCGGGTCGAAGGTCGATTTCGAGGAATAGGCTACAACCATGTTCGTGAAGACTCGATAGCGGCTATACAGTAGGGAGTCAGGTGTTATTCGGAGGTCTTCGTCCAGGCAGAGATTTAGGTAAGCCAAGGTTTTTTCGTGGGAAATAGTTGTACTTCATCGTCTAAGGTCTTTTGCGTGGTAAATTCCCAGGGTTTTACCAGCCATGTCAGCGATGAGGTATCGGGTGGGGCTTATTACTTGTAGGACTCGACACTTCACGAATTTCTTGTCTAGTTTGGCATTGTAATGTCGGGTGGCATCGCTCTGCCGGAAGTTTCGACGATATATTTCGTCGCCTGCCTTAAAGCCAGAAGGATGAGATCGCAAGTTGTACCGCTCCTCTCCCATCCGTCGACTTTCTTCAATCTTCTCCCGCAGTTGATCTCGCAGAAGTTGGAGTTTTTCGTGCGGTTCCAGAACCACGATTGGGTCCTCTAGCGATTTCAGCTGCCGCAATAGCCTGTAAGCGCTTCCATGACAGATCATGTACTGGCCGAACAATGCGAAATACGGCGAAATGCCGGTAGTGGCGTGGTACGACGAGCGCAGAGCACTAGTGATGGCGGACAACTTGCGATCCCAGTCCTTCTGATTCGGGTGGACATAGGCGCGAATGGCCGCTATGAGCGTACGGTTCAGTCGTTCGGATGCGTTGGCTTGTGGTGAATAGACGGCGGTTCGTTGGTGGATGATGCCGTATTTGGACATTAGGTCTCGGAACTTGCTGGAGGTGAACTGGACCCCGTTGTCGGAGACAAGTTTCTCCGGAACTCCAAACATGTGAAAGACTCGGTTCTCCAAGAAGCTGAGTATAGGTCCAGTGTGCATGTTACGTAGTGGTTCTATGATAGGGAATTTAGAGAGCTGGTCCAGGACCACGACAGCTCCCGTGTGACCAGAAGCAGATCGAGGGTAAGGACCGATAAGATCAATGTACAAGCGCTGGAACACGCGTTCGGGGACCTCAACCTTACCCATGGGAGGCCGAAGAATGGTGTTGGGTGCTTTAGTGCACTTGCATAGCTCACAGGAGGCTACGTACGCTTTTATCTGTTGTGCCATCTTAGGCCAAAAGAAACAGGTTTTCAACCGCCTAAGTGTACGACCGTATCCGCCGTGCGCACTTGATGGGTGGTCATGAGCCCGTCTGATAAGATCAGTGGTTAATTCTTCGGGTACCCACAACTTCCACTGTTCTTCTTCTTGTATGGGGTCTCCGGATGCGTGTCCCATCCGCTTATAAATAAATCCATCCGTCAACCGCAGTTCAGGAAGCTGGGACAGTTGATTCTGGATAGTGTGAATCAGTTGGGTGTAGCTGGCTGACTTGAAGGCAGGATGGTCCAGATCGATCAATTGGGGACTGTCGTCCTCCTGGACCAACTCGGCTCCTTCAGGGGCGAACATTCTGGATAAGGTGTCGGGGACTACATGCTGGCTTCCTTTTCGGTGGCGGATTGTGAAGTCAAATGCCTGTAGTTTCAGTGCCCACCTGGCCAATCTGCCGTTGAGATCAGTCTGGCTCATTAGCCATTTCAGAGAAGCGTGGTCCGTAACGATTTCAAAAGTGTGTCCCTCCACATAGGCTCGGAAGCGTTTCACTGCCAACACTGCAGCTAGACATTCCTGCTCGGAAACCGTGTAATTTCGCTGGGCTGGGTTCAACTTGTGAGACATGAAGGCTATAGGTCTCTCCTCGCCGTCTTGTGCAACCTGGACTAAGACTGCTCCCACCCCATGTTGACTCGCGTCACAATGGATTGAGAACGGTTTGTCAAAGTCCGGGCTGTGCAGTACGGAGGCTGTAGTCAGACTCTTCTTTAGCTCTTCAAAGGCTCGCAAGCTGGGCTCTTCCCAGACGAATTTACGTCCCTTACGCAGCATGTCGGTCAAGGGAGTGGTTATGGTGGCATAGTCACGTACAAAACGCTGGTACCATCCGCATAAGCCTAAGAATCGGCATAATTGCTTGGGGGTCTTGGGTAATGGAAAAACGTCAATCGCTTGAGTCTTGTCCGGATCGGTCTTGATATGGCCATGCCCAATGATGTGACCTAAATACTTCACCTCCGTCATCACGAACTGACTCTTCCGTATGTTGATGGTTAATCTTGCCCTCCGGATGTGTAGAGCCACCTCCTGAAGCAGGTCGATGTGTTCGTCAAAGGTCTCGGTTATAAGCAACAGATCTTCCAAGTAAACGAAAACTTGGTGCCGCAAATGAGGTGGTATTACCTTATCCATAAGGCGCGTCATTGTTTGGGGGGCATTGCACAATCCGAATGGCATGGTCACGAATTGATATAGGGGCCGACCTGGGACTGTGAAGGCTGTTTTCTCTTTTGAACCAGGGTCTAAAGGAATTTGCCAGAAGGCGTCCTTGAGGTCTAAGCTCGTGATGAAATGGGCTTTAGGCAACCGACTCAAAATGCCTTCAATCACCGGTAGAGGGTATGCGTCCTTGACTGTGACGGCGTTCAAGCGTCTGGCATCTAAGCATAACCGGACCTTGTTCGGCTTGACAACTAAGGTGACTGGGGAAGCCCACGCGCTCTGTGATTCTTCGATTACGCCTAATGCTAGCATTCGATCCACTTCGGCATATAACGATTTTTCCTTCGCCGGAGATATGGCAAAATGTCTCTGCTTTATGGGTTTAGCATCCCCCACATCTATAGTGTGGAACACCAGGGCAGTCCTCCCGAGACCTTCCTTCTCATGCGATGGAAAAGCCGATATAGCCGAGTCGAGACGCAATTGCTGATTTACATCCAGAGTATGTCGTAATAAGTGAGTGGGTTGAGATTGGTCAGGAGCTGTGGTGACGGACTCCAGGGTCGTACCGGAAAATAGTGCAGGGGCCAAGTTAAATTTTCGAACGAAATCCACTCCTAGATAAAGATTCTGGGTTAATTGAGGTATGATGTAAAATTCCAGAGGTTTAGTTACTCCTTTAAAGGTGACATCCGTCATAATTTTTCCCACTACAGAGTGACGAGTTCCATCCGCCATGCTTAACCAGGAGGTGAAATGACGGATTTGGTCCGCGTGCATTGCCAGTACCTCCCCTGCAAAATCGGCGGATATGCAATTCACGCTGGCTCCTGTATCGACTAAGCCTGACACTCGTTTTTGCAGGAGGTGTACTGACGCATATGGTCGAACGTCATCCCTCAATAATTCGTCTAAGTGTATGTCCTTCAGCACCTTCCTCGACTGCCTGACTTTTCTCCAGAAGCTCCGCATCCGACGCGTGGCTCGCTTTCTTCGCGGTGGGACAGTTGTAGCCAACTCCTCATGGAAGATGCGCTGTCGAGTAGCCAAATAATTCCGCAGCCTGACGTGGAAAGGTTTTACATGCCAAGGAACTTTCGCCTCGCTATCATTTCCCTGCGCGTTGGCCTCGGCGAAGGATGGCGTCAGTTGTGGAACTTCGGGAGAACTGTGTTTAGCGGTGCGAGTCAGCAGAATTGGAGTCATGTCGGGAGCTTGGTCATAGCTAGTGATGGGGTCAGGATTGGTTCGTCCGGGGTTTAGGAGTGCCGACGGGTGGTCGCGGCACTCGGTGGCAAGTTTTTTCGCATTTTGCAATTTGCGCAGTCAGGTGCGTAGGTGTCAGCCTTCCCGCAGCGGTAGCAGAAAAGCGTCGGCTCCGCTGGACATGCATAGAACCGATGTCCCGGTTGTCGGCAGTTCCAACAGACCGCCGGGCTTGTAATTGCTTCCAGGGAGGGTCGATCAATCAATGCTGGGTCCTCAAGCTCCTGTGGTGCTCCGCTCCTCGGTACTGGTACTGGATCAGCAAGCAGGTGGTCCGCTGCCATCAACTCCGCGGTGTGATGATTTCGGGGATTTGGTCCCGTTATGCGAGGTTGTGGACGGAAGGTGCCTCGCCGCTCATCCAATTGTTCTTGCCTACGGGCATGGAGGCGCAATCCCTGTATGGTGTTGATGGGAAAATGCAGAAGGCTGTTCTGAAGATCCCAGCGCATATTCTCTCTGATAATTTCTACCAGTTCGTCCTCGGGCATGGTAGTTCGCAAGCGAGTGCTCAATCTCACTATACTTGTGTAGTACTGGTCGAACGGTTCGTGAGCGCCTTGCTTCCGTTTCTTCAATTGTTCCCTTAGCTCTCTCTCAGTGAAGCCATCCTCAAATCGATTGCGGAAGGCTGCACTGAAAGAGTGCCAAGTGGGACGTGGCGTTGATTCTTTAAAGCTCCAGTACCAGTCGGCAGCGTCGCCGCTGAACAAAAGATGTGCATGCCGGAGGAAGGCCGAGGAATCACCTCCCAGGGTGCTGGATACTAACGCCTGAATCCGGAAAAGGAACCGGTCCGCCGATATCATATCGTTGAACCCTGTAAAGTTCAGGTGCCAATTCTCCATGATACGAGGCGTCGGGTCTCGAAAAGGTGTCAATGCGTTCCCGGGGGGAATCGCATCCTCGATTGAACTGTTGTACGAAACTGCCTCGGGGACTAGAGGTACCAACGGAGGTGCGGTGCTGTGTCGTGGTCTATATTCGGGAGCTCTGGGATCCATTCCCGAGTTCCTTGGAGGTGGGGCCCATTGCTCGGATGGTTGCGAGTGGGGCATAGCCACACTGGGATTGGGCTCCCAGCCAAGCGGAGTCCTCACGCGGCTGGGTGGTTGGCTCATAGGGAGATTCTGGCGCTTTCCCTCCAGGTTGCCAATCCTCTCCGACATATCTCTCATCAACGCCACGAGGGTGTCAATGGAGTGGGCGGAAGGCATGGTTGTCACCTCGGACACGACACTTGCGGCCGGAACTTCACCGCCTACGGCTCCTTGAAGGTCTAGGAGTGGTTGGGACGGTTCGGCCTCTGGAACTCCTTTCGCCACTGCTCCACGTGTTGGTAGGGGCGTTCCGAGGGGGACGTCTACGGCAGACCGATCGATGGGTCGCCGACATAGTGGGCAAAGCTCTGACGTGAGGAGGAGCTGTTGGACACAGGCACGATGGAATAGATGTCCACAATCCAATCGCACGCTGCGTACCCCCTCCACTACGTCCTCGAAACAGATCCCGCAGTTCGCGGGTTGGACCGTTTTGGATCGGGTCCACCGCTTATCGGGAGTCCGCTTCGTTGCCATTTTTGGTTCTGTCTTGTGTGTGGTTGCTAAGGTAAATAAAAAAAAATATAAAATACACTTATTCCTACTATAACCCTACTGTAACCCTAATATATATATATAAAAAAACTTAAGAATAGATTAGTGGCCGATAGTGGCGAGCTATTGATAAAGGGAAAAAAAAAAATTTATTTAAATTATACTTTCCTTTTCAGCAGTCGACTCCTTCAACGGGAAAGGAGAGTGCGTGGTAATCTGCCGAAGAAAGGGTGCTTTTGGTCGATTTACGAAATTTACCCCATAACCCACCTACATTACAAAACGTTTCTAATCTACGTTAAATGACTCGACGAGACAAGTGGTATAGCTACCGTAACAGCTTAGTACGCGGTCAAAACTCCCGACGCGTGGAAGCATTCCGGGCTTCGCAACTCCAGCATACGCCACCGAACGTTGAACCGATACCACTCGTCTATCACGCATACGAAATAATTAGAATCCTTCCGCGACATAAAGGCAAGGTAGCCTTCTATTTTCTTGAGAGTCCATGCTGATAGGTAAACCCATCAGGCTGGTAGTTCCATCAAGAAAATAGAAGGTGCTTACAGGGGTTAGCCTGGGACAACACATCGGAAGGATTCTGTCGCGAAAACAAAATCAAACAAAGGAGAGCGGAAGCTACAACTCACGTGAAGCGACTGCTAGAGTGCATCACACAACTCCACTGCTCCTGATAGTGGGACTCGAGTGCCAAAGTACGTTACATCCTCCGTAAAGGACCAACTCGTCAGAAGACGCGAATTTCTTTCCCCCTTAGGATGTCTTAGGCCCCACGTTGGGCGCCATTTGTAATGATTTTTAACTTTTTAAGTTCGAACGCGGAACCGACCTCTCATCGGTTCTAGACGTTAAGTCTGAGTAGTGCCAACAGATGGTACCAACAGGTCAACCAATCCGTGCACCGTAACCCATTCACGCGGTGGCTGCTTGTCGGCCAGCTAGTTCGGAGAGGATTTCGGTCGCGGGTCTCCGAATGGGTTACGCTCATTTACAATATTGTCAGCCACCTGAACATGCCCGTTTTCAAAACGCGTTATCAAATAAAACCATACGGAGAAGAAACCTACTTTACGTTACTCCGCATTTCTTCATTCATCCAGTTAAAACACAAAAATCTAATTTCCGTTTCGCGTTCCCGAATTATACCGACGCGGTACCGAAAAATATGCTACTCGAAATTAACACGACGAAGACTACTCTAACAAAATGTCAAAACTACAAAGGTACCGCGTACCGTGCACGACGCGAAACCGACCTCAGCGGATTTGGCGAAACCCTACCCTCGCGACGGCATACCTACCCTGCACTCTCTCTTCCCACTGAAAAAGAAGAACCGCTGAAAAGGAAAGTCGTGGTTAAATTTAGCAATTCATTTTAATATTTTCTATGCTTTTCCTAATTAAATTTCAACAATTGAACTTATTAAGGATTTATATTGAATGATAAGACTTAAATTAAATATTAAACTTGTGTATAGTACGGTTGAAATTTTCAAGATACGTAATGGATTACACTACATAAGCAAACTATCATCGCCGATTAACTTTTGATACAAAATTATGCCTGATGTATGAATGTGTTTGTTATTGTTATTCTTTTTACTCCGACATATACTCCTACGTGCGTGTATATATTCAATTGAATATTAAGCAAGGTACTTGTATATAAAATTAATTAACATATTCATACTTAATACTTGAAAACATTGTTCATTATATTGTTTTGTTTTCTAGGTTGTGCGGACATGCAAATAAGGAACAATTTTTAATGTTTCTACTCGTAATTAATTAATCTTAATGATGAAAATAAATAGAATAAACCGTAGGGTGTATATTACAATATGAATTTTAAATGTATCCGAAATTATGACCAAATTTCAACGAGATTAGTTTATACTAGTTACAAAAATAGGGGATCTAAATTTTCAACGATTTTGTCTTCCGATTTTCAAAAGTATGCTGCTAATAACATGATCTCCATTATCGCGTTTGTTTTGATTTGTTCTATTTCTAAGAACTTATATTTTTAATAGTTAAGTTTTAATTTAATAGTATGAAATAGAGTAATATGCAGTTCGTAAGTTCTTATTACAAAAGTGTGTGTGCTTTCATATTCAAAAGTTTCCTTGTATATATATATTTTTTTTAAACTGTATTCAATGCCGGTAAAATAATCAATTTTTTGAAAGCGGAATTCGAAAACAACCGGTTAACATCAATGAATCGAGAGATAGAAAATTTTCTTTCAATAGTTAACGACCGCGTTCGATTGTATATTCTTCTATATATATTTATCCTAATTGTTGTTAAACTTCAGTAGAAAGAACTAAGGAAATTTGTGTGCACTCATGTTTCAAATTTCCCGACTTCCTAAAGATTGTTGTTTTCTTACAAATAATAACGTTTTTTTCTTCATTTTAAATAATATGTTCATTACTTAACTCTTCTTCGCCCAGGAATACAAATATCAAACAAATTAAATTAATAGTTTATCAACACTATAACGAAAGCTGTATTTATGTTTCATTTTCTGTCTATGAAATTGATTCTTTCGTGCTATGCTTAGCAATATAATTTATTTGGTCAATTGTAGAAACCTAAAAAAAACAATAAGGTATAGCTCAGTTTTAATCTCCTTGTCCTGTTTTCTATATGCCTTTCCAAAAGAATGAATTCAAAGGCAAGAAACCCAGTATATGTTCTAGAAACGCAGGTGACTTCGATCATAATGTATGCTTTCGCAGATGGATTTAGTGAAATGTAGCTAAAAATAAGGGTCAATCATAACACTAAAGGCACAAAGCCTTTCAATGGTATCCACTTTGAAGTATAAATGATTGCTTTAAGTTCTTCACAACTGTCAACTTCCCGTTGAAGTAATCTTTAATGAAACAATAATACTGAACCAAACCTGAATTTAAAAACATAATAATTAAATAGCTTTCCCAAGCAAATATGCTTCCAAAAGTTGAATTACTGCCCATACAAAAATAAAAGATGATGAATCGTCGCCAGATTCCTGTTTTGCAGCATTATGAAAGAAGTTTTTTTTTTTTTGCATTCATCTTTGTTGTTGTTACTAAGATTTGATTATGAACTAACCCCTTGTTTGTTTTAAAAATATTTTGGAACAATTGGGGTTGGTCTTAGGTTATGTAATGGTATTTATTTGAAATAATCTAAAAGCAGATCAACACGCTACTATTCCTAGCTAGCTAATATTCTACCTAGCTACCGACTATCTTGACAGTGTGATTATTATCCTACAGCTACAGGAGCGAAGTTTTAGATCAATGACTTATGTGACATTCGAATAGATTAATGAATGGAATCAATTTGTAACTTGCCTATTTGAGCACATCAGAGTTGAAGTTCCGAGAAAGTGAAGCAACAATTGGTTTATATATGTTTTAATTTGACTGATTGTTTTATTATGTACCACATTTCACCAAGCCAAAAGACCTCTACAGGTGTATTCGGGCTTTAAACGTTGAAGATCTGAAGCATAAAATTGGGTAGATACGATTCCGAATCCCGGGCATGCGACCGACATGCACTTAAGCGCGCCTATCAGTTAAAGTCTAGTACATACTAGCTTACCAACTGCATATTCTGGGAAATTCTCTCAAGGTAACTATTTCACAATAATTAATATACGCAACCCTTCCCGGTGAAGACTATAGTAGCATTTACTATTAAAAACATTCCTTTTCTTCAGTTTACTCGACAGGTTTAAGTGCCAACGAATTGCTACCGTATTGCAATATTGTAATACTAACTAAATTAATCACATACCAGGTCTTATGTTGCTCGTGTCTGGCCGAAGGCGGTTGTGAATAAAGTACGGTCGATATTTTGATGCACAAATTTCATGAGTGGTATTTTGTTGTTATATATTTTAGCATTTCTGACTTTGTTTATCCGCAGCAATTGAATTGATTTACACGAAATGTAACTTTGCTTGTTTCATCGGTGTAAGTTTTCCGCGAGAATTTGCTATAGGGCTTTTTATTTCTGCTCCCGTTTCAACTCAACGCTGATGCCAACAATCTTTTCTCAATTGCTAGTATATTCCGAAAGTAACTGCATCTTAGCTTGGATTCGTCAGCCACGATCTTTATATTTGACAAAATATCGCTATGGCACATTATCAACATAGCCTCAACATTCAGCTGCGTCAAAAAAACTGCCAATTATCACATATGTAGAAAGCTATCAGGACGGAATCAGTTCTATTTTAAAGTTTTCAAAAATACTTCACGTATATTTACCGTTGTGCCTGTTTCATATGTCTCAGTATTTCAATCTCGAAATTATCGAAAACTGCTCCAACTTCTTATGCACAAGACCAGATGATGGCAAACAGAAATTAGAACGATAAAGAATTTCTCATTCAAATTTTATCGCCGCCGTGACATTCTTATGAAACTCGCGGCGATAGCGAAGATCGAGAAAACTTTGCCAACTTTCCGGGATTTGCAATTTTCTCCAAACGATCTATTATTCACAAAAACACCTCGGAATTTTAGTTCCTTTTTAAAACAGTCAATCGTACAAGAATATAATTTTTCGTTGACAACTAAAAATCTCTGTTATTTCCCGCCGTTTCTTTTCCTCGTGGCGCCGGACTGTCAATCCGATAACCACCGACAAAACAGATGTGCGGAATGGAACGCCACATGGCGGCAATGGGCATTTCCATTTGTCGCCAGTGGCATAGTGTTTCGATGGCCACGGTGGAGGGGGGCATTCCCAGATGGATATGCCTCGAAATGTGTCGGGGTTTTGATTAATATTATGTTTCAAATATTTAAATCCACAGATCTAAATATTTGGAGAGAAAAAAAAAATATTTTCTGCGCAACGATATCCGCACGAAAGATGAAGTCCGCTTGCATTTCGAGGTCATACCCATCTGGCCGGGTGCAAGGGTTCGGGATCGGAATCACTTCGATTCCCGGGCGTAGGCGTCACATTACAGATAACGAAGAAGTTATCCCCACCTGGCAGTGAGATTTTGATGAAGGACACTTCAAGAAATTCAAAGTCTTTGAACTCGACTTTTTCAATATTTTGGAAACAATAGGGTCTTCTTACCAATATCCCGGTGCCACCTCCCCCATCACCTATTACCCTATCGTTTCTTACGAATGCAAAATCTTTGAATTCCATGGAATGCCATGAATTGAGGTGGGTTTTAGTGAGAAGTATGATGTCAGGCTTTTGCTTAACAACAAATTCAAGGAGATAATCACGTCGATGTGTAGCAAAGATAGAGTTGACGTTGATCGATATGAGGCGAAGCCTACCCATGGGAATTTGACTGGATGACAAGTTATTATTAGGCATTTGAAAGACCTAAACGCTGAAAAGCAAAGTTAATTTTTGAATCTTGTTTGTCGATTCTCTCCGATAAAGGATTAAGTTGCTGGTAAATTTTGAGAAGTAGCTCATTATTGCCACTTACATTATTTACATTATTTCCAGCATTTTCTGCTGGTCCTCTAGCGACGAGTGCATATGATACTCCGGGCTTGACGAAGTTGGAAGGTATGATATTACGGTGTACTTGTGTTTGCTTTGGAGCAAATTTTACTTTTGCATCTTGATATCGGCAGCATCCTCGATATGATGCTGGGTGACCAAAAACACCGCAGTTAACGCAGTATAATTTTTCTTTAGGCTCCGTCTGAGCCAATTTACACTCACCGGGAGCATGAACGTCTTTGCATTTAACGCAACTATAGTGCATGGCACAATTGGCAGCCGAATGTCCAAATCTTTGACACCGGTCTTTTCTGGAGGCGTTCCCACCTCACCACTCTGAAATTCAAGTACCTTATTTGTTGAAGGGCACTTGGACTGCTCTTATTTGCAATTTGTACCAGGTGAAGTGGTAAATTCTTCCTTGCTATGGTCGACCTTCTTGTCGCAAAGGCTTTGACTGAAACAAAATCAATATCTGGTGCAGCTTCCTTGAGCACCTGAAGAAGATCGACCGTATCCTCTCCGCTGTCCAAACCCTTCAACAAGAAGGTCTGATTCTTTTCACTTTTTGGGGTGTAGGTGAAGTGTGGAACCTCCCCAGAAATCAGCGCATCTTTGGCTGACTTGAAATCAACCAGTGATTTCGTCCTTATAGTTAATTTTTCGGCATTAACTGTTTTGATTTCGAAATTGGCCAGTTTATTTTCGGCTGCCAATAGCCGAACCATATCTTTCCCGGTTTGTCCGAACACGTTGATTGGCGGAACTTTTTCTGTCTTGTTGGAAGCTTTTTCAGAGGAACCAGTAGAACTGCGGGCTGGTTTTTTCTCCTTATTTTTGTTCTTTAAATATTGAATAAAATTGACGTCATTATCTTGATTAAAATTACCTCCGATGTTTTCTTCGATTTCCATATCTTCGCTTAATCCCTCCAGCGCTGCAAAATAATTTTGGCTCTCGTTGGTGCCACCAGCACTTAGAACTTCCTCTGGATTTACTTGCTTTGTACTTTTCTTCGGCTTTGTTACCTGTTGCCATTGATTTTGTGGCTGCGTCTTTTGAGGCTTCATCTCTTTCTTGAAAAGATCCTTGAGAGACTGTATCTCTTGCCTAAGTTCATCATTTTCTTTCTGCAATTTGGCCATTTGTTGATTGTCCGCTATTATTTGCAGCTTGCACCCTCCATCTACGGAGTTTTCTTCGTTATGTTTTCTTTTGGTGCTTGTCGCCAGTTTCGTATTCGTCGTTTCCCCAGGTTGCCCCAACGGTGGGAAGCCGTCGCGCTCCTCCATACCAGCGGCGAAATTTTCTTTGTGAATTTGTTTTTCGTTACCAATCGAAGTAAAAATATTCGATAGAAATTTCCTGAGTCGATTACTTCGACAATATAAGATTTTTTCCGATAGAAATTAACTTCGGACTAGCGTTTTTTAAAAAATTAATTTAATTTTTGAAAACTTTTGACAGGAGCGATTTAAAAGACGTCTATACGCAAAGACTACTACGATCCATCCACAACAAGAAGGAATTTGCATCAATATGACACTTTTGAGTTAACAAAACAAAATAAGATATTCAACAATAATAATTAATTAATATAATGAGTTAAGTTAATGAAACCAGAAGCAAGTATTAACGTATGCTATGAAAAGTTTAAGAAATGGTATATATAGTAAAGCAATGAGGAAAAGAGGAAGAAATAAATAAAATAGAACTCAATTACTAACCACGATCAAACGCATAATATTCAAAACCCGGTGAGAAAAATAGTGGCTTATGTGGATCTAATGAGGAAGGAGTATTTGACGTTAAGTTTTATTAAATAATTCCCTTATAACTCGGTCAGGATGAGAACCCTAAGAGGTCCGGCGCTCCAGAGTATGGATCATGAAAAATAGAATGGGCCAAATTTTGGTCTCATTGTAAAGTATACTGTTTTTTGTTTGGCCTTCTGTATTTCGGTAAGCATTTTCTAAGAATTTTGCGTTCAAAAATTTGAACAATAGGTCAGATTGGACGAATAAGAGTTTTGTACATTAAAAGTTTAGTAATGCAACATAGAGATTTGCTTGAATAAAGGGTGATAATGCTACAGATGCACCAGCTGCTTTTCTTAGAATTTATCGAACATGGTAATTAAACTTTAGCCTATGATATAAGTGCCCAAACATTTAATTGATGTTTCGAGAGGAATATGTGGTGATAAAGAGAGAATTATGTTGATAAAGAGAGTAATTTACTTTCAGCTGGAGCATTCCTATGACCTTCTCCATAAATATCACGAAAGCAAATTAGCTCACATTTTTCAGGGTTAATTTTCAGAGCTCAATCAAACATATAATTTTTCACCACTTAAAGATGAAAATTAATTTTATTTAAAACTATTAAGGGACTTATATCGCTTGCAAAAAGGATATTGTCCTCGTAAAGAAACATTTTAAAATTGTTATTCATAATATCTTGATGACCGCAAGGAATATCGGCCAAATGAAAATTGAATGGAGACGAACCAAGGATAGAACCTTGAGGAACACCAGAACATACACTAATTAGTAGAATAAATAAAATATATTTTCATTCACCCATTCATTATTGCAAAACTGACAGACTGCATCAAATAAATTGACTTAGAAGCTGACAATTAATTTTTAGTATTTCAACAGATTTTAACAGAAAATCACACAAAAAAAATTATTGAAATAAATTCTTATTTATCGATTTACAACTTCTTTAATATTACTTTGCAAACTTTTCACAATACAAGTATCAAATGTTCTTCAATTTGGATGATTTAGATGAAGAAATTGATTCATTGGATGAAGAAATAGAAACTATAACGCAAGTTGCCAAACTTCTGCGTGACGTGAACCTATTTATCAATAAAAATAAAGGTAAGCATTTTTTTTAAATACCTCCGTTCCCTACCACTCTCTCCATCACTCTTACCCCGTCGCACAACGCTCGTGCGATTTGCATTCACATTATGTCGCTCGGTCCTTTGTGCCACCCAGACAATGTTTAACACATCGGTATAAGGGGGCACACAATATAATGTGAACTAGTCATTTTCATGAGCAACTAGTCCAAAAATCATGATCAGCTCTCAGAGATAAAAAAAATTCAATAAAATACGACGCATTCAAAAAAAAACTGTAACTGTCACTTCAGTATCTCGCCGATAGGACCAAAAAACGTCCTAAGATACTCATAAAAGCAGAATTACAGGTCCACGCTTCAATCAGTGCTGATTAAATGCTCCCTTAGTCTTTTCTTAAATACCAAAAGTGAGTTTGCTTTCTGAACAATTTCTGCATCATCCGTTGCATCGTTCTTTAGACGATCCGTTCTGGCATTATATGGGTTGATCTGTGATACCTTAATTAATGGTGCTCGTTCCGATCCATTAGTTTTTAAATTTTTGGAGATAAACTTAGCTTTCTCCATTATAATGATTTGACTAAAGGTTAATGGTTTTGCCAATTGGTAAACCAAACTAGTTTGGGTGAGCATCGGCAGCTTCAGAATGTTTTATAATTTAAGTATCATTTGCATATATTTATATTTTTATTTATCGATGCAATTTTTTATTTAAAATAGTATCTAGTTAAATAAAAGAGCATATTAGATGACAGTTGAACATAAAAATATGCTGTATAACTTAAGGTTACCAATTCGTTGCTTTTGGGATATTAGAATCTTTAATAGCGCCAAACCAAATTTAAGGAGTATAGTATATTCCACAAAAGGATGATTAACCTAAATCCACAATCCACTACATCAACACAGTATTAGACGGGTACAAATGAAGTAATGTCCAAATACATGAAGAGACAACAAATTGAATGGTTTTTTTGCACGTCGCTTATTTTTTAAATTGTTTCTGTCGATCGCACGAGCATTGCGCGACGATGAAAGAGTGGTAGGGAATGGAGGTGTTTAAAAAAATGAAGTGAATGAAATGCTTCTCTTATACCGATGCTATAGTACATTGCCTGGGAGGCATATCAGGAGAGAGATAGTGCAATAGTTATTAGTTATTCGCACAATGTTGTGCGAAGAAGAAAGAGTGGTGGTGAGAGTAGCAGGAAAGGATGTAAAAGAAAGTAATCGGTTTTTTAAGAATAGAAACAAGGTTTTATTCAAATTAATACTTTAATTGATCGTGTTATTTACATTCAGAGTCACATTTTTCAGTCATTGCATTTTGTTTACAATCTGTTCCTTTTAAATTCACATCTGTAATCTATCTTTCTCATCTTTCTGGTTCTTTATTTCATCTTTTGTTAAATCTTCCTGATTATTGATTGTAGACGGATTAGTGATGGCTGCCTCTGGATTTTCCTCGCTGCTGTTTTTTGTGTTTTCTTCGTTCTTCCCCGAACTTTCTTCAGTTCGCTCTAGATCTTCTTTATTATCTGTATTTTCTTTGTTCTCTGAAATTTCTTCATTCTTTTCTGAACTTTGTTCCTTCTTTTCTGAACTTTCTTCCTCCTTTTCTGAACTTTTTTCCTCCTTTTCTGAACTTTCTTCGTTATTCTCTGAACTTACTTCGTTCTTTTCTAAATGTTTTTTGCTATTTGTTGAAGTTCCTTTGCTGTTCGTTTTTTCTGTTTCCGCATCAAAGGGACTCTCATTTTCCTTAAGGTCTCGTTCTTCCTCATTTTCAGATTCTTCGGCACTACTTGCATCATCCACAGATTCTGCGGAAGCACTTTGATTGTCAATTTTAGGTTTTTTACCGCGTTCTTTAGCTTTTTGCTTCTTCTTTTGCCGCTTAGCCCGTTTTTTAGCGGTTTTCGCTTCAGCATCCAATCTGTTCTTTTCAAGTTTTGCTTGAAACTCGTCATCCAATTGTTCTCGTAGACTCTTTGATTGAATATACTTCATACGTGCGTATTCCTTGCGTCGAAGGTGTCTGTATACGTGAAATTCGCCGGATCCAGCACCTGCACTTGAACCCATAACATTGCGCACGAACGAAGGGACGGATTGTAAGAAGTCTTTTTCTTTTGGCTGTTCAGGTATGATAACTGGCTTTTCCTGAAATAAAAAGAAGCGTTAAAAACACACGACAAAAAAATTATTTTTGTATGTAACATGGATCCTTTTGATTTGCTCAACAGATTAGAATTGATGTAAGGATTTTTCAGATACAAAAAGTTTGAGTGCAATATGGTTTTTAGCCTATTTTAAATATAGTTTTTGAGGTTATATACTTAGTGTTACTACCCTTATATAAATAAAGCCCTTGGATTTTCCTCTGTATTTTTCTTCAGCATGTTTCATTTTATTCTTAAACAGGAAACTGCCAACGTAAAGGGTTTTCCATTAAGGACATAACAATTTTATCTATTAATAAAACACAGAAATATTTAAATTTATCGAGTTCAAATTTATTGTGGGTGTAGTGCAGTGAATGAAATTCGATTTCGGTCATATGAGAACAGCGACCTCGTTTACAGCGGTCGATTCTTTGGACCCAATTTTCTACCACTCTGGCACACATTTCGACCGGAACGTTGGCAATATCGCGTTGGATATTGTCTTTGAGCTCGTCTAAAGTTGCTGGTTTGTTGGCATAGACCAGTGACGATATAGCCCCATAAAAAGAAATCCAATGGCGTTAGATCGCATGAACGAGGACCATTTCTCGAGATAACACGTTCACTAAATTTGCCTTTCAATAAGTCGATTGTGAGGTTTGCTGTGTCGCTAGTGGCACCGTCTTGTTGAAACCAAGTTCATCCAATTCTGGCCACAAATAATCTTCCAACATAACACGATAGCGCTGTCCATTGACGGTAACATGACGGTCGTTTTCATCCACGAAAAAATACGGCCCAATCAACCCTCCGGCATGAAAACTGCACCTAATAGTATTTTTTTTTTTTCAGATGCAATGGTGTCTGAAGACTCCAGGTCCAGATGGTGTTCCAGCTGAGGTGTTGCAACTTGTCTATCACCATTGTCCTGATTTGCTGCTCAGCACGTTCAACGCTTGCCTACAGAACGGGGTTTTCCCGGTACGATGGAAGGTAGCGAGGTTCGTGCTGATTAGCAAGGGGAGGGGAAATTCCGGATCGTCGTCCGCATACCACCCGTTATGCATGCTAGACACTGCTGGGAAAGTGTAAGAGAAACTAATCAAGGGAAGACTCACTCCTCGGCAGTACGGCTTTAGAGCAGGAAGTTCTACCATTGATGCGATTGCAGAGGTGGTGAGCGCGGTCCAAAAGGCAGAGGAATATAGCCGCACCAAGCGACGGGTGGTTCTGTTGGTGACACGACGTGTAGCACAGGGCCAACGAAAGATGGAAGCTACATCGGGTATTGCCCAGGGATCTATCTTTGGTCCGGACCTGTGGAACGTGTCTTACGACGGGCTACTGAGACTGGAGATGCCAGATGAGTCGCGCTTAATGGGCTATGCGGATGATGTTGCGGCTCTGGTCGCTGGAAACACCGTTGAACAAGCGCAACTTAGGCTAGGTATGCTAATACGCCGAGAGAGAGACTGGATGACTGCTCGTGGGTAGAAATCAGATCAGAGTTTTGTGCCTACATTGATGTCTCTGGTAAACTCAGATCCTTCGACCAACTCCTTAAATCTTGGACACCCATTTTCACTGAGAATGGAAAGCTCATAGAGGTTCCTGTTATTTTCCCGGCTGGGAAATCATAGTTTAGTTCCTGTCTAAGAATTTTTTATAAGAGTGCCATCTCAGACTACACTACATATATCGATATACCTCACCACATACACCCTATATACTTATTTTTCGTTGAGGTTAAGTTTATTTGTCAAGTTACACCACTAGGTTTAGATTCAGAGGGTGTTTACTTACCAATATCCTTAATTTATGGATTAGAGCTTGATTTCGCCTTCAGAAGCGTATTATAATTGGTCGAGATTCGTAGGCTGATGCCGCTTTGGTTGAAATTTTCACACCGACTCTTGCCAAATGCATTATTTTCATTCTCTTAATCTTTTTACGCTTAAAAGAGTTTATTTATTTAAGTATCAACAAACAGACAGAATTCCAATTACATGTTGTGTATAAATTAGAACTAACGCTAATATTATAGGAAATATACATATGAAATTAATGGAAATATACATATGAAGGAAAGAGAAAAAAAAGGAATCCAAGAAATAGGAAATAAAAGAAAATTGTGCAATTACTTAACTACTAACTAATACATGAAGAGAGAGCAGTTATAAAGATGACCAAGATTATTAATTGTAGTTGTAAATTTTGTTTTTAAGGCAAGTTTTAAAGGCGGCAAGCGACTGTGGTAGAGGACCAAGACATAGCTGGTTATGCAAACGGGGCAAGCGTAGTAAGGTAGAGTGGAAGAAGGTGTTAGTGCGTGCAAAGGGAACAAGGAATTGATCGGAAGATCTATTAGGGCGACTAGTGTTCAATGTTTGAATGTAACTGCATAGAGTTTGGGGTAAGTGACCGTGATAAAGCTTGTATAAGATGCATTCATCAAGAAAGCATCGTCTAGATTCAAGGGAGGGGAGTTTCAAAGTACGAAGGGAGGGGAGTTTCAAAGTTGAAGTAAGTTGATATTGTAGAACGCGGTCAATGGACCGAGACAGTTGGAAGCGCTATTAGCAGAAAGCGAAGTGTGATAATCGAGCTGTCGCCTAAGCAAATGGCTCGAAAACCAACATATGGCTGTTCCAGATGTAAATTGGAAATTTAAAATAATGTTCATCATTTTTAATCTGCAATTGAAATCTAGACACGGCAACCTCCTTTCCAACGGAGCTCTTCCACGATTGCACTTTCGCAATACCATGGAAAGTGGATGGGAGGCTCGTCGGCTGGTTTTTGAGCGGTCTCGTAAGGCGACGACGAGCAACAAACGGGGAGTCGGAATTGAATAAGCGAACGAGGTGGTTGGGCTTATCGCGGCGCGTTTTTTCTCAAGTAAGTGGAGTGACAGTCACTTTTGCTTTTCGCTAAAGTGTTAAAAATTCTAGCCGGCATTCGGTTTGAATGGTACGTACGGAGATTGTGCAAAATTGTTTTCGTTACCTCGTTGGGTTATCAATTGAGTTGTATTCTAAACCCGCAAGCGGAAACAGCCCAAAGGAAATTCTTCCAAACATATTTACAGATGAACCTAGCCGAGAGTTCATTCCGCTTCCGTGAAACGTAAAGTTTGCCCAGCACCCAACCCGTGTGCTCCAGAGACTCTGCCCGGTACGTGGAAGGACCTGACAGTGAAACCCAGTTAAAGCCGAGGTGATCGCGAATTGTAAGATCGAAAACCCCGGTTTTGCGTTATTCGAGCTCGAGGTTGTTTCCAACCCAACCAAAATCGTCCCAGCTCGACACCGGACCACCCGTTCGTATTTCCCTTGCTCGGAAAACGTGAAAAGCCAGCGCAGGGCATCTCACGATTGTGTTATTTGCGATTGAGTTAACATCATCGTCCAATAAGCAAATCTGCGACTACCCACCATACAGACCGTGTAACGTGATCCGATCGAAAAATCGACGCAGGATCAAGGTGTGAGGAGTCGCGCAAGACTCTGCGAGTGCATTGTTCAGCCATAATGTATGCTCGGCGTTCAGAACTCCATAAGTAATTTAAAAAAAGCTATCGGAGCCATCCGAAAAACGAGATCGAATATCCGCACCACGTAATGAAAGCTTCAATGTAGAGCAAAAATGATCGTATAGATTTACATTAAATTGATGTGAAAAGGGTGAAATGATCCATTTAAAGTTTAGCTAAGACAAGTACTTACAAGAGGAAATTTAACTTGAATATAATTCGTAGTTACAAAAAACATATTGAGTTCGCATAAGTAGGAAAATTAAAAATAACTCTCTCACCTCCAAGCATGGTGGTCGCCATCACCGGTGAGTATCTAAGAGTGATGGCATGATGAGAATTAGTACACACGTCGAAACCACCTTCTTCTAACATTTTTCTTCTCTAATAATTTTTCAGAAAAAATTATTAAAAAAATATGCAACTCATTCATGTAGCTACAAAGAAGTAATTTAAAAAAAAACCTTGCTGATGTTAGGCAGCAAGCTTATTGGGCGATAGCTTTTGGGGCATGAAGATTCCTTTCCTTTCTTCAAGATCGGAAATACCTTAGCCTTTTCCACTCATTTGAGAAATATGAATTGCTCAACATGTTGTTGAACAATATGAAATAATTCCTAATAGCAACCTCAGGCAAATGTCGGAGAACTACATTTGGAATACCATCAGTACCACATGATTTCTTGTTGTTTATCGTGCGAAATATGAAACACAAGTCTTCATAGCTGACAAAATAATCAGTAAGATTCAAGCACGGTATGAGGTCAGATGTTAATGTTTCATTGAAATGAAGAATTGATTGGCCTTTCAGGCCTGAAAATATTTCATTCCCTCTCTCAGGGTTTGGTAGATGAACCAATTCAAAGTGTGTTCCAATCAGGGCAAGTTTATGCAATCCCTCACATATAATCCTATTTCCATTTCTATCCGGAGTCGTACTATCAATTTCGATACCAACCCTATCGAGAAGATTTATCTCATCACTAGTGACTTCAAGATTCGATACCTACACTCGAGACTTCTTGTGGAATATGCTATTCACTTTCGCGAAAATGCCATCTGGGTCCTGTGTGCTAATAACCCTCAATTTTTCCGCCCATTGATTGCTGACCTCACTCCTGAAGTATGAACGGATTAAGTTCCGGACATTCTTCAGTTGTAATTTCAACAAAGCCAACGAGGGGTGGTTGTAGTCCAAAAATCGCCGATAAATATTGTTGACGCGTGTGAGAAGAAAGCTTTTCTGTCTTTTCAACCTAACAATGCTTGTTGTTCATATCCTTCCATATTGTTTCGATGTTTAATCTTGGGAACTACTTTCTCAATCGTTTCCAATGTCAGCTTCTCTAACTTCGACAAATAGAGATCTATTGACATTGCTTCTGGTACTCCCGGTTAAACCTCTTTTGAAACTTTCCCCAGTCTGTTTTTTTGAAATTCAACCGATGATTTTCATGTTGAAGTGGAATGAGGAAGAAATCATCCCTTTGATGATTGATTTCCATCAGGATTGCGTTATGGTCGCTATCATAAGGAAGCACCTGCAGTTTCCGTTGAAAACTATTAAAGCTGAATTCAAGTCTTGCGTCCTCAATACAGAGGTCCCATATAGATTGGACCTGTATTCAATTTGGCTCTCTGTTATCCACGATTTCAGGAATACACCTCTTGTATTATTGGTGGCGTTCAGCCATAATGTATGCTTGGCGTTCAGGTCACCAGCAAGAATATAATAACGAGTATTTCAAACAAGGAATTGAGCTCCTCCTTGAACTTGAGAACATTTCGACCAGTTGCATATGCAGAGATAACGAAGAGGTTATCCCCACCTGGCAGTGAGATTTTGATAACGGACACTTCAAGAGATTCAAAGCTTTTGAATTCGACTTTTTCAATATTTTGGAAACAATAGGGTCTTCGAAACAATATCCCAGTGCCACCTCCCCATCACCGTTTACCCTATCGTTTCTTACGAATTCAAAATCCTTGAATGTCATGGACTGCCATGAATACAGTGAGAAGTATGATGTTAGGCTTTTGCTTGACAAGGAACTCCCAAGAGACAGTCATGTCGATGTAGACTCATAATGGAGTTGACGTTGATCGAGATGAGACGAATCCTATCCATGGGCATGTTACTGGATGACAAACTATTTTGAAGCATGTTGGCCTAAACGTTGAAAAACGAAATTGATTTTTTGGTCTTGTTTATTTAATCTTTCTGAAAGAGATTCAAGCTGTTGGAGAATTTTGAGAAGCAGCTCATTATTGCTACTTACATTATTTATTTTATTTACATTGTTGTCTGCTGGTCCTTTAGTAGCAAGTGCAAATGATACTCCGGATTTGACGAAGTTGGGAGGTAAAAAATTGCGATATACTTGGGTTTGTTTTGAGGAAAATTTAATTCTTGCATCTTGATACCGAGGGCATCCTCGATATAATGCTGGACGACCAAATATACCGCAGTTAACACAATATCCGAGCTCCGAGCCAATTTGCATTCACCGGGAGCGAGAATATCTTTCATTTAACACAGCGATAGTGCATGGCACAATTGGCAGCCGAATGACCGAATCTTTGGTACCTGTAATACTGGTTGACCTCAGTTTTTTTGGAGGCGTTCCCACCTCACAACTCTAAAGATTAAGTACCTTACCTGTTGGAGGGCACTCGGACTGCTATCGTTAGAAATTTGGACCAAATAAAATGGTAATATTTTGCCTTCAAAAGTTGATCTCCTTGTAGCAAAATTTTTCACACCAATGAACTTAACAGCTGGTTCTGCTTACTGTAATATTTCAAAGAGATCAACCTAATGTAATAAAGATAACATATATCTAACCTTCCCCTGATTTTTAACACAAACATACAACATTAAATGCAGCAGTAATGAGCTGAAACTCAAAAACTAAGTAACGAAAAACACAAAAATTGAAAATAAACACGAATAATTTAGACATTGTCATTCAGCCACCAAAATCTAGATTGACCCGTCTCAGCTCTGATTTTTTTCCGCCTTTGGCGTGTATGTGAAGTGAGGAGCTTTTACACTATTAATAGCATCTTTCGCTAGCTTGAAATCAGCCAATTTTTTTGCCTTAATTGTGAATTTATCAGAGGTCACTCCCTTAACTTCGAAATTGTAGATCTTATGTTCGGCTGCCAATAGGCGAACCATGTCCCCTCCACGCTGCCCAAAAACATTAATCGGAGGAACTTTCTCAGTTATCTTAATATTTTTAATAGAATTAGCAGACACACCAGTTGGCTTCTTCTCCTCCTTATTTTTCGATTTTAAATATTCAAAATTATTACTACAATCATTAATATTACCTATGTTATCTTGGCACTCCATCTCGATGTCCATTTCGTCATTGATCGCAGACTGTACCGCATAGTAATTGGCGCTGTCGTTTGCTCCTCCTGCGCTTAGTATGTTTTCAGCATCGTGGATAGATGTCTTGTTCGTATCTTGCAATGTTGCTTTATATGTTTGAGCCTTTTGCGTGGCTACTGTTTTTTCGTTGGTCTTGTTTCTTGTCGCTTCCTTTTTCTCATTCTTCTTATTTGTTATCGCTTCTTCTTTGCCGGACGTATTCTGTGGCTTCATCACTTTTGTTTTGTTCACATTTGTTCATGTCCGGATCATGTTCTCCAAACTTTGTGTTCGGAGTTTCATCTCATCATTTTGTTTAGTAACCTTCGCGTTTTCTCTGGTTACTCTTTCGTATTCTTCACTTGAAAGCGTAATACGCTTGCCATGCTCATAGCTGTTTTGATCGTTTTTCCGTTTCATGTTTTTTCATTCGTCGTATTAGAAATGCCTGGCCCTGGGTCTCCCAGCGGTAGGGAGCCGTCGGGCTCCTCCATACCTTTGGTGAAAAAACGTTTCTTCTTTTTTGACTTTTTTTGAAACTTTCTCGCAAGTAAAATCCAGATACTTGATAAATCGTTCGACGATGTAATGCTTTTTTTTCTAAAATTACTTTCTAATTGACGTTTCAAAATTATTTTAATTTTAACAAATTCTTGATAGGAGCGAATTAAAAACACGTCTATACGCAACGAAGGCTAGACGTAGAATAATTTCGATTCCTCCTATGAACGCTGCAGATTTTACCCATAGTGGCTTTCGCATTGCAGTAAAAAATTATAATTTAATATACATGGTATAGTGCATTCAGGAAACTGAGTTTTGAAAGGTTTGAAATGAAAAAATTTGCCGCTTAAAAAGGGTGAAATAAAAAACTTTTAGAAAAAAAAAAGAAATGCCCTAAAAAGGATGAAATCAATTTGATAGGAGCGGTTCCAAATCAATTGCCCCATTTCAACGCAAATACTTCCAACATCTGCACCATCACAAAAGATTCGGGGAAAAATTACATGGCACCGTTTTCATAAAATTTATTTTATCCTTTTTAGGGCATTTTGAAGTCGGTTTCCATATTTTTTTCTAAAAGGTTTTTATTATAAAAGTGCAATCTCATACCACACTACATACATTGATATACCTCACCACGTACGTACGTATCGGTCAAGTTACACCACTAGATTTAGATTCAGAGGGCGTTTACCTACGTATATTCTGAGGTTTATGGATTAGAGCCTGGTTTCGCCTTCATAAGCGTATTATAATTGGACGAAACTCGTAGGCTGATGCCGCTTTGGCTGAAATTTTCACACCGACTGTTGTCAAATGCATTATTTTCATTCACTTAATTTAGGGTTAAGGGGCTTTTTCCTCCCCTTTCCTAAATTTTCAATAGTAGCATTTTTTCCTAAGCTTTTTTTTACTAATAAGTATAACATTTGCCCTTTTTGGCCTTTATGTTGCCCAGCAAATATATCGAACCCGCTGGCCAGTACATTTAATTCTGCCTAGGCCATTTCTGGTCGCCACGGAATTAAAAAAAATAGATTTAATAGTATACACAGCACGGATCTGTGGTTAATGACTCCAGACTCTATGATATTGTTCCGTCACCTATACTTTTTAGAGTTTGTTCTAACTCTGCAAGCAGCCGAAAATTTCAACCGCGACACCGTTGTTCATTTAGAGGGCCCGGAACCTTAAGGACTAATTACTCTAAATTTGAAATCCATTCAATTCGTGTATTCCAGGAATGAATGAATGAGTTTTTAACAATTCTTAGTAGAAAAGTATAGATTCATACATAAAAAAACGAAGAAAAATTTATTACTATGATTTTATTGTGTTCTGATTGTGGGATGAATGGAGGACACGTTTTGAATGAATAAATCCTTTTCTTGTTGTTAATGAAGAAGTTCAGCATCCAATCGTATCAATTGTTGTTACTTATGGTTTCATGGTTCAAAACATATTGATCCATAAGTACCAAAACCCACCTATGGCTCCACAGCTATGGATCCCGAAGTGTAACTCCATAATTATTGTTCCATACGAATCGATCCATGAGTATGGGTCCATAAGTATGGATCTATAAGTATGGATCTATAGGTATGAATTCATAAGCATAGATGCTGACTTATGGATATTCCAGGAAGGCATTTTATTGGATTTGCACAATATAGAGCGATACATTTGTAGTTATAGAATCTTTCTAGTCAGTTGTTTGGCAATTGCTCCATTACTTACACATATTCTTGATATAAGCCGGGGAGAAACGCACAAACTGAAAATTTAGTTTACCCCCATAATTACTATATAGTTTAAATTCTAATTTCAAATTCATAGTTTTGTTAATTGGCCAATTCGAATAGAATAGCAAAATTTTGTGTATATATGATTCTTACCGGATTTTTCATTAACTTCTCCAGTTTCAAACGTTGTAAATCGACCGCTGTCCGTATGACGGGTCGCGGTTTCTTTTCTTCTCCATCTTTGCTATCACTATCTTCCTCAACAACAAATTCTTCGACGTCTTCCATTTCTAAGTTAAAACTGAAAATCACTTTCCTCCAGGATTTTTCTGTGCAAATGCCTATAACCTGTCAAAGTCGAAGTGTGTAAACATTGCTCTTCTTCCTCCTACTTTTAGATTTAAAGTTGCTTAAAACTATTCTAGCATTTAATGAAGACTGCTCCACACTCTACACTCCATCATTTAAATCATATGTTTGCATGTCACTTGGTGACAAAAATTACTTAATTCTTGAAGGAAATTCAAAAAAGTGATCAAAGTGTTATCAATTTTGTTCAAAAAAGTCATGTGGGGGGCTACATAGTAATATTTGGAAAATATAAAAAGAGGACTTTCTCCGGCCAAAATTTTAGTTCTGAAAATTTAAATATTATTGGTTTAATATCTTATTGAAGCTCATGGCTTGCATTTCACATATTCAATTTGGGAGTATTTAAACGGAATAATTTATTATTTACCCATATTTGCCCATCAACAAAGTCTACAATTGTTTAAATTCTCCCAAAGTCCCATTCGTGTATTTTATTGCCAGATTGACTGCCAGTTTGACATTTTATCTGCCTGCTCGCCTTCAGTCGTTCTCGCAAATTGAATCGGGATTCGGGTCGGCGAAGGTGCGTTGTATGTTGCTATTCGGTGTGCATGCTTTCGGTGAAGATTATATATTAACCCCATCAAATTGTGTTAAAACCGTTCAAAATTATCGTGACAAAGTTTTACTCAGTATTGGAAGTTTAAAACTGAAATTCTAGTGCTCATACGAATAAACTGCCCACGAACATAACGTGCTAGAATGGCCCCAGAACCGGAGATAAAGACCAAGGCGGATGAACCGATCCAAGAGCAGCAAAAGGATGAGAATGCACCGAAAAATGCTACAGATAATACCGGCACCGGCGACATAGGAGGCAAGAAAAAAGGTTAAGTGAAATAGTGTCTCACATAGTTAACATACCTCAGATTCCAGTGCATCATAAAACATGAATTCATTGCCTGAATACTGTCTTACGAAGTTCTAAATTGAATTCACATTCAAAGTCATATAACACGTTACGTAATGTGATTTAGTGGAGTAAAGTGTGTATTTTCTTCTCTCGGCTGGAGGTAGACTGTGTAAAAGGTTCTGCTGTCGCTATGTCGTAATAGCTAAGCACGTGCTGGCGATAAATGAAAGGGTCATAGTATCTCGTATCGCCCAAATTGCCCGTTCGTTTCTCTTCTAATGAATGATTCGAATAGGAGCTGCGAATATAATCTCAACATGTGATCGTCTATGCTAACCGAAGTTTTCACTTAGAGGCTACGCAGTTTTTGCATTTTCACTCCCGAATCATTGAATTTACGCCGTCTTCGGTTTGTAGGGGTGTCTGATTGAGATGGTTATCCGCACAATGGAGCAGTATATTTTCGCTCCACTCACATTTGTACTTTGTAATGTTTTTGCTCCATGTGAATTGTTTGTCTTCTTATCACTTTTGAAAGCAGGCTACTCTTTGTTTTTTTGCTTGTCTTGCTACTACTATTCACGTTTCATTCTGAGCTGATAAAATCCAGGCAATCAAGAAAGTTTCTGTTGAGGCATTAGCACGAAATTAAATTGCTTGGTAAAAATATGTAAATGTGATGAAATCTTGCTTCAATGCAATTAAAGCTTACTTTTAGGGAGAATAAACTTGCGACAGTAATTTTACACGAGAAGTTTTTAAAAAAGGAGAGCAGACAAAGTTACCATCAATGGTCTTCAAAAACTTTTCGTTACTCGGACATACGGAAGAATAAAGGTTGATCTTGTTTTTGTGGGCGCGATACTGTGATACTTTTCAATTAAATATATGGTCCCATTAAAAATATAAATGTCTTGTGGCATGAGGAAAGGAAAGGAAAAAATTGTTAATGCCTTTCACTTTGAAACGCACATTAGACCCACTGTATTTTAGATATATATCATGGTTCAAAAAAAAATCACATAATTTGTTTATTTGCGCTGTGATTGTGCTGATATCCCATTCATTTTCCTATTAGGGTATGATGAATCAAGGATGAATGAGCAAGTGCTTTACTTAATGAAGAATTTCAGCATCCAATCTGATGCCATTGTCCATTGTAAAGACTAGAGACGAACAAGGTTCAATCCTCTGACTGTCAAAATGTTTTAAACTCTGAAAATTGTGGGAGGGATTGTACATGATCGCAAAGGAATGGCAAATAAATATCATTTTAGGGTTTCTTAAAATAATTTTACAAAATCCTACTAAAATCGGGCCCTTTCTGTCCGTACGTCCATGTGTCCGTGTGTCACACCAATTTTTCTCGCAAACGATATAAGCTAAAAACATCAAATTTTGTGCGTAGGTGTGTGGTGCCCTCTTCAAAGTTCAACTAGAAAACAATTTTATAAGGCATTTAATGGGGGTCTCCCCATATAGGGGAGTAGCCCCGAAAAAAAATGTTCATCAAACATAGCCTATATGGGTATCAAATGAAAAGTCTTGATGAGAACAGTTCTTAAATTGGCATTTTTTACTTCAGGGGGCATACAGGAAGGGGAAGTACACGAAAAATTTGTGTCTCCCTCCCCCTTGTGGTTGAACACCTGTGATCTGAAAAATTTGAAAAAAATGATGGGGGTAGGTTTTTATGAATACAACAACAACAAAAGATCCGGATCCTCTGCAAGTTTGATGGAAATCAAATCATATTCACGGAAGTTATCTTGTTCTTGTTAGCACCACAGCCCCTCTCGGGCCTTCGCTTCCTGCAAATAGCGCCTCCAACTGTCTCGGTCCATTGACCGCGTCCTCCAATTCCGAAACCCGAGCAGCGATGAACTATCTTCGTCGACCGAGTCAGACCAGCGTTTCCTCGGTTTCCCCACGGGTCTCCGGCTTTCAGTTCTCTCAACGAATACCTTTTTGGGTATCCGTTGTTTGTCCATACGATTCATGTGGCCAGCCCATTGCAGCTTCCGGAGTCTTATAATCGTTGAGACCTCCGGTTCGTCAAAAATTTCGTGCAACTCATGGTTGTATCGAATTCGCCATTGGTCCCCATCTAGCTTCGCTCCGATTATTCACCTCAGGACCCGTCAAGATTCAATTTAAGATCTTTATTTGGTGATTTTTTTTTTACGTATATACAATTCATCAATAGCTTAACCTAACAATATACATGCGGGTTGTGCGTTAGGGCTTTTCCTCCCAAAGTTCAAAAATAATTTACTTTATTTACATTATAATATTAATTTTTTGGTAAAACAAAGCTTTAAAATGTTGACACCCACAACATTATCTTACATTAATAGATTATAAAAGAAGTTTGTAAAAATCATTTGCTCTAACAACTAGTTCTTAAATTTTAAAATTGATTTCCTAAAAACTAAGTACATTATTTCCTTAAGACTACCTTAAAACTACTCATTCGCTGCGTCCATAGAGCGGTTGTCCGTCGCTCTCCTGACAACTCCCGCCTTGTGCTCCTTGGCTCTCCTGATTCCCGCTTCCGCAAGCTTTTCTGCGGACGATTTTATCAGCTCCATTCCTGTCTCCTAGTACAGCACCTCATTGGGGTAAGACCTCCGTCCTCCCGTCTGTATAGTCCTGTGCAAGCCCGAAGGATTTTTCGCTCCACTAATTCTATCTTGCCCCATTTTGTTTTCGGAGCTCCAATCCATATCATGACCGCATATGTGATGATCGGACGAATCAAGGTTTTATAGGCCAAAACCTTGACTCGCTGGCTCGCTGTCGAATGTTTCCTGAAAGGTAAAAGAAGATGGTACGCATAAGTCACTTTTTGCAAAATATTATCAACGTGAGCACTAAAGGTAGCTTTCTTGTCGAAAACCCCCAAGTACTTCGTGTGCCTAGAGCAGTGCACCATCTGCCCATTCAACTTAATCCTGGAGTCACAGATGCCTCTTTCACGAAGACCGAAGTTTTTGTGGGGGTCCTTGAGCACGATTAATTCACTTTTTTGCATTTACCTTGATTCCCCGTTTAAGGCAATATGCTGTAAGAGATTCCAAATATCTTTGGAGCCGCATCTCAGCATAGCGCAAATTTTGCTTAGATGACCGCACTAACAAGTCGTCAGCGAAGAGGTTCACCTGGATTCCGGGCTTATATTCATCTCTTACGCCCGGGACGCCAGAGGTGAATATGTTGAAAAGAAATGGGCCTAATATAGACCCCCGTGGGACTCCTGCGTCAATACTAAATGGGTCTGAACTAGCTCCACCAGCCAAAGGCAGTTCGTCCCCTCATGAAGCTGCCTATAATTTTCACAATATGGGCCGGACAGCTAAGATTTATCATTTTTGTAGAGAAGCCCATTGATCCATACAGGGTCAAAAGCTTTCTCCACATCGATCAGGCAAGCTACAACAAGCTTATTGTTGCGCCAACTTCTCGTTATATCGGCTTGAAACACGGCCATAGAATCCACCGTGGAAAATTGTCTTTCCGGCACAATCCTTGCCCCGGCAGAGAATTGTAAGATGCCTTCAAGTATTACCCTTTCAAGAAGCTTACCAATGTTTGAAAGCAACGAAATCGGACGAGTATCGACTACGTCAGTACTGCCCGACTTTTTGGGTATTGCGAATATTTTTGTAAGTGTTAACGCAGGAGCCCAAAAAATTAAGGCGAAGTATAAACGACCCGAGCGAAAAAATTAGCGAAGTAAAATTATACACGTCCGATGCGTTTAAATTAAGTTTTACTACAGTGAAAAAATTAATAAAATAAATAGAGAACAATTCATGTATTTGTGTATGTGAATGAAAAGATGAGGGCGGAGTAAAAGAGTTGAATATATATTTTAAGATCTCTCCTCAAGTTGAACTCCGATCGAGTGTCATGTCAGCAACTCGGAGTCCCAAAATGCATTTTTGATGCTTCGATGGCGCTAAAAATTTGGTAAGGATGTCAGCTGTCATCTCGTTGGTGGGGCTGTACAGACTGCGATTGGATGTTCTTGTAGAGCCTGCCGGATGAAGTGATGTCGGATATCTGTGTGTTTGAATCGTGCGTGGAATCTCGGGTTGAGAGCAAATTTCCCGGCACCTTGATTGTTGTTGTACATTATTACATCGGAGAGTTCGCTAAATCCAAGTTCTTTTAAGAATCCGTTGAGGTGAACTGCTTCCCTTACTGCATCTGTGAGTCCCTTGTACTCAGCTTCTGTGGATGATAGCGCAACCGTCCGTTACTTTCGCAATTCCCATCCTCCCCAGTCAGAGCCCACGTAACCGATGAGCTTTTGGTTAGTCCTTTTAAAGCATACATTAATATAGATTATGGATCGTATTTTGTGAAAGAGGACTTCAACGTAACGAGGTGTTATAAGTGTCAAAAATACAACCACAAAACATCTAAATGTGAAGGGGAGCAAATATGTCTAAAATGTGGAGGAAAGCATGACCCAAAGGACTGCAAAAGCACGATTGAGAAGTGCTCTAACTGTATTGGTAACAATAACAATGCTGATCATTCTCACAGAGCTGACTCTGTAGAGTGTCCGGAGTTTCAACGCAGAATATTGATCGCCAGGAGGAGTACCGACTACAACTTTGATGATTGCTAATCTTTCTAATCAATCAAGTGGAACAAATTTAACACTTATGTATGCTAATATAAGAAGCTTAAGACATAAGCTAAGTGATATTCAGATTTACCTGCAGCAAAATCCTGACATAGATTTGATTATTCTAAATGAAATCTGGATTTACCCAGAAGAAGCACGGTTTTACAATATTGAAGGATATAATGCGGTATTCTCCTGCAGACCTGGAAGAGGTGGAGGTACAGCAATCTACGTAAAAAATACAATCGATTTCATTACCAAGAGAGTGATGCCTGATAAGTATAACGTTATAATAATTGAAGTACACCATGCAGGTAAAAAAATAAAATTAGGGACGTACTACAACCCCAATCGAATGAATGCGCAAGATTTTTGCACAGTACTAGATACATTATTCTCAACTGAAAAAAATTTGATCACAGTAGCGGACACAAACATTGATGTGCTAACGGAATCACCAGAAACACGGATTTGTAAGGATACGCTAGAAACGAATGGAACGGTAATCATAAACAACAACCAAATTACTCGCCCAGTGTCAAATACCTGTCTGGATCATATAGTAACCAATGATTTAAAAGTCGCTGAAAGCATGACATACATATTTGAGGACTGGCCGGAACTGGATCATCGTGTGATAAAAATTGCTATTCAAGACCAAACCCCGAACAAACAGAAGCCGACCTACAAAACGTTCAGATTTCTAGACAAGGAGCTCTTTAAATCAAACATACGAGAGTTACTGGAAAAGCGGAAACCAAATAGTATTATTGAACTCAAAAATATCATCATATCTGCTAAGCAAAGTTCTACAATTGAGAAAAAAATCAGGTGTCGACAACGGACTTGGATAACGAAAAAAGTAATTGATGCAAGTATTACAAAAAGGAAGGCATACATGGACTACAGGAAGAACAGTGGAAACCAGGCTTTCAAGTTTCTGTATATGCAAGCGAAAAAAGAATCGAAACGACTGGTGAAAGAGGCTAAATTCTTATATTTCTCAAGAAGAATGGAAACAGCGGCTGACAACTCCCGCGAAATATGGAAAATAATAAATGAGGTAAAGGATAACTCTTCAACCCAGGGTATATCACAAAACTTTCAACTGAATCCTGATGGGCCCTCTAACACATCGTGTCCACGTGACGCGGCAAACTCATTGAATAATTTTTTTTCAACAATTGGTGGAAGAATCACTAAGGAAATCATTACCAGTTCAACAGGCAATGTAAATAATACAAATATCGCAATAAATTCCATCTTTCACATTCATCAAACAAATAAAAGGGAAGTCTTAAATGTAATCAATGAATTGAAAAAGAATACGGCGCCAAGCATTGATAGCATCACGATGAATGAGATTAGTATAATTAAGGAGGACATAGCCCAGATTATGGCAAATTTTATAAACGTGCATATTAGGAATGGGACTTTTCCGGAAGAAGAAAAACTTGCAAAAATAGTTCCTATATTTAAGGGTGGTGATCATCTTGACCCGAATAACTATCGCCCGATTGCGCTGCTGACGGGATTTAGTAAGATATTTGAAAAAATACTAAACAATCGATTAACATCATTCTTAGTTGAAAACTCTATCATAAGCCAACATCAGTTTGGTTTTCAAAAGAACAAGAGTACTTTGGATGCCCTACATTCTGTCACACGTTTCATCAATCTAGGACTCGACAGAGGTGATTATGTCATCGCAATTTTTGTGGATTTGAAAAAAGCATTTGATACAGTTGATCATGATCTCTTGCTTCGTAAACTTGAATCGTATGGTATTCAGGGTAGTCCTAAGCAGTTGTTTAAGAGTTACTTGGAGGGAAGATCGCAGAGAACTTTAATAAACAATGTACTGAGCGACCATGCACCTACGGAAACAGGAGTTCCCCAAGGTTCAATACTGGGCCCAACTTTGTTCCTGCTATATACAAATAATCTAAATACATGTGGGCTGACGGGATATCACACATTATATGCTGATGACACAGTTCTACTTTATTCAGTACGAGACAAAACTGCCATTGAGAACACTATCAACGACGATCTAGGAAAATTCCATCAGTGGTTAATTGGAAACAAACTAGTATTGAACACATCAAAGACAAAATATATTGTTTTTAAGCAAAAGAACAAAGGAGACATAGATGTCGAACTAAATATTAACGGCGAAAAATTGCAAAGAGTGCTAGAAATAAAATATCTTGGTCTTATCATAGACCATCGTATGACCTGGTTACCACACATAAATAGCTTAAGAAGGCAATTAGCCCCAATAATAGGATTGTTAAGAAGATATGAGGATTTTCCAATGCACATCAAGAAACTTGTTCTAAATGCGTTTGTCCTGGCGAAATTGCATTATGGAGTACTTGTTTGGAGTCAATCAGCGAAGCAACATTTAAACAGTATATCCAGGCTGCTGACCAAAGCGTATAAAAACATTCTGAAGCTGCCAATGCTTACTCAAACTAGTTTGGTTTACCAATTGGCAAAATCATTAACCTTTAGTCAAATTATTATTATGGAGAAAGCGAAGTTTATCTACAGAAATTTAAAAACTGATGGATCGGAACGAGCGCCATTAATTAAGGTATCACAGATCAACCCATATAATGCGAGGAATGCAAATCAATTCGTAATACCTTTTGCCAGAACGGATCGACTAAAGAACGATGCAACGAATGATGCTTTGCGTATATATAACAATCTACCAGAAATTGTTAAGGAAGCAAACTCACTTTTGGTATTTAAGAAAAGACTAAGGGAGCATTTAATGAGTACTGATTGAAGCGTGGACCTGTAATTCTGCTTTTATGAGCCCAGTATCTTAGGGCGTTCTTTTTGACCCTATCGGCGAGATACTGAAGTGACAGTTACTCAGAGTTTTTTTTGAATGCGTCGTATGATATTGAATTTTTTTTTATCTCTGAGAGCTGATCATGATTTTTTGGACTAGATGTTCACGAAAAGGACTAGTTCACATTATATTGTGTGCCCTCTTATACCGATGTGTTAAACATTGTCTGGGTGGCACAAAGGACCAAGCGACGTAATGTGAATGCAGATCGCACGAGCGTTGTGCGACGAAGAAAGAGTGATGGAGAGAGTGGTAGGGAATGGAGGTAATTAAAAAAAAAAAAAAAAAAAAAAAAAACAGCCCGTAATTCACTGTTCCAGCGAGATACCATAGAATACGTTTACCAGCGGTCCAACGGATTTTCTTATGACAGTTCGTATATAGGCTCAAATAGCTTACTGAATGTGAAATATCTGGACGAGTTTCCATGGCCAGGTACATGACCACACCGATAAGTTCGCGAGAAGGGACTGCTTCTCCTGTGTTCACAATGTCATCGTAGAAAATATCTGCTAAGTTAGTTCCGCTTGCGAGCGGGGTACGTGCGGGTTTGCAATTAGTCATTCCAAAACGATCGAGAATATTTCGAATATAGCCAGATTGCGATAAATATGTTGAGTTATGGCGATTGATTTCGATGCCGATACAATATTTTGCCGGACGTTGAGAGAATCCTTTTGCGACTACTCTGGCCTTTCTTCGTTCTAGTGTACCATCAGTATTCAACTTGTTCCTTAGAACGATTCGACATCCGATGATTTTTCCGGTTACGCGACCATCGACAATTTCACATGTGTCGTTGGTGATAAGTTGTTTTATCTCAGCGAGTATGGCCTCCTCCCCTTCCTGCCTATATTGTCCTGAAATGGCATAGCGTACGGATGCAAACATTGTGATTTGCGCGTCGTGCCATTCTTCGTTGATCTGGTCTTCTTGATTGCCTTCCGTAGAGTTATTTCGAATTTCCGATACTTCCACATTCTGGTTGTCGTCCGGAACCATGTTGTAAATTTTGATGGGGCGGCCATGACCCTTGGTTTTGATTATTCTTGACCTTCCTGGACCACGTTTCATTGGTATGTTTACTGTCGTCTCCTTGTCATAGTGAAGATCAGAACTTGAACTGGTTTCACTTTGTGGAATTTCCGGCGATGATGTGCTCGGTATGAAAATCTGTTCGATGAGATTCGTATTGGAAACTATTTCGTTTTGAGCATAGTCAATTTGAACACCATGTGAAAATGTTGGTTCCTGGCTGAGTATGTTGTCGGAAATAAAATCTTCATATTTATCTTTGGTTTCAAATTCGTCAAAAAAAATTTCCATCTCTGGCAATCCGGATCTTTCTTTCGCTGGGTATCCAGACGCGATATGCTTTTGATGTATTCGAATATTCCACAAATATTCCTTCGACTCCTCTGGCATCGAATTTTCCTTTCCCTGGAGATTTATCGAGCACATAAACTTTGGTTCCGAATGTTCTGAAGTATTTGATGTCCGGTTTTCTTCCTGTCCAATTTTCGAATGGGAAACCTTCTTCGAGGCTTTGTGTGGCGCATCGATTCCTGACGTGATTGTTGGAAGTCCGAATTGGATCAGCATACAACGGGCAGATTCTACAAGTGTGCGGTATTTTGCGTTCCGCAACGCCGTTGAATTGCAAAATTGCGTTCCGTTGTCCGATTGAACAGATTGTATTTTTCGACCTGTTTTAGTCCCACGTAGTTTTTATACTCGATGAACTTTGAAACCGCCTCGTCATTACTGCGAAGGAAGTAGACTTCACACCAACGACTTTTATCGTCCGTTTATGTCATAAAATATCGCCCTCCGCCGATGGAAGTTGAGTGCATATAACCGCATAGATCTGTGAGAATGTCTGGCGATCATGAATGCGAGTTGGAAATGAAATTCGTATCTGGTCCGCATTTCCCGTGAAATTGCATCCAATTTTTGGCATTTTCTTTAGACCGTATAGATTCATGTGGCCGAGGCGCTCGTGCCAAATTTCCATATCGGGTTTCGCGGCTTTGGTGGTCCGCGTTACGAAGATAAAACAAATTTTCATTTTCTTGATGCCTTGTTCGTCTCTGACTATTGTACAGTCCTGACGAAATAAAATTTCGTGACCTTTGTCGACGATTTTCGCGATTGAAATTAAATTGGCACGGGATTCAGGAACGTAAAGCGTATCTTCAGGCTTTATATTTCTCGTTTTCTTGCCGACTGTCTTGGAGATTATGACGTTTCCGCGTGCTTTTGCTTGAGCTGTAGCATTGTTAGCCAACCTTATTCCACTGTTGACTATTTTCACGTTAGTAAACATTGACTTGTTGTTGCATATATGTGTTGTGCAACCGCTGTCTAAACACCATTTGGTTTTGGATGCGTGTTTGGCATTCTTGTCGGTCTATGTAAAGAATGCTTCGTCAACATATTTCGCTTCTTCCGTGTTTCTTTTGTTCTTAAACCAACATGCCCTTTCTTTTTACAATATTGGGCCGCCGCTCTGTGTTGTTTGTGTTGTTGAGTGTTTCTTTTTCTTACATTCTTTTCTTTGTTGTTGTTCGTGTAGTGCTTTATGAACATAGCAGCTGGCTGTCTTGCTTTCGTGACGATGGTTTCTCGCACTGTTCTCTTCGATTATTTTAATTTTCAGAGATTCGATATCTTTGAGAGTATTTCGAGTCTCGATCGCACATCGGAAATTTTTGAAGCTATTCGGCAAGCTGAATAGCAATATTTTTGTGAGAAGGTCGCCATTGATGCAATTTGTCCATGTCAAATACTTTGCGAGGTGCTCCTCACATCTCCCCCATCCGCCATTTCATGCTGCGTGAATTATTTCAATAATGTTGCTTCGCGAGCCAGGCCTTTTGAGGGCGTAAATTGACTCGAGTTTGTCCCAAACTAACTTTGATGTGACACAGCAACGAATTTGTTTTAACTCCGAAGGAGAAATAGTGAGGATGATGTCCGATTTCTCTTTTCTGTCTTGCGCGAGCCAGACCGCATCTGCTTTTTGCGACGCTATTAATTCACTGCCGGTGCCTTGTATTGGTGGTTCCGGGATTTCGCCATTTACGTAGCCCCACGTGTCGTTTTTCACCAGAATGGCCTCTGCCTGGATTTTCCAGGTATCGTAGTTATCACGAGATAGCATTTCCTGACGAGCGGAGTTGACGAAATTTCGCGCCATTTCGAAGAAATCACCTCAACGCGACGGAATCATAAATCTACTACCGCGGTATTAAATATTCCTTATAAAATTCCACGCGCAGACATTTGTTGTGCCTGGGCCCATAACCTGTTAACGCAGGAGCCCAAAAAATTAAGGCGAGGAACAAACGACCCGAGCGAAGAAAACTAGCAAAGTAAAATTATACACGTCCCAGCGTATAAATTCAGGTTTACTACAGTGAAAAAATTAATAAAACAAAAAGAGGATAATTCATGTACTTGTGTATGTGAATGAAAAGATGAGAGAGGAGTAAACGAATTGAATATATATTTTACCAGTAAGGCTGGCTAACCATAGAAAAAACAGATGTTGTCTCCTCGGCTCAAATGAATCTGATTTCATTGCGGAAAATGCTTTTGATATGTCATATGATACGATCTGCTCTTTTAAAACTTGGTATATATCGTATCGTATGACAATTTTATCAAACCTTCCAATTGCACAAAACCTTCCGCAAACTTCTCAAAAATAAGTTCTTCTCAATCTGATTTGGATATTTTTGTTAACGATTTTCTGAACTGATTTAGAAATTCAATTTCATGTTTATTATGATCGCTTCTAAAGCTAACTTGGACAAGTAACATTGTGATTTTGTTGATCTCAACGTTATTGTTAGTTAATTGAAACTTTCTTGTATGTTCATTGAGTAGAGATGAAAGAAATTTCTCATCGATGATGGTAGCGGTGATGATGGCGGTGTTTATTTCGTGTTAGTACTACTAATATTATTAAATTGCGTATTCGATTGCTCAGCATTTATTGTGTTACTATTATTATGAAATTGCTTATTTGATAACATTGTTGTACTAGCTGATGTCGGTATACCAGAATAGCTCACATACATTGAGTTACACAGATATGTTCTGGACTTATCGTATCACCACCCATGAAAACTAATTTATCATCTTTTGAATAAGCTTCTTTTCGTGAAGGTCCCTCGAGCAGTTTGCCTAGACGGGCTGCTCGATTACTACAGCTGTACCAAATAACCACCAACTGCGGGCTTCACCTGTTAATTGTTGACAACTCTTTTTTCACTAATGGGTTTTCAATAATTTGTGTGTATGAGTTTTCTCAAAAGCCACATATAATATGCACCTGAGGAAGCAAATCGTAAATTTATTGAGCGCTTTTTTTTCAACCAACCATGGGCACTTTTCCTAATTCATGAATTTGAAATGAGTTCGCATTATAATCTCCATTGATTTTCTTCTCTAAAGATAATCAACGCATATTTCCCCAAATCGCACCCCAAAAACTCGCCATCGCCTTCGGAACGGATTCTCGCCTGTCAGTCCATTGTTTCGACAGTGCCTTTGTCTTAAATGTCTTAGCTATGTTGGAGGAATTCCCCAATCCCTAAATATTCTTATGACGCTGTAATTGTTCTTTTGCGAGTGATTGGGCAGGCGTTGTGCGTAAATCTTTCTGTGCCTAAGCTTTCATATAAATTTTAATGAAAAGCATTTCTATAATGTGTTCCATGTCTGCTAGCTTGCATACTTTCAGCCGGATGACACCCAATTCCATTTCGCGGACTTTTTTCTTCATTTTGGCGGTGATTACTTTATTTGGTCGACCGACCTTTGCGGCCCTGTTTAAACTTTTAACTCTATATTTTATTATTCCGAACAATGAAATCTCTCCCAAAGTAGAATTTTGTTCAACTTTCATGTTGATTTACCTGAGGATTTCCAAATGGAAATATTGTCTCACTTATCGATGACTCATTTTTCTAATGTTACACAAAATTTTCTGCGTTTGAACTAAATTTACTCAATTAGCAATTATTTACCAAACATGTCCATAATTCAATATATGTACATATGATGCAAAATCGTATTTTCCCGAATCTAAAATTAGTTACTCTATGCTCTACAAATTGCATGTAAGGAAGCCTCATGAAATATCCACTCTTTAATTAACAACAATTAATTAGTTTTAATCAATTACTAATGAATTCGATTCGTACCCTTCAACTCATTGAGCTTTCTTACTACTTTTAGGTGTCAGCGGCAAAAAAGCAAAAGGAACTGCAAAAGAATCATCACCCGATCCTGCATGCAATGGTGATGTTAGTAAATTAGATGAAGCCAAAGAAAGTACGGAATCCCAGAATGGACAAAAGACAGATGAAGAATCCGAGAGCAAAGATAAGGAAAAAACTACAGACGATGATTCATTAGAAGTATTGCAAGATGGCATCACGATTCACATTCAAAGTCCCGGAGCAGAACTGTTATCAATTCAAGTTTCTAGTATGGAAATGGTGCAGGAAATTCATCAGCTTTTAATGGATCGAGAAGACACATGCCACCGAACATGTTTTTCGCTTCAACTTGACGGTGTCACTTTGGATAATTTTGCTGAATTGAAAAATATTGAAGGATTAAAGGATGGATCGATAATTAAGGTGGTTGAAGAACCTTACACAATGCGTGAGGCTCGCATACACGTTCGTCACGTTCGTGATCTTCTTAAGTCGATGGATCCAGCAGATGCTTATAATGGAGTGGACTGTAATTCGTTGACTTTTTTGCAAACAATTACTAACGGCGATTTACTTGAGAAAAAGAAAGCTCGTCCCGATTGCGTTGATTGCACACCACCGGAATATATCATGCCGAGTTCTAAAGAACGCCCTCTTTTGCCATTGCAGCCTGGTGCTAAAAATGCAAAAGGACCTCAAGCATTGAAAGTATTGACTACTTCTCCATGGAATCCACCTCCTGGTTACAGAAAATTGCATGGCGACCTGATGTATTTGACGGTTGTTACCATGGAAGATAAACGGTTTCACATTTCGGCTTGTCCAAAAGGGTTTTACATAAACCAATCTACAGACGAAGTATTCAACCCAAAGCCAGATAATCCAAGCCACTTATGCCATTCACTGATTGATCTATTATCGCAAATATCACCGACATTTAAAAGATCCTTTGCTCAAATGCAGAAAAAGCGAACGCTACGTCATGCCTTTGAACGTGTGGCAACACCATACCAAGTGTACACGTGGGCGGCGCCTCAATTGGAACACACAATCGATGCCATTAGAGCTGAGGATGCATTTTCGTCAAAACTGGGATACGAAGAACATATTCCTGGCCAAACCAGAGATTGGAACGAAGAACTTCAAACAACGCGAGAATTGCCTAGAAAAACTCTATCCGAGAGATTGCTTCGGGAGCGAGCGATCTTTAAGGTTCATGGTGATTTTGTTATTGCAGCTACCAGGGGTGCAATGGCCGTTATTGACGGAAATGTACTTGCTATTAATCCTGGCGAAGATGCTAAAATGCAAATGTTTATCTGGAACAATATATTTTTTTCGTTAGGTTTTGACGTTCGAGATCATTATAAAGAATTAGGTGGTGACGTAGCGGCATTTGTGGCTCCGCGAAACGATTTAAACGGAGTTCGGGTTTACAGTGCAGTCGATATTGAAGGATTGTACACACTGGGAACCGTAGTTATTGATTACAGAGGTTATCGTGTCACTGCTCAGTCTATTATACCGGGTATACTGGAGAGAGAACAAGAACAATCGGTTGTATATGGTTCGATTGACTTTGGTAAGACTGTTTTAACCCATCCAAAGTACCTAGAGCTACTCACACAAGCTGGCCAACAACTGAAAATAATGACACATTCAGTCATTAATGAGAAAGACGAAGAGGTCGAATTATGTTCATCAGTAGAGTGTAAAGGCATCATCGGTAACGATGGTAGACATTACATTCTGGACTTGCTAAGAACGTTCCCGCCTGATGTTAACTTCCTCAAACTAGCTGATGTAGAGTTGAGCAAAGAAGTGAAGTCGCTTAGCTTCCCGATTGAACACAAGCATAAACTCTGTTGTTTGAGACAAGAGTTGTTGGAAGCTTTTGTTGAAGATCGATATGTAATGTTTATTAAGTATGCTGCTCATCATTTGCAACAAATCAATGCATTAAAGAAACTAAAGGAAGGAGGTGCTGGAAAAGCAACCAATGGGCAAGAAGACCTGAAAGCCATTAAAGCAGATGATAAGGATGATGCTGATAAAGACAAGGAAGAAAGCAAGGCCGAAGCCAAACCTGAAGAAGAGGGAAAAGAAAAGACTGACTTACCGGAAAAACCCGCAGCAACTCCTGCTGATGATAAAATTGACACCGAAGAAGCCAAAAAACTCACTGAGACTATCAATGAGAAAAATGCGCATGATGAAAAACAGGCCGCCGATGTCGTGAAGCGGGCTTGCGCAGCTGTGGGATCCTTGAAGGAATACGAATTTGAATTTCGTTTTAATCCAGACGTGTTTTCGCCTGGCATTCAGCATGTCGATAAGCCTGATTCACCGTGCTCACTTGAGAAACAAAAGAAATTGGTGGTTGATGCGGCTGAATTTTTAGTAACTCGTCAAATTCCGAGCTTCGTTCATGATTACTTGGACCACTCATCGGCTCCAATGGATGGTGTTACTTTGACTGAAGCTTTACATAATCGTGGTATTAATGTGAGGTAAGTATTTGCACCTTGAAATGTTGTCGAAGTTTAAAATATATTTTATGGTTTCAGGTATTTGGGCAAAGTTGTCCATTTGTTAGCAAAGATCAAATCCCTTGATTACCTTCACCAAATTGCGGTGCAAGAACTTATCCTTCGTGCAACGAAACACATTTATTACACATATATGCAAAACACTGAAATGATGAGTTTAGCTGCCGCAATCAGTCATTTCCTTAACTGCTTCTTGACGTCGGGCCCGGTACCTACACCTCAAGTAGGATCAGACGACTTGCAGAAAACGAATAAACGTAGAAATAAGCGAAAAGGGAAAAATGCCTTATTCGGTAGTGATAATAACGAATGGACTCTACTAAGTCAAAAATCATTATGGCAGCAAATTAAAAAGGAAATAAAATCGTACTGGGACTATGATTTGGGTTGTGATAGCATCGAAGCAGTGATTGAAACGTACAAACTTCAACGTATCAGTATGCTTCGCGCATTCTGTCTCAAAGTCGGCATTCAAATTTTATTGCGTGAATATAACTTTGAGTCGCGCAATAAGCCCACATTTAATGATGAAGACATTGTTAATGTTTTCCCCATTGTTAAGCATATAAATCCAAGAGCTTCCGATGCATACAATTTTTATACAACTGGTCAAACCAAAATTCAACAAGGATACTTTAAAGAAGGTTATGAACTTATTAGCGAAGCACTCAACTTACTGAATAATGTATTTGGTGCAATGCATCCAGAAAACGCTCAATGCCTGCGCATGTTGGCCCGGCTAAGCTATATCATGGGTGACCCACAAGAAGCGCTAGCAATTCAACAACGAGCAGTGTTAATGAGCGAACGTGTTAATGGAATTGATCATCCCTCAACAATAACGGAATATGTAAGAGTTTAAGCGACTGATGCATATTCAATCTCTAATATTATTTTAAATTCTTAGTCACACCTTGCTTTGTACAGTTTTGCTAATGGACAAATCAGTAGATCTTTGAAACTTCTGTATAGAGCGCGGTATTTAGCATTAATGATCTGTGGCGAAAATCATCCAGACATAGCACTATTAGATGTAAGTATGACACTGAAATACAGAATTTCATTTGTATAATGATTTCAATATGTATCTATAGAGCAATATAAGCTTAATACTGCACGCCGTGGGTGAATACGAACTTTCATTACGATTCCTGGAACATGCTTTAGCGTTGAATATAAAATATTTTGGTAAAAAATCACTGAAAGTAGCTGTAAGTTATCATTTAATTGCTAGAACTCAAAGTTGCATGGGTGACTTCCGATCTGCGCTAAACAATGAAAAAGAAACATATGCCATATATAAACAACAGGTAAGGTTTTGATGATTTGATAAAAAAAATTAACCTAATTACCTGCGATTTTTGTTTTTTGTAGTTGGGTGAGACTCATGAGAAAACCCAAGAATCATCCGAATGTTTACGTTTGTTGACACAGCAAGCCGTATTCCTGCAAAAGAAAATGAATGATATTTATTCGAATGGTAAATTAACAACAAGCCTGCCGCCTATTCATATTCAACCTCCAACAATGGGTTCAGTGCTGGATATGCTGAATGCTATTAATGGAATTTTGTTTGTCCAAATTAGGTAAGGATTCGATTTATTTGAAGCAAATTTTATCATGTGTGCGTCATCCAATGTTTTGTCTGCATCATGAGAAGAGTATCGTAATTTAGAATTCACAAGTTATTAATTGCTTCTATTATGCACACAAAATATTTGCATTTTATTTTATTTTTCCTCTATTCATAAAACAAGTTAGTATTATCAGATTTTATTTATTTCAATACGAACATGCATGGCCGTTTGGGATCTGATTGAGTCTTCGTAGATGCGTACTAAAGTACAAAACTCTATTAAAATCGGTACCTGTGTCCATATGTGCGTCCGTCTGTATGTCACAGCAGTTTTTCTCCGAAACTATAGAAGCTACAGCCCTGAAACTTTGTGGAAATGTTGGAAGTTATAACTTCTAGAAAGTTTTGGGGTGAAATAAAGTATAATCAGGTGGTCCCCCATATAGAGAAGTTACCCCTATGAAAGGTATCAATGAGATCTTTTCAAAACAAGTCTTAAAATTACTTTATCAGTATGGAGGGAGGTAGGAGAAAGGGAAATGCACGAAATTTAGGCGTACATGGGCTTTCCATCAAACCAGACACTACACTTTTGATTGTATTGTCTCCAAATATATAATATAACAAAAAGACATTTAAGATTCGGCCTAGTCAATGATTTTAGCAATATTGCAATAAAATGTTGGCCAGTTAAAATGGAGTAGCACTGGTTTTTCTTTTAAAGCAAAAATATATTTGTTGTACATGTCATTAAAGTTTTTCTTGAATTAAATCATTCTATACTCGTATGTCTGCATATCGTATGTTAAGTACAAAACCCTTCTGACACGAGCGTAGTTCTGTCTATCCAACTTATTTCGTTGATGTCGTCGATCGTGCCATTTATCGTCATTCGTTTTTCTTCGGCGCAGATTCTTGGAGTAGTCTTTGTTTCTTTTGCCTAGTGCGTCCATACATTCATTCCGCTGGTTTTTTAGATGCCTCTAGACCTTTTTCGCAAGCTCAATTATTGAACCCTTCACTACTTTTCACATTGTTTCGATTTCTTACTTTCTGCTGTCTGCAGGGTTGATGATCTTTTAGTGACGGACACCACTGAGCTACCGTTTAGTTTTTCAAGCTTGTACCTTGGCTTGAATAGTTTGGCGTATTTTAAATTCCTAGTAATGTGGCATCGGAATTTTATCCTGCATATCACATTTTGTTCCATGGTATGCGCGTGTGTCGAGAACACTAGTGGCACTCTTTTCTGTAAAAATGTGGTCGGGAATATCGGCCCTGAGCCCTGAGTCGACTTATGGCCAACGTAGGGGGACCCAGCCCATCAAGAAGACGCCTCTTGATAAGTGCTGTAGGGTCAGTGCAACTGTACGGAGCAGAGGTATGGGGCGACGCTCTCAGCAAAGAGGTATACCGAAAACGTTTGGCACAGGTACAGAGAAGGGGAGCACGGAGAATTGCATCTTCATATCCAACAGCCTCCGACTCGGCGGTGAGAGTGATTGCAGGCTTGATACCTGTCGCCCTCCTTGCTAGAGAGCGCCGCGCTATTTACCTGCGCCGAAACGAGGATGCGAGGGAGATGGTTGTCCGCGAGGAGAGACAACGTTCGCTCAACGATTGGCAGTAGTCTTGGAGGAATCGCTCGAAGGGAAGGTGGACTGCGCGCCTCATCCCGGATGTGAGACCGTGGCTAAATCGAAGGCATGGTGAGACTGACTTCTATCTGACCCAGCTTTTGAGCGGGCACGGGTGTTTTCAGTCTTACCTGCACAAGATCGGTAAGTCACGGTCTCCCGATTTTCGGTTTTGCCCAGGAGAGGAGGACAATGCCTGTCACACATTTTTTGCGTGTACCAAATGGGCCAGGCTGCGAAGGGAACTCTACAGGGAGACGGGAGAGCTCACCCCGGATAATATAGTTGCGGTGATGCTCGAATCGGTTGACAAATGGAACCAGGTGGCACATTATGCTCGGGCAGTCCTAAAAGATAAAAGGGACTCGCAGCAGCCGGAGGTGCTGGGGCTGGGGGATCGCTCTTCTGGCATTTCCTCTTCCCCTCTCCCCTCCCGCTAGGAAAGGGACTCTCCAGCTTGAAGGCGCCCCACGGCGTAACAAAACGAGACCTGGCCCGAAGTAATGTGTCAAACGGTTCCAGGCTAGGTTCTCAGATTGACAGGGGAGATGTTTAGTGGGTAGTCCAAGGGTATCCTCCATGGGAGTCCCACACTGCCAGACTCGGCGGGCGTAAATGCCTTCACCTCCCTACCACAAAAAAAAGGTCAATTATTGAACCCTTCACTACTTTTCACATTGTTTCGATTTCTTACTTTCTGCTGTCTGCAGGGTTGATGATCTTTTAGTGACGGACACCACTGAGCTACCGTTTAGTTTTTCAAGCTTGTACCTTGGCTTGAATAGTTTGGCGTATTTTAAATTCCTGGTAATGCGGCATCGGAATTTTATCCTGCATATCACATTTTGTTCCATGGTATGAGCGTGTGTTGAGAACACTAGTGGCACTCTTTTCTGTAAAAATGTGGTCGATTTAGTTAAATGTGCGACCGTCAAGAGATGCCTACGTTCTCTTATGGATATCTCGATGCGGGAAATACGTTGAGCTTGCAACGAGGCCTCAGCTGGCAGCAAAATCAATCAACCCGTTTTCGTTGGTATTTGCGTGGACGGTGCTGGTTCCTCTATAAGTCTTCTCTATACCAATTTTGGCATTGAAATCGCCCAGAACCATTTTGATGTCGTTTGAATAAACTTTGTCGATGGTTTGTTCAAGAGCGTTGGAGAACTCGTCTTTAATTGCTTCTTCCTTGGCTTCTGTCGGGCGTGACAGTTGATTGGTCATACGTTGGGGAATTCCGTCTTATTGCGCACTACGCAGATCCGTTCGATGATCGATTTGAAGTAGATGACAGTTTGTTTGAACGAGTTTTCTAGCTGAAAGCTACTCCAAACTCGTCGACACCTCATGATCTGCCGCTCGTAAATATGATGTGTGATCGCATGTCATTAATTTCATTATGATTCCATCTGGTTTCCTGCACAGCAAAAATGTTAAGTTTATACTTTAGTACTAGTTCAGTAGTTGTCGTAGTGCACCTGGTCTATATAGCGATCGGAAAGAGTATTAATTTTTTCGATGCGAGAGACGTTACCGTTTATCCGATCCAATCCAAGGTTGATTTCCTGGTTTCATGATGATATATACGGAGGGGAGCGTTGCCAGCGCTTCGACTTAGATGGTTTTGGCCCGCGAGTGGTATTTTATTTCCCACTCACCCGCTGCTTACCCGGTGAGAGTGTTCCTCTATCCGTCACTTGAGGGCACGTCCGATGGGGGACCGAAAGCCCCGCACACAATTTGAATGTGCATACATAAATATTCCTCAAGATTTTTTTGTGGTAGAGAAGTGAAAGCTATTTGTGAGACCGACAGACACAGCAGTTTCCCGCACTATACAAATTCGTTTGCACTAAGCCTCAATTTACTTCGCTTTGAAGCGCCATCTATATACCCTCGACGCCTCCGGGCGATCAAAAATGCCATTTTTAACTGTCAGTACTGCCTGGAAGTTATTCTATTTGTTAACCTATCTAAGCGTTTTTCAAATTAAAAAGAGATCACTTATTTCATTACAGAGGTTCACTGTCTCCTCTCTTTTGCACGCAAAAAATGTGTGAATGCATTATCTTCCATTCGTGCGCAAAATATACAAATTGGGAGAGCTTACCAATCTTATGTGGCAAGAGTAAAAATATCCATCCCCACTCAAGGGCTAAGTCAGGTAAAGTCAGTTTCACCATGCTTTCTATGAGCCACGGCCTCAGATCAGGTAAAGTCAGTTTAACCATCCTTTCTATTGAGCCACGGCCTCAGGGACGAAGCGCGTGGTTTATTTCGTCTCAAGTCACTCATCTAGGGCTATTGCTAGTCGTTGTGTGGGCATTTTTTCTCCTGACTCTCTATCGCCTTCTTTTCGGCGCAGGTTGATTTAGCTGCACTCTTTAGCAAAAAAGGCGATAATCATGCGATAACCAACACCACAGACTTAAAGACTGTACAATTGTTTGTTTGGTTTAGCACTACCGCCCCTTTCGGGCCTTCGTTTAGAGATAGTTCGAGTATATCATGATCTTGATCATGACTTCGAGACGTTACAATATGCAGATGCAATTCTCACTTCTTCTCGTCTCTACTCTTGCGCCAGGTATTTTCGGTACATATCCTTGCTGAGAGCATTTTGCCATTCGAGATCTGTCCTGTTATTTTTCGTCGCCTGATCCGTATCATCTTTCAAAGTTGTCCCCGATTGTCCTGAATCTCATATTTCGAAATGGCCTTTAGCGATATCTTCCAATCAATGTTTTTTGAGCAGCCTCAGGTACAGCCAAAATTTGACGTTAGGAACAGTCAAAAGTTGAGATTGGAAACAGCGAAAAGTTGAAGTTGGGGAAAACCAAAAGAGACTCTTTCCAAGTTATACTGAACGATTTCGTAGCGAAAGTTTTTCTGTTCTACCGGGAGCAATACGAAAAACGTAAGAACATACATACTTTATGCAAACCGATGCATCCCGTCGGCGACTGCGGACTGTGCGACTGTGAGGAAATGATGGTTACGCGCATGCCCCGCAGAGGTCGTTCGAACGTTCTATCGCGAAGGTATGATCATAGTTCGGATACTTGTAATGATATAGGTATGATGTAAATACATGTCCGTTCAGGACTGCAGCGATGGTTCAGGACTGCAGCGATGGAGGAAGAGGATGTTAAGATCCGCCGAGATTGGTCTTGTCCGGGGACGCGTGAATGCGGTGGCAGGCTAGCGTTGCGGTGTCGTGACGCAGCTTCTTTCCCCCTAGCACAAGGACGCATTCACGAATTTCTAGGGTCAAACAAATGTTGACCGAAGTTGAAAAGGAGGTTACCAACTAAGGGTCGGAAATTGCTGACGCAAAGGACGAACTGGACCTGAGGAAGACAGACGGACTTAAGGGGGACTTCGTCATTACCGACGATTCTTATGGCCCACAAATAAGAGTGGGGCATCCAGATGGAGGTGGTGCCCCCTCGCACCCTCCCAACGGGATCAATGTCCAAACGTAGACGTGGCCATTTGAGGGGAAAACTCGTACAAACATAATTCGCATGAATTTTCCCATCAAATGAGAAATATAGACGTTGCCAATTTATGTTATAGAAATATGTGGTGGAATCACATAACTCTATACCATAAAAGGGCACGCGAGCGGAAGGCCTCTCTACCCGGCAAGAGCCCCTGTTAAACAGGAAAAAAGGGAGGAGCGCACCCGATGGCTAGCCCATATTATCAGAGGAGCCTGCCACCGTTGCGGGTCCTATACCCGGTCCGGTAAAACAAAATGGAAAGGCCGTCGATCCCGGTCTAACAATTCATTTTATTTCTTCAGGATAATATACCATCCTCGAAGTTAAAAATTAATTCAAGAAATCGGTGAACGTCCAATGGAATACGAGATAATAAAATAAATTTGAGTTGTCCGCGTGGTGTATCAATTCTTCTAGTAGGGCTCCTATCTAATTATGTTAATTAGCACCTACTAATCAAGCTAACTACAATCATATAAAAGGAAAATGAAAGACTGGTATCAGGACAAATCAATAGCACTTGCAATGCAAGATCGTGGATTTCAAAAGAAAAATATTTGTTAAATGTTGTGTATTTATATTAAATATGAAACTAAATGATAAATTCGAGAAAATATTAATAAAAGAAATGTAAAAACAACTCACCTTATCCCCTCGTCGGGCACTCGAGTCTAGGAATACGGCGACTGAAAAACAATTCCAATAAATTAAAGCTATTCGGGATGTTGCACAATTCTTATGTAGATTCCTAAAACTCCTATACCATTCATGCCAAAGCAAACAAAGTCACAACTTGATGGAAATGATGATGTTGATCACTTAGTATTTGACCAGATTGGACTATACGGATAAGACGTCCAACTTCTTGAAGTGACTTGACTTCCTTGATAAATTCCCGAGTCTTTTGATTAACTTCTGCCGTTGCACCAACCAATTCTTCATCAGGTTCTTGCTGCTGTTCCTGTAGGTTCCTACTTGCAGAAAGTCGATCGATTGAAATTTTCTCCCCGAATACAAACAATCACGACGGCTGAGCAACCACGCATTACCAAAATCACAATTGTTTTATAATAAAATTGAAGGCCAGTTATAATGATGAATTCCAGCAAATTCTCGCTCTAATACATATACTTGGTAAGATTATACACGTATGGTTGACTACCCCCGTCTCACTAACTCGGCTTGGAATTCAAAGTAAGCTTTTTCGCGTGATCACGTTATTCAGTGAGATATTCTACATACGTCCGTTTGGAGGCAAATTGCGAGTTATGTCAACTAAGAAGCAGCCAAAGGAACGGTAAATCGCAAAAATACCACAAATAACACGTCCCAAACACATGAAAAAAAGATAACAACCGCAAACGAGTTTTTCTTCTTCTTTTCTTATCGTCGCTATGACGTGCATTTGTAGCAATAATTGCACTGCAATCCAATCAAATAATCATTTTCTCAGAACCACAACATATCATAGCACTCTTCACGGCCTTTGTATGCATTCGTTGTTAATTTGCATACAAGAAGTAAATTCGTTAGAGTCGATTAATTTTGTTTACTTTTAACACGACACAGGGCAAACAAGAAATTAAGGTGCATTACTTGGGTCAAAGTGGCCCGCAAAGTATAATTGCACAATGTTCGCGGAACGGATCGAATAGTCCAAGTCTCCAGAGTGTCTCGCGAAAGAATCTGCTTCTGCTATTCTTAGTTACTTTTTCCCGCTACTCCCGGAGCAACTCGATCCGTTCCAAAACTCGTCTTTCCTCTTTCTCCTTTTTTCATGTGCCGCTCCATCGCATCAACTGCTAGCTCAGCCGGGTTCGCTTACACTCTGTGATGTCATACACCGTTGGGCTGTGCTAGATCAGCGTTCCCCTACTCAAAATTTTATTTGGCAGATTTAAAATTTTTAAAACAAAATTTAACTGAAGAGGATTTTAAATAGTAATAAAAGTTAAATCTCATGACGAATTTAATTAAAGGGAAACATTTAAATTTAATATAAAGGAACATTGATATAAAATTATATTTAATAATAAGAAAAAAACTATTTTCAAATTACGATTATGAATGTAAATAATTACTTTTCTAAATCTGCTATTAAAATTTTGAATAGGAGTTAGGAAGGTTTTTGAGCAGTTTGCTTGTGTGACTGCTCGATGACTACATACTTTTCGGGCAAACTTAGTATTTCTGGTCAGTACAATAGCTAAAATTGTACGGCACCCAATAAAAGTCACCTTCTTGATGAGGCAGGCCCCCACGTTGGCCATAAGTAGACTCAGTCGATACACCCGTTGCAGTCTTATCGTCATTGCATGGTTTGCTAAAACTTACTCCGGGGATTCTCTTCCTTATTAGGGTGATCACTTCGCTTTTGTCCAGTGCTAAGTTGAACCTGAGAGTAGAAAGAAAGAAAGAAAAAAGTCTAGAGCTTCGACAATATGACGATTGGCGGAAACGGAAGACATGTTTACATTGAAAGCGTGGACGCCGATTCGTTAGCTGCCAATGAATAAAAGATAGATTTCCAGTCCTATAATGCCTTCCGAAGTTTGCATGTAACAGAAATCTACTCATACGTTCGACTTGCTTCCCTCATCGACGCATGCATAAAATCATATGGGTGTCACCAGATGTCAACACACAAAATCAGAACAACGTTGGGTCTCGAGCATACATGACGTCCGTACAGACCGAGGAACCAATTGTAACTCAGATCATTACTTGTTCACATTAACCTATCGATGTCGTATGTCAAAGGCGTATTTGACATCGAAAGGCTCCAAACGGCGTCTGTAGCAAAAAATTTCATGGAGACCCCCGACAAACACATGGCTCCCATCTTATCAGACGCATCGCTGAAAACAAGCAACGAGCTCTGAATGGAAGTGAAAGCGGCTATTAAGACCGTGGCAAAGCACACAATCGGACTTCAAGCCCAGTGGAAAAGAAATTATTAGTTAGAGTGCCAGAATACGTTAGACAAAAAGAATCAGGCGTACAAAGAATACATAGGTAGGAAAACCAGGACGAAGAGAGAACACTATGAAAATCTCAGACGAGTAGCGAATAAGATAATTACAACAACAACACAAGATAAGCCTAAAAGCCTGAAACGCGGCTACCAGCCCAAAATCACGTTCTGTTGTGATGGCATCGGCAATATTAAAGCTGATGACACCAAGATTGACGAGGGATGGGCTTCATATTAATCCTCCGCAGAGCTCCAGAACATCGGACCCTATAGATGTCTCCGGAGAGCTTCCATTGGGCCCACCAACTCTGGACGAAGTTTCCTCTACCATGAAAGTCCAAAAGAATAATAAAGCGCCGGGCATCGATAAGATTGCAGTAGAGCTTATCATATATGCTGGCAGCAGTGTTCATAAAGCTATTCATAAAGCCATTCAGCACATTTGGCAAAAAGAACATATGCAGAAAGAGTGGAGCCAATCAATTATATTCACTATTCACAAACAAGGTGACAAGCTACAGTGCGAAAATTATAGAGGCATATCACTACTTTTTACGGCGTACAAAATATTTTCAAAAATCTTAGAACATAAGATCGGATCATACGCCAACAGTATTATTAGGTAGTATCAAGGTGAATTTAGAGCAGGTAGATCGACGATAGACCAATTGTTCACTGTCAAGCAAGAATATGAGAAATGCTGGAAGTTCAACATAGGCATACACCAAATTTTCGTTGACTTTAAGCGTGCATACGACAGTATTGATCGTAACGTACTGCACCAAATAATGCGAAGCAAAACTAGTAGGGCTAAAATCAATGAGAATAAAACAAAGCTCATGACGCAGTCTAGGAAAAATATCTCAAATACCCAAAAAATCACACTTGGCGAATGCAATATCGAAAATTTGGGCGAATTTGTATATTTAACCGCTAAAATAACGAGAATCGGTAATGAAAGAGACGAAATACGAAGAAGAATACAGCTCGCAAATAAAATACTTTATACAGTTTTGACGATCTTGAAGACCAGCTGCATACACAGGAAAACAAAGCTCCAAGTATACAAATCTGTGATAAGACCTGTGTTATGCTATGGGTGCGAAAGATGAACCCTAATCCAAGCGTCCGCAAATATATTCAACGCCTTTGAGCGACGGATCCTGAGGCGAAAAATAGAAGCGAAGCTAGACGGAGGCCAATGGCGAATTCGATACAACCAGGAGCTGTATGAAATTTTTGACGAACCCCGGGGGTCTCAACGATTGTAAGGCTTCGGAAGCTGCAAAGGCGCCGGCCACATGATTCGTATGGAAGAACAACGGTTACCCAAAAAGGTATTCGTTGGGAAAACTGAAGTGCGTAGACCAGTGGGAACACCAAGGAAACGCTGGTCTGAGGTCGACGAAGACGGTTCATCGCTGCTCGTATTTCGAAATTGGACAACGCGGTCAATGGACCGAGACAGTTGGAGGCGCTATTTGCAGGAAGCGAAGGCCCGAGAGGAGGGACTGTAATGCTATGAAGAGGAAGAATGCCTTCCGAAGGAACCCTCCGCTCTTCTGTCCGTCCTTTGGTTTGTGCGTCATATCAGTTTTACTTTGAAAAGTACAGAAGCAGTAATCACGTTTTTAGGGAAATAAAAGAAATAAAAATTTTCAGGGGTTTTCCAGAAAGATTCTTTCTTAACATGCAGAGCGGATCAGCTTGTTAATTTGCTGTAGTAAACTACTTATAAATGAATTATAGAAAATTGACAAAAAACAACCAACTACCGTTTCCTTTTTAGATCTCTTTAAGGCTTCACTATTCAATGATGCATAAATTCACACAAATTTTGAATCTATTTTTGAGAGGATTCCAGCTATGTTTATTGTTTTTTGTAGGAATCATATCTAATTTATAATTTATTTCTTTTATTTTCCAGCCCTAAGGATATTGCTAAGTTAAGAAATGAAATCGAAAAACATCAGAAAGATAACAGTAACAGTAGTCCAACTGAAAATGGCATCGAAAATCAAGATTCAACAAATGAAAAGACTGAAACAAATCAAAATAACAATGTTGACAACACCACAAATGGCGCAAGCAAAGATACAGATGCAGTTGAAAGTTCCTTAACTGACACACAAAAGTCACAAACTACTGAACCTGTTACAGTGGCGAGTTGAATTTCAGAAAATTTTTCGAAATAAATTTTCTATTTGAATAATAGTAGGAGAAATCGATATGGAAATAAAATTAGAAAGAAATAGGAATGATCAAAAAAACTTGTCGTTTGTGCGTTGATACGAGACGAAAAAAAAAGTTTATTTTTTTTCGTTATCTTTAGAATCGTGCTAAAAGGTATATTTAGTTTAATAAAGAATACAAAAGAAATGATGAAATCATGGAACATGTGCATCTTCAATAAACGAAACTAACGTGTGCTAATTGAAGCAATGTGCCTAAGAAAATTTTAAAATGTACGGATAGGAATTGGTAAGATGAAATCATTTTTTTAATCTGTTAAAATACTTTGAGAAAAAACCGGAAGTATAATAATCTAATATTCATTATAAATTTGTCAAATGAAAAAATAAATTCACTTGTATGCTATGATTCTCCATAATTATCTTCTTACTATAATAAAAATACCACTTTAAAAGTTTGTGATAAATCAGCAATTATAAACAAAATTTAATATGAATAAATAATTAGTGCCATCATAGAAGGTTAGGCAATATTCTAAATATTGAAATTGTTGAGATACGTAAAAGCGTTTGTATCGACAGTGGAACACACAAATCAGTTTGTTTTGTTTTTTCATAGCCTGGTTTTGACTCTTTTTGGCTATTTTAAATTTTAAAGCAAAATGTTTATTGATCCCTGAAGAATACAATTGCTGAAGTTTTGTATGTTATCCTTTTGTAAATGTTAAGCTTCATTGAGACTTGCTTTTACTTTTTTGTCTCTATGTTGCGGTGCATTTAAGGATGGATACAAAGCTTTTACCTGTGATCGCCTCAATTGTTAATTTTTTTGGGCACTCTAAAAATTCCTCAATTTTTAGGTAACCATAAGTCATTATTCAATGATATTAAACCTATTGACCTTCTCAAATTTACTTTAGTCCGTATCAAAAGGTTTTCAAATATTTGTTTAAAATTATGATCATATCTCGGTTCAGTTTAAAAAACTGAAGGATGTTGATATAAGTAGGAGCAGGCTTTGATACAGCATTAAATTTTGAAAATCTAAATGCATTTGAGTTAACCAGATATACGGGTACATAACAAACCTAAAAAATGATCCTTTCATTTCACAAAAAAAGGAAACAGATCTCTTTGAAATACAGAAGAAAATTATATTTTCCATATGCGTTTTTAGTCATGAAATAAAGAGTACATTTGTAATTTAATTCAAAACATTAAAACTTGGCAATATGCACATCGAAGTATTCAGTGATTCAATTCTTACTTACCTATGCAAATGAATACGTTTTCATTATTTCATTTTATATTCATAATGTATGTATGTTACTAAACAAAAAATATTCGGTAACATAATCACTATAAGCATGTATCATTTTTTGTATGAAAACGTTCTGTCATGAAATATCAAGAATGTAAGAAAAAAACCAAATAAAAAGTAATTCGATCGCAAGTTAAGAAAATATATTTAAAACGCAATTTATAAAGTGAACAATAATGATTATTGGACAAGGAAATGATATGAATTATGTAGTCAATCTAGAATATTGTGTAGTTGTTGCAAAATGTAGATAGCATTTAGATTTTATTAATAAAAAATGAAAAGATATATTTGTTATATTTCATTTTATAATTTGATTTCCAGCATTATGGTTGACGGAATTTAATATCACAGATATTTATTTTAAGGACTCTAATGCTTCTGTTTCAGATTGGATCAGATTAGTCATAAGATTTCGCACACAACACCGTATGTTAGTCGAACAGTGCAACATTCTTGTCGTCGATATGTTTGGTGACCAAGTATGTATGTTGTGGTCGATATTCTTGGTCGCTGCTCCGCCACAAATGAAAGTTCAACTTCCTGCTCGCTTCGGAAGGATAAGAAACTAGTGCCAAGCTTTTTGGCATTACTATCGACTTCACGTTTATTTTCCTTTGTTCGGGCTCATCTTTCAATAAAAAGTTAAGTATGTAAGTAAATATATTAGTAATTTTCATTTTAGTTCAATTTCAAGAGCTTATGTTAGGGGTCCTGAGTTCAATTATTTCATCCTAGAGTTTAAGCTTAATAATTAACTTTTCGTTAAAAATGGGTTGAAAACTAGGAAACTTATTTAATCAAAAAACCTTCATTGAACTTAAAACAAACGCTCTAAACTGAAAAATAACTTGAAAAATGCAAGCTTAAATATGCTTACTAGACTAAGAACACGTGATAGCTAAAGAATATTGTTGCCTAAGAGTGATGCAATCATGGGTTCGGATGAAATAGATGATCTCTAGCCATCAACATTTCTTTTCGTTCTTGAGTGAGCTCATTATTTTGCTAATTCTAGCTATTTGATCTAATTTTCCAGTTGAAAAATTTGTCAAAGAAAAGTTTTAGCCATATATTCTTCTGTGTATTCAAGTAGTTTCCGCATGCATGTAGTATAATGGGCTGAATAAACATTTTGTACAGAAGAATTTCGTTTTCAGTACTCAGGAGTTATCTCCGATTGAATAGAGGATACAGGGTTGATATTATCCTTAAAAGCTTAATACAACTGTTATAAATGTGGTTTTTAAACGTTAATTGTTTATCCAGGAAAATTCCTAGATAAGTGATTTCCATCGGCCAAGGAATACTTGTCCTAAGGCATAGCTTCCTTTTCTTAGTAAATTATAGGAAGAGAGTTTCCGGTCACAAAAGCGAACGAAACCATCAGAGAGTGGATCTCAACACTACTGAAATGCAGCTACGTAATCTAAGTAGGGGGAAGTACACCGTTCAGAAAACATGCAAGGACAAGTGGGAATGCTCTCCCGACGCATTTTGAAAGCCATGCCGTCGACAGGAGAAGATATGGTGGCCTATGCTGACGACGTAGTGTTACTAACCTTAGGTAAATATCCCGCAATGCTTTTAAAGCTTATTAAAAATATTTGAGGAAACCTCTGAGAGTGGTCAACTACAACGGGACTCAGTATTAACTCGTAAAATACTGAACTGGTCCAATTTCTTCTTCTTCTTAGCACTACAGCCCCTTTCGGGCCTTCACTTCCTGCAAACAGCGCCTCCAACTGTCTCGGTCCGTTGACCGCGTCTTCCAATTCCGAAATCCGAGCAGCGATGAACTGTCTTCGTCGACCGAGTCAGACCAGCGTTTTGAAATAACCGAGGAGCTATGGTTCTAAAAGCCAGCGCTGCCACAGGCACACAGCACAAACTCAATTTAACAAGGAGTAACCACTCAGTCACCTTCCCCATCGCAACACTCGTTTTTTTCTTTGCATGGAAAATAGGTCCAGAAAATGTCTTTTGTACTTAACTCCCGGGAAACAAAATTCTAAAACTGTTTAATATTTTAATGTGTAGGGATTTTACTACAATATCTTTTGAATATAATTTAACAAATTGCGGTGTAACGCGGGATACAAATGCTTAGAACGAAACGGTTAACCCTTTTAAATTATATGAACGCTAAAATCATTGTATCATTTAAACCCCTTAAAATTTGTCTAATTCTTCCGATTTTTCCCACTTAATTACGCCTAATCATTATAAACGAAAATTGCTTTCAATTGATAATTTAAGCGAATCTACAAAAGACGACTTAGAATTTTAAAACAACCGAAACGAGTGTGCATTATCACCACCGCGTGTTCACCCATAGATGGCACTTCTATTTCCACATGGTACGAGCGAGGTTATTCCGTGTGTCTCGAACATTTTTCAATGGACAGTTTCCCATAAACCGCTCCGTAAAAAAGACTGCATTCGATCAAGTGCCAACCTAGATCTAGTGGAAGTGAGTTGTGTGCTTGCAGTGGTCATTTGAAAAGTGTATTTGGATGGTCGGCGAGGGAGTTTCATTAGGAAAATCGTGGTGGATGTAAGTGAACTAATATTAGTTTTTCTAAGGACTATTTTTTTATTATCGAATTATTGTAAAAAAGGACAATTTTAGTTTTTTTTCAAAATGATGACAGAAAATATGAATGCTGCAAATCATCTGAAATATGATAATATGCATTCTGCCAATCATGGCAATCCTAAAAGTTTAAGCAATGATAAGACGGTTGCTGCAACAACTTTAAACGATGACATGGGCTGGAAAGCAAAATTGCGGATCCCTCCGAAGGATAATAGACCTAAGACTAGTGATGTAACAGACACAAGAGGAAATGAATTCGAAGAATTCTGTTTGAAACGAGAATTATTAATGGGAATCTTCGAGAAGGGCTGGGAAAAACCGTCGCCTATTCAAGAGGCGGCTATACCAATTGCTTTAAGTGGTAAGGATATATTAGCACGAGCGAAAAACGGTACTGGAAAAACCGGTGCTTATTGCATTCCCGTACTCGAGCAAATCGACCCATCTCGTGATGTTATCCAAGCTCTTGTCATCGTACCAACGAGAGAGTTAGCACTGCAGACTTCGCAAATGTGTATAGAATTGGCGAAGCATTTAGACATCCGAGTGATGGTGACAACGGGTGGCACCAATCTAAAGGATGATATTATGCGAATTTATCAGAAAGTACAATTAATCATTGCAACACCTGGCCGTATTTTGGATCTGATGGATAAAAAGTGACGGATATGTCACAATGCAAAATCCTCGTATTGGACGAGGCAGATAAACTGTTATCACAAGATTTTAAAGGCATGCTGGATCATGTTATAATGAAACTGCCAAAAGATCCTCAGATTCTTCTATTCTCGGCTACATTCCCGCTCAGTGTGAAAAATTTCATGGATAAGCATTTACGTGAACCATATGAAATAAATTTGATGGAGGAATTAACACTGAAAGGTGTTACGCAATATTATGCATTTGTACAAGAACGACAAAAAGTGCATTGTCTTAATACGTTATTCTCTAAGTTGCAAATAAATCAATCGATAATATTTTGCAATTCAACGCAACGTGTGGAATTGCTGGCTAAGAAGATCACGGAACTTGGTTATTGTTGTTACTATATCCATGCCAACATGGCGCAGGCGCATAGAAATCGTGTTTTCCATGATTTTCGACAGGGGCTATGCAGAAATCTAGTCTGCTCTGATCTTTTTACACGCGGTATTGATGTATAGGCTGTGAATGTTGCTATTAATTTCGATTTTCCACGTATGGCTGAGACTTACTTGCATCGTATTGGCCGTTCAGGGCGTTTCGTACATTTGGGTACTGCCATCAATCTAATCACATAAGAGGATTGTTTCGATTTGCATCGCATTGAAAAGGAATTAGCCACTGAGATTAAACCAATTCCAAAGGTGATCGATCCTTCGCTTTACGTTGCCAACTCGTTACCAAGTTTGCAAAGCGGTAACGGAAACGACATGAGCAATTCATCAATCAATGAAGAAGGGAACGTGAGCAAGTGAAAAAACGTGGGAAGAACGATGTCTCTGAAATAGTTAAGTGCTACAAGTGTGTTAGTCCGTGCGTGAATGCGCGAGTGCCTGATTTATGTGTGAATGTATTCGCGTTTTGGATTTATAGTACTTTATGATTGAACAAATTGTGAATGAAACTGCGTGAATGAAAATTTTGATTTTTAGTACTTATGCGATTCGAATGATAAATTATGAAAGGGATTGTAGGGGATTGATTATCAAAGTGTTTTTAAGAGTATTGGGAGGAGAAAAGAAAAATCAACATCATGAAAAGAGCTAAAGTTGGTCGCATTAGCTTTAATTAGTAAAAAGGGAAGGAGTTAGATGAATCTGTAAATAGTGCAAAACAGTTTGGCCCAATATATGGGGCCTAGAATGATTGGCAAAACGAACTCAGGCTCTGATTTCTAGAGTCCAAACAGTAATAAAATTGAATTTAATAGGGATAAAGAAAGAGCGCACTTTGATAAAATGGTGTAAATAATAGACGAGTGGGAGCAGACGCGACCAAAATTTATGAAATAGGCAAATGCAAATGCACAGAATACTTTTTTTTTTTAAATGAACGTTTGCATGCAATCACGTATGGATGAAAATAAGCTCATTTCGCGTCCATTGCTTTATATGTCTTTGTGTGATACTTTAAGTTCAATATGCCGTTATTTCAGGGTTGTTGGCAGAGATAACTTCTACCATCCTGTTGATGCACAGCGAAAAAAAAAAAAACTTCACAGATTGCTACTTTTTCTACTACAGTGCCTGTAAAAAACGGTAGCAGTTGCCAATATCGCCATGAGCCATCAGCATTAGGTCACGAAGTGATGTGCAACAGGTGGTTGGAAGGCCGATGTGAAGATCTTCATTGTAAGGAGCGGCACATGTTGATTGGGAAACGGCGGGACCGTACTCCCTGTTTCTGGGAAAACACACCGTTTGGATGCAAAAAGGCGCATTGTGTATTCAAACATAGTTCAACAAAGAGTGATAAATCAACTGAAAAGTTAGATCCAGAAGAATTAGTCAAATCACTCAATCCATATAGTGACCAACGGATTGCATATAAAGAAGCTGATAACTTATCTAGAGAGACTAACAATTCGTGGAATGAAACAATCAAAAGTTTAAACGCTGAGAAAGTCGATAAATTTGTGAATAAAATTGAGACTCAAGACACCCCTGAAAACGAAATATTAAACATTAAAAGCAGTAGAATAAGTAGCAGCGAGCATTACCACGTTCAAAGACCATACGGTTGTGATATTCAAAGAAGTCTACATGTATTTACACTTTGATAGCTGAATTTTTATATGATTTTATACACACTTAGGATATATTTTATGCCTTCATACTCGTGTACTAATATTTGATATACGAACGCGAATCTACACTACCAAAAAAAAGAAGTCGTGACTCATAAGTAAAACCGGTACAATAATACACTTAAAATGAATCCCAGGACTTGCTTACCTCCAAATCGTCAACGAGCGCTCGTCGTCGAGGGAACGGTATTGTAAGTACCATTTTTAATTTAAATTTTTATTATATATATTAATTATTTAATTATTTACTTATTTATTGAAAAATACATATAGATTCATTATTTATAAAAATTATTTAATATCATTATAATATTATATATGTATTAATATTGATATTTTAAAAAAATAATAGAGAATTGTGAGAGTTTCAGCTACACATAAAATAACTCTTGAACACTTAAATCTTGTAAATTTCAATTCAGATTGAGTTAAAATTTTTCATATAACGTTCTCCGAATTTCTTGACTTTGTCATAAGTCAGATTGATTGGTTCCCAGTTCATAAATACTTTTGTTGCATATTGTGCCATCGGGTAGTAATGACAGATCAATTACAGTGTAGCTTACAAACTTCGCAACACTCCTTACAAATCAATTGGAATCGTACTCTCGCATTCGCATATATCAATCTCAAGCTTGACTCTGTTCGCTTCGAACAATTCGTGGAATCAAATGAATCTTTTTTTTTTTTTTTTTTTTTTTTCCAAAGCACAAAGCATTACAGTAATGAATAATTGAATAAGTTGATGTTTTTGTTTATGCTTTATAATTCTGTTGAATTGTGGGAGATATCCTCCTTAGTTGCCAAAATTGATGCTGAATTGTAAAAACGCGGTTCTCTGGTAAATGTCAATTTGAATAAGTTGCCTGAAAAAATATTTTTGGACATTTTTGTATAAATCAAATCGCGTTTAATGAAAATATACATATTAAAAATAATAGTAATGATTTATTAAAAAAATTAAATAATTTTATTATATATAGAGGGAATGTATAATGTTGCTTGAAGGAAATAAAAATAAAAAAATGATGAATTGAGAGAAAAGAATCGGTCTTTCCCTTCCGGTCTTTTCCAATCGGGTATAGGACCCGGTACGGTGGCAGGCTTCCACCCCAAAATATGAGCCAGCCGCCGGGTACAAATTAATTCCTTCTTTTTGTTTCAGGTGACTTTATGGGTTGAGTGGCCCAAGCAAAGTGCCTTTTTATGGCATAGAGTTATGCAATTCAATTGTATAATTCTATGACATAAATTGGTCACCGGGGTACTCCCCTTCTGATGGGAAAGCTCATATAATTCAAGTTGTATGAGTTTTCCACTCAGAAGAGGAATACCTGGCCACTTCAACAAGTTAACAATGGATTTATTCCGGTTGGGTGGGTATGAAGGGGCTCCACCACCACCCGGCAGCCCCTCTTTCATTTGTGGGCCCTGAATTTATTTGGGTAAAGACGAGGTCACCCCAAGCTCGCCTTTCTTGTCAGGTTGCACTTGTTCTCGTAACAAGTCATAATTCCTTCGTGGAGGTTATCTACAATTTTGCGACTTCGGTCGTCTTCTTTTGATTTCTGCAAGCAATTCGTGAATGCGAAACGTTTTGTAGTGAGTCCTCGTGCCGGGGGAACGAACCCGCCCCAAGACACCGCAATGCTAGCCTGCCAGCGCATAGGGCATGTAATGATTTTCCTACCTTCAACTCGAACGCGGAACCGACCTCTCATCGGTTCTAGACGTTAAGTCTGAGTAGTGCCAACGGATGGTACCAACAGGTCAACCAATCCGTGCACCGTAATCCATTCACGCGGTGACTGCTTGTCGGCCAGCTAGTTCGGAGAGGATTTCGGTCGCGGGTCTCCGAATGGATTACGCTCAACTACAATATTTCAGTCACCTGAAATTGCCCGTTTTCTAAACGCGTCAACATTCACTCATCCAGAACGAGAAACCTACATTACGTTAGTTCTGGATGGGATCTATCCACAGATCTCAAATCAAAAACGCTACAAAAATCCACAGGCGCGTTACCGATTCACCGACGCGGTACCGAAAAATATACTACTCGAACTTAACCCGAAGAAAACTACTCTAAAGAAGTGACGAAACAAACAAAGGTACCGCGTACCGCGCGCGACGCGAAACCGACCTCAGCGGATTTGCAGAAACCCTACCCTCGCGACGGCATACTTACCCTACACTCTCTGTTCCCCCTGAAATAGAACGAGTTACTGAAAAGGAAAGTCGTGGTTTAACTTAGCAATTCATTATATTATTAAATTCAATCAAATTAGGATTTCGATTATAAATATTAGTATCCTCCATTTACACACGAGAAAATTCTCTAACCTACAAATCTGTAACAAAAAAAAATCGTGCAAATATTTATCCTAGATACTTCTCCTTATCTGACATGATTTTAGTATTCTACTTTTTCTTATTTTAAGCTTACTTTGAGAAAACACACACTATCTTTTATCTATGTTTTGGATTTTAACTTTTGCTTTTAAAAAAAAATATCACTAAGGATTTTCGTATATTCTAAACATTAAACAAATTTGCTGGTTGCTTGTTTGTTGTAAATTTAGTCCTATCGAGCTTATTTCTCAAGGGGAAAGGATTCGAGGGCTAGAAATGGTTTGGAATTTCTAAAACGTTCACATGTATCGTGTTCAAGAAATAAGAGCGATTTATCACTAAAGAAGAGTTAAACTGATTAAGTTTCAAAAACTAACATTTGCACAATTTAGACCTTTCAAAGGAAGTATAGGCTGCTTTTCCGTTTTTTTTTCTTAAATCTTTCAATTGCATGCTTACTTAAATCGAATTAATTTAAATTTATGACACATACATTGAATATTTTTCCACGGTAATCATCTCTATGCATTTTGAAATTAATTAAGATATTTTTTTTTTTTCTTTTTTTTTTTACTTCATTCGCCTCAAATAAACTTTATCTAAGTTCAAATTGGATATAAATTTTATGTATTGGATTGGTTTGTAGCGTCGATGATAATCTCATGGTAGGGACCCGACTCAGGTATAGAGTTTATCGTTTCCCTTTCTTGTATAATTTCTTTAAATATTTACTGTTTGCTGAACCGACAGCATACGATTAAATTTCATTATTTTTTTTCTTGTATACTTCTTGGTACCGATGTAAAATAATTGTTTGTAAGGGGCTCTCAACCAAAAGTTGATCTCAAATTTCTCAGAAAAAAAACAAGAAAAAGAATCTTCTCCGACGAATTCCAATTGGCCGAATTGTACGTATTCAGACTTTCAAACTGAGCCGTTGATTAGTTGCTTTCAAACTCATGATAATTTAAAATTATTTCCATAGGAAAACGAAGAGTACTATAAATTCGATCTGTAAAGAACGCCCCAACTATTTTATGTCGGAATCAAACAAAACTAGGAACGTTAATTCGCGTAAGCTTGCAAACTTAAGCAAATATACACGACGTTAAACAGGCAAGCAAGCACAAACAATTACCATTTGCATAAAAAAAAAAGGAATAGGCTTGGCTATCCAAAGAATTTTCCATTTAAAAAATCTATAAATATTTACGTTAGAATGTAAATTTTTCTTTAAAATAGGGCAAGTAGACACAGACAATTACCATTTGTAAAAATTAATTTCATATTTAAATCACCTTTCCTAGATATTCCATTGTCTTCATATCAACTAGTGAACTGCCAAGAACATATGGATGTTGTACTTTTACAGCCACTGTTTCACCCGATTTTAGGCTCGCCTTATGCACTTGAGCCAATGAAGCAGTACCAAACGATTCTGGGTCAAAGCTATCGAATAACTCGTCTGCGCTTTTCTTTAAATCTTGCTTTACCACTTTATATAAATCTTCGACTGGAATACTTGGAGCATCACTGTGAAGTACTTTCATTGTTTTAACGAATTCTGGAGGTAGAAGATAGTCCAAATCGATCAATTGGGGGCTGTCGTCCTCTTGGACCAACTCGGCTCCTTCAGGGGCGAACATTCTGGATAGGGTGTCGGGGACTACATGCTGGCTTCCTTTTCGGTGGCGAATTGTGAAGTCAAATGCCTGTAGTTTCAGTGCCCACCTGGCCAATCTGCCGTTGAGATCAGTCTGGCTCATTAGCCATTTCAGAGAAGCGTGATCCGTAACGATTTCAAAGGTGTGTCCCTCCACATAGGCTCGGAAGCGTTTCACTGCCAACACCGCGGCTAAACATTCTTGCTCGGAGACCGTGTAATTTCGCTGGGCTGGGTTCAGCTTGTGAGACATGAAGGCTATAGGTCTCTCCTCGCCGTCTTGTGCAACCTGGACTAAGACTGCTCCCACCCCATGTTGACTCGCGTCACAATGGATTGAGAACGGTTTGTCAAAGTCCGGGCTGTGCAGTACGGGGGCCGTAGTCAGACTCTTCTTTAGCTCTTCAAAGGCTCGCAAGCTGGGCTCTTCCCAGACGAATTTACGTCCCTTACGCAACATGTCGGTCAAAGGAGTGGTAATGGTGGCATAGTCACGTACAAAACGCTGGTACCATCCGCATAAGCCTAGGAATCGGCGTAACTGTTTGGTGGTCTTGGGTAGTGGAAAAACGTCAATCGCTTGAGTCTTTTCCGGATCGGTCTTGATATGCCCATGCCCAATGATGTGACCTAAATACTTCACCTCCGTCATCACGAACTGGCTCTTCCTTATGTTGATGGTTAATCTTGCCCTCCGGATGTGTAGAGCCACCTCCTGAAGCAGGTCGATGTGTTCATCGAAGGTCTCGGTTATAAGCAGCAGATCGTCCAAGTAAACGAAAACTTGGTGCCGCAAATGAGGTGGTATCACCTTATCCATAAGGCGCGTCATTGTTTGGGGGGCATTACACAATCCGAATGGCATGGTCACGAATTGATATAAGGGCCGGCCTGGGACTGTGAAGGCTGTTTTCTCCTTTGAACCGGGGTCTAAAGGAATTTGCCAGAAGGCGTCCTTGAGGTCTAAGCTCGTGATGAAATGGGCTTTAGGCAATCGACTCAAAATGCCTTCTATCAACGGTAGAGGATATGCGTCCTTGACTGTGACGGCGTTCAAGCGTCTGGCATCTAAGCATAACCGGACCTTGTTCGGCTTGACAACTAAGGTGACTGGGGAAGCCCACGCGCTCTGTGATTCTTCGATTACGCCTAATGATAGCATTCGATCCACTTCGGCATATAACGATTTTTCCTTCGCCGGAGATATGGCGAAATGTCTCTGTTTTATGGGTTTAGCATCCCCCACATCTATAGTGTGGAACACCAGGGCAGTCCGCCCGAGACCTTCCTTCTCGTGCGAGGGAAAAGCCGATATAGCCGAGTCGAGACGCAGTTGCTGAGTTACATCCAGTGTATGCCGTAATAAGTTAGTGGGTTGAGATTGGTCAGGAACGGTGGTGACGGACTCCAGGGTCGAACCGGAAAATAGTGCCGGGGCCAAGTTAAATTTTCGAACGAAATCCACTCCTAAATAAAGATTCTGGGTTAACTGAGGTATGATGAAAAATTCCATAGGTTTAGTTACCCCTTTAAAGGTGACATCCGTCATAATTTTTCCCACTACAGAGTGACGAGTTCCGTCCGCCGTGCTTAACCAGGAGGTGAAATGACGGATTTGGTCCGCGTGCTTGGCCAGTACCTCCCCTGCAAACTCGGCAGAGATGCAATTCACACTGGCTCCCGTATCGACTAAGCCTGATACTCGTTTTTGCAGGAGGTGTACTGACGCATATGGCCGAACATCATCCCTCAATAATTCGTCTAAGTATATGTCCTTCAACACTTTCCTCGACTGCCTGACTTTTCTCCAGAAGCTCCGCATCCGACGCGTGGCTCGCTTGCTTCGCGGTGGGACAGTTGTGGCCAATTCCTCATGGAAGATGCGCTGTCGAGTAGCCAAATAATTCCGCAGCCTGACATGAAAAGGTTTTACATGCCAAGGAACTTTCGTCTCGCTATCATTTCCCTGCGCGTTGGCCTCGGCGGAGGACGGCGTCGGTTGTGGAACTTCGGGAGAACTGTGTTTAGCGGTGCGAGTCAGCAGAGTTGGAGTCATGTTGGGAGCTGGGTCGTAGCTAGTGATGGGGTCTGGATTGGTTCGTCCGGGGTCTAGGAGTGCCGACGGGTGGTCGCGGCACTCGGTGGCAAGTTTTTTCGCCCTTTGCAATTTGCACAGTCAGGTGCGTATGTGTCGGCCTTCCCGCATCGGTAGCAGAAAAGCGTTGGCTCCGCTGGACATGCGTAGAACCGATGTCCCGGTTGTCGGCAGTTCCAACATACCGTCGGGCTTGTAATTGCTTCAAGGGAGGGTCGATCAATCAATGCTGGGTCCTCAAGCTCCGGTGGTGCTCCGCTCCTCGGTACTGGTACTGGATCAGCAAGCAGGTGGTCTGCTGCCATCAACTCCGCGGTGTGATGATTTCGGGGATTTGGTCCCGTTATGCGAGGTTGTGGGCGGAAGGTACCTCGTCGCTCATCCAAGTGTTCTTGTCTACGCGCATGGAGGCGCAATCCCTGTATGGTGTTGATGGGAAAATGTAGCAGGCTGTTCTGGAGATCCCAGCGCATGTTCTCTCTGATAATTTCTACTAATTCGTCCTCGGGCATGGTATTTCGCAGGCGAGTGCTCAATCTCACAATACTGGTGTAGTACTGGTCGAACGGTTCGTGAGCGCCTTGTTTCCGTTTCTTTATTTGCTCTCTTAGCTCTCTCTCAGTGAAGCCATCCTCAAATCGATTGCGGAAGGCTGCACTGAAAGAGTGCCAAGTGGGACGTGGCGTTGACTCTTTAAAGCTCCAGTACCAGTCGGCAGCGTCGCCGCTGAACAAAAGATGTGCATGCCGGAGGAAGGCCGAGGAATCCCCTCCCAGGGTGCTGGATATCAACGCCTGAATCCGGAAAAGGAACCGGTCCGCCGATATCATATCGTTGAACCCTGTAAAGTTCAGGCGCCAACTCTCCATGATACGAGGCGTCGGGTCTCGGAAAAGTGTCAATGCGTTCCCGGGGGGAATCACATCCTCTACTGACCTGTTGTACTGAACTGCCTCGGGGGCTGGAGGTACCAACGGAGGTCCGGTACTGTGTCGCGGTCTGTATTCGGGAGCTCTGGGATCCATTCCCGAGTTCCTTGGAGGTGGGACCCATTGCTCGGATTGTCGGGAGTGGGGCATCGCCACACTGGGATTTGGCTCCCAGCCAAGCGGAGTTCTCACGCGGCTGGGTGGTTGGCTCAACGGGAGATTCTGGATCTTTCCCTCCAGGTTGCCAATCCTCTCCGACATATCCCTCATCAACGCCACGAGGGTGTCAATGGAGTGGGCGGAAGGCATGGTTGTCACCTCGGACACGACACTTGCAGCCGGAACTTCACCGCCTACTGCTCCTTGCAGGTCTAAGAGTGGGTGTGACGGTTCGGCTTCTGGAGCTCCTTTCGCCACTGCTCCACGCGTTGGTAGGGGCGTTCCGAGGGGGACGTCTAGGGCAGACCGATCTATGGGTCGCCGGCATAAGGGACACAGTTCTGACGTGAGGAGGAGCTGTTGTACACAGGCACGATGGAATAAATGTCCACAATCCAATCGCACGCTGTGTACGCCCTCCACTACGTCCTCGAAACAGATTCCACAGTTCGCGGGTTGGACCGTTTTGGACCGTGTCCATCGCTTTTCTGGGGTCCGCTTCGTTGCCATTATCGTGTGGTTGCTAATATTGAGAAGAAAAATAAATATAAAATACACTTATTTCTACTATAAACCTAATAAACCTAATATATATATAGAAAACCTAAAAATACGTTAGTAGCCGATAGTGGCGAGCTAATGATAAGTGGAGAAAAAAAAATATTTGACAGTCACTTTCCTTTCCAGTAGTCGACTCCTTCAATGGGAAAAGAGAGTGCGTGGTAATCTGCCGAAGAAAGGGTGCTTCGGTCGATTTACGAAATTTAACCCCACACCCACATACATTACAAAAAACCGTCTCTAAACTACGTTAAAGTGACTCGACGAGACAAGTGGTAGAGCTACCGTAACGACTTTGTACGCGGTCAAAACTCCCGACGCGTAGAAGCATTCCGGGCTTCGCGACTCCAGCATACGCCACCGAACGTTGAACCGATACCACTCGTCTAACACGCATAAGAAATAGTTAGAATCCTTCCGCGACATAAAGGCAAGGTAGCCTTCTATTTTCTTGAGAGTCCATGCTGATAGGTAAACCCATCAGACTGGCAGTTCCATCAAGAAAATAGAAGGTCCTTACAGGGGTTACCCTGGGACAACACATCGGAAGGATTCTGTCGCGAAAGCAAAATCAAACAAAGGAGAGCGGAAGCTACAACTCACGTGAAGCGACCTCTAATGTGTATCACACAATTCCACTGCTCCTGATAGTGGGACTCGAGTACCAAAGTACCTTACATCCTCCGTAAAGGACCAACTCGTCAGAAGATGCGAAGTTCTTTCCCCCTTAGGATGTTTTTTGGCCCCACGTTGGGCGCCATTTGTAATGATTTCCTCTTTCAACTCGCACGCGGAACCGACCTCTCATCGGTTCTAGACGTTAAGTCTGAGTAGTGCCAACGGATGGTACCAACAGGTCAACCAATCCGTGCACCGTAACCCATTCATGCGGTGACTGCTTGTCGGCCAGCTAGTTCGGAGAGGATTTCGGTCGCGGGTCTCCGAATGGATTACGCTCAATTACAATATTTCAGTCACCTGAAATTGCCCGTTTTCTAAACGCGTCAACATTTACTCATCCAGAACGAGAAACCTACATTACGTTAGTTCTGGATGGGATCTATCCACAGATCTCAAATCAAAAACGCTACAAAATCCACAGGCGCGTTACCGATTCACCGACGCGGCACCGAAAAATATACTACTCGAACTTAACCCGAAGAAAACTACTCTAAAGAAATGACGAAACAAGCAAAGGTACCGCGTGAATGGATTACGGTGCACGGATTGGTTGACCTGTTGGTACCATCCGTTGGCACTACTCAGACTTAACGTCTAGAACCGATGAGAGGTCGGTTCCGCGTTCGAGTTGAAGGTAGGAAAATCATTACAAATGGCCCCACGTTGGGCGCCATTTGTAATGATTTTCCTACCTTCAACTCGAACGCGGAACCGACCTCTCATCGGTTCTAGACGTTAAGTCTGAGTAGTGCCAACGGATGGTACCAACAGGTCAACCAATCCGTGCACCGTAATCCATTCACGCGGTACCTTTGCTTGTTTCGTCATTTCTTTAGAGTAGTTTTCTTCGGGTTAAGTTCGAGTAGTATATTTTTCGGTGCCGCGTCGGTGAATCGGTAACGCGCCTGTGGATTTTGTAGCGTTTTTGATTTGAGATCTGTGGATAGATCCCATCCAGAACTAACGTAATGTAGGTTTCTCGTTCTGGATGAGTAAATGTTGACGCGTTTAGAAAACGGGCAATTTCAGGTGACTGAAATATTGTAATTGAGCGTAATCCATTCGGAGACCCGCGACCGAAATCCTCTCCGAACTAGCTGGCCGACAAGCAGTCACCGCATGAATGGGTTACGGTGCACGGATTGGTTGACCTGTTGGTACCATCCGTTGGCACTACTCAGACTTAACGTCTAGAACCGATGAGAGGTCGGTTCCGCGTGCGAGTTGAAAGAGGAAATCATTACAGGCATTCTCGGCAGGAACCAACACCTTCCTCTGCCGAGGCAGCAGAACATCGCTGCAGTCCTTCACGGACTTTATTGAAACTCTCTAAAATTCACTACAGTTTCCTCGGTTTCCCCACTGCCGCCGGCCTTCAGTTCTCCCAACGAATACCTTCTTGGGTATCCGTTGTTCGTCCATACGATTCATGTGTCCAGCCCATTGTAGCTTCCGCAGTCTTATAATCGTTGAGACCTCCGGTTCATCAAAAATTTCATGAGCTCATGGTTGTATCGAATTCGCCATTGATCCCCGTCTAGCTTCGCTCCGATTATTATTTTGTGTATTTAGAGTATTTTTCCTCGACTGTGTCATGAGCTTTGTTTTATTTTCATTGATTTGTAGCCCTACTAGTTTTGCTTCGCTGTCGAGTTTCAGGAAGAGTTATCAGCCCAAAACCACGCTCTGTCGTGATGACAGCGGCAATATAATCGCTGATGAAATCAAGATTAAGGAAAGATGGGCATCATATTTCAAGAACCTCCTTAATCCTCCGCACAGCGGAGATGAGATTCCAGTGGAGCTCATCAAATATGGTGGCAGTAGTGTTCATCAAGCTATTCACAAAGTCATCCAGTACATTTGGCAACAAGAACATATGCTGAAAAAGTGGAGCCAATCAATTATACTCCCCATCCACAAAAAAGGTGACAAGCTACAGTGCGAAAATCATAGAGGCATATCACTACTTTGTACGGCGTATAAAATATTTTCTAAAATCTTAGAAAATAAAATCGGATCATACGCCAACAGTATTATTGGGGAGTATCAAGGTGGTTTTAGGGCAGGTAGATCAACAACAGACCAATTGTTCACGGTCAAGCAGGTACTTGAAAAATGCTGGGAGTTCAACATAGACGAACACCAAATTTTCGTTGACCAAGCAAGAATACGACGGTATTGATCGTAACGTACTGTACCAAATAAAGCTTGGTTTTGGCATCCCAGCCAAATTAGTCCGTCTTACCAAAATGACAATGACGTCGACAACCTCCCAAGTCCGCATCAATAACCAACTCACCGATGCCTTTGACACAAATATCGGACTAAAACAGGGAGATGGGCTGGCCCCATTTTCATTCAATTTGGCTCTGGAGTACGTCATACCGAAGCTACCTGTCGATACGCGAGGTACATTACTCTACAAGTCGAGTCAAGTAGTGGCCTATGCGGACGACATCAACATTCTGTCACGGTCACTAACAACTAGTACAATTTACTAAGAATTATAAGCCTCTGCCGGAGATGGCCTATTCACCGGCTAACATAAACAAGCTATGCAAAATATATGGGTATTCGTTGGGAGAACTGAAGGCCGGAGGCCAGTGGGGAAACTGAGGACACGCTGGTCTAACTCGGTCGAAGAAGACAGTTCATCACTGCTCCGATTTCGAAATTGGAGGACGCGGTCAATGGACCGAGACAGTGGGAGGCACTATTTGCAAGAAGCGAAGGCCCGAGTGGGGCTGTAGTACTAAGAAGAAGAAGAAAATATATGGGCAATATCCTGGGTAGCAAACTTTCATGGAAACGCATTATTGAGGAAAGATAAAAAAGGCAATAATTGCTTTCTACTCCGACAAATAACTGTTAAGCAGAAGGTGTGGCATACGGACTGATATCTTCTTCTGGATTCACATGGCTGTTGTAAGGTATTTCTTTTTATGTAATTTTGGCTTGTCTGCTCTAAACAAAGTAACACACAGGCAAAAATTGGAAAAGGTACAAAGGCAGGTATGTCTGGGGTAATAGGACACTAAGTATCATTCCCTCTGAGTGTCATACTAGCATAACCTTCGATGGACCAGCAAGCAAAAGCAGCGCATTTATTTTTACTTTCAATAACTTTTTAAGAAGTGATTCTTAAAATTGTAATGTAGCTCAACACCCAAATTAAAAAAAACCTAATAATTGAAATTTGAAAAGTATTAAATTAGAAAAGAATCGGCCACCCTGTCTGCTATGGTTTGGAAAATCATTAATAACTGATAGAACTCTAGGTTTTTTTGAACAGATCATGAATTATACAGCAAAAAAATAAATAAATAAAAATACGAAATTCACTTTTACATAATCTAATGAAAACAATATTAATTCAATTAATTATCAATTTTTTTTTCTAATGAGAGAAGATTGTATTAGAAAAATAAAATAATAGAATCAAATATAGCAACATAAACTTAAAAATGTTATTTTAAACTTAACGGGGAAAAAATTTGTGAATATTGGATAAATGAATTTAGCCAATGTTTTTTCCCTTTTATAATGAAAGGCTCCAAGTTGTGAAAATGATTTTATTCGGCTACTCCCAAATCGTCAACATCCTTCGGATGTCATCATTAACGGTACTATAATCAGAAATACATACATTAACATTTTTTAACAAATTAAAATGCTTGAACTCACATTTAAACCTCACAACACATATAAAGTCACAGCAGCATGTTCATGCTTCAGTCACCCCGAATCTACAGATTTCTTACTAAATGCCTGTAGCGAGGTTATCAATATGTGCTTTGTAATTCAGTCTCTTGTTTCTAGGTACATTTATGGTATGTAGTATCTCCAGCATTAATTTCCGTGAGTATTGTCGCACTCTATTCAAAATCCTCACGTCATCGAAATTTGCTGTGTCCAGGTTTTATGTAGTGCCCCGCTAATGTTAACTTTTGTGTGCCTTCTCTGAGGCGCACTCTTTGGACAGATTTATGCGCTTAGATTCGAGTTTTTAGTTTCATCTTCGTTATTTCAACGTATACCATATTAGATGAGTTCGCTTTGTCCTCATTGCATGGGATTCCATAAGCCAAGTCGGATATATCTTCCTTGTCAGTGTAAGTGGTTAAAACCACAACCTATAATGAACATTAAATTCATTCTCTTTCAGCAAGGTAGGCTGGGCAAACAGGTAAGTATATTGTCAAATATGTGGGTTTTAGTAAAACCCACGAGGGTTATTTCGACGCGTTCGGGTTCGCGGTGTTCTTTGTTTGATAATACGAGTGTCAGATAGCATGGTTTGTTTGATTTGTCGTTACCGTAGAGTATTTTGGATACCACGATTAGATGTTTTGATCGGTGACGCGAAAGAATTAAATTTATTTAAAATTTATTTTTATTCAATTGAGAGGATGGAATAGAATTGTAGTATGAAGTAACAAGAAGAACCGCTGAAATAAATGCAATGGAGCGACTTATTTACTATCTTCTGACCCACGACTGCTTCCGCGCCAAGCTAGCAGGCCGACATACAGCTGCCAACCTAGTAGATAGCCGAATTTCTGAACTGTTACGATGTCCACCCGTTGGGACGTCATCAAAAAAGAAAGAAATTAGAAAATTATTACAATAAAGCATTTTGTTTCGGACAACGCTGCGGTTGGCCAGTCAAGATTAAAACGTAATTGGAAGGTCTCGATCTTTATTATAATGAACATGTCAAAATCATGTTCAGCAAGGTCAGAGCTTATAGCAAGGCACTTAAAGTAGTCATGTATCTTTGACGACTCTTCCATTCCAAATACATTGATCAAAAGGTCAAAGTGATCTATTACAATACCCTAGTTAGACCAGTTTTGTCGAATGGACGCCAGATCTGGCACAACCAGAGTGGGAGTACTATGGAAAAATTAAGAGTTTTCGAAAGGAAATGTCTTCGTGCATTTACTGGTTTGTACAGCAAACCTGAGACGGATTGAAGCATTATATATCAAATAGGAAAATTTATCAAACTGCTAAAGTGACGAGAGTCGATATCTCCATATTGAAACTTCTTCGGAATCATGTCGCAAGATCTGTAGCTGTGAGTGAAAACCCTTGGATTTCACAGCCGTTCAACCCTACAGACGGGTATATTGCGACTTGCCTCGCTACTTGCTTCCCCCAGAAGCATTTGTGTATTTGGACATGAATCGATATGTTTTTGATTCTGACGGCGTCCCAATGATACTTCACATATACTGCCCGACGCAATGAAAGCTCACTGCAGAGTAACAAAATTATTGTATAGATTTACATTAAGTTGATGTAAAAAGGGTGAAATTATCAATTTATAAAAGTTTTGCAAAGAATTTATTTATTGTTTAGATTTAATTTCAGTCTAGTAACTTTATAAGGAACATGCAATATTTTCCAATTTCTAACCCTCGATGGGATTGGTACCCCCTTGCACCCCTGCCAGCTCGATCTTGGGTCGTGATGGCAAGAGTCAACAAGTGATGACATCTCATTCCCGCAAAAGCTACTATAACCTCAAGCCCGATGGCTGGATAAGGGAGTGATTAACCGACTATCGACGCGGGTCTCATAACCGTATTAATTGCCATACGGCTATAAGTAATGCGAAGACCGATGGCCTAAATTTTAACAATTCATAATAATTTTTTTCATATTGCCAGACAGTATTTAAGTGAACCCTAAATCTTTAAATATTAAATGAAATGCAAGAGCAAAAGCGAAACTATTCGTAAGTTAGCAAGTTTTCAGTTTTATCGAACTTGTTCCTTATTTTTTTTATATAAAAACTATTAGGTGACAAATCTAAACAAAGCGGCAATACTATTTTGCTGCTTGCCTTCTTAACTTTATTTTTTTCTTTTTATAAATGCTGTGGTAATCGAGCAGTTGCCTAGGCAAACTGCTCGAAAACCATCATAATACTGATCCAATATAATCGTAAATTAAAAAAAATAATTATTCAAATTTGCAATTAAAATTTGGACACAGCAGCCCTTTTATCGCACAGCTTATCCACGAATTGCATTGTCCTGCAATGCAAATTACATCGGATGGTTGAGTGGGCTCGTCAAGAAACCCGTTGTGACAAGAACCGTTCTGTGGCTGATCGCCACATGTAAGAAGATCTGCTTGGACGGATCCGGGTGTCTGTTAGGGATCGCCACACAGAGCGTACGTCACGAGAACCGCGTCGGCAAGCGGAGATTAGTCGAAAGTTGGATTTTTGAAATCGTTTTCGGAGTCTAAAGTTTAATATTTGTCGGTGTGGAAGCGAAAATCACATCTCGTACGTTGATAAGAATATTGTACTGGCTGGTCGCGAGCGATTTACGAAAGAATTAGTCGGTCCGACTTTCCTGTGGTGGACGTCTTGGAAGAAGCCAACACAAGAAAGCCTTTACTTGGTGTGGCGAACGTGAAATTTAGTGAAGTTGCAGAGGGATCGTAATGGTAAAAAATCCGCGCGACAGCAGTGTTTTTGAACGAAAGACATAAAAATTAGCAGTGAAAAATAGTGAAAAGTGTCCTGAAGCCGGGCGGTGAAATGTAAAAATCGCCGATGATACGGAAAAGTGTGTCAGAAAACGGGGGGTAGGAACGACGACTATGAAAGGGCCTCTACAGGGCATTTTTCTGCAAGGCAATTTGGAATGGCAAGAAAATTTTCACGTGGAGAATCTCCGGGTGCGATTGAGTTGCAAGTGCAAAAAAGCTGTCGACGGGATGAGTGCGGAAAACGTAGAAAATAGGGAATGTGATTTTCCGCCGTTAACCCGATGGATCTACTTTCTACGTGAATTGTCATACGAATATATTTCAAATCGCCTGTGAACAGCCGTTGTTGGTTGTTTTTTAAATAAGCAAATTACCCCAAAAGATGTCGCTATGTTGAGAAACATGATTTTTTGGAATTCACTGTACCCCGGATGGGACCGAAATTTTACTTTAACACAAATAGCTGTTCAATCTGCACTAAAGAATCGTAAATCTTTCAGTAATGCTTACTTCCGCACTCCACCATATGGATTACTTGAATCTTCTCCACTGATAATTAATATCAGAAGAAATTTTCGAATATCATTCTGCACTTCACAGGATGAAGTTCTTGAATCTTATCCATTTGAGCGATTGCTCAACCACTGATAATGAATATCAGAAGAAATTTCTGACTATCACTTCGCAAAGTTGGAAAATTCGTCAATCTAAGGATTTACGGCGATAATGAACTCGAGCAGGAACAAAAGTATCCACGCAAAATATCGTCTTGATAGTTCCGTGTACTACTCAAGCGTTCTGCGCCGTGTACTACTCAAGCGTTCCTCGTGCGAATCCCCGGTCCGCTACATGTGGTGACGTCCGCTATATGTGGCAATCAGAAACAGACTTCTCGATCCGTTCTAATGCCAGCGTAATCTCCATGCCGCGATGGTGGTTTCGCGCGCCCAAGCAAATTTTCCCCTTTCCTTGTCCATCGTCCACCCTATCGTCACGCCGCAACGGTGGATTGACACAAGCCTCTAGCTCAGCCACTGTAGATTGCATTCGGTAATACAATCCGTGGATGAGCTGTATTATATCAGTGTCCCCATGTCCGAAATTTTAATTGCAGGTTTATACTATTAAATTAATAGAAGATAATAATGTAGAAAAAATTTAAATAATAATAAAAAGATAAATATCAATATAAATCAATAAGAATATAAACATAAAGAAAAATTTAAATTTAATATAGAAAAAAAAAAAGATATTTTAAAATGCATATTTATAATCAATAAAAAATTTTATAATTTATAAAACTATAACTTGGAATTGTTAAATTTTTTAAATCTGCAATTAAAATTCGGATCAGTGTTATGCCGGTTTTCGAGCAGGTTGCTTAGGCGACTGCTGGATTACTACAACCATACCTTAGACGTTTGTCCGTCCACCCAGCTACGATTTAATGCTCATTTTAAACTGGTACGTATCATACCTGAACTGGCTTGTATTCCATACAAAGAATCATTCGAAATAAATCTCGTTGCCACCAACGGGATTTGAACCAGAGACCTTCAGCTTTTCCAGGGAGTACTCTAACCACTACACTATGCGGACTATGGATAGCTTTCTTTGTTATTTATTTATCTGTTCTCAAGTGCTCGACTTTTTGCACTTTATAAGGATCCTTAGAAGATGGATGAGTGTTACATATATTATGAAAATGTTATGAACATGTACAGCTGTGATAGTTATGTTCTGGATGAAAATCTAAAGTTTTCCCAGGATCTAATTGGTCACGTTCATTATTTTGTTGCTGTTGATGGTGTGAGTTTTGTTGCTGTTTTGTACAGTTTGTAAATCTAGTCCTTCGGCGGGCCTGCCAATATCCGCAAATCTGCTGATAGATATGACAATTTTTATCAATAGTTAATCATAAAATTTAAAAAAAAATCACTAAGAGCATACTTTCTTGTGGCTATAGCCCCACGTAGTCCCATAAATTTTCCAGACAATGATCCAATTATGAATAATGCAAATTTAAAGGCGTTGGATGAATACACAGTCAAATTTGATACTATATAATCGTCAAGAGTATCAGCGACTGTGAAATAAGATCTCTGGCATATACCAACGTAGAGTAATGCCTTATTATTCCTAATTAGCTTCCCATGTTTCCTATGTTTAATTGTAGTGTGCATTGCATTGTTTTGCGTTTGAATGGTTAAAACGAAGGAAATCAATTCACTAATTATATCCATATCTTTTGAATATAAATTTGTGAAGTGATAAAGACTAAATAAATTTCTTGATAAGAAAATTAATATACGTTCAATGCTAGGATTAGATTCTATGACTCCATAAATGGGAAATTAAACGTGATACTCAAACGTATCATTCTAAATTTCATCGTTTCTTTATAAACTTCTAATGTACAAAATTTCGGTAATAATCTTAATTGTTACACCAATGACTACTAAAGCGAATCATTTCTAACAATGCGTCGGAAATGATTTTAGATTGAATATGCTGATATTTATTTATTTAAAATTAGACTATTCAAGATCTTTTAGTATGCAATTAAAATCGAAATTTTTAGCAACATTACTTAGAGACCACATGAAATGTAATCTATTGATCATTCGTGGATAAAAGAAAAGACCTTTCATTAAGAATACTCCGTGAGCTTGCATTCTAAATAAGTAATTAGAACCTATATATTTGGGCCTTTAAGAAAACAAGGGTGATTTCCTGTCTTTGAAATTGGTTGCCGTGCTTAATGTATGTTATCTAGCTAGAATCTCTGCACTGCAGTTGTTTGCAATAATCTATATTTAAAAGATTTTTACTCTTTGGTCATTCATAATCTTTCTTGACACGAAATACGGCAGTGCTTTATATGGCATGACAAGTCATAAGAATGCTTGCAAAAAAAATCCTCCATTTATTTTATCGGTGTGAATGAAAAGATTTAATTGTATATTTTCTGTGTTGGACTTCTTTATTAGTTGCTCGAAGGAATCCCGATTATCTTTAAGCAATTAATTTTTAACTTTATACAAGTCCTTTTTCTTGAAAAGCCGTCGGGCCTTGCTTTTTAAGAAAAAAGAGAATCGGCGTGTGGATGTTAGATAAACTAAAGAGTTGACTTCACCCAAATCGCTTGAATGGATCACATCGAACAACAAAATTTTCTATGTCAACCTTATCACAAATTCTGCGCATGAATAAATTTGACACCGATCGCAGTTTAGAACATTACGTAAGCTACGTAAATAAAGAAGAATCTTATCATCTGAAGAATTTTCCGTGGTGTGCATGATGCTTTTAAATAAGAAGAGAATATTACTTTTTCTTTAACAAATAGGCTGTATCAAAACAATCCACGCTTAAACGCTAGATTTCAAAACTATTAAATTAAAAACGAACAGTAGGAATTAAGAGACGACTTTTAGTCATATTCTAGAACTGGCTTTTCACATTGTATATGCAGATATATCCAAAAAAAATTTTTTGCGCGCTAACTAAGACGAATCCAATAGCTTATCAACAAGGACAAGAATTTATTAAACAAATTCGAACATGTTACACACTAATTTTCATTAAATATATTTACAACGTCAACCATTGTAAATAATAGGATATGATATTCTACAGTGGAGGTCCTCCACGGTTGATATATTCCATTTCATCGGGATCGATTGGTTTTCTCCTATACCTAGGTGGCAATTCATAATCTTCTAATACAGGTCCTGACGATGCAGCTCGCTAAAATAAATAAATTAAAAATTTAGTTTGTAGAGCTGTTATATTTATTTACTAAAATCGGGATTGTGCTTACACTTTTTGGTTGAGAAGGGGCACTTGAACTCACCGCAGGCGATCCAGCTGCTTGAGGTTGACTGCCACCGGGTGCTGACATAACAGGACCTCCTTTGCGAAACTTTATCATTGGCACACGTTTTTGCGCTGCCTGGCGCAATATACTTATTAAAACCATTTTAAACAAAATGGATTTTCAGTCTTCAATACTTTTAACAGTACAGAAGACTGATTAATTCAGTTTTTTTTAAGAATTTAAGAGACTCAAAAACCCGTCGCAAATGAATGACATCGATTTTGACAAGCCGAGCTACGTGCGGATGGTATAGTTTGGAAACTTTGACCTTTATGAAAGACTAGAAATCGTAGTAAATATTTATTTATATATTATCTTTAAGGCAGGCTAAAATCAATTTTAAAAATATAGAACATTTCTGAATTAAAAACTTCACTGATTCTTATATTTAAATCTTTATTCTGGAAATTGAAAAATCTCAAAATGAACTTTTCAATGTGCACAACTTCAGTATTGTATACTATTCGACTGTCAACAATGCTGGAGGAAGTGAAACAACTTGTGTGACCGCCTGATATATTTATTAATTCCAACAAGTAAACTTAACTTGATGGCAAAAATGCCAGTGGATATAAATCGTTTAACAGAAGGGTGGTTAGAACTAGAAAGTGATCCAGGCTTGTTCACTTTACTTCTGGAAGATTTTGGTGTGAAAGGAGTTCAAGTGGAAGAAGTGTACGATTTACAAAAATCTATTGAAGGTCCTGTTTATGGTTTCATTTTCCTGTTTCGTTGGATTGAAGAGCGTCGTGCTCGTCGAAAAATAGTGGATACAACAGAAATATTTGTAAAAGACGAAGAAGCTGTTAGTAGTATATTTTTTGCACAACAGGTCGTACCAAACAGCTGTGCTACTCATGCACTACTTTCCGTTCTATTGAATTGTGCAGATTTGCATTTGGGTGAAACGCTTGGTCGTTTGAAGGTACACACAAAAGGAATGTGTCCTGAAAATAAAGGATGGGCGATTGGAAATACACCAGAGCTAGCTTGTGCTCATAATTCCCATGCAATGCCACAGGCTCGACGTCGCTTGGATAAGAGTAGTGGCGTAAGTACAGGGAGATTTACGGGGGAAGCTTTTCATTTTGTCAGCTTTGTACCAATCAACGGACATTTATTCGAATTGGACGGATTAAAACCGTTTCCCATGGATCACGGTCCTTGGGATGAAAAGGAAGATTGGACTGATAAATTTCGTAGGGTTATGACTGAAAGACTTGGGATTTCGACCGGTGAACAGGATATAAGGTTTTATCTACTTTATATATACATGTAAACGAATCAGTGCTATGAGTTGATTTTAGATTTAACCTGATGGCAGTAGTTCCTGATCGCCGGATAGCAATAACACATAAATTGAAAATGCTTAGAACAAATAAAGCTATTGTATCTGCAACGTTGGAAAAACTCATTAAAAGTGATAAAAGCCTAGAAGTAAAGAAGGTATAATTCATAAGTAACATGATTAGATAAATATTTTTCTATGTTTGCAGGATGATCAATCGGGCAACGAGGTATGTAAATTTTCTTTGTTTCATTAAAGATTAATTTTCTAAAACGACCTAAAAACTGACAATCCGCTTTTGAAATTTATATGTTAATACACAAAGGTACAATAGCATTTGAGAAAATTAATGTGGACTAAATTTATCTACATTATTAGAGTTATTTCGCGGTGCTTATCTCATTCAAAACTACATAATCCTATACTTGGCAGTTTTTAAAACAAAATAATTGGTGAGTTATAATTACTCTTAGTTTAGAGTCACCTTCACTGCAATCGACTAAAACTAAAAGTATTATAAAGTAGAACGTGTAATTCAGCCCCCAAACACTTGCTCATCACAACGCCCTTAAAAATGGTAGTAAACCTTTATTGATAAAAATAAATAAATTGGCTCAAGCATGCAAAAATAAAGGATTAATGGACAAGTTTTTTGGTCCTTAAAAAATAAGAATTTATCATCTCTTAACATATAATTGCATACAAATGTTGTAGTACTACAACCCCTTGGGCCTCCGCTTCCTGCAACAAGGGCCTCCAACTGTCTCGGTCCATTGACCGCGTCCTCCAATTTGGAAATCCGAGCAGCGATGAACTGTCTTCGTCGACCAAAACATACCAGCATTTCCTCGGTTTCCTCCCTGGTCTCCGCCCTTCAGTTCTTCCAACGAATGCTTGGAGTATACTTAGAGATATTTTTTTATTGTGTATGCAATTTTATTTGCGAGCTGTATTCTTCGGCGTATTTCATCTCTTTCATTAGCGGTTCTCGTTATTTTCGCGCGTAGATACACAAATTCGCCCACATTTTCGATAATGTATTCGCCAAGTGTGATATTTTGGGTGTTTGGGGTATTTTTCCTCGACTGCGTCATGAGCTTTGTTTGATTCCATTCATTTGTGACCCTAATAGTTGTGGTTAATAGACTCGTTATCAATTCAAACTAACAACACAACCATTCGATTCAAAAATGACAAAACAACGACATTTGCTGCTGGGTGATATGGTGTTGTCCTGAAATGAGTAGTACCAGTCAGGTTGTTTAATTCCCTAAATAAGCATGACTCAAATTGTCGTCCTTGGTCTGTTGTAGCTCTTAAAGGCGCCCCAAACATTGAAATCCGTTGGGAATAGAATGCTCTTGCTACGGTCTCTGCTTCTTGATCTTCCATGGGAACTGCTTCCGGCCAGCGTGTAAAACGATTTATGCATGTTAAAATGTACGTGAATCCTTCTGAGATAGGCATGACGACGATGTCAATGTGGACATGCTCAAATCTACCAGTAGGTGGTGAGAATGTGCCTGGCATAGTGCTAACATGTCTAGAAATTTTCGCTTACTGGTACTCAATGCAACATTTTGCCCATTCGCAGTCTTCTTCATTGATGGCCAAACATAACGCTGTGAGATGATTTTAAGGTGACCTTGATACCCGGGTGAGACAGTCTGTGTTCACTGTGTACACAGTTCTTCAAAACTCCTTAGGCACGACTGGGCGTGCTGTTGCTGTGGAAACATCGCAGAGTAATTAATGGCTCTTCTGATCCTGGTAGCTTGATCAACTCCAGTTGTAGTGCTGATTTATCGTTTAGTAGGCTTTTTAGCTTATTATTGTGCTTTTGAGCTGGTGCTAAGGCTGGGAAGACGACTCGAGAGAGCATCTGCAACTGTATTCTCCTCTCTTGGTATAAATCGGATATCTGTAGAGAATTGGCTGATAAAGTCGAGGTATCTGAAGTGTCTCGTATTTTTTTCCTGAATGCAAAAGATATTGGTTTGTGGTCAGTGTAGATAACGAATGCTCGTCGCTCGATCATATGGCGAAAATATTTAACGGCGTCGTAGATCGCTAAGAGTTCCCGATCATAGGCGGCGAATTAACTCTCCGCTGACTTCAGTTTTCTTGAGAAAAAGGCCAATGTTTGCGAGTGGCCATTGGAAAGTTGTTGCAGTGCTGCACCAATGCTGAGGTCGGAAACATCACAAAATATTGCCAGTGGTGCGTTGGGTACCGGGTGAACAAGTAACATTGCTTGTGCTAGGCTTTCTTTTGCTTCATGGAACGCTGCTTCTGCTTCCGGGGTCCAAAGTATGGTTGATTTTAAACATACCTTAGAACTGACGTAACTATTTTGCTGTTTTCGGCTGTGGGTACCATCTGATGATTTCAACTTTTTGTGGTAGCGGTCGAGTGCAAATTTTCACTGACTGAATCGCCCAAGAATTGTACGCTCGGTTGTCCAAAGATGCACTTAGCGGAATTAATGACTACTCCGTACGTTTGCAGGCGGTGAAAGAGGTGGTTAATGTGTTCTACTGCTGATAATGAGACAACTATGATGTCGTCTATATACGCATAGCAAAAATCCATGCCACGCAGTACTTCATCTATGAAACGCTGGAAAGTTTGCGCTGCGTTTCGAAGTCCGAACGTCATGAACGGGAATTCGAACAGCGCAAATGGTGTTGTAATTGCTGTCATGCAGGTATCTTCTTCGGCCACCGGGATTTGGTGAAACGTTTTCACTAAGTTAATGGTGGAAAAAATCTTTTCCCCGCAAGAGTGTGCGAAAAGTCGTGGATGTGTCGAACGGGATAACGATCTGGGATAGTCCTGGCGTTGAGCCCACGATAGTCCCCGGAGGGTCTCCATTGTTGGCCTTTTGCTGCATATGAAGGAGTGAAGACCAGCAGCTTTGTGATGGTCTGGCAATGCCTAGTTTCAGCATGTTGTCGAATTCCGTTTTAGCTATTTTAAGTTTATGTGGTGCTAGCCGTCTAGGTTTACTAGCAACTGGCGGTTCTGCAGTAGTCCTTATATAGTGAATCGTATTGTGTTTAACTTTTGGCACTCCGTCCGGCTTCAGAATTTCCGGATATTTTGATAGAAGCTCATGAAATGGTGTTGATCCTGTTACCAGTTTTACGCTGAAGATTTCTGCAACAACGGAAGGCCTTTCACTTCCAGCTAGGCTGTGTTGTCCAACAGCTTTCGATTCCTTGGATCTACCAAAACTCCAAAACTACTCCAGGAAATCGAATCCAATTATTGGCCTTTCTACATCTGCAATTACGAAGCGCCAAGTGAGATCGCGTCGTAAGCCAAAGTTCAACGTCAGGGTTATAGTGCGGTAAGTAGTTATGCGTGTTCATTCACCGCGGAAAGGTCAAAATCAAACCTTTCTCGAGGCGCAGTGAAGTATTTTTGAGGTTATACGCATAAGTCAGCACCAGTGTCTATCAAGAAGGTTTTCTCGCTTGAGATATCTTTTATTAAGAGGTGGCGTGATTGATTTAATCGCGTGTCGTCCGCTACCATTAACGACGAGCCATTGCTTTTCCCGACCCAAAACTACATGGTTTTGTGCATTTGTTTGATTATGGGCGGAAACGAGCATGATATCAGCATACACTTTGTGCAGCGTAACGACTCCGGGACGCGGAACGTGTGCGGTTACGTGAGAGCTCACATATCTCTTGGCGAAACGAGACCAGTTTATCTTCCATCTTTGCGGATAGCTTGAACTCAAGCCTCTCTAGCTGTTCGGCTAGCGCTTCTGCTATCGTTGTTGCTGTAAGTGGACCTGGGGTTAGTGCTGGTGTCTCCCCAGCTACTACCTGAATTCGCTGAAATGACATCTCCATGATTTTATCGGGCAACTCTGCAACGCTCTCAAGCTGGATATCTTTTTCAATCAGTAGAACCGGTTTCATTTTCTCTGGCATTCTTTTAAACCACATATTTCATCGGAAATCATCGAAATCGGAAATCATCGAAATCTGCCTTCTCAGATGGCGTAGAAACTGACTTGGTTTCCTATCACCTAACTCCTCGAGCTCTAATAATTGACGCATGTTTTGCTCTTGTGACGCACACAGCCTTTTGATTAACGCTACTTTAAACTCCGTGTATGTCTTCTCGGGAGGTGTGGAGGTTACAATGTCTCGTACTTCTGCGGCAACTCTCCTATCTAGGGATTGAACCACACATGCGTATTTCTGTCCCTCGGTGATTAGATTCGCTCTTACGAACACCAGCTCAACTTGCGAGAACCTGAGTTCTGGATCATCATTGTTGAATTGGTGGCAATGTAACATGCAATTGGTGGCAATGTAACATGTGCCGCTTCGATTTAAAAATGCGGACTGCAATCCAGTAACGATTGCATGTTTATTTGCCGAGTTGTTAACCATTCTTGTACACTATTTCATTTATATTATGTCGGGGTCACCACTGTGGTTAATGGACTCGTTATCAACTCAATCTAACAATACAACCATTCGATGCAAAAATGACAACACAACGAATGAATATTATCTAAATTTTATTAAGTCATCTCACTTCGAAGATGCTTGCGACAATAATCCTCTTACAATCTACTTACGTCTACTTTTATATTTACTACTTTTATATTTACAAAATATGGAGAGATCTGGAGACCAGATATGTAATAAGCCCATCATCAAAGCGTTTATCCTGTGTGTGCACGGACCGGCAGTAGTTTGGTCGTTTATTGCACCAGCGCATGGTAACTATCCCTTGAATTCGTGCAAGAAAGGATACGTTTTGTTGCACCCGCGCATGGTAATAATTTTTATGGTGCCAGCATGGAAACGGATAATTCTTATTATTATTTTTATTGGGTTTCCCGGGGTTTTGTTACAGGCAGTTGCAACGATTACTACCACATAGTTCTGCTTCGCTGTCGAGTTTTAGGAAAAATTCTTTGGCGATCGTTAGTGACCATGACAAAATGATGTCATCCGCATAGGCTACCACTTGGCTTGACTTGTATAGTAACGTACCTTTTGTATTGACAGGTAGCTTTCTTATGATATATTCCAGAGCCAAATTGAATAGCTATGGGGCCAGCCCATTTCCTTGCTTGTTTCCGATATTTGTGTCAAAGTCGTCGGTGAGTTGGTTATTGATGCTTACTTGGGAGGTTGTTGACGTCATTGTCATTTTGGTAAGACGGACTAAGTTGGTTGGGATACCAAAGCAAAGCATTATTTGGTACAGTACGTTACGATCAATACTGTCGTATGCTTGCTTGCTTGTTGAACTCCCGGCATTTCTCAAGTACCTGCTTGACTGTAAACAATTGGTCTATCGTCGATCTGCTTCCTCTAAAGCCACTTTGATACTCCCCAATAATACTGTTGGCGTAAGATCTGACAGATCTCACAGAAAAAAGTAATATTAATAAAACAAATTAATTTGAATACAGTTTAAGGCTAAATACAAGGGCACCGATGTAGCAATTATTCAGAGATGCGCTCGTGCTATTTTCATAAGATTAGGGTAAATTATGCTAGCTCATCATCTGATCAAGGAATTCGTTTTGCTTGCGGATTGTAGTAATGCCAACTGCTCGAAGAACCTTCACGAAAGGACAATAGGACTAAAACGAAACCGTGAAAAAAATTTAAAAAAAAAATTGCGGGTTGAGTACAATTTTGCAGTTTTCTGATAGTTAAAATGTCAACAGAAAAAAACAAAGAAAAACACGAAAAATGTTCATTACACGTCTCGCAGTATGTTCGTATCGAGCAAGACCTAATTCAGATTTAAACCCGAAAAGTACTTCATTATTCGCCGAAAATAGTGTAAACGAAAGAATTGTCTCGGAATTGTGAAGTAAGTTAGTGGAAATTGTAATCAAAGTTCACTGGAAAGAATTAGGCGCCAATCGCTTGGATGAATTGGTAGGAATAGCGAATTTATTCGAACAAGCGTTAGTAGAGTACAATTGAAAATTGCGGAAAGACAATATATCCGCTGGGGACGATATTGAAATTCGAATGAAAGTCGCGAAATTTTTTCATTTTCCTGCCTTTGGCAGGTGAATTGACGAAACTAATGTTCAGTGAATTTCGCGAGGCATCATGAAAAGTGCCCAAGTGGCCCCATGAGTTCGGCTCGCAGCGAGTGATTTTTCGTGTGTTTTCTGCGACTGCAGAGCTCGGACGAAAGTTTTGCTATTTAGGTTCTGCCTCACTCTCGTGTTGTGTCATGGGCGTTCGTTCTTTCGATTGGAGAACGCTAGGATTTGGATATTTTTGATTTTACGAATGCACACTAGCATCTATTTATAATTATTGTGAAGAAGAATAGTTGTGGTTAGTGACATGCTTTCTATTTCGCTAAGGAAATGTTGAATAGTTCGTCTGGTGATGAAAAATTGTTTGTGTGGGGTGGTAATGGAGCCCAACGTTTAGAAGCGATTAGCACAAAAATCAAAGAAATTCCAGATCTTTCAGTAAGCCTGAGAATATAGAATGCCTTGATCGGGACTAAAATACTGATGTTTCTATAATTCAAAAGAATTTAGCCGTGAGTGCAATGATAAAAGCGGGAAAATAGAAAACAAGCGGAATGTGATTGAACGAGTGAAATTGTGGTTTGGCCATGACCATCGAATTAACAAAATACAAATGCGTGTGTGAAAAGGAGAGTCATTTTGTTTCTTGAAATTGCATTGGATACACCTCCACCGCTGCAGTCCTAAACGGACCCTTGAACATCCTTTCAAACACTACAGCATATTGCCTCATTTTTAATATTCCATCTGCTAATGGCGTTAAATTTTTAAATTCAATCACCCCAAAGAATATGTTGCTCATGGAATCCCTTCACAGGTGAGCCCATTTCTGCAGCTGCATCAACGGTCTTTCGCGATTTTATTCTGATAGATTCCGAGACTTCAAGGCAAAGAGCTTCTTCTATTTAATGGAGCGCGTTTGCATTATCGAACCCCATTTGCTTGAACCGTGGATCCAAATATGTTGCTTTTGCATATAAACCATTATATTGGATATGCTCACCCTGTAGCAATGATTCTCTAAGCGCTCCATTGTTTTAAGAATGGCTTTTCGTAAAACAATCACCAATGAAATCACTTTTGATATTGTTACGGGTTTTTTTCGCACTAAGCTCAGTAGTGCATAGCTCGAAGGGTTTTAAAACCAGACAACACTCTTTCAAAACGTTCCATTCATCGGTTGTCAAAGTTTCAACTGGAGCGTGGAAAACACCAAAAGCGGTTTCTTCTGACTCCTGGATACTTATAAACCGTTCAAACATAATGTAAGTTGAATTCTAACGGGTGGTAATATCATTAATGAGTTTCAGTGGTTGGCTATTGTTTTTTATTTGATTTTGTAACGAAAGGAGTTTTTCTGTGGCTACAACACTACGATGAACAAAAACCAACAATTCTTTTAACCTTTTTCTGAATGATTCCAATTTTATAAAGAGCAGCTTGAACAATCAGATTTAGCGTATGCGCTAAACATGGCAAATACAATACTTTTACTCTGTTAATTTTACTGCACCTACAGCATTAGCAGCATTATCAGTAATCATGACATTTATCTTTGTAATTACGTCCAACTACTATTAGCTCGTTTTTTATGCTAACAGCCGTGCCACGATCAGAAAAATGCAAACATTCCAGTAAAATAGAAAGAACTGTCCATTCTTTATCAATAAAATGTCTAGTCACAGCCATATAGCTTGCTTATGTCAATGATGCCCATGCGTCACTCATCAATGTTATATGATTTGCAGATTTTATGAGCTCCTCAACAGCTTCTTTGGTATTTGTGTAGTGCTCCTACTAAATGTCGTGCTCGATGGAATCATATATAATGGTTCAATCTCTGGCTTTAGTTCTGTCAAATCTTCACCCTCAACGATTGAAAACAGGTGCAGATCCTTAATAATCATATTAAAGATGCACTGAGTAATTGTAGTGAAAGTAGGTATAATAAATGTCCGTGAAGGACTGCAACGATGGTCTGCTGCCTCAGCGGAAGAGGATGTTGGGATCCGCTGAGATTGGCCTTGTCTGGGGACGCGTGAATGCGCTGGCAGGCTAGCGTTGCGGTGTCGTGGGGCGGGTTCTTTCCCCCAGCACAACGACCCACTCCAAAAGAATTTCGCATTCACGAATTCCGGGGTCAAATAACAGTCGACCGAAGTCGAAAAAAGGAGGTAACCAGCTAAGGGTTATAAATTGCAGATGAAAAAGGACGAACTAGACCTGGGAAAGACAGACGGACTTAAGGGGCATTCGTCGTTACCCGACGATTCTTATAGTCCACAAATAAGAGTGGGGCATCCAGATGGAGGTGGTGCCCCCTCGCACCCTCCCAACCGGATCAAGATCCAAACGTAGACGTGGCCATATATTTCCCATTTGAGTGGAAAACTCATGCAAACATAATTTCCATGAACTTTCCCATCAAATGAGAAATATATACGTGTCCAATTTATATTATAGAATTATGTGATCGAATCACATAATGCTATACCATTTTCGGCCAAAAAGGAAACGTTCATGTTATTCTTACATTTAATGCCAATAGATATTTTTAAATTTCGTATCGATTCCATTCGTAATGCTTTAGAAATATTTTTTCTACAATCAGGTTCGTTATTAAATAATGTCGTTTCGAATGATTTTAGTCTACTAAAAAATTTTTCCGTAAAAATACAATTAAGTACCTCCCTGCAAATATATATACTCGCAAATCGATCATTTGCGCCTAATTGCAACTCATTGCCGTTTCCCTTTTTGTTTTCTTTTTATAACTCAATGTCTGATATGCACGAGAATAATTTATATTTTGCACCGTTTCGCCTTTAACTTAGCAATTTTAACCCCATTCACTTTCCAGAATATACACGGTTCCAGGTTTCTTTTTACGTTTAAATAATATGTATTACAATTTTAATTCAAAGGCAAATCATCAAAAAAAAGGTGACTTCCCTTTTATACCACTTCACTTGTTCTTTCCCTTTTCTTTTTTTCTCGATTGGCTTCACAAAACAAGGCCAAACAAACGCTGTCAAGGTAATTACCAGGGAAGTATTAATATTGCAAACCTATATATCCAGCTTGACCTGCCTACTCCGTATCATCAAACATATGTAGTGAATAAAATGTTCTGCTGCCTCGGCAGAGGAAGGTGTTGATTCCTGCCGAGAATGCCCTCGTCCGGAGACGCGTGAATGCGCTGGCAGGCTAGCATTGCGGTGTCGTGGGGCGGGTTCGTTTCCCCGGCACGAGGACTCACTACAAAACATTTCGCATTCACGAATTGCTTGCAGAGTTCAAGAGGACGACCGAAGTCGCAAATCTGTAGATAACCTCCACGAAGGAATTACGACTTGTTGCGAGAACAAGTGCAACCTGACAAGAAAGACTAATTTGGGGTTGACCTCGTCTTTACCCAAATACATTCAGGGCCCACAAATGAAAGAGGGGCAACCGGGTGGTGGTGGAGCCCCTTCATGCCCACCCAACCGGAATAAATCCAATGTTAAATCGTTGAGGTGGCCAGGTATTCCTCTTCTGAGTGGAAAACTCATACAACTTGAATTATATGAGCTTTCCCATCAGAAGGGGAGTACCCCGGTGACCAATTTATGTTTATAATTATTAGGCGTAATGAAGAGGGAAATAAATCGAAAGAATAAGACAGGCACGCGTTAATTACCGACAAACAAAACAATTTTTAATTAATATTATGGTTGGAATGGGTAAAATTTGACAAATTTTGTGGGGTTTAAATGATACAATGATTTTATCGTTCATATAATTTAAAGGATTAACTAATACAATGATTTTAGCGTTCATATAATTTAAACGGTTATATGATACAATGATTTTAGCATTCATATAATTTAAAAGATTAAATGATCCAATGATTTTAGCGTTCATATAATTAAAAGGGTTAACCGTTTCGTTCTAAGCATTTGTATACCGCGTTACACCGCAATTCGTTAAATTATCTTCAAAAGATATTGTAATAAGATACTACACATTAGAAATTTTTTAACATTTTTAGAATTTTGTTTCCCGGGTGTTAAGTACAAAAGAAATTTTTCCACTTATTTTTCCTGCGAGAGAGAAAGAAAAAAAAACGAGTGTTGCGATGGGGAAGGTGACTGAATCGACTCAATCCTTGTTAAATTGCGTTCGTGCTGTGTACCTGTGTCAGCGCTGCTTTTAGAGCCATAGCTCCTAGATTACTACAGGGCAGCTAATTTTCTCGTGATCCTAAGGCAATGCGGATTACGAAAAAGGAGCTGAAGGATCTTTCTGTGTCTTACGGGTTGGCTTCGGCGTCGGGACTAGAGATGACGAACAATAAAAGAAGAACACAATTAACAGACGGACGGACTGACTTATGTCTATGTTTGCCTGGAAGTATACAACCTTGCGCGTTTTTTTGAAAATATATGCGGACGGACAAACAGACGTGCCCAATTATCTATCGGCGCAGGTCTTTCGCGTGGTATATCCCCACTTCTTTTCCCGATGGATCCGTTATCAAGTAACGGCTAGGTCCCATTACCTTTTTTATGCGGCTTTTCAAGAATCGCCTGTCCAGCTTGGCGTTGTAATGCCCCGCGGCGTCACTTTGGCGGAAATTTCGCCGGAAAACTTCATCTCCTTCTTTGAAATTAGCAGATCGTGACCGGAGACTGTACTGCGCTTCATTTGCACTACCTGCGGCCTTAATTTTCCGTCCGATCTGTTGGCGGAGGTCTCCTAAACGTTCGTGGGGCTCCAGCGCAACGACGGGGTCTCCCAAACACTTTAATTGCCGTAACAGTCGGTATGATTTACCGTGGCAAATCATGTGCTGTCCAAAGGCGGCAAAGTAAGGGGCGACACCGGTGACGGAATGATACGAGGATCGCAGGGCGCATGTGATGGCAGACAATCGCCGATCCCAATCCTTTTGAGATGGGTGGACGTAGGAACGGATCGCGGCCAATAAGGTGCGGTTCAACCGTTCTGATGCGTTGGACTGAGGAGAGTATATGGGCGTCAGTTGGTGTTCAACGCCATACTGCTCAAGTAGGCTCTTAAACTGCCGAGACCGGAACTGTACTCCATTATCTTAGTACACACTCTCTGGAACACCGAACACATGGAATACCCGGTTCTCTAAGAATTTCACGATCGATGGAGTTGTGAATTTACGGATAGGTTCCACCATTGGGAACTTTGAGAGCTGATCTAGAACGACTATGGCTCCGATGTGTCCCATGGAAGACCGAGGATATGGACCGAGTAGATCGATGTATAGACGCTGGAACACGCGTTCTGGAACGTTGAGTTGACCCATAGGAGGTCGAAGAGGCTGGTTGGGCGCTTTGGTGCCTTTACAGGTCTCACAGGCGCTCACGTAGTCTTTGACCTGGGATGCCATTTTAGGCCAAAAGAAGTATTTCTTGAGTCGCCGTAACGTCCGACCGTAACCTCCGTGGGCACTTAAAGGATGGTCATGTGCGCGGAGGATCAGATGTGGTGTCATTTCCTCCGGTACCCAGAGTTTCCAAGACTCTTCTTCCTGCCATGGATCACCAGTGGCGTATTCGTTTCGTCTATACACATAGCCGTCTATTACCTTCAAATCAGGCAGCTGTGTCTGTTGGGTCGCTATGGTTTGCCTCAACTCTTTGTAGCTATCTGATTCGAAATGTGGGCTGTCCAAATCTATTTCGATGGGGTCCTCGTCATTTATTGTTAATTCGGCTCCCTCTGGGGAAAACATCCGTGAGAGAGTGTCGGGTACGATGTTCTGGGTTCCTTTCCGGTGTTTGATGGAGAACTTGAACCCTTGCAGTTTAAGAGCCCATCTGGCTAGGCGTCCACTTAAATCTGCCTGGTTCATCAACCATTGTAGTGACGCGTGGTCCGTGATGATCTCGAATTGGTGGCCCTCGATATAAGCTCGGAATTTCTTCACAGCCATTACCGCTGCCAAACATTCTTGCTCGGAAACAGTATAGTTTCTTTGGGCCGAATTCAGCTTATTGGACATGAAGGCGATGGGAGGTTCCTCTCCTTCGTCGGTCAATTGCACCAGCACGGCTCCTACTCCATGTTGACTTGCGTCACAATGAATGGAGAAGGGCTTCGTGAAGTCGGGGCTGTGCAAGACAGGAGCTGATGTGAGGGCTTGTTTAAGCTCTTCAAATGCATTTCGGCTGAGTTCGGTCCAAACGAACTTCCCCTTCCGCAACATGTCTGACAGGGGCGCTGAAACTGTTGCATGATTCCAAACAAACCTTCGGTACCAGCCGCACACACCAAGGAAACGTCGTAGCTGCTTCACAGTTTTTGGTAAGGGGAACTCATCAATCGCACGAGTTTTGTCTGGATCCGTTTTGATAGTGCCATATCCTATAACATGACCGAGGTATCGGACTTCTTTCATGACAAACTTACTTTTCTGTACGTTGATGGTGAGTCCCGCCTTACTGATGTGCAGGGCTACTTCTTGTAGAAGTAGGAGGTGTTGATCGAACGTTTCCGTGATGAGTAACAGATCATCAAGGTACACGAACACTTGGTGTTTCAGGTGAGGTGGGATGACCTTGTCCATCAACCGAGTCATCGTTTGCGGCGCGTTACACAGGCCAAAGGGCATTGTGACGAACTGATATAATGGTCGTCCAGGCACTGAGAAGGCGGTCTTGTCCCTCGAGCCCTCATCGAGTGGAATTTGCCAGAAGGCGTCTTTTAGGTCGAGACTGGTGATATAATTGGCTTTCGGCAGTCTCCCTAGTATTCCATCGATGAGTGGAAGAGGGTACGCGTCCTTGATGGTAACCGCGTTTACCTTACGGGCATCAAGACAGAGGCGGACTTTACCTGGCTTTACAACCAAGGTTACCGGTGAGGACCAGCCACTTTGGGACTCCTCTATGACCCCTAACTCGAGCATCCTATCTAGTTCCGCATACACCAATTTCTCCATGGCCGGCGAGATGGCGTAGTGTCTCTGTTTAATCGGTTTACTATCGCCAACGTCGATGGCGTGTGAGACTAGGGTGGTGCGGCCAAGGCCTTGGGTAGCGTACGATGGGAAAGCAGCAATGGATGCTTCCAGGCGTTGCCGTTGGTTAGGCGTCAGGTCATGCCTATCGGGAGTAGAAGTGATTTCGTTGACATTTCTGGTTTTTAAAGACAAATCGGTGAATAAATCGGAGGCCAGTCCAAAGCGAAGGACGAAATCGACACCAAGGTATACATTCTGAGTCAAAGACGGAATAATGTAGAACGTAGTATCCTTCGTCTGACCCCTGAACGTCACGGGTGTGGTTAGTTTACCTCGTATAGGGTGTTTGGTGCCATCAGCTGTACTGATTTCAGTGCGCCAGGATTTAATCAAGTTCGGATATTCTTGGAGCACCTTCGAGCCAAAGCTCGAGGCAAGACAACTGATACTGGCACCCGTGTCGATCAATGCAAACACGGTCTCGCCCAACACTTTAATTGGATGATAAGGTCTGATCTCATTCTCAGCAACCTCCGAGATGTTACAAGAGTTTACGGTTTGACGGCAGGTGCGCACTCTCTTGCGGAAATTCCGCCAACGACGGGTTGACCATTTTGTCGTGCACGAACGGGAAGTGACGACTTCGGAAGCAAATATTCGCTCTCGAGCCACCCGATATTCCTGCAGTCTAACATGATAAGGTTTTAGAGTGCGTACTTGAGGCTGCCGCGGTTCTTCTGGCAGTGACTGCGATGGTCGTTTTAATATTGTCGTTGGTGAGGTCTCCGGAAGAGAGTGAACATCCGCAGTCGTAATGGTCATGGCTGGTGGGTTAACGTCAGGTTGGTTGGGGTGAGCCACTGACTGAGGAGCTACTGCTGGGGTTTCGAGTACCGCTGAGGTGGTCGGGTACTCTTTTGGCCGTTTTTTCGTGCGGCACATTCAGAACAGTCCGGGAAGTAAGTGTCCGGCTTGCCGCAACCGTAGCAGAAAACCTTACGTTCTGCGCGGCATGAAATGAACCGGTGTCCGGTTTGGTGACAATTCCAGCAGGTCGTAAGACTTCCCACTGCTGCTACAGCAAGATGGTCTGGGTCCAAATCATCCTCCAGATCTAGGGTGGTATAATCTGGGGCCAATTCCGCGATTCCTCGTCGAGGACCCGTCCTGGTTAATAAGTATGGCCGGTCCCGTAGGTCTTCCTCAAACCCTTCTATGCGACGCATATTTCTCAGCAGGGCCTCCATACTCTGTGGATCGGAGTTCACGATACGCCGACGAATCTCCGGTCTCAGATTGCGCTTTAGCAGGCGCAGAATTTGGGTAGAAGACAATGGCTCTGACAGCTGGTCATTCAACCGAAGGATATCGGCTCGATATTGATGGAAGGACTCGTCCGGACGCTGCCATCTAGCATTCATCTTATCCAGGACTAATTCGTCCATGTCGACCGTAGGGTATTCCATGCGGAGTACCTCCTTCAGCCGTGACCAGCGTATGGATGGGGGAGCTGAATGTATTCTCCAATATGTCTCCAGTGCTGCTCCCCTAAGCAGCATTGGCAAGTACCCTGCGAGCGCTGTGCGGTCTCCTGCTAGCATCTGCTCAATCAGTGACTCCACCCGACTTATGAAAACCTCTACCGTTATCGTATTGGGTTCCCCACTGAAATGTAGATTCCATCCCTGGATGATGCTGGGGATCTGTGTCGGCTTCAGCCGATACATGTCGTGTGGATGGAAGCGTTGGTCCGGCGGAATCACGGGAGCCTGATTTGGTGGCGGTGCTTGGCTCAATCGGGGCCGGTAAACTGGAGCCAACGGATTCATGGCTGTACCTGGCCGGATCCGTTCGGAATCACGCCGCGAGTCTACTGGGAAATCCCACGGATTTGGGTCCGAATCCCACATAGGAGGAGTTCTTGGCCGGGGTGGTGCGGGGTTCTCTCTCTGGCTCTCTAGAGAGGCTAGCCGGGTGGACATGTCCTGTACGAGCGCCATTAGATCTCGTAGAACAGTGGCTTCCACAGCCACCGGGGGACTCGCCTCTTCTGCAGGCGGAACTGCTTCAGCCCTGTAGTCATCGTCTCGTGCACTCCTGGTCGTGGATGGAAGGGGTCCGCTTTTGGGGACAGCTCCACTTGCACTGGAGGACTGAGGTCGTTCTGTTGCTGGCTGTGCGATTTCCAAAGGCTGACGACAGAGCGGGCACGTGGATGAGGTTTGCCGCAGTTGGGCCAAACACAGCTGGTGTAGCCTGTGCCCGCATTGCAACCTCTGGCTTGTAGTTTCGTCCATGTCCTCGTGACAGATGGAGCACAATAGAGCTGGTCCGGCATCCGACCGCAACTTTCTCCTTTCAGGAGTTCTTTTTGTGGGCATTTTAAATCCAAATGGTTTTCCTAATTAAATACCTAGATAAATAAATAATGAAGAATATGGGTATATAAGATTAACTATACGGATAATGACAATAATGAAGAAAAGGTGAGAAAAAGTTACTAAAATTCTTATGTGGCCGACAGTGGCGAACTATCTCAGAACCTCACAAAAAAAAGTTTTGATTAAGTTATATAAAAAAAATATATATGAACGGACTTTCCTTTCCGACCTTCCCCCCCAAGTATGGACACCATGGCACAATCCTTCTAAACGTTTCAGGGACACTCTCTTGTGGCACCATGAAAATCAGGGTTCCGAAGTGATCCCTCATTAGCAAACTTCTCAAGTTACAGCTTGTCAGCCCAGGGTGGGATTCTAATCCACAAGCAGCGCGTGTCTTGTCATGGATAGTCATGGATTAGCTAATCAGTCAATCACATGAAATCAAAATCCATGTAATTTAAGACACTTAGGCACCGCTGGTTTGGGGAGCGGATCAGAATCCTCCGCAAAATAGATGTTGGGATAATAACCTCCGAACACAAAAAAAAAAAACTCTAATATCATTTGGCCTTACTAGTTATACAATGGGGGTAAACCACCAAAGTATAAATCAAAAGAAGGACCAAACGATATTGATGTCCAGAGACAACACACGTTCGAAAGTTATTAGGCTGCTGGGGCACGATCAGTGCAAAAACCCTCGGGAGTTATCACCCGCCAATAATTCTAACACCTAGTGGGGACACCTAGAGACGATGGACTGTCTCGTGCTCACGACTGATGATACAGCCGGGCTTTTCGGGCCCCACGTTGGGCGCCATTTGTAGTGAATAATGGGTTTCCATAAGGTCCGTGAAGGACTGCAGCGATGTTCTGCTGCCTCGGCAGAGGAAGGTGTTGATTCCTGCCGAGAATGCCCTCGTCCGGAGACGCGTGAATGCGCTGGCAGGCTAGCATTGCGGTGTCGTGGGGCGGGTTCGTTTCCCCGGCACGAGGACTCACTACAAAACATTTCGCATTCACGAATTGCTTGCAGAGTTCAAGAGGACGACCGAAGTCGCAAATCTGTAGATAACCTCCACGAAGGAATTACGACTTGTTGCGAGAACAAGGGCAACCTGACAAGAAAGACTAATTTGGGGTTGACCTCGTCTTTACCCAAATACATTCAGGGCCCACAAATGAAAGAGGGGCAACCGGGTGGTGGTGGAGCCCCTTCATGCCCACCCAACCGGAATAAATCCAATGTTAAATCGTTGAGGTGGCCAGGTATTCCTCTTCTGAGTGGAAAACTCATACAACTTGAATTATATGAGCTTTCCCATCAGAAGGGGAGTACCCCGGTGACCAATTTATGTTTATAATTATTAGGCGTAATGAAGAGGGAAATAAATCGAAAGAATAAGACAGGCACGCGTTAATTACCGACAAACAAAACAATTTTTAATTAATATTATGGTTGGAATGGGTAAAATTTGACAAATTTTGTGGGGTTTAAATGATACAATGATTTTATCGTTCATATAATTTAAAGGATTAACTAATACAATGATTTTAGCGTTCATATAATTTAAACGGTTATATGATACAATGATTTTAGCATTCATATAATTTAAAAGATTAAATGATCCAATGATTTTAGCGTTCATATAATTAAAAGGGTTAACCGTTTCGTTCTAAGCATTTGTATACCGCGTTACACCGCAATTCGTTAAATTATCTTCAAAAGATATTGTAATAAGATACTACACATTAGAAATTTTTTAACATTTTTAGAATTTTGTTTCCCGGGTGTTAAGTACAAAAGAAATTTTTCCACTTATTTTTCCTGCGAGAGAGAAAGAAAAAAAAACGAGTGTTGCGATGGGGAAGGTGACTGAATCGACTCAATCCTTGTTAAATTGCGTTCGTGCTGTGTACCTGTGTCAGCGCTGCTTTTAGAGCCATAGCTCCTAGATTACTACACATATAATAAGGGATTGCATTTTACGCACGAGCACATACACGGGATGACCTATTTTATCTTGATCGTTTAAAACACTCCGAACCTAACTCGCCGACTACGGAAACCAAGCGCCAGAATATGAATCACATCGGTTTGGGCTCGTAAATGTTCAATAGTATTCACGCTATAGGTTAAATGCTTACCCGCTGAACAAATCAATTACCAAAAACCGTCCATCGCTTTATTCAACGGATATAATTGAATTCCTAAAACCTAGCATACTTCCGTAAAACCAGCGCGATCACTACTATTCCCGAATTATCCGTGCATTTGGTGTTTTCACGCTTAATTGTTTCCCATAATCACAAACGCAGAATGTCAATTTAGTTAATATTATTGCTTCTTATTATGGGATTAATAAAGAAGAAGCAGATAACAGAATACATGCACTCGCTGCACAAAATCGTTTCCTCTTAAAGCCAGTGAACTGCACATTACAACTCTCGCATTTTCGACGAAGAAAGACCGTAGAGAGTGATGAAATGTTGAATTTTATCCTTCCTGATCTCGAACGTTGGCTTAGCTCAAACGTCGAGAGAACATTGGACTCGAATCCTTTAAAACTAGCTGAACATGATAATGCGTGGAGATCACATAAATAAGAAGTGCCTTAATCAGTGGTCAACATCGCATGTAAATTATGTTGACTTTTCAAGACGCCGCCGATGCCAATGCTCCATAACTTCCTTCACACATCCATTTGCAGCGACAATGTATCACGTTGAACAGTGCGCAGATTCTGCAGCCACAGACGTTGGAAATGAAACGCCGATAATATCTTGCAATGGTTGACAAAATAAATACGGTGGCGTAACGTGGCTTCAATGAAAAATTCTTCATTCGGTAGGAAAAGCTAACATGACACACCTCACGGCCAGCAAAACTTCACTCTTCCTAACCTCAAAAATTATTTTACAATCATTCACCCCGTTTCAATTCCATTTCATCCCCAATTTCAGTACACCGGTAAGGTGCTCCCACACTGTAAATTTGTGTGGCAGATTTAAATTTGTACAAACAAAATTTAATTGAAGTAAAGAAAATGAACATAATTTTAAGTAATAAAAAAATGAAATCTCATGAGAAATATAATTAAAGGGAAATATTTAAATTTAATATAAAGGAAATTTGATATAAAATTACATTTAATAATAATAAGAAAGAAAACTATTTTACAAATGACGATAATGAATGGAAATAATTAATTATTTTTCTAAATATGCCACATAAAATCACAAGTAGGGGATAGGAAGGTTTTCGAGCAGTTTGCTTGTGTGACTGCTCGCTTAATACATAATTTCGGTTAATCCAACCTTTTTCAGCGCAATTTTTATGTTCTGCCTTTTCAATCACATGCCATAAACACTCAAGCTGCAAGCGATCCAGCGCAACCTAATAAATATTCCCAAAACCCTCCGCACTGTGTGGTATATTAGGGAAAACACTCATTTGTTGCTCGTATGCACCTTTATTTTGCTTTGTTTTAATGATCACTTAAACTTACATTGACAAAAATTATTTTTTGTTATTTTAATGATCATTTAAACTTTCGTCAATAAAAATTATTTTTTTGTTATTTAGATAAAAAAATTGTTTAGTTTTATTGCTCCCCAAATCACTAGATATTATATCAGTAGTTATATAGTCATGTGAATTGGCAGCCTTCGATAGAGACCAAGATAAAAGGGAAGAAACAGAAAAGGCACCTCATGCTAACAGCCCGTGATGTACTGCATGATTCTGCGTAAAGTATTGTTCACTACCTATACTTTTTGACTTTAGTGGTTAAACGAGAGCTGAATCAATCCGCATGGAAAGCTATTAACAGGACGCTTACACTATGTTTAAAATTAAGATTCAGGCATACTCATGGGTTTAATCCTAAATCACCCCTTTGCGTTGGATTTAATTTTTTTTATGTGGTTGAGCAAATCACATACCGGCTAAGTATTAAAAATTATACTGTAGCGGTAAACGACTCCTGTGTTTTAAGCCAAAAAGAATTAATAATTTTCCTTTCAATTTATCTATTGTCTTTAGCTGCATGATTATATTATTCTTATTATTATACTATATTCGAGCTAAGCTGAATTTTTACATTACGCCAAAGATAATTTCATTCAAAATTATTTAGCTTATTTGATGTTTATCATATTGTTTCTAATACTTTATGCTTCAAATTTATTCCCATCATACACAATTTTTCAAATATTTGGAAAAAATTATATTGATAACGTTGAAATTGTTTCAACTTTTATTTTCTTTGTTTCAATAATAAAAATGCAAATCGGGATGAGTTTGAAGTTACTTCAACTTTTTTGTCTGTGTATGTTTTAAGATGTAAATTTAAGAATTAGGACTCCCAAAAGAGGGCTTCACCGTTCCATGCCTCCTTATTGCAACGGTTACATAATTTCATTCAGCTTCCATCTACTTTTCATCCAATAAGGAGCAAAATAAAGTTCACGAACGATTTCCAATATGTATTATATAGCTTATGTGTCCTCGACTTGGAAAGAAAAAACGAAAATAAAATCATTAATTATTTTTTCAAAATAAGAAAACGCTTTTCACGTCATTCTATGATTTCTATTTTAATGTACAACAGAACCATGACGGAGAGGGAAGTCAATCGAAAGATGAACAAGAAGATGGAAATTCTTCACCCACATCACTTTTCGAGCCAAACGCATTTACTGCTAGAGATCTTCAATCATTATTGAAAAATCTAGAATCTGAAATTTTAGTAAATGAACAGCGATTAAATGATGAAAACGATAAGAGATACATGTTTAAGGTAAATTTCTTAAAAAAATATATAAATTAGGCTCCACCTTCATTCATTTTACTTGCTTAGGTTGATGATTGTCGTCGCACGCACAATTATGATGAATTTATTTGTACTTTTCTATCTATGTTGGCTCATCAAGGTGTACTAGGAGAATTAGTTTCACAGCATTTATTGACCCCACGGAAAATTGCTCAAAATGCAGCAAGCCGAATTGGACGTCCAACGAAGAAAAATGGAAAATCACCAAAACCTGCTGGACGACGGAGAAAAGGGCGAAACAAATGTAAGAAAAGGAAATGAGATGTGGGATACGTTTGAAAATTGTATTTTGATTGTTTCTATGTTGAAATTGTTTTACAAGTTTAGATAAATAACTGGACAGAAGATGGAAGCCGGAAAAGCCAGGAGAGTTACTAGGATTGATAGCTACAGTATGGGATTTAGGATAAGTAGTTTGACAATGTTTTAAGATTAATATACGAGTATTGTAAGAATAAAATCTGATGTATGAAATAATAACACAAAAGTATTACAAATGGATTACATTCAGTGTTTCAATTTATTTCTAATTCCTTTCAGACGGTAGGATTTCGGATCTGCTACTTTTTCGTACCATAATTGTTGTTTTTGTACTTAAAACAATAAGTTACCTCGAATATTTTACAATTTCATCGGATTTTACAAAAATTTCAAATTTATGAAACTTTCAGATTTTTATATATCTTCGGAAAAAGTGAAGGTAAGATTTCTTTTGATTCTTCTTGTTTACATCTTTATACATGAAAAGTTCCGGCAGTATCCCAATCGCAGGCAGTTGGTACACATAAATTCGAGATTTAATGAATACTTACGAGTAGGGCTGAAATTAACATTTTTGCGAAACTAGTAGTCATCCAAAAACCCCGGACATTTAACGCCAAACCCCGGACGCGTACCTATACGGTCGACACATTGAAATAAATAAATAAGTTCATAGATTTAATGTGTTATATTTATAAGCATAAGTTACTGTCGTGAATACAAACTATAACAAAATGGAAAATAAAGCAAATAGTTATTTTAAGTATACACAAACTTTCAACAAAAAAAAGAAGAAAATTAAAAATTTCTTTGCAATCTAGTATCAATAATTTATTTTAGAAATACACGACGCGTTTCGTTGAACTAGTCAACATTATCAAATGCAGTAACAAAATTGAGCTTAAGCTTACGTATTTATTGCAAAAACATGAGTGAAATTTACTAATTGCCTCAAATAGCCTGGATTTGAAAATGTCCGTTTGCTCATTAAGAACAATAAAATCATTAGTTCTAAGATGCTTATGTATCTCTAATGCGTTATGGAGAATTTTTAAATTATCAATGGAAGGAAATTGATGATTGGTTTCTAGGAAGTGGTTTGCGAAATTAGAATTGTTTTTTTGATGAATGAAGGATTTAAAATGCTCGTTGAACCGAGGTTTGAAGGATCTACCTGTTTGGCCTATATATCCACTATTACATTCACCACACGTAATTTTATAGACCCCAGATTTGTCAAATTTATTTGTGGATTGTTTAGCATTATACAAATGGGTTGGTAATTTTTGGCTAGGCTTGAAAAAAAAAATTATCCTAAATTTCAACTTTTATTAAATTCTTTCTCACGTTTAAATCACCCTATTTAATTTCTTAACGTAATTTATATTTCTGTAAAATTGTTCTGATAAATATTCTCACGTTGGTTGAATCCTAGTTGAATTTCATCATTAACGTAAACTTTAGCAAATTCTATTATTCTAAATTCCCTGCACATGCTGCTCGATCAGCATTTCCAACACCTTAAATATATCATATTCGATGTCATGAGTTAGTCCGCGTTTAACTATCGGCTTCTAAGCAGTTTCACCCAAATAAAGTATAATTTGTCTAAAACAAACTTTTGTTTACACGTTCCATAACTCGCGCGATATTCAAGTTGACTTCGTCCTTGTGGAGGACGATCACGGCCCACAAGTAAGAGTGAGGCATCCAGTTGGTGGCGGTGCCCACACGCACCCCTCCCAACAGGATCGAAACCCAAAGAATGCTGGCTTTGCCCATATCGGGTGTGGAAGGCCAAGCTGCAATGCGAGGGCAACTGTAACAATAAAAACAGTGGGAGAGCTCACCCGATGGCTAGATCATGAGCGGAGGGTTGCCAGCCAACGTGGCGGGTCCCATTGCCGTCGCTTAAGCAACCTGCTCGAAAACCTTCATAACACCTATCCAAAATTTTAATTGCAAATTTGAAAAGAATTTTTTTTAATTATTTCAATTTATAGTTATAAATCATAAAACATTTTTGATTTCTTTTTATTTTTATTGAATATAAATTTTAGATCATTTTCTTCTATATTAAATTTAGACTTTTCGTTATAATTATATTCTTTATGAGTTTTACCTTTTCCTATTATTACTTAAATTTTTCTATAATATTATTTTTCATACTTTAAAAATTCAAATCTGCAACTGAAATGCTGATATGGTAGCACCTTTTCCCGCTGCACATGCACGTATAGCACTGGTGAGAGCGATTGTGCAACAGAATGAACGGGAAGCGGGTCGAGTACCGGTGCGACAGGTAGAGCACAGTGTAAGTTTTTGGTTCGTATTCCTTGTTGTCGTGATGATCAGCGCTTGGGGGATGAGAAAGATTTCTAAGGACGAGATATTTTTATAATTCAATTATACCTATGCAAGCGGTCTTGCGTCTGCAGATATCTTAGCGAGGACATAATATTGTCCACTACGCTATGTTTACTAAATACATGAAAAATGTGTTTCCTCCCTCGCGAATGGACACCCATGATCTTAGAAAATCTGAAATAATTATCAAGGGAGATATTTGTGGGTATAACTATAACAAATACCTCAGAAGTCAAAATTCTTTCAACTTTGCTAATAATAGTATGATCCTCGAACATGACATGTTTCTTGATTTTATTCGTTACTGGTTACTGCATTTTGTAAGTTGAGTACAAAACCCTTCTGACATGAGCATAGGTCTGTCTACCCAACTTGTTTTAGATTATTATGAATATGTACTACAACTGGACGACTGACAACAACGGGGAGTCTGTTATGAATCGTCACCGCGAACACGTCGCGACGCCCAAGTAGTCTTCTACTTTCCTACTTGTGGAAACCGCTACCGCGATCGAGATTGGACGGTCTGCGTGGAATCGCGACTGCGATCATGTCGGGGAAGATAATATCTGATATGTGTGTTATTTTGCGGATTATCTAGATTGCCGTTTCGTCAAAGTCGATACTCCGAATAAGATATGACTTGACTCGGTGAAATTTGTGCGGATTAGAATGGTTAAAAAAAAACGTTTTGTGTAAAATCGTTGGTGGTAAAAACATAATGCATGTGTAAACTACTTTGTGAGAATCCATTGTTCATTCCTATGTGTGGTTAGCATTCGTTGACGCCAATAGTGCCTGGTAGTCAGTCGGCATGAGATGTTAGTGGAAACAGAATAAGAAGAGATATCGCCATGAATGGATCAGATATGTATGATGCGAATTTTAGCCTTTTCTCTTTGGGCCCTGTCGTAAGCAGGAAAATTAATTAGAAAAAAGAGGAATTCATATTTCCATTTGGAAAGAAACATTGTTATCGATCTTGATGCACGTCCCATCGATGGAAACGAAAAAGAGTGTTCAACACTAGAGATAACTGTAATAACTATAAACGAAAATAGTGGAAATAGACCGAATGGTGACATGCGACAGAGCTGGTGAAAGAATTCATCCATGTAGTTTATTCAAGCAAAAGATAAGTGGCTAAAAGGAAATGGGATGATGTTTCCAGATAGTGAAAATTTGTTTGTCGCTGAAATTTAAGATTTCATGCAAATAATTAGTTTGGGGTGTACGAAATTAAAATGCCGTTGCGCTGTTTTTCGTTTTCCGGTCCGACGTCAAGTGTACATTGAGCGCGAGCCCAACGAATTTTCTGCTGTTTTCTTTTCTTTTCTCTTTCACCTGAGCCAGCAACTTTCGCAATGCCTCCTCACACAGGCCTAAAAGCGGAAGCATGACGGTATTAAGACCTATTGTCCTGTTCTTTTAGACCAACTGAACAGCTTTTGACAGTTCCGGCTGTGACGTGGTGCTCGTTAATTACTTTCCTTCTAGGCCTGTGTAAGCAGGCGTTGGTCAGACGGAACAAACGAGGAGGCAACAAGAACGGACGGTACCGTCGAATTTAAAGAACCGTTTAACTTTGCTAGATAGAACACCTTCAGCTTCAAACACCAACGATCCGTAGTCAAAACAAGCGCCATCATTTGCTGTTTAGCTGGCATAAAATTGCAAAATGCGAACTTGGTCATTGTACTCGTATGAGAAGCTTATGATGGGAATTATGTCCATACTGGCACTTTGGGAAAATTTAAAATATTTTACGTATGCGTTCCTACAATGTTGGAGAAAAGAATTTAAGGAGAACGAGATTAAGCATTATTGTCGTGAATGATTAACGAAGGTGCAGGTACATAACTATAAAGTCTTGCATGCTATGTCATTAAGGTGTGTAAATAATATCATGCATAAATGAAAATAGTGAGCAGGACTGTAGAGAAAACGTAGAACGTGACGGTGGTGTAACGCCATTCTTTGAAATTTCCTGAACTCAGATGCTGCTCTTTTTTTTCTATTGCTTATTTCCATTTAGCTTGCTTTCATTATATCTCGGATAACAATAAACTTAACGTGAACTTCTTAAAATTAATAAAGCAAAAATAAATAAGATCTATTTAATAATATAAAACTTTCTCGATCCCAAAGGAACAAAATATAGATTTTAATTTATATTTTCGGTTTTTAATGTTTAACATTTTCTGAGATGAATTTTTTAGTTGGTCGGAGTTTATGCTTAACAGATTTTTTCCATTATTCAAGTGATTTTGAAAGAATGGGAACCGACAGTCTAAGTGATTTAAATTTATAGCAAAGGACGTTTGATTTGTTTGCAGTCTACAAGAGATGATTTGATTTAATTTGCAAAGAATTCGTTGAGGTTGTAATGATTGTATAACATTTCGATGTCGCATCATCTACTAAAGATATGCATATTTTGCAAATTAAAAAAAATTTTGTGAAATATTGTATTGATAACTGTTTGTCGTTGGTGATGTTGTCAACATAGATGATGACGCTGATGATCAGTATTTATTGTCGTTGGTCATCATACGGTTATCTGAATTGTGTATAGGTCAGGATTCTCGTAGCGCTCGATATTAGAGGTCGGGTGGAATAAGGTACAGCAGTGGCGGGAACTATTTAACGATTCTGAATAGTAGTATTCGGGACGGCTGCTCGAACAGTTTGCCTAGACGGACTGCTCGATTACTACAAATGGTAAAACAATTTTGAGTATTATTCGTCCACTTGCTGGCAAAAGCCTTGCAAGGCTTATGTTCGAATAGTTTATATCGGTAAGTGATTATATATTTTCATAACAATCGATTCAATATTAATTGTGAAAGTGTCATATCATTTTTGGACGGTGTTGTTGATAATGTGAGCTGAACAACCAATGACGACAATTTGCTTTTTTTCAATTTTGCAAAGATATTGCACTGGCTAGCTCTCTCTCTCTCTCTCTCTCTGTCTCCAAGTCAGTGTTGCAGTTATCACCGCAATAAGCAACACATTTCTCTATCAATGAATTATTTGTGAGTGAAGTCAAAATAGCTTCGGCAATTGCTTCAGCAGTTTCATCATGCAATATCAAAATTTCTTAAATTTTGGTTATTATATCTTCATCATGTGGATTAAAGCATTGATTGAGGATGGGTAGTAATGTTATGTTTCAATGATTACTGATATCACATGAGACACTGATACCTACCACTTGTTTTACTTTCTCGATCATATTTTTCGTTGATAATGGAGAAAGCATATTTGTGACAATCGCTGTAGCCTTTGTTCTGTTGTTTTAAGGACTGAGCAGTGCTAGAATCTTGAAAAAAAACATTTTTTTGGGCTCATGGAACAATCAAGTGATGAAATTGCCATATGGTGGTTGATTGTATGATACGCAATGGTTCCTTCGACAGCAGGGGTTTTGTAGCTCTCATGATCAGATGGTTTCAACTAGAAACTATCAATTTTTGAGGACGTTGCTTCATGTTGATCTCCAATTTTTGTGCTTGGTCGTGTTCAAATGATCCATTATATCACGAGCGCCTTTATTTGCAATAGATATTGTGGCTGAACATAACGTGCAAATAATTTCATGTTCAGATTTGCCATGAAAGGATATTTTTTCCTCAAATCATCGCTGAAACGACATTTTCTTTTTGGCACATCTGAAAAATAACTGAACTTTCCTCGATGCTTATTTTACTTTACTATAAAAATTTCAGTTAATGCAAGATTCTTCTTCAGAAATGGAGACAATTTAAAAGAAATTACTGGTTCCTAGATTGATTATATTAGGAATTCATAAAAGCGAAATAATTTTACTAAGTAGAGCTTTATTCGTTTTTCGAAGATGGTTAAATTAAGAGGCATGTAGAAAAATTATTTTTGTCAACATTAGATTAAATTCAAATTGAAATTAAAACAAAAAAATTGTGTGAGTACTTCAGCAGTAAGCCAAATAATAAGCATGACTTATTCCATAATGATTAATATTAAATTATTTAATAAATCGACCGAGCTAGAATTTTCTCAGCTTCATTTAAACTTCTCCATAGTAATAGTCACATTTGAGCTCAAAACATGAAAAAAGGACCTCACGCATGTTAGAAGTAGATTTTCCTGAATTTCAGCAAAAGAATGCCCAGAAAACGTTCCATTAATTAGAGGTTTAGAATATTCACATAGAAATACGATACTACTCATAGTTTTAAGTAATGTTCAAACGATCGTGAAATGACTTTGTCAGAACACCTATTATATTATAAGGCCACTGTACCGCATACATTCTAAAGAAAAATTATATATGTATGTACATATATAAAATCAAATCTTGCTTTACCCCGTAATGAAGTTGGGCTGCGGACGGACGGATTTATATTCTGAAAATTAACTGAAATAGAAATGCGTAGTTTTTAATTCACAAGAACGGATTATGATTTAAATGAAAAATAGGTTAATTTGCTGTCAAAAACCGTTTGGTTTCCTTTTTCCAAATAAACGGTTTTCGCTAGAAAACTATATGGAATTAACTATAAATTTTATGCAACCAAGAAAGCATAGGTAAACAATTTTCCATAAAGAAACTTCCACTTTGGAATGAACCTTTTCCTTAAAATTTGTTGGAAAAAACTGAGCTGAAAACACACATTTATTATTTTTTAAATATGCATACTTTTAGGAGTATTTTCAAGTATCCAGTCAGAATATCAAGAAAGAAGTAAACACTGAAGACTATAGCGCTTTTTAAAAGTAAAGAAAATTGCAGTTAGTAAATAGTTCAAATTCTTTGATGCAGTTAGGGGTCAAACGAATTCGTACAAGAAACGAGGTGTAAAGAAGATTAAGCTTTGCTCTTACCTATTAATGTTCGGAGCAAAAAAAAGAGGAACGTTTAACACAGAAGTAACATATTTGATTCACGCATACTATTATTACACTCTTCGAATTTGAAACATTTTACATTTGTTGTGATTTTCTCCAAAATGAAAATTTTTTTGTTCCAAGAATTTCTCTTAATCTGATATGACAAAATTAAGCATAAGAAAGGATTATTCTCTGAATTAAGAGGAATATTCAGTTTTCTTGAAACCCACGGACTAGGTTTGAAAATCCCCCCGAACGGCCCTGGACGCCTCTAAAAATAGGACGGTATCCGTAAACATGAGGAAGGCAAGCCTACTCACCAGGCACCTTGAAATCAGCGAGACATTCAACCCATTATCCATATGAAGATTCTTCAAGAATCGAACTAAATCGCTTATGAGCTCCAGTTAGCAGGTGGAACAATCATGCGTCCTGAAATATATTTGAGTAATGTTGTATTACCAATATTTTTCTTCATTAAATATGAGTAACTAATTATTTCGATAATATAATTTTATTGTTTGAAGGCTCTCTAGGACAACTTTTATATTACATTCTTAAAATACACACAGAAATAAATTTACATAATACAATTGTAAACAGTTTAACGAAAAACGATTCATGGAATGGGAAAACAACATATTTAGTTTATCCTCGTGGTGCAGCAATCAAATCTTCAGGATTGAACATACCCTATAAGGAAAATTATGATCAATGTTTGAGATATATTGCGAACACTTTAGCTCACCTTAGCACGTCGCAAAATTGAATCTTTCGATGCGTCGTAAGGATGATCTTTTGATGGAATTTCTAGTACAGCTGGGATTGGTGCAGTATGTGCATCAATTACATGTCGAATTAATTCGGCATAGTTCTGATTTATCAAGATAATATCAATGTCATCCCGCTTCATGAAACGCTTGAAGCAATCTTCAATTTCACTGACTGCAGTGTCTATAAACATCATTTAAAATCATGTGATTATGCTGAAATCACTACTTAAACAAATGGACTTACTTTTATCAACGACCATAAAGTTAGGATGACGATTTTTATTTATTTCACCAACACCTCCCAAAAGGAATCCGACACAAGTGTCCTACATGACAAAATCTATTAATCGGTTCATTCAAATAAAGAAATTTATGTTATTACTTCATCACCAATGACGGATATCAGTTTTCCTTTGATCGCCGAATGAAGTGCCATGATTTTGTGAAATTTACAAATTTACGCGAGAAATCACTCCCAAAACGACGAGCTGTAAGGTTGTCAGCTGACCTGCAGGTGAAACACGAGAATTCTGCTAGGAAAAATGACACTTTATCGTTCTGCCAACAACTGAACATTAATAATGCCTAAGGGAACAGTTTATTTTTTGTAATAGTTTGACCTAGTTCTGATAGTACTTGGACATCCAGTTAAAAACATGAAATTTCAACAACTTGTCTTATACCTTCAGTAATCCAAAAGATAGAAGAAATATTAAATTAGTAAAGAATTGTTCTTACTTAAAAAAATAAACGTTGAAATTAAAGCAATACAAAATAATAATATAATTTTAAATTTAACATTTTTAGACTTAAATAAACAATAGTATTTACATAAGATAGATTAGTAGCGAGAGTTATTATCAAGCTGCCACTCTATATAATAAACTACATAAAATATCAGTGCATTTACAATGCCTCTGTGCAGTAGATGATCCATTTCAGTCATTAGATGCTATTCCCATAAATGGTGCTGAGAAATCGTCATATGCTGCAATCATAGTTATCGTTCGTGGTGGACATATTGGTTTCTTGGAAGGATGGCGGCCCAAGTCCAAAGATCAATACATGGGTCGACTATTCAGTGCCTTATTCGATGCGACCAGGGAATCGAACAAACTTCAAAAGCAATGTGGAATAATTATGACGCATCCTGGGGTTGAAGAGTGTACAGGAGAATAGTTTTAGGGATTAATAATCTTCCCTTCTCACATGTTGGCTTTAGCAAAAATTTTAGGCTTTAAAAAATGTTTCAATAAAATACAAAATTTTGGTTGTGCTTTGGCTAAGTGTAAATTTATCATTTACGGCATTGAATGAAGAGAAGTAGAAATAATTTTGAAAGTTATCTGCAATGCTTAAAAACGCACAAATTTCGTGAATGATTCCGAAGTTTTAACGTCATCAAGATTATTTTCTCATTCCATTTTTATTAGAAGAATTTTCAATTACCTGAGAACTCATATATAGCAATAGTATTTGTTTACTCTCTAATAAGAATAAAAAACATTGAACAAGCTAGTTTTTAACCTGCCACTATGTATTAATCGAGCAGTCACACAAGCAAACTGCTCGAAAACCTTCCTATCCCCTACACAAAATTTTATGTGGCAGATTTGGAAAAAATATGTAATTATTGTTTTCATCGTAATCGTTGTTTGTAGAATAATTTTTCCCCTTATTATTTTTATTAAATGTAATTTTATATCAATTTCCCTTTATATTAAATGTGATTTTATATCAATTATAATAAATTTAAATGTTTTCCTTTAATTATATTCGCCATGAGATTTAACTTTTATTACTATTTAAAATCCTGTTCATTTTTCTTTACTTCAGTTAAATTTTGTTTTTAAAAATTTTAAATCTGCCACAGAGAATTTCAAGTATAGGAACGCTGATATAATACAGCATTCCACGGATTGCATTGCCCAACGCAATCTACAGTGGCTGAGCAAGGGGCTCGTCTTCATCCAGCGTGACGATGCGGTGGACGACGGACAAGCAGAGAGAAATATCAGCTTGGGCGCGAGAAAACCGTCGTTGTAGGATGCAGATTCGGTTGGCATTGGAATAAGAGCGAGGAGTTGGACTTGAACGGTTACACGGCGCGGACGCAACGAACGACGGCGATATTTTCTTGGTAACGTTTTGAAATTGGGAATTAGGGAAAGTGAAAATTTGCGGCCCTTGAGTTATTCTTACACGTCGTGTATATTTGCAGCTCGCACCGGTCACTTTTTCTTGGTTTCCGCTTGAAATTTTAAATAAATCATATTGTGCACTGTCTTAATCTTCCATTGTTTGAAAAAAAATACTACAAGAATAACTCGTGAATGCGTTTAAATAAATCAATTATTTTCATCAATTCTAGCTGGGAAAATTAATTTTCTACAGTAGACTCATTGAAGTCTGTTATTTTGGAACCAGTCCATAGTCAAAAGGTGGAGGTCGAAGTGTGATTGAGAAGGAGCTTCGCTGAATGCTTAAGAGTATTTCATACTAACAGCATGCACAACTAGACCTAGCCGTTAGCTTAAACATCGGCATTCTCGACTGAATATCGTCACATCGACGACATCATAATCACCGGCACTATTTCTCGATATTTCGTTTAAAATCCCATCTTCACACTTTGCATGTTGCTTCTGGGAAATAAATTGGAATAAGTGATTCTGGTAGATTGTGTCGCGGAAAAGTGCATAACGTGCCGTGACGGCCCTGAAAATCTGTTCCCAGTGAAGTCTTGCATTGGCTGCGCGATGAAAGAGCGAAGATACTGGATGGAGCTGTATTTCGCAACGGCGTAGTAAACTCATCACGAAAAGAAAATGCAAAATCAAAAAGTGGATTAAGCACGGCAGGTTGTTATTGACAATAAATTAACCTATGCGATAACGGTTATGAAAGGCAAAGTCGAGGACGTGGAAATGCCAGATGGAGATAATGTTGGGGATTTAGATGAAAAACAATTTCTAAATGTTATCCTTTAACTCAAAACTAAGTGAATTATTTTCCTTTGGATTGTCTAATCTCGGAGCTGGAAGATATTCCCAGTTAATAAAAGGAGTCGGTTTATTGATGAAACAATGTACCCATTACACCTATGACTACTACTTGTTATGTCTGGAACGGAGTTTAAAGAACCATGTGCGGCGTGTAAGATTTAATATAACATGCGATGAATTCATATCCATGTCCTGTCAGACTCTTTATTACTTTCGTCAGTTTGGAATATTACAGTTTTTTCAATTCATTCCATATGTTTTTTCAATTCATTCCACAAGGCTACACTTTACACAATATTTTTACTACCCGAATGTTAGATTTCCGGAGAATTTTTGTAATAGATCACTTACAGGCACCATCCCCATCAGCAGCAAGCGACCGGTGAGGATGCGGTGGATGAGTACCCTTTTGGTTTGTTTGTTGTATGTAAATTTTTTATACATATTTTTGTGCATCAAATTTTTGTATATTTCTTTTGGGCTTCGTTGGGTATGTATTTTTATATAGATTCCTAATAAATATAATCCAACGAAACAACGGATATTTAATCCTTCAAATATTGGATATAGTGTATTTGCTCGGAACACGAATGAATTGAAAACAGTAAATACAGTAAACTCTGCATCACGTTAAATGGAGTAAACTTTATATCTTTTAATTTTTAGTTGATCAATTGTCCCTAATTTTTATGATCATTGTACATAATTTAAGTTATCAGGCGAACTGAAATAGCCATAAGACAAGAATAAAAAAAGGAAAGGAAAAATTAAAAATGAATAGATAAAGAGAAAAGTTACATTCGGTCTTTCCTTTTCATCAAACCTGACCGGGTATAGGACCCGCATCGATGGCAGGCTTTTCCACTAATATGGGCTAGCCATCGGGTTCGCTCCTCCGTTTTTTTTGTTTAGCAGGGGCTCTTGCCGGGTAGAGTGGCCTTCCACTCGCGTGCCCTTTTATGATATGGGGTTATGTGATTTCATTGCATAACCATTTAGCATAAATCAGTTACGTTTCCGCTTCTCATTTGTGGGAAAGAGTCATACAAAGTGCTTTTGTATGAGTTTTTCACTCAAATGGGAAACACATGGCCACGTCTACGTTTGGTTTTTGATCCGGTTGGGAGGGTGCGAGGGGCACCACCTCCATTTGGATGCCCCACTCTTATTTGTGGGCTATTAGGATCGTCGGTAACGACGAAGTCTCCGTAGCTCCGTCCGTTTTTGCTCCACCCAACTTGTTCTTTGAACAAGCAATGTCAACCCTTAGTAGGTTACCTCGGCCTCGACACCAGTCGATCGGCATCCGATCCTTTAATTCGTGAATGCGAAATATTTTTGTAGTGGGTCATTGTGCTAGGGGGAAAGAACCCAGCCCATGACACCGCAACGCTAGCCTACCAGCGCATTCACTCGTCCTCAGACAAGGGGCAATCTCGACAGAAACTACCTGCCGATGCATTTGATCAAAATAATGATATATTCTAACTATCTCTGAGCGAAGGTCCAAAAGGGGCTGTAGTGCTACAAAAGCAAAGCAGTTAAGCTAGCGTAGAATGCTTCGGTTAGGATTAGAGTTGCTTGTGTCTGGCACCATGTTCTTACGCAGATCGGGCACGCGTGGGCTAGAAGTGATTCTTCTTTGAGTTGCTGGAACCTCGGAAAGGCTACAGTAGGAATGTTGAAATTTTTCTTCGAAAAATTATTGAACGTATTTTAAACGGGTGATTTGAATCGGTGGCTGAAAGAATATATTTGAGCGTAGTCCATTCCCCACAAGACCCACGACCGAAATTCCTCTCCAAACTAGCTGGTTGACAAATAGCCATCTCAGAGTAAACTACGAGCATACGAACATGTCGGCCTTAAGAGGCACAGTTCGTTGATGTGGGTCAAGCTTTCACATCTTTAACCGATTGGAGGTTGGTTTGAACTCCCTTCAAGAAATCTCACGGCTGAAGCAAAGATAAAATCATAACACACTCATACCAATAGCTAACTTCTCCCCCATAAAATTAGTTGATTTTCATTTCCTATTCAATAAGATGGGGAATCGAGTTCCATTGCCGGATTTTCTTTCTCATACGGTAGATTTTTTCACGGTATAAACTTAACGTTTTGTTGGCAACCACATCTTAGATGACCATATTTTCCACTATCCATCGTCTCGGTATACTAGCCATCGCATTCGGACCATTCTCGTTTTTATGCCGTATGTATGCTCGCTGATTGGAACTCCCGTAATGAGCCTTCTATAATTTGTGTTCTTCTTGCAAGGCATGTTTTGCTAGTTCATATGTAAAGCTTTATACGACAGCATTCTTCGATGTTTATTTGTTTGTTTTCAAACAATCATCACAAATATTTTTAAGTCCTAGCCATTCACTCCATCATGATTAAAGCAATATTATGTCATCTTCAAGTGTTACCCTGTTTGGAGAGAATTTGTAGAAATAGCAATAACAGAGAGAGATAATTAGCAAAAAATAGCAATTAAAAAGAATATTGTTACTCGCTGTTAATCTGCTATATAAGTCGTATTAAATGAGACTCATAATTAATGATTGCGATCCATTACCTTTCTGATTATCTTAATAATTCTTAACCAAACATGGTTTCTGAAACGAGTACGAGTATATAATTTTCTGGGAAAAGATACATAAGTACAGTGACCGAGAACAAATTCCATAAAATGGGCAGTGTGTGCTGTACCTAATGCTAAATTAAATGGTGCTACCAAGAGAAAAGAACAACTTACATCTAGTACGATATTCAAAGATGTATGCCTAATGTCGATGCTTCACTCGTACAAAATGAGTCTTCATCGGTCATTTCAATTTCAGTCGTTGGTGAGGTTGGTGGTATTAGAGCGGTTGCTTTCCACGGAATTACAAGTTTTAAAATAAAAATGGGTAAAGTGCATAAGTTTTATCGGGTAGGGATTCCTCTGAACATTCCTTAGGATGGATTTTGCTCGAGAATATTATTGAAATCAACCTATTGTATATGTCCACGTGTAGTGACATATAACCTCACTCCGACCAACAATGGTAAGTGCTTTTAGAATTGCTTTCTTTTACATGTACGTGAATAAAAGCTGCAAGAATAACATATTTTTTCATATAAAAATGCCGCGAGGTTTGCGGTATAATTTTCCTGAATAAGTTGAGTGATGAATGTTCTACCTCAGAACGTCTCGTACAGTTAATGTTGATAAATGAGAACGGCCAACTGATTTTCATCAATTTAAATCATTTCCACGTTGTAAACTGAAGTAATATCACTACAACTATTTCAGGTTTTGAACAGGAGGTAACGTGCCTACAACAGTTGAACCAGACATTGATGCATGAGAAGGTAAATAACTTAAATCTAATTCAAACAAACTATCGTGGAAACATTCTCTACATAATCTAGAATGATGACCAATTTAATCCGAAAATCCATGTCGATTACCCATTAAATTAAACCAAAAGGATTCTGAAACTCGATACTTAGACAAATCTCAAAAAGTTAGCTCTACACAGCAAATAATCGATTTTACTCTTATTTTTCAGCTTTCAACATAAACTTAACGACTTTTAGTTGGAGCGCTCGTTATAAGTAAGTTTGTATTCATTTTTATTGATTAAATTGTTTACTTTGATGATTGAACTTAAAATAGGTATAGTTCATTTGAAACACATGAAAATAACTTAGTTCCTACTGAATTTGAAATTAATAAGAAATATTAGCCCTGACTTTGATGGTACTCATCCATTCTCTTTTAATTTTCTAGGAAGCTCGGATCGCCGCCTGATAATTGCTATGTGCACTCATTATGATGTAAGTACACTAATTGACCTTCTTTTGAAATTAAAAAAACTATAAAATGATGATTTGCCCATTTTGGGCTCCCTCTACTGAGTCGAACCCTAAATCAAAAAACCATGCTGTTAATTTTTTTACTGATTTGCACTAAAAAGTTCCTTCTAGAATTCAGTATATATGCATTCAATAATGCTGTTTTTTTTTTTTTTATCAATTGCAGGTTCTTTGGTGTAGGTGCGTGCAGTGCTGGGGAATATCAAAGTTACAAAGCTAAATTACTGTAGCTAATCTAAAACGAAATAAATGAATATTGAAAAAAAATGCTGTTTGGACTTGTATAAGAAAGCTAAATTACTCATAAATACAACTAATAAGGATTGAGTCAAGAATTCATATGAGGGACAAGTGGCTCACGTAAGGTCCCAATATCGAAAGTGCTTTATTTAATGCTAATAGTTGTAAATTTTCAAATGTGAAACCAATTCCAAACAACACAAATACTAAATTAAAGTCAGAAGCGCTTTATACAATACTAGTTATAAATTTTAAAAGAATATAAAGCAAATTCCACTCAATAAACATACAAAAACCAAGTGGCCCTCTAAATTAATACGTTCAGTTAAACAGATTTTATCAAAAAACTAAACCAAGTTCAAATTAATTAACACATATTTTATGATTCGATTGTAAAAAGGAGAAAAAACCAACCTACACTATTTAAAATTATTTATAGTTTTAACGTTTTAACCAAAGACATATAAACAAATGGACGAGCAACGAGAATCTGTGTACTCGTCCATGTGAGAAGCAAATTTGCCACATAAATAAGTTATAAATAACTTACGCTCTCGAAACTATATGATTCCCTCTGCTTCTCCTTCCCCTTTTTTTCCTGACAGGTTTTTCTTTTCTCTCTTCAGAAGAATCGCTTCCCCCACTGACACCCGCGCACACCAACGAAATTTCATTTCAGTTTGAGTATAAACAATAAACAACTCTCACGGAAAACTCGAACGTCAAAGCAAAAGAAAATCGAAAAGAGCGCGAACCACGCGGGAAAACTCATGTGTCAAAGCGGATGGAAATTTCGTAAATTTTTAATTAAAACTGTGAATTAAAGTTCCGATTAAGTACGCGCGATCTTTAAAATTAAAAACTTTTTAAATGTGAACGTGTTTCGCCGTGAATAGAGTGCTAAATTAAAAGCATATCGCCTCAAACCTCAACTTCACACAACTTTAGCGCAGGTTGCCAATTGCTTCGGCTCTCACGACCGGTTGCGGATCCAGTACTCTCTATATCTATGGTTTTAACGATACAAGCCATATGGTAGCAATTTGCATATGTATTAGTCGGCCTACTATGGACAAGCTTCCGGTAGCTGTCACCCAACTGCGACATTAGCAAATGCTTATATTTCGTCATATATACTATTTTCCGAATAAAAAAAGTGCCGAACGCATTCCGTGCATGCTATAAATTCACCTTGTATAGCCCATTGTGCTCCTAAACTTTCCAAGACGAGCAAATGAAGCACACGTTTTGCACCTTCGACTGATAGCTCAGCGTTGAGATGTAAACAAACTCCTATAAATTCACTTTGGAAGGCGATCAAAACTAAACGGGTATAAGAACTGAAATAATTTTCACTTCACTAGGAGCGCTTTTGTGTTCTCCGCGGATCATCTGGATTTCACTGTAGAAATCCGTCTCTAAACCGTACAAAACTTCGAATTTATGTTAGCACCTCCACAATTCTTCATATAACGCCATGTAAGTTAGCCAGCAAAGTCGGCCTACTAATGGTCATGTGTGTGGTAGTAAGCGCTGCTGCCATATAGCTTGTATCTTTCGTCAGTTTTGGTTTTAACACAACAGTGAACTTTGATCCTACACCTAATATGTTTTAACTAAATTCTTATAAAATTCAATCGAAAACGTTAACTTATACTAAAAAATTCTATAACAATGTTCCTAACCTAATCATTTAATCTTATCTCTAACCTAATATAATAAACATAACAAATATCTAACGTATGCCTAATTTTTAACAAAAATAAACAACACTAAATGTAGCAATAATGAGCTGAAACTCAAAAACTAAATAACGAAAAACACAAAAATTGGAAATAAACACGAATAATTTAGACATTGTCATTCAGCCACCAATACCTGGACTGCGCCGTCTCAATTCGATCAGCTTCAACGAGTCTAGCAAATGAGTATCTCCATTGGAATTGTTGGTCTCGTGAACTCCAACTCGGAGGATATTTTATCTTCTTATCGGTGACCCGTCGATATACATATGTCACCTAATACCTACCTAATTCTAATAAAATTCATTAAAAAAAAACTATCTTATCTAAAAAATTCTATCACAATGTTCCTAATCTACACGTTTAACCTTATCTCTAAACCTTATAAAATACACATAACATATACCTAAACTATCCCTAAATTTAAACACAATTAAACACAAAATGTAGCAATAATGTGCTGAAACTCAGAAACTAAGTAACGAAAAACATAAGCACGAATAATTTAGACATTGTCATTCAGCCACCAATACCTAGATTGCTCCGTCTCAGCTCGGCCAGCCTCAACGTATCTAGCAAATGAGTATCTCCATTGGAATTGTTGGTCTTGGGAACTCAAATTCGGAGGATATTTTATCTTCTTATCGGTAGCCCGTCTATATATGTGATATATGATTGGGACGCCGTCAGAATCAAAAACATCGATTCATGTCCAAATACGCAAATGCTTCTGGAGGAACGAAGCCAGTAGCGAGGCAAGTCGCAATATACCCGTCTGTAGGGTGGAACGGTTGTGAAATCCAAGGAAGTACCTGGGGCTACTGATCGACTCGAAGATGAGTTTCTCTGAGCAAATCAGGGCAACGGTTGAGAAGGCTGCTTCGGGAATATCGGCCCTGAGTCGACTTATGGCCAACGTAGGGGGACCCAGCCCATCAAGAAGACGCCTCTTGATGAGTGCTGTAGGGTCACTGCTACTGTACGGAGCAGAGGTATGGGGCGACGCTCTCAGCAAAGAGGTATACCGAAAACGTTTGGCACAGGTACAGAGAAGGGGAGCACTGAGAATTGCATCTTCGTATCCAACAGTCTTCGACTCGGCGGTGAGAGTGATTGCAGGGGTGATACCTGTCGCCCTCCTTGCTAGAGAGCGCCGCGCTATTTACCTGCGCCGAAACGAGGATGCGAGGGAGATAGTTGTCCGCGAAGAGAGACAGCGCTCGCTCAACGATTGGCAGCAGTCTTGGGTGAATTGCACGAAGGGAAGGTGGACTGCGCGCCTCATCCCTGATGTGAGACCGTGGCTGAATCGAAGGCATGGTGAAACTGACTTCTATCTGACCCAGCTTTTGAGCGGGCACGGGTGTTTTCAGTCTTACCTGCACATGATCGGTAAGTTACGGTCTCCCGATTGTCGGTTTTGCCCAGGAGAGGAGGACAATGCCTGTCACACATTTTTTGCGTGTACAAAATGGGTCAGGCTGCGAAGGGAACTCTACAGGGAGACGGGAGAGCTCACCCCGGATAATATAGTTGCGGTGATGCTCGAATCGGTTGACAAATGGAACCAGGTGACACATTATGCTCGGGCAGTCCTAAAATATAAAAGGGACTCACAGCAGCCAGGGGCGCTGGGGCTGGGGGATCGCTCTTCTGGCATTTCCTCTTCCCCTCTGCCCTCCCGCTAGCAAAGGGACTCCCCAGCTTGAAGGTGCCCCACGGCGTAACAAAACGAGACCTGGCCCGAAGTAATGTGTCAAACGGTTCCAGGCTGGGTTCTCAGGTTGACAGAGGAGGTGTTTAGTGGGTAGTCCAGTCGCGCATGGGAGTCCCACACTCTGTGCATAACTAGCATTTACCTCCCTACCACAAAAAAAAAGGGTTTCACTCACAGTTACAGATCTTGCGATATGATTCCGAACAAGTTTCAATATGAAGATATCGACTCTTGTCACTTCAGCAGTTTGATAAATTCTTCTATTCGATGTATAGTGTTTCCAATCCGTCTCAGACCAGTATATGCACGAAGACATTTCCTTTCGAAAACTCTTCATTTTTCCATAGTACTATCACTCTGGTTGTACCAGATCTGACATCCATATGTCAAAACTGGTGTAACCAGGGTCTTGTAACAGATAATTTTGACCTTTTGATCAATGTATCTAGAATAAAAGAGTCTTCGTAGGGCCATGACTACTTTTAGTACCTTACTGAGCATGATTTTCATATGTTCAGTATAGTACAGATACTGATCGAGATGAACACCGAGGTATCGAACACAGGATTTATGTGGAACCCGTTCTGAACTACCCTCGCCAGCCATGATGTGGAAATCCTTCCAATTACGTTTCAGGTCTTGACTGACCCCCTGCATCGTTGTCCGAAAGAAAATTGTTTCGCACTTATGCGATTTGATTTTCATTCGCCCATTGTCAGTGTACAACTGCAAATCATTGAACATTTTTTGAAGATTGCTCCGAACTATTGTAGCTTTTCGGTCTGCCGTATAGATGATCAGATCATCAGTAAATGCTACCAATGTTCGCGTTAGACGTTAAAATCAAAGCAATTCAACGGCTTCCGGATGAATATTGAGAAGAGCAGAGGCGCAGTCACTGTTCCCTGCTGTAGACCATTCAAGACCTTGAATTCGCGCATTGTTGTCAGATTTCCATCAGTTACAACAAACGATTTCGCGTAAAACGTATCGCACATCATGGCGCGAAAGTGTCTGGGGAACTTGTCCTGAAGGAGTTTAAAAACTAGTCCATCTAACAACACCATATCGAAGGCTTTCTCCATATCAATGAGACACGCTCCAACACATTCTCTGTTGTTTAGTTTCCAACATATGTCTGAGGTTACTTTCGTTATAGCACGTGTGGTCGAATGCCTGGCACGAAAACCAAATTGGCAATTCGGCATCAACTCATTTTCCTCAATGTGAGCGTTTAATGCTCTGTTGAGTATTACTTCAAACAACTTGCTGATATTAGGCAGCAAACTGATTGGGCGATAGCTTTTGGGGCATGAAAATTCTTTTCCTTTCTTCAGGATCGGAAATACCTTAGCCTTTTTCCACTCATCCTAACAGCAACCTCAGGCAAATGTCGGAGCACTACATTTGGAATACCATCAGTACCACATGATTTCTTGTTGTTTATCCTGCGGAATATGAAACACAAGTCTTCATAGCTGACAAAACAATCAATAAGATTCAAGCTCGGTATGAGGTCAGATGTTAATGTTTCATTGAAATGAAGAATTGATTGGCCGTTCAGGTTTGATTTGAAGTCGGAAACTTTTGTTTCAACGACATCTGAGAATATTTCATTCCCTCTCTCAGGGTTTGGTACATGAACCAATTCAAAATGTGTTCCAATCAGGGCAAGTCTATGCAATCCCTTACATATAATCCTGTTTCCATTTCTATCCGGAGTCGTACCATCAATTTCGATTTCAGCTCTATCGAGAAGATTTATCTCATTACCACTACTTTCACTCGAGACTTCTTGCGGAATATGCTATTCACTTTGGCGAAAACGCCATCTGGGTCCTGTGGGCTAATACCCCTCAATTTTTCCGCCCACTGATTGCTGTCCTCACTCCTGAAGTATGAACGGATTAAGTTCCGGACATTCTTCAGGTGTAATTTCAACAAAGCCAACGAGGTATGGTTGTAGTCCAAAAATCGTCGATAAATATTGTTGACGCGGGTGAGAAGAAGGCTTTTCAATCTTTTCAACCTTGCGATAGTTGGTGTTTCATATCCTTCCATATTGTTTCGATGTTTAATCTTGGAAACTACTTTCTCAATCGTTTTCAATGCCAACTTCTCTAACTTCGACAAATAGAGATATATTTTATCGTTAGTTAGATTCCTGTCATTAGGAACCATTGATGGGTATTTCCATTACGATTGCGTTAATGGTCGCTATCATAAGGAAGCACTTACAGTTTCCGTTGAACTCAAGTCTTGCGTCAGCAATGCAGAGGTTCAAATTTGAATTTGTCCTAGGGTATGTTGGGAACTCCGACCCATATAGGTTGCACCTGTATTCAATTTGGTTCTCTGTTCTCCATGATTTCAGGAATACACCTCTGGGATTATTGTTGGCGTTCAGCCATGATGTATGCTTGGCGTTCAGGTCACCAGCAAGAATATAATAACTATGCAGCCTGTTCAATTCGAGTATTTCAAACAAGGAATTGAGTTCCTCCTTGAACTTGAGACCATTTTGACCAGTTGCATAGGCAGAGATAACGAAGAGGTTATCCCCACCTGGCAGTAAAATTTTGATGACGGACACTTCAAGAAATTCAAAGTTTTTGAACTCGACTTTTTCAATATTTTGGAAACAATAAGGTCTTCGTTCCAATATCCCGGTGCCACTTCCCCCATCACCTATTACCCTATCGTTTCTTACGAATGCAAAATCTTTGAATTCCATGGAATGCCATGAATTGAGGTGGGTTTCGGTGAGAAGTATGATGTCAGGCTTTTGCTTAACAATAAATTCAAGGAGATAATCACGTCGATGTATAGCAACGATACAGTTGACGTTGATCGATATGAGGCGAAGCTTATCCATGAGAATATGACTGGATGACAAGTTATTATTAGGCATTTGAAAGACCTAAACGCTGAAAAGCAAAGTTAATTTTAGAATCTTGTTTGTCCATTCTCTCCGATAAAGAATTAAGTTACTGGTAAATTTTGAGACAATGTAAATAAAATAAATAATGAGCTGCTTCTCATTATTGTTACTGTCATTATTTATTTTATTTACATTGTCTGTTGGTCCTTTAGCAGCAAGTGCAAATGACAACCCGGGCTTGACGAAGTTGGTAGATATCACACTGCGGTGTACTTGACTCTGTTTTGGAGTAAATTTTACCATTGCGTTATGATACCGGGGGCATCCTTGATATGATGCTGGATGACCAAAAACACCGCTCCGCCTGAGCCAATTTGCACTCGCCGCGAGAATTGACAGCTTTGCACTTTACACATCTATATTTCATGACGCAATTGGCAGCCAAATGACCGAATCTTTGGCACCTGTAGCACTGGTTGACCTCGCTTTTCTGGATGCGTTCCCACCTTACTATACGGAAGTTCAAGTACCTTATATTTTGTAGGGCACTTGAACTACTTTTGCTGGAAATCTGGACTAAGTAATAAGGCAAGTTTTTACGCTCGACAATCGATCTCCTTGTTGCAAAGTCTTTAACTATAATAAATTCTATTTCTGGTACAACTTCTTGAAGCACCTAAAGAAGATCGACTGTATCCTTCAATAAAACGGTCTGTTTTTTTGCTTTTGGGGGTGTATGTAAAATACGGAACATCTTCACCATTCAATGCGCTTTTTGCTGCCTGAAAATCAACCAATGACTTAGTTCTAATCGTCAGTTTCTCGGCATTGACTTTCTTGATCTCAAAATCATTTAATTTATTTTCGGCTGCCAAAAGCCGAGACATATCTTTGCCTGTTTGCCCAAATACATTGATTGGTCGGGCTTTTTTTTCTTTTGATTAACCTTAACAAACGGACCAGCATATAAAACTTTTGGTTTTTTCTCCCTAGTTTTAATTTTTAAATATTCGATAAATCCATTATCAGGTTTAGTTATACAATGTTCAGAAACTAATTTTTAAAAATTAATGACAGGAGCATTAAAAACACGTCTATACGTAACGACTGCTGGCATTCAGAACCTCAGACATATGTTGGAAACTAAACCACAGAGAATGTATTGGAGCCCGTTTCATTGATACGGAGAAAGTCTTTGATACGGTGTGATAACGAGTAGATGGACTAATTGTTAAACTCCTTCAGGACAGGTTGCTCAGACACCTTTTCGCCATAATGTGCAATATGTTATACGTGAAATCATTTGTTGATGATGATGATGTAATGGAAACGCGCGACTTTAAGATCTTGAATAGTCGACAGCAGGGAACAGTTACTGCGCCTCTGCTTTTCTCAATATTCAATCGAAGCTATTGAACGGCTTTGGTTTTAAAATCTCGCCAACGCGGTCATTGGTAGTGTTTGCTGATGATTTGATCATCTATACGGCAGTTCGAAGAGCTGCTATAGTTAAGAGTAATCTTCAAAAATGTTTAATGATGTGTAGCTCTACACCGACAATTGGCAAATGAAAATCAATGCGCAGAAGTGCGGAAAAATTTTGTTTCGGAAAACGCTGCAGGGGGTCAGTCAGAATTCCCACATCATGGCTGGCGAGAGTAGTTCAGAACGGCTTCCACATAAATCCTGTGTTCGATACCTCAGTGTTCATCTCGATCAGTATCTATACTATACTGAACATGTCAAAATTATGCTCAGTATGGCACAAAAAGTAATCATGGCCCTACGAAGAATCTTTCATTCCAGATACATTGATCAAAAGGTCAAAGTTATCTGTTACAAGACAGTGGTTAGATCATTTTTGACATATGGATGTCACATTTGGTACAACCAAGTTGCTAGTACTATGGGAAATTAAGAGTTTTCGAAAGGAAATGTCTTCGCGCATGTACTAGTTTGTACAGCAAGCCTGAGACGGATTAGAAGCATTATATATCGTATAGAAAAATTTATCAAACTGCTAAAGAGAGTCGATATCTTCATATTGAAACTACTTTGGAATCATATCGTAAGATCTGTAACTGTGAGTGAAAACCCTGGATTTCACAGCCGTTCTGCCCTACAGACGGGTATATGTTATTGCGACATGCCTCACTACTGGCTTCGTTTCTTCAGAAGCATTCTTGTATTTGGACATGAATCGATATTGTTAGAGTCACTCTATAATCTGAATGTTCATTGACACACTGAAACGCCTATGAAAAGCCGTTGCGGCATATACCTTACGGTGGCTTTTCGCAACTAGTGAGTAGATCTGCTTGGGCGGATCCGGGAGTCTATTACGGATCGCCAAACAGAGCGCACACCCCGAGAGCGGCGCCGGCAACGAGTGAAAAGTGGACATGAGGACGATTCTTTTCATCGTGGGCATGGAAATTCGGATTTTTAAGAGTTTAAAGGAAAAGTTTTAAGTTTCGGAGTCAACACTGTATAGCCGTACAATCGGTTCGTTAATCAAAGTCTACACCGTGGAAAGCGCATTGTGATCAAAACCGTAAGCGCGCGGGTTTTCATAACGGGAGGTTGGGAAAGAGTTTCGTGTCAGCAACCGATGGTGAAGAAAGCCACTTCATTAACATGCGGGAACAGTGCCGTTGTATAATTCTTAAAAAACAAATGTTTAAAAATCTATATTGTGGTGTTTACAGGATCTGAAGTTTTTACTTCGCTTTAAGGGCGTAAGTCCAGAAAAATCTGACGTGACATGATAGTTTCAGTGTGGATCAAAATGATCGCAGTGATACGCCAATACATGACCAGACACCAAAAAGGTCCCTACAAATAAATAAAAAGAAGAGACTTTCGGAGAGTTGCTAGCGGTAGAATCAAAATAGCTTAAATTGAAAAAGAGCTACGAAAGTGCAGTGAAGAGTATTTTCAGCGCATTTACGAAGTAAAATAAAAAGAAAGGCAATCACACTATGAAACAGCTAGCAGAATGACCAAAGAAAATATTACACAAGCTTTTGAAAAAGGAAAATTTATAAGGTTTAATCAGGAGTGTGAGTATGGTTCGAAGTGGCGATAAGTTTAATTGCATTTTTGCATAAGGTACCTGTTGGATCTCAATTTGTTTCTTTTGCTTAGCAGTACCCGGTGGTGTAACCTCTCACATTCGTCGACTTCGCAGCGACGCTGCTGCCTGCAGTTATTCATCTGGTGGCCCTTCTTTAAGCAGGAAAAACAAACTTGACTTTCTTTAAGTTTTTCCCAGCGATTATCCATAGTTAGCTGCGAGAAAAATTTACAATAATTTAACGTGGCGTACAGCTCATCGCAGGCGCAACATTTTGTTTGACCTACGCTTACTCCAGGGCAAAGTGCTTTAAAAGGTTAGTAGGCTGCTTACGATGGTCGCCAGCAAGCACTGACTAAACTCAAGCAACGTTGGTGGCCGCTCAAGCAAGATACATTTTTCAGCCCACTGCATTTGTCGCGAGATTGGCAGTTTGATTCACGTAAACGCATAATATTATGTAGTTGTGAGTATTCAAACTTAGCAGTAGTCGTACCAAATGCTTTGGCAAACGTCTGCCATTCCTCAGGATAACCTGAAAATGGTGGCAGCGGGTACACTTTTTTCTATCTGCATACTGTTTCAGGTAAAGAAAACGAAGTATTGCGCAGTTTTATCAAACTGAGCTGATTGTGTTATTGCCTGAGGCGGCTGCATCATGGACGGCATCTGAGCTGATGGCATAAAAGAAGACTGCAGAACGAATTGTGTCGATTACTGCATTGAGTTTGACAGCTGCTGCGTAGGCTGTGATTGCTGCTCCACCAGCTGTGATGGCTGCTGTATTAGCTGTGTTGACGGCTGTAACGATTGCTGCATCAGTTGCGAAAGCTGCTGCATCGGCTGTGTTGGTTGCGGTATATGTTGTGATAGCTGCCGAGTCGTCTGTGATGGCTGCTGTGTCGATTGCGGTACCTGCTGTAATAGCTGCTGCGTCGGCTGTGATGGTTGCTGCATCTGTTGTGATATTTGCTGCGTCGGTATTATGTATTGACGCATTTCTTCTCGAAGATTACTTACAGCTCCTTGTAGATGTTGGTTATTTGAGATGAGTATCGCCTGCATGGCATGCATTTGCAGTTCAAACTCGATTTTCATGTCAAGCAACTTACGATCGTATTCCCTTGATATTGCATCTAAATTAATATCACTGTTTTCAGTCATGGTGGCTGGCATATTAGAGGCGGTTGCGTTGTTTGGTGACGTTGGCGGTTCTTGACTAGTTGCTGCAGGCGTATTGGATGGGGAACGTTCAATTGGCATGCTGCTGAAATCAATTAATCGCACTGGCGGAACACCCTTATTCTTTCTCTGGCAAAATCGTCTCAAAGACTCTTTATCGGTCATCAACTTGCAGCTTGTTAGGCAAAGTAAATAGAAAATGGCAGTTCAAAGGCAGCGTCTAAAATTCAATCCTTCGTGATTTCTAAGATAATATAATTTTGTGGCTTTTTTGTAACTCGAGCTATTGAATAAAAGTGCTCGGCAGAATTTAACCTGTTTTCTTTAAAACACTGGTTTGAAATTTGAGCAAGTGTTGTTTTATTTTTTATCTTATTCGGTCTATCACTGCTACAAAAAAGACCGAACTCTTTTCAAATAGTACTATTTATAACCTTACTACCAATACTCTCATATGACAAGATTGTATTTTTTACGATGGGCCATCTCGTGGTGGGCTGGAACGTAACTCTGCTTTAACGTCTCAAATCAATTATACACACCGGTCGATACGTATTTGTATCTGCAAAATCGTGAATGCGAAATTTTTTTGTAGTGGGTCCTTGGGGTGGGGAAAAGAACCCGCCCCACAACACCTGCCAGCGCGTCCTCAGGCATCCTCTCTCGCCGAGGCAGCAGAGCATCGGTGCAGTCCTTCACGTACATATTTTTATATACTCAATTTCACTACAACTTTCCTTCCGTTAAGATGGAAGAAATAATTTATAACGTGAAATAATAAAAACGCATGATTTAAAAAGTTTCTCAAAGTATTATATTAAACATTAAATCTGTGTTGCAATCTCAAAAATTAGACTTAATAAAGGTGTAAAATACCGGATTGTTTACTGGATGTGAATTTGAAATTCGTTCGGTTTGGTTTAATCTTTTTCTTCGCATTGAATTGCCGCCATTGAAAGTCACGGGTTAATAAATAGGAATACAATCGTACGAACTAGTAATGCACAGAAAATATTTAATCGGCAGTAGCTCCAGGATATCTTTCAATTAGCATAGCAACACCCTGACCACCAGCTGCGCAGGCAGCTACGACTCCATATTTGCCATCTTCACGAACCAATCGATGAGCCTTTTGGAAGAAACAATATGAAAGTTATGTAAATTTATACTTCATTGCTTGACACTATATATCTCTCACCGAATGCATGCAAAGTCGAGTGCCGGTAGCTGCAAATGGATGACCAATTGATAGTGATCCTCCCCACATATTCCATTTGCTCATATCTGGATTGCCAACTTTGCCAGGAAGACCCATGTAATTTTTGCAGAACCAATCTGAATCCAATGCTTTCAAATTTGCTAAAACTTGCCCCTTTAAAGAGTGAAAAATAAGGAAATTTAATATTTTTTGAATAATAGGGTAAACTCCTATAGCTTACAGCGAACGCTTCGTGAATTTCCCACGTGTCAATATCCTTAAGAGTAAGACCAGATTTGTTAAGAAGTTTTGGAATAGCATATGCTGGTGAAAGTAGAAGTTGGTCAATGGGATCTTGCGATACGTACAAGAAATTTCTCAAGTAAGCTTTTGGCTTCAGTCCCAATTCCTTGGCTTTTTTCTCAGTCATTATCAGGCAGGCGGAAGCACCGTCAGTCTAGTTAACAATTTTCATTAATTTTCATTATTCTAATTCGAAAATAAAGAATAAATACGAACCAAAAATGATGCATTCGCAGCAGTTACTGTTCCATGTGGTTTGAAGAAAGCTGGCTTAAGTTTCGCAAGCGATTCTTTCGTTGAAACTCGAATTCCATTGTCTTTGTCTACGACTTTGCTAACACCAGATACTGTTTGTGTGGAATTTATACATAGCGGTTTGATAAATTTACAAAAACATTTTTTCAGGCATACCTTTGTATGGAACCAAATCTGTGAAGTACCCCTTTTCTTCAGCTTCTTTTGCTAGAGTGTGGGATCTAAGAGCATAATCGTCTTGTTCTTGCCGAGATACTTTGAAAGCTGCTGCAAGACGATCGCCAGATTGTCCCATAGATTCGCCTGAGGAAAATTCAGCCACAGCTGGTAGCTGGAATAAAATACAATAATTCTTTGGAAAAGCTGAAACATTGAAAATCTTACATCGGGTACAAAGTGACCAGGTCGCAATGATGCAAGCAACTGCAATTGTTGTAATGGAGTTTTTGCTTTGTTAGCTTTTAGCATTAACGATCGCATTTTTCTGTTGTGTCGAATTGGTACATCGGACATGAATTCAACACCACCAGCAACTATAACATCATATGTACCGGTTGCAATAAGACCCATTCCTGTTGTGATAGCCTGTTGATATTTATTTAAAAAAAAGAAATTAAATGAATTTGCTTATAGCCGATAATTTACCTGATTAGAGCTAATACAGGCCATTGTAACCGTGTGCGCTGGAGTTTTCTCACTAAATCCAGCACTCAGGGCTGCTTCTCGAGCAATATTTGTAGTCTTCACTTCTTGAATGACTGTACCGTAAATAATATAGTCGACAAGATTTTTATCAAGTTTTGTTTTACGTAGTAAACTCCTATAATTAATTTCTGTCAGAATATCAAAGGTGAGCTTCGCTAAAAATACTATACTTACAAAAGAGCATGTCGTGAAAGATCATTAGCCATTAAACTTGAATAACTTGTGCCGGATTGCAAAAACGGTGTACGAACGCCATCGACAAGAACAATGTTCAATCCGGTAGGATCTACCTTTGTTGTTGTTGCAGTTGTAGCCAATCCACGGTAAACTAAAACAAAAAACCAATCAGAAAAAAACCCGGAAAATAAGCAATAAAAGGATAATTGAAGTGATAAAGAGATTAGCAGTAATTCCAAAATATTGCTCTTTGCGTAGGGTGCCAAAGAGTTTTTATGATATTCGTTGCAGCTTTTGCTGAGCTTTGCTCAATTGTAGTTTTCTAAACTCATATCTAGTCTTCAAAACCTATATCTTGTCTTCACTGGACCCCCTTTTCACTAATTAGGTTCTTTCTCTTTCCTTATGGAGCTGAATTCTCCTCAAAGGCTATTTAATTTGTACGATATACCGCATGTTCGAGTTTCAGGGTCCCCCCTGATCGAGATGTGCTGTAGAACTTTCTCGATTCTACTGTTATATATTTCCCAGACTTGGGTTTCTAATGGAAGTGTGATCCATTTTCTTCTTCTTCTTCTTCGTAGCACTGCAGCTCCTCTTGGGCCTTCGCTTCCTGTAAAAAGCGCCTACAACTGTCTCGGTTCATTGACCGTGTCCTCCAATTTCGATATCCGAGCAGCGATGAACTGTTTCATCGCTGATTCAGACCAGCGTTTCCTTGGTTTCCCCACTGGTCTCCGCCCTTGAGTTTTTTCAACAAATACCTTTTTGGATATCCGTTCTTCTTCCATACGATTCACGTGGCCGGTCCATTGCAGCTTTCGTAGTCTTACAATCGTTGAGACCTCCGGCTCGTCGAAAATTTCATACAGCTCATGGTTTTATCGAATTCGCCATTGGTCCCCGTCTGGCTTCGTTCCAATTATTCGCCTCAAGACCCGTCTTTCGAAGGCCTTCAATATGTTTGCGGATGCTTGGGTTAGGGTCCATGTTTCACACCCATAACATAGCGCTGATCTTATCACAGATTTGTATACTTGGAGGTTTGTTTTCCTGTGTATGCAGCTGGTCTTCAAGACCGTCAAAACTGAATAAAATATTTTATTTGCGAGGTGTATTCTTCGGCGAATTTCGTCCCTTTCATTACTGGTTGTCGTTATTCTGGCGCCTATACGAGTAAAATTCGCCCGCATTTTCGATATTGTATTTGCCAAGTGAGGTATTTTGGACATTTGAGATATCTTTCCTCGACTGTGTCATGAGCTTGGTTTTATTCTCATTGAGTTGTAGCCCTACTATAATGCCGGTAGAAATTATAAGATACCCCATGTTTTTCAAAAAATCAAAAAATAATAAAACAATTGCAAGAAGCTGTGTTTGTTTCTGGGATTATGTAGTAATCGAGCAGTCCGCCTAGGCAAATTACTTGAGGAGACGTCACGAAAAGGACAAGAGGAGATAGCTACTATTCACAATCATTAGAAAGTTCCCACGACTTCAACGCTTCATTCTACGCGCAAGAATTTCTTCCTGATCTGCTGGCCGCGTCAATATTGCAATAAAATCGTTAGCTAGAAGAGATTCGTTTACCTGTTCGATATTTCAGCAATCCAAGCTGCAATATGAACGTAAAGGTATCGAATGTGTGCGCCACGATCTGGTCAAAATCTATGGGGATAACGCAGCCAATGCAAAACTACGGCGGTCACGGCTAACGCCATCAATACGCACCTTATTAGCCGAACCTTGCTTCTTACGCAAGTGCAGTCAGCAGTTCGCCGTATTCGCATCAATTGAATGTGCTATTCCACGGAACTCCGTGGTCAGCATCTTCATCTGGATCTGGTCCAGCATCTTCGCATTATGCTAAATCTGAACAATCGGATTCATCGATGACGACCAACAGTAGATCAAGCGGTGAAAGCAACGCAAGTTCAGTGAGTAGTCGCGGCTTCGAACAGATCTATCAGCCTGTTACATTGCAGATTAATGTGTTCGATTATTCTTTGAATGAGAATAGTTTGAGACATTTCCCCTTGAGCCAACTAAAATCTCAGATGACAAAGGATCATTTCTCAGCCTAGAATCTGAAGTAAACCGAACTGACCTACGAGTTAATGAAACATTAACAAAATTCACAACTCAAACAAGGAAGAACACTCCAGTCCCACAAAACCTGAAAGTAGGAGACTATAACCTTGAAAGTGTGGACAATTATGTGTATGTTGTAACCAATCTGAATAGAAGAGGCGCCGAAAAGGACTAGATTGGATGCCGCATAAAAGCCTATTATTTTGAACTTCCCATTCTAAGCTTCAGAGTTGTAAACGCTAAAGCAATTGAATGGAGCATATCTGAAACAGATCCGCGTGGAAAACGAATCCTAGAAACGGCGACCAAGACGGCAATCGTTGTACTAAACACGGGAAATACGCCAACTTTCCGCCCTATTGGCGGTGAAGGAACCATACCTGATGTGACATTCGCTTCGGAGCCCTTAGTATGGTGGATACACGGCTGGGGAGTATTAGAGGACTACTCAGCCAGTGATCATCAGTGCATTCTGCTTGAGATCAGTGATGTTGTCTCCCGATGTCCGTGCTCTCGGCTTTCTACAATTGGATGGAACATTGGAAGGATGGACGTCGAGAGGTATGTCAAGAGGTTCGTCGAGGTGCTCACAGCAGGTGACCCGCTGCAGGGAGATTCGCAGGGGACGGAAGAACTGGCAGCTAAAGACGTGGTGAACTCAACTATGAGCATCACTACGACCGCTTGCACCGCTTCTATGCAAGTTACATCGGGTGTTGCCCAGGGATATATCTTTGGTCCAGACCTGTGGAACGTGTCTTACGACGGGCTACTGAGACTGGACGCGGACGATGTTGCGGCTCCGGTCGCTGAACAAGCGCAACTTAGGCTAGGTAGGCTAACTCGCCGAGTGAAAGACTGGATGAATGCTCGCGGGTTAAGCTTAGCACTGGAGAAAGCCGAAGTGGTCATCTTGACAAAAAAAGAGAATCCCTAGAGTAAGGATGATCAGTATTGGAGACAAACTAATCGAATCAAAGCCAGCGGTGAAGTTACTGGGGCTACTGATCGACTCGAAGGTGAGTTTCTCTGAGCAAGTTAGGGCAACGGCTGAGAAGGCTGCTTCGGGAGTGTCGGCTCTGAGTTGGCTTATGGCCAACGTAGGGGCACCCAGTCCATCAAACGCTTGGCACAGGTACAGGGAAGAGGAGCACTGAGGATTGACAAATGGAACCAGGTAGCACATTATGTTCGGGCAGTCCTAAGAGATAAAAGGGACTCACAGCAGCCGGGGGCGTTGGGCCTAGGGAATCGCTTGCCTGGCAATTCCTCTTCCCCTCTCTCCTCCCGCTAGAAGAGGGATCCCTTAGCTTGAAGTCGCCTCATGGCGTAACAAAACGAAACCTGGCCCGAAGTAATGTGTCAAACGATTCCAGGCTGGGTTCTCGGGTTGCCAGGGGAGGTGTTTAGTGCGGAGTCCAGTCGCTTGCGAGCATGGGAGTCCCACACTCTGTGTGTAAATGACATTTACCTCCCAACCACAAAAAAGGTAAACGGCGAACTAACGAAAAGCTTCAAAATGGAACCGGCATTAAAACAAAGGGACAGGCTTGCCCCAATGCTCTTTAATATTACGATGGAGCACGTCAGCAGGAAGACAACCGCTGAAACCTCTGGCAAACTTTTCCTCAAGGCAACACAATTGGTAGCGTTTGCTGGTGACGTCAATTTTATGGCACGTTCAATCTCAGATGACAAAGGAGCATTTCTCAGCCTAGAATCTGAAGTAAACCGAACGGACCTACGAGTTTATGAAACATTAACAAAATTCACAACTCAAACAAGGAAGAACACTCCAGTCCGACAAAACCTGAAAGTAGGAGACTTTAACCTTGAAAGTGTAGATAATTATGTGTATGTTGTAGCCAATCTGAATAGAAAGGCGCCGAAAAGGACTAGATTGGATGGCGCATAAAAGCCTATTATTTTGAACTTCCCATTCTAAGCTTCAGAGTTGTGTACAGGCAAAATAAGCTTCGTATTTACAAATCATTAGTCAAACCTGTGCTGTTATATGGAGGTGAAACCTGGGCTCTGACGAACGAATCCGAAAAGCCAGTTGTCATTTTTGAACGCAAAGTGCTCGAGAAAATCGAAGGCCCAACGAAACAAATAACAGAGTGGATACTGCGGTACAACGATGAGTTATATGAACTTTTTAACGTACTACCTGTATCCATCCGCGTAAAATTACGCAAATTGCGATGGGCGGGCAAGTTAGGAAGAATGGAAGAAAACCGGCTACCCAAAAGAACATTAAAATGTAGAGCATAAAGTATACGTCCGAAGACCGAGGACTCCATGGGAAGACACGATGGATAAACGTATTGAATATCCGAGGTACACTGTCTAATGAAACTTAATGCTTATGTTGGCGAGGAGATGCTTTGTCTAGATTTTGTTTAAGAGCATACTTGAGAGGGTTGTGGACAGTGGATACCGTGAACGGGCTCCCCTCAGGGGAGAACCTGAAGTATTTAATGTTTAAATAAGCAACTAGAGATTCTCTATCATAGGCTCTGTAATTACATTGAGCTTAGTTTAATTGTTTCGGATAGAAACTCTGCGGTTTCCAGTGTTTGTCCGCCTTTTGCTGAAGAGTAGCACCTACGGCATTATATGAGGTATCAACGAACAAATCAAGAAGTGCATCGACTTGGGGATATGCTAATATGTTAGTGTAGAATCTATTAATTGGTGTTTGGTGGTTTCAAACGCATGAATAGCTTCTGAAGTCCACTCAATCACATGAGTTTCTTTGGATTTCGGCTCGACAAGAATGCGTTCAGAATTGTAGTGAGTCAGAGTGTTTAGTCCGTGCAGGGCTTGGGTGCCGATTTCCTAGCAGAGGGGTTAGCGAACCATAAAGAAGACCGAGGTCAGCTAGTTAGCTTCGTTTTACGACCACGTATGGGGCGGATTCTTTGTCGCGCCATGACGCTGTACTACAAAACATTTATAACGCGTACTCTACAAGACATTCCGATAAATTTTTATCTTAAGAAAATTTTATTATGTGTAATAATTTGCGGCTTGGTCCCGGAGAGGGATTTGGCACTCGGTACTCTGGCAACCTCAATCGGTTCAACAGGTGCCGGGAACCGCCACGAGATTTTGGGGGTTCGTTGATTAGCGCGATTGCGCGAATGGGGTTCAAGTTGTTTTCTAATTTATTTATTTATTCGCCAAAACAAGGCAAATCAATGATAATAAAATTTTACATGCATTTAAACTAATCGAAAGTGTTGAGGGAGAAAGGGATTTTAATATTTTGGATTTAAACAAGATCTTGGAAGTAGAGGAGAAATAATGTTCACTAAGCCCGTTGAAATTTCTACAACATCTATTAATTGGCTCTTTGTCTGCGTAAATAGTTTGGTGTCTGTTAATGGCAAGCATGGGAGTGTATCTTGTGCTTCTAGCAGACTCGTTCATACGGATCTTATCCGATATGATTTCAGCCTTAATATTGCCCCTCAAGACATAGAAAACCAGAATTGAGGACAACGCGATTCCCTTATAAGAGAGTAGAGACAAATTTAACAATCGGAGTCGATTTTCATATGGTGATAGATAATGGAAAAACCTGAGGTCATACAGGGACCTTACAGCAAAGAGTAAAAGCTGTTTCTGCACTGACACCAACCTATTGCTATGAGCATCAAAAACGGGGTTCCAAATTAAGCAGGCATATTCCAGGATAGGACGCACCTGTGATGTATACAATGATTTTGTTATCCCTATATTCTTAAATTCTTTGGCTCTCCTTTTGATGAAGGCTAACGTTTTATTCATATTTCAAGAACCTCAATCCTCTGCACAGCTCCAGAATATCGGAGCCTAAAGATGTTTCCGAATAATAAAGCGCCGGGTGTCGATGAGATTCCAGTGGAGCTCATCTAATATGGTGGCAGCAGTGTTCATAAAGCTATTCACAGTCATCCAGCATATTTGGCAACAAGAACATATGCCGCAAAAGTGGAGCCAATCAATTATATTCCCTATCCACAAAAAAGGTATCAAACTACAGTGCGAACATTATAGAGGCATATTACTGCTTTGTACGGCGTACAAAATATTTTCAAAGATGTTAGAACATAAAATCGGATCATACGCCAATCGTATTATTGGCCAGTATCAAGGTGGTTTCAGAGCAGGTAGATCGACGATAGACCAATTGTTTACGATCAAGCAGGTACTTGAGAAATGCTGGGAGCTCAACATAGATGTACACCATATTTTCGTTGACTTTAAGCAAGCATACGACACTATTGTTGGTAACGTATTGTACCAAATAATGCTTTGTTTTGGCATGCCAGGCAAATTAGTCCGTCTTACCAAAATGACAATGACGTCCACGACCTCCCAAGTCCGCATCAATAACCAACTCACCGAAGCCTTTGACACAAATATCGGACTAAAACAGGGAGATGGGCTGGCCCCATCGCTATTCAATTTGGCTCTGGAGTACGTCATAAAAAAGCGACTTGTCAATTCTTGACCCAAGTAGTAGCTATGCGGACGACATCAACATTGTGTCACGGCCATTAACAACTGCCAAAGAACTCTCCCTGAAACTCGATAGTGAAGCAAAACTAGTAGGGCCACAAATCAATGAAAATAAAACAAAGCTCATAACGCAGTCGAGGAAAAATACCTAAAATACACAAAATATCATACTTGGTGAATACAGTATCGAAAATGTGAGCGAATTTGTGTAATTAGGCGCCAAAATAACGAAGACCGCTAATGAAAGAGACGAAATACGCCGAAGAATACATCATCTATGGCGCGACAGCCCAAGCCGGGCCTTTGCCTCCAGGGTTGATTTCCTCCAATCGTCACGGTTCCGCGCCCTTATCCGCTAGTTATTTACTCCCAACAAGGATCTGCTGTCAGCTTCTATTGTCTTCCCATCGAGTCGTCGGTTTTCCCGCTGGCCGTTTACCGTCAAAGTTCTTTTGGGTAGTCGGTTTTTTTCCATTCTTTCTGAATGGCCCGCCCATTGCATTTTACGTAACTTTACGCAAGAGGAAACAGGTGGATCGTCAAATAGTTCATACAACTCATCGTTGTAACGGAGTCTCCAATCTGTTCCTTGTTTCACTAGTTCGTAGATTTTGCGGAGCACTTTGCATTTAAATACGTCCACTGCCTTTTCGGATTCATTCGTCAGGGTCCAGGTTCAAGCATCACCACGACCATCCTATCCGGGGTGAACTCTCTCGTCTCCCTGTAGAGGTCTTTCCGCAGCCTGCTCCGTTTTGTGCACGCAAAAAATGTATGGCAGGCATTTTCTTCCTCTCCTGGGCAAAACCGACAATCGGAAGACCGTGACTTACCAAACTTGTGCAGGTAAGACCGAAACACCCACGCCCACTCAAAAGCTTGGTCAGATAGAAGTCAGTCTCGATTTAGCCACGGTCTCACATCCCCTTTCCCTTCGATTGCTGCCAATCGTTGAGTGAGCGCTGTCTTTCCTCGCGGACAACCGTCTCCCTCGCGTCCTCGCTTCAACGCAGGTAAACAGCGCAGCGCTCCCTAGCAAGGAGGGCAACAGGTATCACGCCCGCAATAACTCTCACCGCCGAGTCATAGACTGTCGGATACGAAGATGCAATCCTCAGTCCTCCTCTTCCCTGTACCTGTGCAGAGCGTTTTCAGTATACCTCGTTACTGAGAGCGTCGCCCTATATTTCTGCTGCGTACAGTAGCACTGACCCTACAGCACTCAGGCGTCTTCTTGATGGGCTGGGTCCCCCTACGTTGGCCATAAGTCGATTCAGAGCCGATACCCCCGTTTACCTTGATCTGGGCCTCTGTGTTTCGCATCGTAACCTTGACCATGTGGACTAGTTTTGTTGGTATGCTGATTTCAAGCATTATTTTATACGGTGCATTTCTAACGAGACATCCGTATTCTTCCTTGAAGTCTATAAAGAGTTGGTGCACGTCGATGTTATATTTCCAGCGTTTTTTGGGCACCGCCTTTACTGAGAATATTTGGGCAATTATATATCGTCCACTTCGGAAGCCTCCCTGATACTCTCCTGTAATGTTTTCATAGTCCAGCATTAATTTTCTTTCTATGATTTTGTAGAAAACTTTATACGACGTACACAGTGAAGCGATGCCTCTATAATGTTCACACCATAATTTGTCTCCCTTTTTGTGTACAGAACATATTATATTTTTTCACGAGTACTCTGGTAACTGCTCTTTGAACATTTACTGCATATTCGCCTGTGGAGGTCACTTAGATGGGGAACCCCATGGAGCAGTTTTGATGGTATTCCATCTATTCCAGGCGCTTTATTTTTATTTTGAGGTCACGTACTGCTGCCTGTACTTCGTCTTTGGATATATATACATATCATTATACTATGAAATTTTACTTATATTATTTGGTGACATTTGTTTTTGGATTCTTTTACTTTTTTCGCTCTCTCGTACTTCATAGTTGATATCTTGATACATACAGGCATTAAAGATAGCTAATAATTCGTGTTTGTGGACGCGTTTCCTCCTCCGCGATTTTTATCATAAGTTCAAGAATATGGAATGAATAATCCCTTATGCTTCGCAAGAAGTAATCCGTTAGTGTTCACGGCTTCACTTGGTGCCATTCAAGTCCTGGAAACTGAAGGCCTATGTATTTTTCTTTTATCTATACATTTGTACATTGGTTGCCTCAGCCGAAAGGACTCGGAGAAATGCACACGTTTCCCAGTGTATAATCAGCGTATAATACTGATTGTAAATAATCGTAATTAATGAATTAAGTTATGTCAACATTTTAGAAAGCACTTTTAATCTTGACTATATATTGAACGATTTTAGGTGGAATATTTTATCAGTATTAATCTCGACACCTTAATGATTGTCATTTTAAGTTGGACTTTGATCTGTTGTGTCAGACTTTGCACGATGAATGTGTTTTGAATGCATTTAAAGCGTATTTACTACATCTGATCATCTAAAGAGTAATCATATTCAAAATTACAGCGCAACAAGTGTACCTAAAAAAGTCAACGATATAAGCTTACCATTATTCCGGAGGCATGAAGTAAGGATTGGGGAAACTGAACCAAGTTTAGTAATATATCCAGCCATGGTTGATATTATTACACTTTTAACTTAAATTTAATTAGAAATAATAAATGCACTTTGCGACTGAGTTTAAAAATAATTTCTAAAATAAGTTTACTCCGTGTTAGATATCACAAGAAATCGCCTAAAGCCGGGAGAAAAATATTAAATGTCAGGTGGATTGCCACTTTCCAAACCCAGCAACTGTAAATTTGACAGAATCGACGTATCACTACTTTTACTCGCTTGTGCTCTTATTTTCGCTTGAGGTGTAAGACAGAATTGTGCTAGTTCTTCCGCTAGTTGAACTTTATCCCGTAAGAGCACGCCGCGATGCCGTGCTTTAATTTGAAAAATTCGTACTGTAATTTAATGTTTCAATAAACATTACAATCAACTTGGAAATAGATTTTTGAGGACCATCATTATAATTCATTTTCTTATACAGAGCAAATCCAATACTAACATGATTGTGTGGGTTCCAAAACTAGAAAGCAGCGGTCAAAGACAAGGTAAATTTTTCCCATCTTTTAAAGGCTTATTTATCTCTTGATTCGGATAAACGCTATATTTTAAGTACTGTTTAGTGTATATGTTCTATTAAGAATACAAAACAATCACAAAACATATAAATGGTACCCACTGCTCTAATCGTCATGTTTGATCGGATGTTTTGAAATTAGACTTCGGTGAATTCATCAAATATTTCAGTTTCAATTGGATTCAATGGTTTTGGTTTCACTGCGATAGTGGATTCCGTCATAGATAAAACAATAAAACTTTTCATTTGCTAAAAACATCTCAATGATTTTATTATCTACAAGTTATTATAAATACTTTCTATAAGCGTTTAGCCTATTAACTCGTTTTCTTAATTAGCTACTTTCTGTCGAAAGGATCACTCCACACTTTCATATCTAAACGAGATATAAATTAAGATTATTTCTGAATTAACTGGAGAACTTCAGCAATAACTTACTTCCTGGCTGTACGTCTTCTTGCTTGACTCCAGCACGATTAATGGCTTGAACTTTTTCTATAATAAGAGTAGTAAAGTATTTATGACAAATGATTGCTATTCAACTTTAACTTTACTTACTATAATGTTCGGTGTTAATCATTGGATCAATGACAATTGGATACAGAGTCAGGCCTATACCTCCAACTATTGTTCCAATGAATGCAACATATTTCCAACCCCTCAGAAGTACCATATCGATAAATATTGCGTAGTCTCAAAGCTTTCCACACAAATTTAGATAAATACTGCAAATAGGTTGTAATGAAAATGACATTTATTTCAGCTGATTGTTACGAGAAAGGGGAATAGTTGGTTATTGAAAATTCCGGTAGATCGCTTGAGCTCTTGTTTTTCAACAAATAAATAGAGTGTCGAAAATTTAAATATATTTTTTCTTTTTTATGAAAAAATATGGGTTCATTTCCTTTTCCAGATACCCTAGATGTTATCTCTTCTATCAGAGATTGAGCGTGATTTTTTCCTAGGTTCTTTTCTGCCATTTTTATTGTTCCATTTTTTGAGTGCGTAAGCGGCTAAGCCAAGTGCAAAATTCAGATAGTGTAAAGTGTCGGTGATCCCCCAGCGAATGTTTTTTTTTTTTCAATTTATTGATCCATGAGTGAGTATCCTGGAATATATTCCTGAGTAGTACAAAGTGAGAATAAAGTGAACTTGTGTTTTTTTTACACCCACATGCTCCAAGATTGAGTAGGGAAAGGGAGATGACCCAGTAGATCTAAGAAATTTAAAAGCCACTATTTTGAAACATGTAGCCAGTGGTATACTGACGACGATTTAAAAAAAAGGAGGATGGTGGCAATTCACTAACGTATCCCTAGCAAGGACGAAAAGATTTTGATTCCAATTTTAAAAGGACCAATTGTAGTGAATTATGAAATTTTCAATGTCTAAAGGAATGCAGCGATGGTCTGCTGCCTCGGCGAGCGAAGATGTTGTTGATCGGTGGAATTGGCCTTGTCTGAGGACGTGTGAATGCGCTGGCAGGATAGCATTGCGGTGTTGTGGGGTGGACTTATTTCCCCAGCACAAGGGCCCACTACGAAAAATTTCGCATCCACGAATTGGCAGGGCTTTCAAGAGTATATCGATTTGGCGGTGTTGAGGCCGAGGTAACCTACTGAAGGAATGTGATAACAAAGTACGACAGACCGTGCCTGATGAACGCGCACGGCGCTCAAGAGGATCTCATTTTTACTATTTGTTACTTACGACCCACAAATAAGAGTGGAGCATCCAGGTGGAAGCGGTGCCTCCTCCCCCCTCCATCCGGATCAAGATCCATTGTAGACGTGGCCGTATACTTTCCATTTAAATTAAAAATCCATACAAACATAATTCGCATGAATTTTTCCTTTAAAAAAAAGCTTTATATGATGGAATCACATAACACTTTAACATAAATGGGAACCCCAAGCGGAAGGCCATTCTACCCTGCAAGAGCATCTGTAACGACAAAGAAAACGGGGTGAGCTCATCGGATGGCTAGCTCATGAGTGGAGGGGCCAGATAACGTGGCGGGTCCCATACCTGGTCAGGGTTCCATATAGATGAAAAGATCAAACTTTCTATCTCTTTATTTTTTATATTGAAATAAAGTTCGAAAATATTTTAAATGCGAAGTGGCGTATTTCCATTCAAAAATTGAAATAAACGAAATTGCAACACAATTAACTTAAATTTGATTGCATTCGATAAGCATTTAAAGCATAAATGCTAAATTTGTAAATTTAAAGGAAATTAAACTTTCTTGAAAAAATAGAAACTTTAAAAATGAATGATTTAGAGAAAAAATATGTAATTATTTTTCATTCATAATCGTAATTTGTAGAATAATTTTTCTTCTTATTAATATTAAATGTAAGTTTATATCAATTTTCCTTATCAAATGTAATTTTATATCAATTTTCCTTTACATTGACTTTAAATGTTTCCCTTTAATTAAATTTTTTATGAGACTTAACTTTTATTACTATTTATATATATATATATATATATATATATATATATATATATATATATATATATATATATATATATATATATATATATATATATATATATATATATATATATATATATATATATATATATATATATATCCTCTTCATTTTTCATTACTTCAGTTAAATTTTGTTTTTAAAAATTTTAAATCTGCCACATAGAATTTTGAGTATGGGAACGCTGATATAATACAGCATTCCACTGATTGCATTGCCAAATGCAATCTACAGTGGCTGAGTAAGGGGCTCGTCTTCATCCACCGTAACAGCGTGACGATACGGTAGACGACGGAGAAGCAAAGAGGAAAATCTGCTTAGGCGCGAAAAAACTACCGTTGTGGGATGCAGATTCGGCTGGCATTGAAAAAGAGCAAAGGAGTTGGACTTGGACGGTTACACGGCGTTGAAGCAAAGAACGACGGCGATATTTTCTTGGCAACGTTTTGAAGTCGGGAAGCCCTTGAGTTATTCTTAAACGTCGTGTATATTTGCAGCTTCGCACCGGTCACTTTTTCTTGATTGCCACCTGAATTTTTAAATAAATCATATTGTGCTCTGTCTTAATCTTCCCTTGTTTAAAAAAAATATTACAAGAATAACTCGTGAATGTGTTTAAATAAATCAATTATTTTCATCAATTCTAACTGGGAAAATTAATTTTGAACTGTAGACTTATTGAAGTCTGTTATTTTGGAACTAGTCCATAGTCAAAAGGTGGAGGTGGACGTTTGATTGAGGAGGAGCTTCGCTGAATGCTTGAGAGTATTTCCCACTAAATGCATGCACAACTAGACCTAGCTGTTCGCTTAACATCGGCATTCCCGACTGAATATCATCACATCGACGACATCATAATCACCGGCATTATTTCTCGACATTTCGTTTCAAATAAAATCCGATCTTCACACTTTGTGTGTTGCTTCTGGGAAACAAATTGGAATGAGTGATTCTGGTGGATTGTGTTGTGGACAAGTGCATGACGTGCCGCGACGGCCCTGAAAATCGCCTAGTGAAGTCTTGCATTGGCTGCACGAAGAAAAGCGAATCAGATGTGCAGTGAACAGAACGAATTGTCATGAGTGTGATAAGAGAAAGACTTGGACAGCTGCGAGTGGGATTGAGGAAGGTTGGGATTTATTTTTGTTTTGCAATGGTCGTGATTGCCGGTAGCCAGTCTATTGTGAGTAAAATGTGGTGAATAAGTGCAATCCAGTCCAATATCTATTATTGTGTTCCTTGTGCCAGCCAGTGTGGATAGAGCGCAGTAGCAAAAAGTGCTGTTTCCGTAAAGTGCTTGGAAATTTACGATAAAAGTGCTCATGTCCATTCAACTTTGGCTGATTAATCTCTATCTGCTGCATTCCTTAAGCCAAACAAACAATGGTAGGACGAATTGCTGATTGTTCAAATACAATTCCTCAATTCGCGATAAGACAATAACAATATTAACTGGACAAATTGCAGTTAAGCTTTGGACAGTCACGACTCCACTTGGACTCAAAAGCGTCAATTGCAATGTAATAATGCAAATTTAATGTCTTGAGTAAGATGCAAATCATCGTTCATAGGATTCTTTCAACATCATGTGATATTGTAACGTACAAAAATTCAAGTGAACGCCCATCATCAAAACATTCAGCAAATAATTCATCGAAGAAAGCCCACCAAGCCTACTAAATACGTAAATCAGCAAAAGAAATTTCCGATAGTATCCAAGATGCAGCTCACGTTTTGTGCATGGTAATCGTGTTTCGCGATAAAAGTTACCAAAAAACTTATCCTGGATTTACCACGAAGTCTTTAACGATGCTTTGGGAACAACATGATATCAGTGATAAGGAAGTAATGCAAGAAATTTATTGTCAATTAGCGGAAGACATTACTTATTAGATTTGCAACGTTACAATATAAAAGTAAGTTAGATTTTAAATATTTTTGTTTCGGGTTAATTATTAAAATAACATTCGTTGAGATTATAATTAATATAATTTTGATTAAATATGATGCCATTTGTACGGAGATTCGGTCACAGCGCGTTAATTAATTGATTATAATAGTAATAAATCTAAACATTTAATTGTGAAATTAAAAAAATGCATTTATATGTGAATTAATTGTCGTTGTTTAATATTAGCAAAGTCTAAAAGTCCATTAAATAAGAAGACTGTTTTTCTTATCGTCTATAAGAGGGAGTAATTTCACATTCACATAGTTTATTCTCAGGTCAGATATCGAAACCTTGTAAGTCTTCTATTGTCAATGTTGATTAAGATAAATAATACAATGAATTATTAAACTACCATTTCGGTATACCTGACTGCGTATAGGACCCGCATCGATGGCAGGCTCCTCCGCTCATTTAGGCTAGCCATCGGGCGCCCTCCTCCATTTTTTATCGCTTAACAGAGGCTCTTGTCGGGTAGAGTGGCCTTCCGCTTGCGTGCCCTTTTATGATATAGGCATAAATTGGTTACTTTTGTGCTTCTCATTTGAGGGAAAGAGCCATTCAAAATGCTTTTGTATGGGTTTTCACTCAAATGGGAAACGCATGGCCATGTCTACGTTTGGATCTTGATCCAGTTGGGAGGGTGCGAAGGGGCACCACCTCCATCTGGATGTCCCGCTCTTATTTGTGGGCCATAAGAATAGTCCGTAACGACGAAGCCTCCGCCAGTCCGCCCGTTTTTGCTCGGCACAATTTGTTTTTCGAGCAAGTAATTTCAACCCTTAGTAGGTTACCTCGGTCTCGACACCAGTCGATCAGCATTCGATCCTTTCTAATTCGTGAATGCGAAATATTTTTGTAGTGGGTCCTTGTGCTAGGGGGAAAGAACCCGCCCCACGACACCGCAACGCTAGCCAGCGCATTCACGCGTCCCCAGACAAGACCAATCTCGGCTGATACTACCATCCTCTTCCGCCGAGGTAGCAGACCATCGCTGCAGTCCTGTACGGACATTCTCTATACCTACTTTCACTAAACATTTCTACTTCACTACATCGCCTTTTAATTTACGATGCCCGTAGATGGTTTCTTTCACAAGTAAATATTTCTATCCTCTCAAAAGGTGCACAGTAACTCTTTAATTTTTGTTATTTAAGCTATGGCAACTGTAAACTAATCCGCAACACAATCGTTTAATCCCTAAATATGATTTACACCAAATTGATGGTGATGTTGCATTTATAGCAAATTTCATGACAAGTGCATCTATGAAAAATCTGCAGTGATTTAGATTTTAAACAGATTAGATATTCAGAGAAAATCACATGTAGATCTGCTAAGAAAACGGAAATTTCTCATGGATAACCGAAAAACATATTTTACTGCACTCACTATTTTCACTTTTGAGTTACGATTATGTCACAATTTGTGAAGTTCGGTGGATAACTGTTTATTTCACAATTCACTTTAACTTTCTTTTTATTTATTTACATTTTTGAATTAGCAAACGCAACAAAATCTTAAAAACTTAATTCTCGCTTGTAAGCCGCTCACTATTAAACTCCGGAACAAAAACGATTGCTATCAATGCAACACTAGATGATAACTTACTAAAGAGAAATTGACCAAGTCTTATTTATACAAGCTCAGTTCTTATTACTCCTAACCCGACGTATCCCACTCGTTGTCTCTCATCCAGTCGCGCATCGTATGAAATTCCGCTTACCGCCTCCTCGACAAGCCTCTTCATGGCGGTCACAGCAGATTTTCATTGCAACAATCTAGCAATTGCTTCGCTAGATTGTCGCAATGGGATTACCATGATTGATTTTTATTTGTTATTTTATTTTTTTCCTTCGAGGTCCTTCGAGCAGTTTGCCCACTCCCTTCAAACATGATACATCCTACGTTGGTTATAAAGGAAAAAACAAGCAATATGGAAGCAGACAGGCCAAATGAAAATTCATTAGACACATGTAGTAATGCGGCATCTACGATATGCCGTATCCAACCCTCGCCATAGTACGGCTTGCACTACAGTTTGGCCTTAGCTGATTATGTTAGTGGTAGTGTGGTGGCCATACGTTTATTGAGACGATGGGTTTCGGCTGCAGATAAACTCCTGTTCATTTTGGAGTCGGGGGTTAATTTTGACGCCTTGACGAGGTGGGGGTTTCCTCATTGTCCGCGGCCGCATACTATTTATTGATCGTATTTTGTAGCGTGTACGGGAAGAGAATTCATGCGCTAGAAGAAATATAGTGGAAAGTGCGTCGAGTTGGCAATCGAAAACGCTGGGATGGAGAGTCTTTGCATGTGGACCCATAGTATCGGGGCCATAGGTTCAGCTAAATGGGGTACAAGGGGGTACCAATCTCATCAGGATGCCCCACCACTTGTCATAGTTCTGGTCTCGGCCTTTTCTATTTGGTCTTATGAACACAATCAGTTTAATCATACATGTGAAATATTTTGTAGTGGATTTGTTGCAAGGGGAAAGAACCCGCACGTTGCTTCACAGATAGCTAGCTTGCCAGCATGTGTATGCGTCCCAAGACCATAACCGATCTTTAGCTTGCTGAGGCAGCATTCCATCAGAGCTATCCTTTAGGCACTTTAACTTCTTCACTGTAATCATTTAAAATGGCAGCCAACGTGGGGGGCTGACTTTTTCATCAGTTCTGAGCCCGAGACAGACCATCATCTCTAGGAATCTCTCATAGGTATCAAGTATGGTGGGTAGGCAAGAAACTAGAGGTGTATTTCACAAATTATGCTTAAGTTCTAAAATAGCTTTCGAGTTTTGTGTTTTATTGGACATCCATATCACTTGCTCTTGCTTCCGACTCATACATTGGCGGTTCACCGTCATTGTATGACTGGTAAGGCCAAGTGATATTAGAGTCCCTGAGTGCTGCTCAAATGTTCGTTTTCCCTAGCATCTTTTGTGTTGGTTCTGATTCGCACCCTAAAACAAGCCGTACCTATGTGTCTATGTGGATGCCTAGCTAGTCCACGACTATCTAAGACAAGACACGTTTAGAATGAACTCTAAGCATCTCTACTGCTCTTATTCAACCGTTTGTGATCAGCAGCGATTTCTAAGGCAGGTTAATTGTGATGCCACGAAAGAGAAAACCCTAAACGTTGAAAGGACTATTCCATTCGAGATGCACCCAGCGCTGGTTTATTTGGGAAATGAGAAAACCAAATCATATATGAATTCAGATATATTTACATTTTTTTGTAAGGTTATCTTATATAACTCGTCACTTTTGGCCACTGAAATATACAGTTATTTAGATTTCTCACATAATTTTTATAAAGCATAGAACAATGTTTTTCATTGTACATTTATTTCAAGTAGTCTTCTTAAGCAATGCTGATAAAGCGGGCTCCGGACAAGTGACGTCTTTATTCAGATGCTATCTGAGGACCAACCTGTACTCACTCTGGAATGTATCTACCAATTTCATCACGGATGTATCGAGGCCTATTTATGAAATTTCAACAGGTATCCTTTGTGTCACCGACCAGTGGACCCGAGGATAGTAGACCAACAGTCTCATCGGCAAGGACTTATTTCCCCTTATTGAATCAAACCAAAGCAGGAATTTACAATTCAAAGTGAACCCAGCTCGATGATCGCCGAAATTCGTAGTGATTTTTAAGTTGTTAACAATATCCTGTAGTAATTGAGCAGTCGCCTAAGCAAACTACTCGAAAGCCGGCATAACACTGATCCAAATTTTAACTGCAGATTTGAAATATATAATTATTCCTATTGGTGGTCTCATCAATTATGAAAATTTATTTTTAATTTTGATTATAAATATAAATTTTATATTATCCTTTTTCCTTATATTAATTTTAAATTTTTCTTTATAATTATATTCCTTTTGATGTTTATCTTTTTCTATTATCATTTAAATTTTTCTATATTATTATTTTTTTTTTTATTAATTTAATAATTCAAATCTCCAATTGAAATTCGGACATGGCAACACGTTTTTCCGCTGCACATACACGTATTGCATTGGCGAAGGCAAGTGTGCAGCGGAATGAATGGAGGCTCGTCGAGTTTCGGTGCGATTGAAAGACAGAAGTGGACGATTGACAACCAAAGGGGGGTCTGTTATTGATTGCCACCGCAAACACGTCACGAGAACAGCGCCAGCAGCAGTAGAAGCAACCGCAACAGCTTCAGCAGTGACTGTGGTGGGGATATCTTCTTGCTCGTACTCGTATCTAAGTTTCGAGGTGTAATTGAAAGATTTCGGTGCTGTTAGCACGCTTTTAGCGGATCGTGTATCTCGGATCGCGTACGCCCAAGTAGTATCCGACTTTCCTACTACTTTTCGAAGCCGCTATCGGAATCGAGGTGTCCTGTTTTATTGCTTTTACCGTGCACCTTGGATAGTCAGCGAGCGGACATTCCAATTAAAGGCACCACGTATGGGTCGGTTGGTGGTATTGCATCAGGAGTTTGTGTGTGTCGTCGTCGTTGGAGCTGTGTTTTGTTCGATTTGCTATTTCTACGCTAGCAGTTTTTCCATGAAAACTCCTCTACACGTGAAAATTAGACATTTCTTTAACTGTTCTCTTTTATCATATACTTGTAAATTCCCTCAAAATGCATCGAAACGCTTAATGAACGTTATTATCAATCGGTTTGTTAATCAAAGTCTACACCGTGAAAAGGCATTGTGATCAAAACCGTAAGCGCGGGGGGTTTTAATCACGGGAGTTTGGGAAACCGCTTCATTAGCATGTGGGAACACTGCACGTCGTGATCTGAAGTTTTTACAAGTGCAGAAAAATCTGACATGGCATGAAAATTTCAGTGTTGATCAAAATGATCGCATAGAAATGCCAAAACATGACCAGACACACAAAAAAGGCCCCTACAAATATGGCCCCACTTACATTTGGATCTTGATCCGGTTGGGAGGGTGCGAGGGGGCACCGCTTCCACCTGGATGTCCCACTCTTATTTGGGGGCCATAAGTATCGTCGGTAACGACGAAGTCCTTTTAAGTCCGTCTGTTTTCTCCAGGCCCGGTTTGTCCTTTGAGTCAGCAATTTTTGACCCTTGGTAGGTTACCTCATTCTCAACTCCGGTCGATATTTATTTGAACCGTGAAATTTGTGGACGCGAAATTTGTAGTGGACAAGGCCAATCTCGGCGTATCCTACCATCCTCTTTTGCCGAGGCAGCAGACCATCGCTGCAGTCCTTTATGGACATTTTATCTACCCATTTCACTACAATTCGTAAAGGACTGCAGCGGTGTTCTGCTGCTTCAGCGAGCGGAATCAGCGCTGTGCGGGAAATGGCCTTGTCTGGAGATGTGTAAGTGCGCTGGCAAGCTAGCTTTGCGATGTCGAGGGGCGGGCTCTTTTCCCACGGCACAAGGGCCCATTGCAAAATATTGTTGTATCCAAAATGAGTCTATCTTATTATCATTAAAGTTTCATACATATCAAGAATACATTTTGTTGTATATAGATTTTTGAAATCAATCGAAACTCACACAACTGACTTTTATTACACTCATCGAAACCACATTACCAAACCATCTCGCTTAAACACGTTTTAGAAGTTCTTCAACATACTTTTTGTATCCACCAAAATCACTGCAATCCTGTCTTGCTTGCTTTCCACGCTCGTCCCCGGTCATATTTGTCTTCAGCTCCTTTGCAAAACCAAAAACCAAATTACATCATCCGTTATAATCCGTCTCTTTTTTTCTCTTGTCATTCGCACAGCTCATCGATTGCCAGTGCTATTCCACAGAGCATATACACTAAATAGCACATTCAATGCTACCAAACTTTATGTCCGCATATAACACTATCCCCTCCTTAGTTTTGTTCATCCCGAACAACTTCGCTGCCTGGCGCTGGTGGATTAGCCCCATAATAGCGAGATAATCGTTCCAAATGAACCACTCTCATTTTAGATCTGGGTTTCCGATCGTGCTTTATCCGGTACACAATGTCGTTGATTCGATCTATGATTCGGTACGGCCCCTCCCAGTTCCGTTGCAGTTTTGGGCACAAGCCTTTCTTCCGGTGGGGATTGTAGAACCGTACCAGATCGCCCTGTGTGAATCGTCTTGAGTTTGCCATCAGGTCGTATCGTGCTTTCATTTGATTCGTGTTCAGCCGGATATGAGTTCGGACATCTTCATGCACCTTTTCCAAGCGTTGTCGCAGTTCAGCAATTTGGTTTGATACTGTTATGCCTTCTTCCGGTGGTATCCCGAATTTCACATCCGCTGGCAACCTGATCTGTCGCCCAAATATTACTTTTGCTGGCGACTCTTGGGTGGTAGTATGCGTTGCTGCTCGATAGGCCATTAAAAATAGTGGTATATTTCGATCCCAATCCCATTGATCAATGTCTTATTAAATCTTTCAACCATTCCATCGGATTGCGGGCGAAGAGGTGTCGTTCTCGTTTTCTTGATGCCAAGTATCTGACACATTTCGGCAAAGAGCTGGGATTCGAAATTTCGCCCCTGATCGGAATGAAGCTCTTGTGGTACTCCGAATCTGCTGACCCAATTGGATACTAGCTGCTCCGCAACGGTTGATGCTTCCTGGTTAGGAACCGCGTAGACTTCCGGCCATTTACTGAAGTAATCACCAACAATTAGAATGTATCGATTTCCCTGTTCAGACTCTGGAAACGGTCCCGCTATGTCGACAGCAATTCGTTCGAATGGTAGTCCCACATTGTACAACTTCATCTCCCCTCTAGACTTCTTCCTCGACCCTTTGGTGGCTGCGCATACCGAACATTTTCTACACCAATTTTCCACATCTTCTCGAACATTTGCCCAATAGAATCGTTCACGTATCTTCTGCAGGGTCTTATTCATTCCTAAATGGCCTCCTGATGGTCCCTCATGTATTTCTTGTAGCACTTCCTGGACTTTGTTACGGGGGACAATGATCTGCATACGATGTGATGTTCCATCGGTCGACTCCCACTTTCGCTTTAGCATGCCTCCGTCTAGGTGCAATGAGTCCCAAATGGTCCAATATCGTTTAACAACTTCATTCCTACCAGAAATGCTTTCTCGCTCTGGTCGATGATGAATCTCCTTCCAAGCAATGATGTCTCGGAGATCGGGGTCCAACATCTTCTCAGCGAACAATTGCGATGGCGACCATCCATGGCTTGGTGATACTGCAATCAATTTTACTCGTTCATTCATGTTTTTCCCTTCCAGCCTTTGGCAGTGTCCGCACTCCGGTCTACATGGTCGACGAGAGAGAGCATCAGCATTTTTGTGCATGTTCCCTTTATGATGGAGAATTTTGAAATCATAGGCTTGTAGCTTCTCTATCCATCGTTCTACTTGACCCTCAGGGTCCTTAAAGCTCAGCAACCATCGTAGCGCAGCGTGATCAGTTCGTAAGACAAATTTCCGGCCATATAAGTACTTGCGGAAGTGTTTTGTTGCCTCAACCACTGCCAATAGTCCTCTCCTTGTGACACAAGAGTTTCTTTCACTTTTCGAGAAGACACGGCTGTAGTACGCGATGACTTTCTCTGTGTCACCGTCTCGTTGTGACAAGACTGCCCCGATTCCCATGTTGCTGGCGTCTGTATCGATGATGAACATCTTCTCTGGATTTGGATACGCCAGTACAGGAGCATCGCATAACTCTCGCTTTAATCTCTCGAAGGCTCGTTGACATTGTGCAGTCCAGGTAAATGGTCGATTTTTCTCGGTCAGCTCATGCATGCATTTTGCAATTCTCGCGAAGTCCTTCACAAATCGTCGATAGTACGTTGCTAAGCCAAGAAAACTTCGAAGTTGGTGTTTGTCTTTCGGAACAGCCCAATTTCTTACAGCATCCGTTTTCTCGGGGTCCGTCCAAACACCGTCAGCCGACACAATATGATCAAGGTATTTCACTTCCTTCGCGAAAAGGGTACATTTCTTGGTACTCAGCTTCAGATTCGCTGCTTGTAGTCGTGAGAATACCTCCTCTAACCTCTTGATGTGCTCGTCGAAGGTTTTGCTGAAGACAATGACATCGTCCAGGTACACCAAGCATGTCTTCCAGCTGAGTCCTCGCAGTACACATTCCATCAGACGTTCGAAAGTGGCTGGAGCGTTGCAAAGGCCAAATGGCATGACATTGAACTGCCATAATCCGGAGCCGACGGAAAATGCTGTTTTCTCCCGATCGCCTTTTTCGATCTCAACTTGCCAGTAACCACTCTTGAGATCAAAAGTTGAAAACCATCTTGCGTCTGTCAATGTATCGAGAATGTCATCGATTCGTGAGAGAGGATAACTGTCTTTCTTGGTTACATCGTTCAGCCGTCGGTAGTCTACACAGAACCGGGTACTTCCATCCTTCTTTTTGACAAGAACAACTGGTGAGGTCCATGGGCTATTAGATGGTTCAATGATGCCCTGTTTCTCCATCGCTTTTATCATGTCATTTGCCTCACTTCTTTTGGCCAATGGTAAGGGCCTAGGAGGTTGTCGGGTTGGTTTTGAGTCTTCAGTGTTGATTCGGTGGGTTACCATGTTCGTCCTGCCATGGTCTCCCTCTTCGATGGAAAATACGGTATTGTATTTTTTAATCATTATTTCTGCCTTCGCCAGTTGTTCTGCTGTCTGCTCACTTTTCCTGAGGGTAGACTGTACCATTTGCTGAGTTTTGTAGATCACTGGCTTCTCCTTGCACTGTTGTTTCTCAGTCATTTCTAAACATGTTACAGATGAACTGGGTTCGCAGCTTCCAAGAGTATCACCTTCCTTGATACTGATCGTGCAATCCGACACATTAAGCATTCTTACAGGTACGCACTTATTTTTGTCAACTCTTACTAAGCTTCGCGCTAGCATCAGGTTCCTTAGCGCTGGTGTTTTTGTTGGCTCAACGAGAAAGAATCGATGGTCCCCAGCATCACCATCTATTTTGGCCCATATAACTCTCTCATATGACTTTGAAACGTTAATGTCATTATTCACAACAACTCTTAATTTTGGGGTTTCCGTTTCCGAGATGTTAATTGGAATCTGTACATTTCGCCATATTAGGAGTCGCTGCCCCAGATCCAATCGAAAACCATGCAACCGCAAGAAATGCACTCCTAGTATGCATTCATCAGTTATCTCGGCTACTAGGAATTCATGCTGGAACTTCAAATCTCCCAATTGTATCTCTTGCATAATTTCACCACATACTGCTGTAAATTGTCCTGTTGCTGTTTGCAGCCTAAAATTCTTTCGATTGTCAATCGAAGATTTTCCACACTGTCTGGTCTCAGGATTGATCGAGTTGCACCAGTGTCGATGGTGATTGTACAACGAACTTTTCCAATTTTTCCATTAAGACACAAGTCGTTTTCGCCACGATGCACTCGGGAAACGCCTATGGTGATGCTGGGGTCGTCGAATCTCCAAGCCAACCTCTGCCCCGTGAAGTTGGCTCTTAAGAGTTTCCCGCTTCCTCAGATGAAGAAGCAGATTGGCCAGCTACCGAGGGATCCAATCGTTGCCTCTTAGCTGTACATCTCGCCTCGCGGCACTCGCGTTGCAGATGTCCGATTTTTCCGCAATTCCAGCATTTCGGGGCTCCATGCTTCTGACTTCCAGCTGGTGCATGCTCCATTGGACTTTGCAGCCGTTGACACTGGCACTCTTCGACGACTTCACGTACTCGGGCTGGGCTTCGTGAAGCGTGTTTTGCTGCTTCGAAGGTTAGACTATAAGTCAACGCATCCTTAATAGTTCGTTTATCCACCAAACGGAGATTCTGCTGCAGCTCTCGGTCCTGCAAAGCGTTGATAAATGTTTCCGTTGCTGTCTCATTGCGGTGCGCCAGATCGGATGTCGGATATGACAGGAGGGTTAGCCTTTCAATCTCCTGGGTGAGTTGTTGCAGTGTCTCACCCAATTTCTGCGTGCGATTACGTAGCTGCGTTCGGTGGATTTGTTTCATGTAGTCATCCCCGTATCGCATGCTCATGGCGTTTACCAACGCAGCATAGTCGTGATGTTGCTCTACAGGTACAGTCTGAAGTACTTCTGCTGCAGGCCCTCGGAGTGCGAGAATTAATGCAGTCGTTCGTTCGTTCAAACTGTGTTTTGTAGATGCTCCAAGATGTTTGAGCATCAAAAGTTGGAGCTTTCAGGCTTCTTGCACCACTTTCTGTAACTGGTGTTTGTCCCGTAGTTCGAATCCGTTCCACGTCAAGTTGCAGCTTTTCCAATTTCTGTTCAACCATCTAAACGCGTTCATCTGTTTTGGCAACGTGTTGTTTGATTTCGTCTACTTGCTGTAATGCTGCCGTAGTTTGAGCTTGGAGTTTTTCTTCCAACTGTGCCATGTGCTGCTCAAGTTGTTGTTTTTGTTGTTCGCTTTGCTCTTCCATCTGCTGTTTAATCTCGGCTGATTGCTGTTTAAGCTCGGCTGATTGCTGTTCACTTTGTTGCTTAATTTGCAACAGCAAATTCAATATGGCATTCTGTTCCTGTTGTTTCGGCTCCTCGGAACATTTCTCCGCCACTGGCTCCTCCGGTTCTGTCGTTCCTTCATGAACATCCAAAGTTTCAGCCAAATGTTCCTCAAGTTCGAGTTCAACCTCATAACGGAATTTTTCCACGTCAACGCCATCCTTTTTCAAGGATTTTTCCACTCGCGCTAACAAAGTTGCCACGGTTCCACTTACGGACAAACCGCGTTCCAAACACAGCTTCCTGAGCTCAGTTACATTGAGCTCGAACAACGATTGCATTGTAGGCAAACAAAGTTAGAATTTACAGTTAGTCACTTTCACTTCACTCAGTCTAATCACTTTTCAGTTATTTTAAAAGCTCTACACTTATCCCACTTCTGACACCATTGTTGTATCCAAAATGAGTCTATCTTATTATCATTAAAGTTTCGTACATATCAAGAATACATTTTATTCTATATAGATTTTTGAAATCAATCGAAACTCACACAACTGCCTTTTATTACACTGATCGAAACCACATTACCAAACCATCTCGCTTAAACACGTTTTAGAAGATCTTCAACATACGTTTTGTATCCACCAAAATCACTGCAATCCTGTCTTGCTTGCTTTCCACGCTCGTCCCCGGTCATCTCTGTCTTCAGCTCCACACACTCTATCTCGCCCTTGCAAAACCAAAAACCAAATTACATCATCCGTTATAATCCGTCTCCTTTTTTCTCTTGTCATTCGCACAGCTCATCGATTGCCAGTGCTATTCAACAGAGCATATACACTAAATAGCACATTCAGTGCTACCAAACTTTATGTCCGCATATAACAATATTTTCGCACTTACGAATTAGTAGGTCACTAGAACCAAAAGGGAAAACAGATTGACTAGTGAAAAGGGGCCAATGGCTGAAGTAACCTGACGAAAAGGATAACAAAGAGAAAAACCCGATGCCGAATAACCAATTAGCCGCGCGCGATATTCAAGAGATTTTCGTCCTTGCTGAGGATGATCTCGGCCCACAAATAAGAGTTGGTCATCCATACGAGCGCGTTTAATGATGTTTCCTCACTTGGTTCGCAGCTCGTGTAAGGATGATAGATTTCTTCCAGGTATCGCTCCGGAGTATCGCAGGTTATTACAGTCCTTAAAAGCACCAGGGTGGTTGAATGATTTTACATTCCAGGATCCAATGCTTAGTGTTTTTTTCGGTTGCGAGGTCGTTGTTGCATGTTTCAGAACAATGCAGTGATTTTCAGGGATGGGGAGCTAACCGGTCGTCCAACTTCCACTTCCTAACAAGTACGATGAAAATAAACGTGCGAAACTGGTAGTCTACTCTCCCATGGAAGTCTGTTAAGAACCACTCGGAACATCCGGAGGTGCGTGAATGCTTGTAAGGCAAGTGTGAAATTTCGGCGACACAAATCTTGAGGAGTGGAAGTAGAGAGGAACACGTTTGATGTTCAAATAGTTTGTAATAAGTCAAGATGCGGATATATTTGCTTTTTATATTTTTATTACAATTTTTATGAATAAACTGATTGTAGATGAGTGAACATTAATTAAATATTAAAATGAATAATAATGAATCATTTAAATGAAAAGAAGGTTCAATATAATATTTTCAGGTACTATGCGCTACAGTATGCAAGTATACTGTTCGGACACTACACCTTAAAACCGATGTATAAATGATAAACCACCGCCAAAGTTAAATTTTTGTGGTGTAGGGGCTCCAAATGTCTTCGTAGCACTTCCATTCAAATCAAAAGATGACATTCGATTGGGTGACGACCACAGACGTGCCTTTCCAGTTAAATCAACTGTAGTGCCGAAATCCGGTATATGACTGGCTCCAGCCGAGAGTTGGTGACCAGCACGGTGGGCGTAGTCCAAACTTCCTCCCTGTGTATTAAATTTGAATCCATTGTCTAATGTTGTTTTTTTGGCGAAAAGATTCGCATCCAAACGGTGTTTGTCGTTATTTAAAAAATTAATACGCGCGGTTTGGGAGAATGTATCGCTAACACCGGGTATATGAGTCTTCGAGATTCCCAAGCTATGTTGCTCGCTGTATGTGAAAATAATGTTAACATCTTTCAGGATTTAAGTCAGCATATTACTTACACATTCAGAGCACCGAAAGCTCCAAAAGTGGGAGTTTGCTGCTGAGTATTACTTGAAGCTAAAACTCCACCGCCAATGTTAAGATCCGGTTTTCCAAAGAATTTAGAGGCAGTTAGACTGATATCCTTGCCTCCTGCAGGATTATCTGAAGCCGAACCAGAAATCTGTGCGAGGGTTGCACTAATGCAGGTTGCAACTACAACGAATATGACAATTTTTGATGCCATTATTAATTTTGATATTTCGTTTAAATGTTCGCTCGAGAAACTCAACTTTGATTATGTTCAGTACCATTAAGAGACGCTTTATATATTCAATTTAAATTCAAATGATAAGAACAAAGCTATGACGTTGTGGATGCTGGGAAGTACAAAACCCCCAGATTCTGATAGCTAAGAAATTGATTTGATGGTAATTTCTACTAAGAACAATTTATTGAAAATTCCCGGCTAAAGATTAATGATCATGCGAATGAACAACTTAGGGGTAGCTCGAAGAGTGCGATCAATACATTTTTTGCCTAAATACTTGCACCTATAACGCAACGTCACGTTCGATTCACGGAAGTTAGAAATTTGCAGATGGATCAGAATAGAACAAAGTTGTTAATTCAATGAAAGTTCGATCGCTAATACTGATTAATTTTATTCTATGAATTGATTACGAATATGGATTAAGAGAAATTTATAAAAACCATAGGAGCTGCTTTGAGAAGAGATTCTTACATCAAATTATTTGTTGATGTAATTCAGGAATAAGCTTTGAATATAAATATACTATATGATGCTATTTTTTCAGACATTTTTTTCTAACGCGCTTTAATTAACCCTTTAACAGAGGAATAACATTTTATTCTTGTTAAGAGCTCACTCATAATTCAATATTTATAAATTCAATCCGAATCCGAAGTTCAATTAATTAGTCGTATTATTACCGAACACGCTTTACCTTGTTAGCAAAAAGGAAAGCAGTTCATTGCGTTAACTTGTACTCGATTTAGCTGCAAGCATTTTTGCAATTTCTATCATTTCGTATGTATGCGAAAATTGTATATTCTATTAATTAGTATGTAAGCAAAAATTGTACATAAATTAACTTTGATGTAGCAAATAAAGTTATTCTTGATAGCCAAGGCAACATGTCTTTTTCGCGTGTTAATTCTGTCGGTGAGACTGCCACAGCACCTTTGAAATTAAGATATGGTACTTTGCCAGTTATGTAAATAAGAGAATATTTACAGACATACAATTCGATTCACAAGTGGGTTTTAGTTTCATGGTGAGAAAATCATTTTTAATCTATTACTTCTATTTATTTCGAAATTTGATGCGTATTTGTTATGTAAATAAAATATGCCCAATGTACAAAACATTAACTGAACGAATTTGATCTATTGTTTTGCAGTATATTGTTTGAAGTAATACAGCATACACAAAGCAACATTACAGTTGGCACATCAGAACCTCAGTTCTCTCATCGAAGCTTTTAAATTTGCATCTCCTGGTTACGTTTACTCTAATCAAAAAGAATTAGTATACCATAGATTGCAAAAACGTGAACGTGCGTGCTCTGTTGACAATATTATTGCGGCAATTCTGCTTGTCAACGAATCAATTGATTTTCTTTGTAAAGCCGCCATTCTCTTGTGTCTGTTCAACAAACCATTCGGCGTATTGCTGATGCTTGAAATGGTTAGTAGGCTTCAGTTTTTTAGTCAATTGAACCTTGTAAGCGTGTAAATTCAAATCTTTATTCAAAATACGCATCAGTGATGTTCGTGAGATGTTCAATTGTTGGGCACGACGACGAGTCGAGGTTGACGGCTTTTTTGGTACACTATCGCAAACAACAGCAATGTTTTCCGCAGAACGAACTGGGCGAGCATCCACAGGTGATTTCACATTTCCTACAGACCCGGTTTGCTGAAATTTGCGCTCAATTCTCCCGGTTGTGAACACATTTGGTCGATTATGCTGACCAAAAAAATCACGAAGTGCACGAAATGCATTTTGATTTGAACGCCCATTTTCGTAAAAGGCTTCAACAGCCTTAACGCGCTGCTTAAATGTGTACTTCTGCATGGTTGAATTTGTCAAATACTGAAACAAAGAAATGTCAAATTAAGTTGGGCGAAAAACTTGACGTTAAGGTGTGACTCACAATTAACTTCGTGCATTATGGATGGACCACCCTTTATAATGAACATAACATCCTTAATTTTTAGCATAAACAAATAACAACAACCCGAAATGTAGCAATAATGAGCTGAAACTCATAACTAAGTAACGAAAAATATCAAACAAGAAAAAAAAACAGCCACGGATAATTAAGATATTGTCGTTCAGCCGCTAATACCTAGATTGCTCCGTCTCAGCAAGACCAGCCTGAACAATTGAAATTGTTGGTCACGTGAATTCAAATTCGTACGATATTTTATCTGCTTATCGGTGACCCGTTTATATATGTGATATATAATTGGGACACCCTCAGAATCAAAAATATATCAATTCATGTCCAAATACCTGCATGCTTCTGAAAGAACGAAACCAGTAGCGAGGCAAGTCTCAATATACCCGTCTGTAGGGTGGAACAGCTGTGAAATCCAGGGGTTTCCGCTTACAGTCACAGATCTTGCGATATGATTCCGTAGAAGTTTCAATATGAAGACATCGACTCCCGTCACTTTAGCAGTTTGATAAATTTTTCTATTCGATATATAGTGTTTCCATTTCATCTCAGGACTTCTGTATAAACCAGTACGTGTACGAAGACATTTCCGTTCGAAAACTCTTAATCTTTCCATAGTACTAGTACTTGGGTTTTTTTGTTACGAAACTGCTTCCTCAAAATCACTTAGTTTCAATCAAGATATCAAAAGTTATGTCAAATAAAGGAAACATTACATTTCTGCTGGGAAATTTGTATTTATGGAAAACATAAATTTTGTAGAAAATTTAAAGAAATAATTTTCCTTAGTTATTGGTCTCAAAGTGAGGCTCCACTTAAATTTAAAACCTGTGCTTTATAGAACCTCAAATCAATAAGCGTTGGTGATAATTTGATTCATATAAGTGTTTGCCTTAATGATTATGGCCATTAAATGTTCAGTTCATTTGGTGGGAAAACAAATATAAAAAAAAAATCCCCGTTGGTAGCACCAGCCGGAAAGGTAAATTTCTCGTATGTAGCGTAAGATTTCGAAAAAAAATTTGGTTTGCCTGCTACTAGACTTCTTACTGCAATTTTTGGTAGCATCACATCGGTATTTATTAACATAAAAAGAATCTACCGACGTTCTTATTTAGAGGCCCTTTGTAGAGGCGTAAAGATTTTGCTAATAAAATTGAGTTGAAAATTTGCGGATAATATACATAAATATATAAATACAGGTTTCGTCCTTCTCACATTTGCTGTTTACACATAACTCAGTGGTTACCACACAAAGGTGATAGCTTGTCGGCTTAAATAGCTCAAATAGTTAATTTTAAAAGATTTGCATAAAAGTTTAGTCAGCACTTGTGTTGCCATTTCTATATACATTTTTGATTCTTTTCTGAACCATCAGGGGCCATCATTTTGAACTTGAGCAATTGCTTTTTGATTATTTTCACAGATATCAGTCGTTTAGTCTCAACTGCTGTGCTGAATCTTATTCGAATTGGTGTTTCACTTTGAACAGCAAAACATTTCCGATTTTTATTGAAAACGGCACGTTAAATTAACTTGCCTTAATAACTTATAATTACAAGTTTCATCGGAATCTGTTGAGAAACTTGGCAGCTAGAGGACTAGAAAAAAAAATTTTAATTTCAAATCACCCTCCAGTATAGGGAGCTCCTCCTTAAATACCTTAAAATATTTTCTTGCACTGCAAATTTTTAGAGGCACCACTTTTGACTTTTGTACATTCATCATTCTAGCTCAAGTGGTTTGCGAGAAAAGTTGCTGTGACGCATGAACGGATGGACGGACGTACGCACGGACAAACAGACAGGTCGCGATTTTACAATTTGGATTGCAAAATAATTTAAAAAATCCTTAAAAGTGGTCTGCTTTATAAATACTTCCAAGTGTCCATGAAACGCATTCATTATTTCAGTTGCTATTAAAATAGCGAATTGCGCTTACCTTCTGACCCTTGGGGGCCACCATTTTGAATGCATGCATTTGATTTTGGATTATTTTAAATCTTTGTATGCTAGAATCTCATCAATTAATGTGCAAATGTCATTCAAATCGGGGTTTCACTCTAGACAGACCAAGAGTATTCAATTTTTAGTGAAAATGGCAGCTAAAAATATTAGGTTTTAAATTTTCAACTATTTTATTTTTCATTCGGTTTTACGAAAACACAAGAACTTAGTACAGACATCCATAACCCCAAGTTTCTTCAAACTCCGTTGGGAAATAGGGCCGCTAGAGGGCCACGAAAATCTGACAAAATCACATATTTAAACCGCCGCCATTTTGAAATGAAAAAGTCTCTAGGCCTGATTAATTTCAATATTAAAACCAAGTTTCATATACATCGGAAATTGCGAGTTTTAGAAGCCTTTGAAGTTATGAGTTCCAGCTAGCCGCCATATTGTTTTTTGCAACCGGAACTCTAGTTTTTTCACATAATTCATTCGATAGTTATAGTTTTTACCAAACTACCAAATTACATAAACATCGGGTGAAAGCTTTGGTCACAACTACATCAACAAAATTTTGTACCCGGCTACCATTTTGTTTCAGAAGAACTGACTTTTGATTTTTTTATTGTGAGATTCATCACACATATCAGCGAGCTTTTTTACCAAATTTCATCCAAATCGAAACTATACTTTGGTCAGAACAGAAGTCACGATTTCACAAATTTAACTGTAATATTTACTCAATACACCATTCCTGAAAATTTTGTGAACATCGGAGCAAAATTGCATCCTCTAGCGTGTTCACAAATTTCGTTATATCTCATTAATACTTGTTTATGTAGGATAGAATGTATTTTGATACAAATGTAACAAATTAAGAATACAAGCGTAAATACATAACAAAGAAAACACTTCCTCTTCAGGTAACCACTTACGATAGACTAACTCGGAAGTGGTCGCCGGCTCTCTTCGAAGAATCTTCCGTTTCATTCCCACGCGGCCATTCCTGCATCCCATACGATCCCGGATGGCCACTTCTTCAACAGATCTTCAGATGCCGTCGTTCGCCCAACTATTTGACCATCGATGTCAAGACGAGCCTGGGCATATCGGTCCTTGCCCAAATTGCTGGTGATTTTCATTGCCCCCGTGTATTTCGGTTTCACCTTCTGTCCAACGCTAAATTGAGTTTTCTTAAGAGCTACAAGTCGCCCACTCGAAATCCTTGTACCATTCGTCTTCGTAAATTATACTGTTGTTGGTTCTCTTGTTGAACTTTTTCAATTTAGTTTCGAGCCTCTTCTCGAATTCTGCTTCGTTCGTCGTGGAGGAGTCGCCGATGTTCCTCCTCCAAAATTCGCATCATATTATCATCTTCAGTGTTCCTCATGTCCACACCTATCATAAGTTTGAAGGGAGTGGTATCGATACTGCGATGATATGTGCTGTTTGGAAAACGCTGTTGTCTGCTGACATGTTTCCACCAATCTTCAGGAGACACACTTGAGAGTTTCGTTAGCGCTGGAACAATCAACCCATGCACTCGTTCGACCTGCTCATTTCCACGCGGCACACCTGTCGTAATAAGATGTAACTCTATCTTTCGGTCACTGCAGTATTGAGCAAACGACTTCGATACGAATGCGCCACCTCTATCTGCGATTATTCGTCGAGGATTTCCAAAAACGGTTTCAACCATTTTTTCCTCAACTGAAGTCGTTTTCACAGAAAAAAACCAAGTACATTTTGAAAATACCTCAGTTATTGTCAGTACATAGTTATATGCTTTTCTCGTCGACGGCATCGGTCCGAGATGGCCAATATAGAAGGTGTCTAAGGGTACATCTCCCTTCGGTATCGGATGGAGTTCCCCTTCCGATTTCCTCGCCTTGCGATTGGACAAAATGCAAGCGACGCAATTCTCAATACACGCCTTAATCTTGTTGTCAATACCACAAACAAAGTACTCTTTCTCCAGCATGTCCTCGGTTTTTTTAACTCCAAAATGGCCTCTTTTGTGGTATCTCCGAATTAAATCCACTTCCATCGCAGTAGGTACCACTAACAGTTCTCTTTCGCCGCGTTGAATGTAAATTATACCTCCTTTATTCAAATATTCCTTATGTGGACCCTTCTGTAGTATCGCTTTAACTGTCTGAATATGTTCATCTTCATCCTGAGCTATCCGTATTGACGCCAACACAGTGGGCTGAGCTTTGAGCATCATAACTGCTGCTCGTGACATTGCATCAACATGAGCCATTCTTTCGGCCTTTTGGTGCTCGATTTCGTAGTCGAACTCACTCATCGCAAACGCATACTTCTTAATTTTCGGATGCATTTCCTCTTTGCTATTGCCATCTTCAAAGTATAACTATCCGTTACGATTTTGAAATGAATTCCTCGCAAGTATAGACGGAATTTCTTTAATGCTTGGATCACTGCAAGAAACTCTACGGCTCATAAATCTTCAAAACAGGTTGTGTCGACATGATACTCTTCACTTTATCGAGCGCTGATTTTTCTCCTTCACCAAAGCGGAAAAGAACGCCGGACTGCTTAAGATTGTTGATAGGTCTCATGATGACGGCAATGTTAGGGATAAGCCGCCGAAAATAGCTTGCTAATCCATATAGTCGCTGTAACTGCTTTAAATTTGTCGGTTGGGGAACTAGCCGGTAATTTCCCTCGGTTATTGTATATCCAAGATAATCAATTGATCTTTGCAAGAATACACTTCATCTATCGCCAGAATAATTATTTCGTCAACAAACACTCTCATAATTTCTTCCTCAATCAAATCTTGGAAAACGTAGTCAATAAATCGGCCGAAACTATTGCCACTAATGCACAATCCAAACGGTGTATTGTTGAACTCGTACTGTCCCCCATTTGTCACGAACGCCGTTTATTTTTTACTGTGTTCTAATTTTTTTTGTGGTAGGGAGGTGAATGCCCATTTACGCACATAGTGCGGGACTCCCATATTCGCAAGAAGGCCCCACTAAACACATCCCCTGTCAACCTGGGAACCTAGCCTTGAACCGTTTGTCACATTACTTCGGACCAGGTCTTGTTTTGTTACGCCGTGAGGCGCCTTCAAGCTGGGGGATCCCTCTTCTGGTGGGAGGAGAGCGGGGAAGAGGAAGTGCCAGACAAGCGATCCCCCAGCCCCAATATCTCTGGCTGCAGTGAGTCCCTTTTATCTTTTAAGACTGCCCGAACATAATGTGCCACCTGATTCTATTTGTCATTCGATTCGAGTGTAACTGCGACGAATTATTCTGGGTGAGCTCTCCCGTCTCTCTGTAGAGGGCTTTTCGCAGCCTGTCCCATTTAATGTACGCAAAAAATGTGTGGCAGGCATTGCCTTCCTCTTCTGGGCAAAACCAAAAATCGGGGGACCATGACTTATCAATCTTTGTGCAGGTAAGACTGAAAACATCCATGCTCGCTCAAATGCTGGATCAGATAGAAGTCAGTCTCACCATGCCTTCGATTTAATTACGGTCTCACAACCGGGATGAGGCGCGCAGTCCACCTTCCCTTCGTGTAATTCACCGAAGACTGCTGCCAATCGTTGAGTGAGCGCTGTCTCTCTTCGCGGACAACCATCTCCCTCACATCCTCGTTTCGACGCAGATAAGTAGAGTGGCGTTGTCTAGCAAGGAGACCGCTGGGTATCACGCCTGCAATGACTTTCACCGCCGAATCAGAGACTGTCGGATACGAAGATGCAATCCTCAGCACTTCTCTTCTCAGTACCTGTACCAGGCGTTTTCGGTAAACCTCCTTACTGAGAGCGTTGCCCCATACCTCTGCTCCGTATAGTAGCACTGACCCTATATCACTGATCAAGAGGCGTCTTCTTGATGGGCTGGGTCCATAAGTCGACTCAGAACCGATACTCTCGAAGCATGAACATGAAAATATGCGCGCGGTCACTAGTTTCTCTAAATCGTCCTCAATAAACGGCATCGGAAATTTAAAGACTTTCTTATTAAATTCACAAAAGTCTATGCAGACTCGATGGGTTCCGTGTTTCTTCGGCATTAGCACGACTTGACTCGCAAAATCACTACGCAAATGTCTAATCATCCCTTCGTTCAACCATTGTTTTATTTATGCGCGCACTATTTTTCTTTCGAAAGGAGATAATCGCCGTGGTCTCTTCTAGACGGGAAGTTCATCTGCTAGTTTAGGGACTGTCTGAATTTCTACATTTTCCACTTTCTTTGGCACATCGTTTTTTATAAGACTTTGAACCTCAACTTTATATTTGTTTTCACGACAATCTAAACCATAATTACTGGCCTCTTGATCCTCACAATTTATGTTCATCATAGCAGCGATTTCATCATACGGCACTTTTGGTTCATTAAGTAGTGTAAGTTCCTTCACATAATTTCGGTGCAAATCACTTGGTTCACGGTTTATCGGGAAGAACGTTACGTTGAAAGGGGTTATTACATAGTCAACTATTCAAAGAAAACTTTTCCTAATAATGAAGATTACGTCAATTGCTTTTTCCGGCACAACACAACGCTTTATTTTATAACTCACTTCATTTATTGTCACTGGAATCATTGCTTGAGTTGTAAAAAAACCCGACACCTTTTCTTTACCATTACCCCGTATTTTCAGGTCAGAATATTCTTTATTCTCGGCAAAAGTATCTTTAATGGTATTCAAAAAGTCACTACGAATCAAGCATAAGTCGCTGTAAGTATCGATTACCGCCGAAAACGTTTGTTTGTTAGTCAATGTCACTTGGACCGTATTCTTGTTCCCCTTAAAATGCTTGATATAATTCACACGCGAGTGACGTTATTAAACGTTACAATTATAAAAAAATATGTGTTGGAAATTCCTTTGTAATAATCGAGCAGTTAAAGGGTTAAAGAAAACCCCAAAATGTCCCAGATCACTCGAAACGATCGAACCGGTACGATTGCAGATTGAACCGGAACAATTTCCGATTGATCTAGCACAATTTGCAATCGAACCGGTTTGAGATTGATCTGGTACGACGAAATACCTCGGACATGGCAGTTGACATTTGGAGTGAAGGAGACTAGCGGGAAACACACAGGTGGGAATTGTTGCTGTGCTGACTAGAGTTCAGGAACGGTATAAAAACCCACGTCAAGTAGGATAAGAGGAAAGTAACGAACGATTGGGCGGCGATTAATGGATTAACAACACTTATACGAATACATGTGGTTATCATAAGATTTTCGGTTTGAACGTTTCTTCACGCATTTTCAATCTCATCACTACACAGGACACATGATATGTTTTATTGTTTCAATGTTTCAAGATAATCCAATGGCACTTGGAATGCTTTCAGATTCATTGGTCGTGATTAGTGTTTTGGATGAAGAAGCATCGTGAAAAACATCAGAACAAGTAGTTAACCAAAAAAGCTTTTAAAAATGACATCGTTAAATACTATCGGACTATTGCGTCCATCTAAAGAATGCAAAAAGAATGTTTGCTTATCGTAACCTCACACGGGCAATTTTAATAAAATCGGCTAAAAAACATTCCAAACTATTTAGCTGGAATTTATTGAGCTGTACAACGACGGAACAAGCGTCGGACCGAGTTCCCATCTTCTAACGATTACGATTTCACAAACAAAAATCGTCGCAGATGTAGTTTGATATAACGGAAATCAATCTCTCTACAAAGAATCACTTAGTCGGCACCTATCTTCAACCTTTAAAAGACGCCCAAACATTTCCATTTTTCCCAACTTTTTTCCTTGGATATAATCGACTGATTAGATTTTAATCGAGGGAGGCCACTTAAGTTAGCCAACCGGCAAGGACGCTCAGGTAAAACCTAAAACAGACAAAGTCTCGCTGATATGCAATTGAATGCATTGCAACGTGAACATGAAACAAAATTAATGAACCGCATGAAAAACGCATCGAAAGCCGATTTCCAAACTGAAAACAAATCATCGTGGAGAAATTGTAAATATGTTGGATTCTTCCGGCCTGGTGGTTATAAACCATTGATCATTTTATTTTGGCTGTTTTTAATTCAACAATACAGTGGAATTTATATCACACTTTTCTACTCTGTTACATTCTTCCAGAATCGAGATTTCCGGACCACCTGCATCGTCATCGAGCGCTCGGAAGACCATGCGGGTGAGTACCCTTTTAATTTAATTTAAATATATTAATAGTTAAAAATATTCCGCCTTTAGTATAACTTTCAAATAAAAAAAAATGAAAGAAAGTATGTACCCTTTAATTCTACTATTTATTTTAAATTTAGTATACAATTGTTTCGTTCTCTACTTGCGAACTTCCTCAGTACTACTATTCCCTAAACTATAAGTGTACTAATATTTATACTAAACTCATTAACGTATTAATATGAATTACTTTTTATGGAATTGTTTGCAGCTACATATAAATGAGTTGCATATTTTGAATAATAATTTTTCTGAAAAATTATTAGAGAAGAAAAATGTTAGAAGAAGGTGGTTTCGACGTGTGCACTAATTCTCCTCAGGCCATCACACTTAGATACACACGGGTGATGGCGACCACCATGCTCAGAGGTGAGGGAGTTAATTTTTAATTTTTTTTTTTTTTTTTTTTTTTTTTTTTTTTTTTCTACTTATGCAAACTCAATATGTTTTTGTATCTGCAAGTTATATTCAAGGTAAATTTCTCTTGTAAGTATTTGTATTAGCTAAACTTTTTAATTGGATCATTTATCCCTTTTCACATCAATTTAATGTAAATCTATACGACAAATTTGCTCTACATTTGAAGCTTTATCTAACGTCGCGCGGATATCGATCACTCTTTCGGATGGCTCCGATAGCTTTTTAAATTACTTTTTATGGAATTGTTTGCAGCTACATATAAATGAGTTGCATATTTTGAATAATAATTTTTCTGAAAAATTATTAGAGAAGAAAAATGTTAGAAGAAGGTGGTTTCGACGTGTGCACTAATTCTCCTCAGGCCATCACACTTAGATACACACGGGTGATGGCGACCACCATGCTCAGAGGTGAGGGAGTTAATTTTTAATTTTTAATTTTTTTTTTTTTTTTTTTTTTTTTTTTTTTTTTTTTTTTTTTTTTTTCTACTTATGCAAACTCAATATGTTTTTGTATCTGCAAGTTATATTCAAGGTAAATTTCTCTTGTAAGTATTTGTATTAGCTAAACTTTTTAATTGGATCATTTCACCCTTTTCACATCAATTTAATGTAAATCTATACGACAAATTTGCTCTACATTTGAAGCTTTATCTAACGTCGCGCGGATATCGATCACTCTTTCGGATGGCTCCGATAGCTTTTTAAATTACTTTTTATGGAATTGTTTGCAGCTACATATAAATGAGTTGCATATTTTGAATAATAATTTTTCTGAAAAATTATTAGAGAAGAAAAATGTTAGAAGAAGGTGGTTTCGACGTGTGCACTAATTCTCCTCAGGCCATCACACTTAGATACACACGGGTGATGGCGACCACCATGCTCAGAGGTGAGGGAGTTAATTTTTAATTTTTTTTTTTTTTTTTTTTTTTTTTTTTTTTTTTTTTTTTTTTTTTTTTTTTTTTTTTTTTTGTATAGATTTACATTAAATTGATGTGAAAAGGGTGAAATGATCCAATTAAAAAGTTTAGCTAATACAAATACTTACAAGAGAAATTTACCTTGAATATAACTTGCAGATACAAAAACATATTGAGTTTGCATAAGTAGAAAAAAAAAAAAAAAAAAAAAAAAAAAAAAAAAAAAAAAAAAAAATTAAAAATTAACTCCCTCACCTCTGAGCATGGTGGTCGCCATCACCCGTGTGTATCTAAGTGTGATGGCCTGAGGAGAATTAGTGCACACGTCGAAACCACCTTCTTCTAACATTTTTCTTCTCTAATAATTTTTCAGAAAAATTATTATTCAAAATATGCAACTCATTTATATGTAGCTGCAAACAATTCCATAAAAAGTAATTTAAAAAGCTATCGGAGCCATCCGAAAGAGTGATCGATATCCGCGCGACGTTAGATAAAGCTTCAAATGTAGAGCAAATTTGTCGTATAGATTTACATTAAATTGATGTGAAAAGGGTGAAATGATCCAATTAAAAAGTTTAGCTAATACAAATACTTACAAGAGAAATTTACCTTGAATATAACTTGCAGATACAAAAACATATTGAGTTTGCATAAGTAGAAAAAAAAAAAAAAAAAAAAAAAAAAAAAAAAAAAAAAAAAAAAAATTAAAAATTAACTCCCTCACCTCTGAGCATGGTGGTCGCCATCACCCGTGTGTATCTAAGTGTGATGGCCTGAGGAGAATTAGTGCACACGTCGAAACCACCTTCTTCTAACATTTTTCTTCTCTAATAATTTTTCAGAAAAATTATTATTCAAAATATGCAACTCATTTATATGTAGCTGCAAACAATTCCATAAAAAGTAATTTAAAAAGCTATCGGAGCCATCCGAAAGAGTGATCGATATCCGCGCGACGTTAGATAAAGCTTCAAATGTAGAGCAAATTTGTCGTATAGATTTACATTAAATTGATGTGAAAAGGGTGAAATGATCCAATTAAAAAGTTTAGCTAATACAAATACTTACAAGAGAAATTTACCTTGAATATAACTTGCAGATACAAACACATATTGAGTTTGCATAAGTAGAAAAAAAAAAAAAAAAAAAAAAAAAAAAAAATTAAAAATTAACTCCCTCACCTCTGAGCATGGTGGTCGCCATCACCCGTGTGTATCTAAGTGTGATGGCCTGAGGAGAATTAGTGCACACGTCGAAACCACCTTCTTCTAACATTTTTCTTCTCTAATAATTTTTCAGAAAAATTATTATTCAAAATATGCAACTCATTTATATGTAGCTGCAAACAATTCCATAAAAAGTAATTTAAAAAGCTATCGGAGCCATCCGAAAGAGTGATCGATATCCGCGCGACGTTAGATAAAGCTTCAAATGTAGAGCAAATTTGTCGTATAGATTTACATTAAATTGATGTGAAAAGGGTGAAATGATCCAATTAAAAAGTTTAGCTAATACAAATACTTACAAGAGAAATTTACCTTGAATATAACTTGCAGATACAAAAACATATTGAGTTTGCATAAGTAGAAAAAAAAAAAAAAAAAAAAAAAAAAAAATTTAAAATTAACTCCCTCACCTCTGAGCATGGTGGTCGCCATCACCCGTGTGTATCTAAGTGTGATGGCCTGAGGAGAATTAGTGCACACGTCGAAACCACCTTCTTCTAACATTTTTCTTCTCTAATAATTTTTCAGAAAAATTATTATTCAAAATATGCAACTCATTTATATGTAGCTGCAAACAATTCCATAAAAAGTAATTTAAAAAGCTATCGGAGCCATCCGAAAGAGTGATCGATATCCGCGCGACGTTAGATAAAGCTTCAAATGTAGAGCAAATTTGTCGTATAGATTTACATTAAATTGATGTGAAAAGGGTGAAATGATCCAATTAAAAAGTTTAGCTAATACAAATACTTACAAGAGAAATTTACCTTGAATATAACTTGCAGATACAAAAACATATTGAGTTTGCATAAGTAGAAAAAAAAAAAAAAAAAAAAAAAAAAAAAAAAAAAAAAATTAAAAATTAACTCCCTCACCTCTGAGCATGGTGGTCGCCATCACCCGTGTGTATCTAAGTGTGATGGCCTGAGGAGAATTAGTGCACACGTCGAAACCACCTTCTTCTAACATTTTTCTTCTCTAATAATTTTTCAGAAAAATTATTATTCAAAATATGCAACTCATTTATATGTAGCTGCAAACAATTCCATAAAAAGTAATTTAAAAAGCTATCGGAGCCATCCGAAAGAGTGATCGATATCCGCGCGACGTTAGATAAAGCTTCAAATGTAGAGCAAATTTGTCGTATAGATTTACATTAAATTGATGTGAAAAGGGTGAAATGATCCAATTAAAAAGTTTAGCTAATACAAATACTTACAAGAGAAATTTACCTTGAATATAACTTGCAGATACAAAAACATATTGAGTTTGCATAAGTAGGAAAAAAAAAAAAAAAAAAAAAAAAAAAAAAAAAAAAAAAAAAAAAATTAAAAATTAACTCCCTCACCTCTGAGCATGGTGGTCGCCATCACCCGTGTGTATCTAAGTGTGATGGCCTGAGGAGAATTAGTGCACACGTCGAAACCACCTTCTTCTAACATTTTTCTTCTCTAATAATTTTTCAGAAAAATTATTATTCAAAATATGCAACTCATTTATATGTAGCTGCAAGCAATTCCATAAAAAGTAATTTAAAAAGCTATCGGAGCCATCCGAAAGAGTGATCGATATCCGCGCGACGTTAGATAAAGCTTCAAATGTAGAGCAAATTTGTCGTATAGATTTACATTAAATTGATGTGAAAAGGGTGAAATGATCCAATTAAAAAGTTTAGCTAATACAAATACTTACAAGAGAAATTTACCTTGAATATAACTTGCAGATACAAAAACATATTGAGTTTGCATAAGTAGAAGAAAAAAAAAAAAAAAAAAAAAAAAAAAAAAAAAAAAAAAATTAAAAATTAACTCCCTCACCTCTGAGCATGGTGGTCGCCATCACCCGTGTGTATCTAAGTGTGATGGCCTGAGGAGAATTAGTGCACACGTCGAAACCACCTTCTTCTAACATTTTTCTTCTCTAATAATTTTTCAGAAAAATTATTATTCAAAATATGCAACTCATTTATATGTAGCTGCAAACAATTCCATAAAAAGTAATTTAAAAAGCTATCGGAGCCATCCGAAAGAGTGATCGATATCCGCGCGACGTTAGATAAAGCTTCAAATGTAGAGCAAATTTGTCGTATAGATTTACATTAAATTGATGTGAAAAGGGTGAAATGATCCAATTAAAAAGTTTAGCTAATACAAATACTTACAAGAGAAATTTACCTTGAATATAACTTGCAGATACAAAAACATATTGAGTTTGCATAAGTAGGAAAAAAAAAAAAAAAAAAAAAAAAAAAAAAAAAAAAAAAAAATTAAAAATTAACTCCCTCACCTCTGAGCATGGTGGTCGCCATCACCCGTGTGTATCTAAGTGTGATGGCCTGAGGAGAATTAGTGCACACGTCGAAACCACCTTCTTCTAACATTTTTCTTCTCTAATAATTTTTCAGAAAAATTATTATTCAAAATATGCAACTCATTTATATGTAGCTGCAAACAATTCCATAAAAAGTAATTTAAAAAGCTATCGGAGCCATCCGAAAGAGTGATCGATATCCGCGCGACGTTAGATAAAGCTTCAAATGTAGAGCAAATTTGTCGTATAGATTTACATTAAATTGATGTGAAAAGGGTGAAATGATCCAATTAAAAAGTTTAGCTAATACAAATACTTACAAGAGAAATTTACCTTGAATATAACTTGCAGATACAAAAACATATTGAGTTTGCATAAGTAGAAAAAAAAAAAAAAAAAAAAAAAAAAAAAAAAAAAAAAAAAAATTAAAAATTAACTCCCTCACCTCTGAGCATGGTGGTCGCCATCACCCGTGTGTATCTAAGTGTGATGGCCTGAGGAGAATTAGTGCACACGTCGAAACCACCTTCTTCTAACATTTTTCTTCTCTAATAATTTTTCAGAAAAATTATTATTCAAAATATGCAACTCATTTATATGTAGCTGCAAACAATTCCATAAAAAGTAATTTAAAAAGCTATCGGAGCCATCCGAAAGAGTGATCGATATCCGCGCGACGTTAGATAAAGCTTCAAATGTTGAGCAAATTTGTCGTATAGATTTACATTAAATTGATGTGAAAAGGGTGAAATGATCCAATTAAAAAGTTTAGCTAGTATTAATATGAATCTCTAATTACATCTAATCCCTCAAAGTACTTTTACTTAATCTCTAATTACCTGATCCTTTACCATTCAAAAATTTGTTTATCCTTAATTACTACTTAACTACCTTCATTATTTTGTAAGCTTGAATAGCCAGGTGTATCCGTTACCTGGGTCGCCGTTCCAAATGTCCTGCGTCTTCCGATTGAATATCTCCAAGCTTTCTGCTACATCAAGCTTCCATCCGTTTGTAACCGTTTTCAGCATGCTTACGTTGTCCGCAGTGATGTCATGTTTTTCAAGGACTATATGCTCCGCTACTTTTGATTTGAAGTTTTTTGCATCCTGCTTTTTGTTTTTGTTGACTGCTTCCCTTAAGTGTTCATTCCATCTGACACCTAGTGATCTCCTCGTTTGTCCAATGTAACATCCATTACATTTCGTACACGATACCTTGTAGACTCCACTCCGCTCCATTTTGGGAATGGGGTCCTTGGTTGATCCAAGCAAGTTCTGTATTTTTGTGGCCCGGCTCGTATAAACTAGGTCGATGTCTACGTTCTTCATAGCCCTCTTCATTGTTTCCGTCCTTGAGTCAACCGTTACAACCAATCTCTTCCGTTGCTCGACTTCCGCAGTTAGCGTTGTGAACTTTTTATTGAAGATCTCCTTCGTTCGTTTGGCTATCAATTTGGTGACTTCATCCGTAGGGTATCCATTCCACTCGGCTAGCTTATAAATGTGGGACGTTTCTTTTTTCAGGCCTTCCTTATTCAATGGAAGCGTGAGCATTCGATTCACAAGCCAGCTAAATGTCGCCCATTTTTGCTGTTGGCAATGGTTTGAAGTGAAAGGAATTATCCGCATGGTGTCCGTTGGTTTGCGGTATATTTCGAATTCCAATCCATTAACTCCTCTACATACCATTACGTCAAGGAATGGTAGCCGCCCCTCCGACTCCAGCTCGTGGGTGAAACTGATGTTGTTGTGTATTGAGTTGATCGCCGTGAGAGTTTGCTGGACCTGATCCTCTTTGATGATCGTGAAGATATCGTCTACATAACGCACCCACGTTACTTGAGGAGTGGATTCTGATACAAGGATCAGGAGAACAATGGAAAGCACGAGCCAAAATGTATTTAAAACTGGCTAGACTCTGCATGGGTGAAAGCTATTTCACCTTCAGGGGAGAATTTTTTAAGCAAACACGTGATGCTCCAATGGGAAACCCTCTTTCCCCGTTTCTAAGCGAAGTTTTTATGGCATTTTTGGAGGAGAAGTTAGCACAAGAAACTGCCACATCGATGGGTGCGTTATGTAGACGATATCTTCACGATCATCAAAGAGGATCAGGTCCAGCAAACTCTCACGGCGATCAACTCAATACACAACAACATCAGTTTCACCCACGAGCTGGAGTCGGAGGGGCAGCTACCATTCTTTGACGTAATGGTATTTAGAGGAGTTAATGGATTGGAATTCGAAATATACCGCAAACCAACGGACACCATGCGGATAATTCCTTTCACTTCAAACCATTGCCAACAGCAAAAATGGGCGACATTTAGCTGGCTTGTGAATCGAATGCTCACGCTTCCATTGAATAAGGAAGGCCTGAAAAAAGAAACGTCCCACATTTATAAGCTAGCCGAGTGGAATGGATATCCTACGGATGAAGTCACCAAATTGATAGCCAAACGAACGAAGGAGATCTTCAATAAAAAGTTCACAACGCTAACTGCGGAAGTCGAGCAACGGAAGAGATTGGTTGTAACGGTTGACTCAAGAACGGAAACAATGAAGAGGGCTATGAAGAACGTAGACATCGACCTAGTTTATACGAGCCGGGCCACAAAAATACAGAACTTGCTTGGATCAACCAAGGACCCCATTCCCAAAATGGAGCGGAGTGGAGTCTACAAGGTATCGTGTACGAAATGTAATGGATGTTACATTGGACAAACGAGGAGATTACTAGGTGTCAGATGGAATGAACACTTAAGGGAAGCAGTCAACAAAAACAAAAAGCAGGATGCAAAAAACTTCAAATCAAAAGTAGCGGAGCATATAGTCCTTGAAAAACATGACATCACTGCGGACAACGTAAGCATGCTGAAAACGGTTACAAACGGATGGAAGCTTGATGTAGCAGAAAGCTTGGAGATATTCAATCGGAAGACGCAGGACATTTGGAACGGCGACCCAGGTAACGGATACACCTGGCTATTCAAGCTTACAAAATAATGAAGGTAGTTAAGTAGTAATTAAGGATAAACAAATTTTTGAATGGTAAAGGATCAGGTAATTAGAGATTAAGTAAAAGTACTTTGAGGGATTAGATGTAATTAGAGATTCATATTAATACGTTAATGAGTTTAGTATAAATATTAGTACACTTATAGTTTAGGGAATAGTAGTACTGAGGAAGTTCTCAAGTAGAGAACGAAACAATTGTATACTAAATTTAAAATAAATAGTAGAATTAAAGGGTACATACTTTCTTTCATTTTTTTTTTTTATTAAATATATTATTAAAATATTTTTATTATGAAATTTATTTATATTATATGTTATTTAGCTAATTTTACGATGTTATAAAACAAAAAATTTTAAAATGAATAACATTTTAATTGTTTATTACGTTTTCATTACAATTACTACATACATATTATAGCAAACTTATTTAAGGCGCTATGTAATGAAAGCAAACAATAAGAAAAATATTCCTTGAGATTTATTTTCGCTGAAATTAACGTAGATAAGACTTCAACGGATAACTGAAGATAACAAAAAAAAAGGAAAAAAATACTAAATATTTAGAACTTTTGATAACAATAGTAGCAAAAGGAGAAAAGTTGATATAAAAACATGCGATGTAATTGATTTCAGATGAGTTGATAGAAATGAGAGAGTTGTTTTCGATTTGTTAGGTTCGAGTTGCGGGTGCACAAATTTTATCCGATATTTCTTGTTTGAAATAATTTTGGGGATTTCGTGATGCGAAATTCATACTGAACCATGTTAATTAGTTGATATGTCAGATGGGCCTAGCGTAAGTTGCTTTGTGACCGTCAGGCATCGTTGACATTAGTACAGTTTGTTTGATGAATCGATTTGAGACTGAACAAATCCATGAGGTACAAGAATATGATGTATCGTTGAATAATGACTAATAAATATAGCGAATGAAAGTATATTAGATCAAATTTCTATACGTGCTGACGATAACGAAATTAACCTGTAATTTTGATTTGAACGGTGCTCTTAACGTACTTCTGCTACGCAAGTGTGTGGGGTACAAATTGATCAAATTTAACGTATGAACGAACCATCTGGAATGAATTGAGCATATTTGTAAAGAAGGGAAAATTGATTGTTTTTTTTTCGTTTAATATAATTTATGGTTCTTGTTTATTATATTTTTTTGAGATTTTTCTGTACGAATTGAAACAATGAAGTAATACCATACCCTTCGGTCTTTCTTTTCTCCCGACTCTAACCGGGTATAGGACCCGGTACGGTGGCAGGCCGCCCCTAAAATCATGAGCCAGCCGCCGGGTACAAATTAATCCTTCTCGTTTCAGGTGACGTCGCGGGTTGAGTGGCCCAAGCAGAGTGCCTCTTTATGGCATAGAGTTATGCAATCAAATTGTATAATTCTATGGCATAAATTGGTCACCGGGGTACTCCCCTTCTGATGGGAAAGTTCATGCAATTCAAGTTGTATGAGTTTTCCACTCAGAAGAGGAATACCTGGCCACTGCAACAAAATATATATGGATTTGTTCTGGTTGGGTGGGTGCGAAGGGGCTCCACCATCACCCGTTTGCCCCTCTTTCATTTGTGGGCCATGAACTTCGTCGGGTAATTTCAGGTTCCTCTTGTTCTCGAAACAAGTACTATCTCCCTCGATGTAGTTATCTACACTTTTTGCGATTTCGGTTGCCCCTGGATCTCCAGCAGTCAAATTCGTGAGTGCGAAATTTTTTTGTAGTGGGTCCTCGTGCTGGCGAAATAAACCCGCCCCCACGACACCGCAATGCTAGCCTGCCAGCGCATTCACGCGTCTCCAGACGAGGGCATTCTCGGCAGATACCGACACCTTCTGCCGAGGCAGCAGACCATCGCTGCAGTCCTTTACGGACTTATTGAACATTTCTAAATTCACCACACCTTCCCCAGAACCTCTTTAATAAAAACACATTAGTTTTCACTTTCACTTGTTTTATTTAATTAACACTTTTTAACCAACAACAACAACACTTCTTAATTTTAAACTTAACTATTCAATTTCAACTTTAACAATAACTCGAGTGAATACGCAACTTGAACTTTATAATATTTCGATTCAACTTCAACTGACTAACTGATTCTCGAAGGGCTGGTTTTATAATCATAAGAATACTGATGAGGCATTCTCTTTGTCATTTTGATTCAAGCGAGGAATTGGACTTTGACATGCTTATGTCAGCAATGCAAGCAAGCGAAATTTGATATTGCAATAACGAGATATTTATATTAGATAGATCAAATTACTGGATGACGGGATATGAGTCATGGATGATCAATACATGAGTCATAGAAGATTATGATAAAGGCTTAGTGAATTGTTTGGCAGTATGCTGATGTAGGGATTTGGGATTATGTGTAACTCGCGCGTTATTCTTGTTTTTCTCAATTGTCCGACAGTTCTTCGCCTCATGATCAAAATTCTCGCATTTAAAACATTTAGGTCCCTTTAGTTTTTCTGGACAAGATTTCGATTGATGGCCTATTTCGCTACAATTGAAGCAACGCTCTTTGGAGCTAGTCTGCTGTTCTGTCGCTAGTTTCTTTCCCATCCTCTTCTGTTTCGATCGAATCTTTTCATACACTTCCAATTGTCGCTTTAGCTTTGCTATCGTCTCCGTTCTATAAAGAAATGCTTTGTTCATGGCATCATCGGGAATTCCATCGCACACATACTCGCAAATTGTCGCTTCGTCAAATTCGTCATTTTTGCTATTCGATGCATCTCATACACGTATTCCAAGTAGCCTCGTCGGTTCTCTTTCTTCGTGCTGAGAGAATTCTGTGTGCTTCGATAGAGCTACTCCTCTGTCCGAATTCGAATAAGAGTGCGGCTTTTAGCTGACGCCAATTCCGGTTTGTGCAATTACAAACACGTACCCACTTCCGGAACAATCACACGGAAGATCTCTTCTAGATATCGCTCCAAAATATCGGACGTTATTACAGTCCTTAACTGCGCCAGGGTGGTTGAGGGATCTGAAATTCTAGGATCCAATGCGTAGTGTTTTTTAGGGTTCGAGGTCGTTGCCATAGGACCAATCCATTCCGGGCTTCCCAGGGGTGGAGAGCTAGCCCGTCGCCCAACTTCCATCCTCCAAAAAACACCATCAAAATAAACATGCGAAACTGGTAGTCTACTCTCCCATGGAAGTCGGTTAAGAACCACTCGGAACATCCGTAGATGCGTGAATGCTTGCAAGGCAAGTATGAAATTTCGGCGACACAAATCTTGAGAAGTCGAAGTAGAGAGGAACACGTTTGATGTTCAAATAGTTTGTAATAAGTCAAGATGCGGATATATTTGCTTTTTATGTTTTTATTACAATTTTTATGAATAAACTGATTGTAGATGAGTGAACATTAATTAAATATTAAAATGAATAATAATGAATCATTTAAATGAAAAGAAGGTTCAATATAATATTTTCAGGTACTATGCGCTACAGTATTGAAGTATACTGTTCTGAAACTACACCTTAAAACCGATGTATAAATGATAAACCACCGCCAAAGTTAAATTTTTGTGGTGTAGGGGCTCCAAATGTCTTCGAAGCACTTCCATTTAAATCAAAAGTTGACATTCGATTGGGTGACGACCACAGACGTGCCTTTCCAGTTAAATCTACTGTAGTGCCGAAATCCGGTATGTGACTAGCTCCAGCCGAGAGTTGGTGACCAGCACGGTGGGCGTAGTCCAAACTTCCTCCTTCTGTATTATATTTGAAGCCATTGTCTAATGTTGTCTTTTTGGCGAAAAGATTCGCATCCAAACGGTGTTTGTCGTTATTCAAAAAATTAATACGTGCAGTTTGCGAGAATGTATCGCTAACACCGGGTATATGAGTCTTCGAGATTCCCAAGCTATGTTGTTCGCTGTATGTGAAAATAATGTTAACATCTTTCAGGATTTAAGTCAGCATATTACTTACACATTCAGAGCACCGAAAGTTCCGAAAGTGGGAGTTTGCTGCAGAGTATTAGTTGAAGCTGAAACTCCACCGCCAATGTTAAGATCCGGTTTTCCAAAGAATTTAGAGGCAGTTAGACTGATATCCTTGCCTCCTGCAGGATTATCTGAGGCTGAACCAGAAATCTGTGCGAGGGTTGCACTAATGCAGGTTGCAACTACAACGAATATGACAATTTTTGATGCCATTATTAATTTTGATATTTCGTTTAAATGTTCGCTTGAGAAACTCAACTTTGATTATGTTCAGTACCATTAAGCGACGCTTTATATATTCAATTTAAATTCAAATGATAAGAACAAAACAATGACGTTGTAGATGCTGGGAAGTACAAACCCCCAGATTCTGATAGCTAAGAAATTGATTTGATGGTAATTTCTACTAAGATCAATGTACTGAAAAATCCCAAGTCAGCTTAAGATTAATGATCATGAGAATGAACAACTTAGGGGTAGCCCGAAGAGTGCGATTAAAATATTTTTTGCCTAAATGCTTGTACCTATGATGCAGTCACGTTCGATTGGTAAAAGTTAGAAATGTGCAGATGGATTTCACGCGTGTTCTCAGAATAGAACAAAATTGTTAATTCAATGGAAGTTCGATCACTAATAATGATTAATTTTATTCTATGAATTGATTATGAATATGGATTAAGAGAAATTTGCAAAAACTGTCGAAGCTACTTTGAGAAGAGATTCTTGCATCAAATTATTTGTCGATGTAATTCAGGAATAAGCTTTGGATATACATATATGATGCTATTTTTTCGGGCATTCTTTTCTTACGTGCTTTGATTAACCCGTTAACTGAACAATAACATTTTATACGATTCGATTCACAGTGGAAATTTTAGTTTCATGGTGAGAAGTAATGTAGCATACACAGAGCAACATTACAGTTCGCACACCAGAACCTCGGGTTTCCCCCCGATCCTTTTAAATTTGCATCTCCTGGTTACGTTTACTCTAATCAAAACGAATTAGAATTAGTTTACTCTAATTGAAAACGATAGATTGCAAAACGTGAACTTGTATGCTCTGCGCACAATATTATTGTATGTACAGGGTGTTTTTTGTAGAGGTATAGAACTATAAGTTGGCAACACTTTTTAATGCTACATACGGTGTGACAGCTGTTAGGCGTTTTATGGTTAGCGTGGTTTGCCATTTTATCACAAATATGTTTTATGAGCCGGTGGTATATATTTCCGGTATATTTCGTTAGTGTCGTTCGAAGTGAAAGTCAAAAGTGCTTTATTTAAGGCTAATCGTTATACATTTTAAAAGAATATAAAGCAAATTTCAAACAATAAACATATTAAAAACTTAATGGCACAAATGCCTCTCTAGATTTATACATTATCAATTAAAACAAAAATTTACCATTAATCACTATTAAATAGAATTTCATTAAAATGTTTGCTTGTTTTTTTATTCGCTTGAAAAATGGAGAAAAAATCATTCGTCAATATTCAAAAATTAATTATAATCCTAACACAACAGTGAAGTTTTATCATACTAGATGCAGGATATGTTAAAGCCTAATTCTAATAAAATTCAATCAAAAACTTTACTTTATACTAATAAGATGCTACCACGGTGCTCCCAACCTAAACGTTACACCTTATCTCTAAGCCCAATATAATAAACATAACATATATGTACCTATCCTACATATTGAAACCTATCCCTAATTTTTAAACTAAACAAACAACAACCCGAAATGTAGCAATAAAGAGCTGAAACTCAAAACTAAGTAACGAACAATAAAATAAAAAAAAAACAACAACCACGAATAATTTAGAGATTGTTGTTCAGCCACCAATACTTAGATTGTTCAGTTGCAGCCCGGCCAGCCTCAACAAATCTAGGAAATAAGTAATTCTATTAGAATTGCTGGTCTCGTGAACTCGAATTCGTAGGATATCTTATCTTCTTATCGGTGGCCCGTCTATATATGTAATATATGATTGGGATACCGTCAGAATCAAAAACATATCGATTCATCTCCAATTAACGAATGATTCTGGAGTAGCGAAGCTAGAAGTGAGACAAGTCTTAATATACCCGTCTGTGGGTTGAAACGGCTGTGAAATCCAAGGGTTTTCACTCACAGTTACAGATCTTACGATATGAACATATTCCGAAGAAGTTTCAATATGAAGATATCGACTCTCGTTACTTTAGCAATATAAAGTGTTTCCAATCCGTCTCAGGCTTCCTGTACAAACTTTTTCGAAAGAAAATGTCTTCGTGCATGTAGCACGGACATTTTCTTTAGAAAACTCGTAATTTTTTCATAGTGCTAGCACTCTGGCTGAACCAGATCTGACATCCTGTAGTAATTGAGTGCCACTATCAATCAGTGTCTGATACACTTGGAATCGCTAAACCAATAATTTACATGTGTATAAATTGTGTGATGTTCGAATATTCGTTGGCAGTGTACATCTATGTTTTAATAGAACGACTAAAGTAGGAGCAATTTTAATTTTTTTTTATTTATTTATTTTATTCAAAATATACAGTAACTAAATTTTGGTATTAACATCGCTTAATTTAAAAAGAACTACTAAAAATCGCAATTTTAATTCATTTCCACACGTAGATGTCACTATTGAACGAAACTTTTCGCCGATTTTCCACTACTGTTTCGTTGCTTGATGGTTCGTCTCCGCCATTTTCAACTGATGAGAAACCGCATGAAAATCGCGCAGTTCAAGTGGCTAAAATTTGGTAAAATTTCGCGATTTCCACGGTTTAATTTTACGACGGCAAACGACTGAGTTGTGTGGCGGTGATTTTGTGGCCATTAGTGCCCCCCACATCGCGTAATTACTTCGTTCTGTGCGTGAAGTTTTTCTGGCATTGAGCGGCTCGACCGCAGTTTTTCTCGCCGTGTTTGCGATGTTTCGGCAACCGACGACTTAACACAATTTTCATGGGGGGCCTCCGACACTTCGGGTGCCACATCTGGATTTCTGTATCCACCCGATTTTATAGCAACGTTGAAGCAGTTCAAACCGCCCAAAAATACAACATTGCCGAACTAAAAAGTGCTGTGGTTGTGTTTTTGTATTGAAAGTTTGAAGAATCTGCAGTGAAATGGCCTCGAAGGAAATTGACGCGAATAAATCTGTGGAAAAGACACCGGAGAAAGAAAACAAAGATCATTTAGAAGCCGCCTCAACTTTTGTATCGCCTGACGTCTTTTGAGTAATCCGTCATCCGTGGTAGTGGTGATCATTCCAGTCAAATTTGGAGTCGACTTGGAGATCAGCGAGAAGACGGACGGGAAAAATAAATTTCTACGGTCAAAATGATGTTCACGCATAAGGCAAAAAGTGTTCGCAGCAACCAGCAAGGATGGAAATGCTAACGTGATTATGGGCAGCAACGACGACGCGTTGCGACAACCTCGGCATTTCGTGGAGTTAGGAGTGTTGTTTAGTTGTTTATCAGTTGGGAAGTAACTTGTGGAAAAATTAGAATTCTTCCTTGCTTTGGCTTAAATCTCTTTAAAAACCGGGTGTTTGAAAGTAAGAGGTGTCGTTTGTTGTTCTGGTGTAATCTCTATAGTTGACTTAATATTGGGCTCATAAGCATCATGAAACCTCTTGGATGATTGCGTTGATTCGTGGTAATCGCTTAAATTCATCCGTCGGATTGAAAAAAAAAAAAAGTTTGTTTTTGTCGGACTAAGATTATTTTGAGCTTCTTGCGAAGAGTGTTTGGCATCAGATATTTTGCATGCACGCTGAAATCAATACCGATTCCCGAAGTCACAACAAAGAGCGTAAGGGTAGCTGAGATGCGGTCAGGCATAAACTTATCTTAGGCGCTTGGAAGTTTCGTTTGGTTTATAGTTATAAAACTAGTGTAGCGTGGAGGTTTCGCGGATTCGTGATACGAAACAAGTTACCTGAAAAGGTATTCTAGTTGAAGAGACATTGTGGATAGTAAATCGGACTTTCGAACTTGTGTTCTTGCGACAGAAGAGGAGGATTGATGTGAAAATCGGTAGTGACTTTGACATTTATAGTGAAACTTCCTAAATTCGATTCACTGCTGAACTTTTTCCAAGTGTTCAAAACCTTTATTGAAGCGCGTGCAAATTTTCATTCTTCCAAATGGAAAATTAGTAAAGTTAGTGCTAATTTGAGGTTATTTATTCATCGAGCGGAGACGCTTTGAAGAAAAGACGATATTTCGCTATTGAAATTAAAACTCATAAAAGAGTATGCCGGATAAAGTGTTCGATTCATCGTTGGTCAATGGTGTGGCTATTCTCCTATCATTCTACGTTGGCTACAAATATGGTCTTTCTGTATTGCGAAAGAAATTAGATGACGCCGGCCAGTCGTCGGAGTCGCACACTTCAAATAAGTTTACATTTTCAGATAATGGAGACTATAAAATGATATTGGTGGACGAAAATACCTGCACCCATCGAGCGCTCGACGGAACATGCGGTGAGTCCCTTTTTGGTTGCCTAATTATATAATAATTAATTCTTCTATTTATAATATATATAAGAAATGATTTTTTTTTCGATTTCGTATTTGTTCATTGATATACGCGAATTTCAATTATTATCAAAAGATAATTCAACTCATTTGAAGAGTGTTCAACTGGAAAGTTTTCGGAAATACTTCTTTTATAATTTTTGTCATAAACATGTTCGTGAAGACTAATTTGTGATTTGTATTGCATGTTTTAAATTTTCGTTGGAATAAATGCTTGCAGACATTGAAGATGAGTCTTTAGACTGTTTTTAGAAGCGGAACGCGACAAATGCGAAAATAGTTCATGTTTTGCGCGATAGCGAGCTTTGATTATAGGATGAAAATCCCTTAAATATGAGTTTATTACTTTTAGAATATATAAAAAAATTTAAAAATTGAGAACTAGAAGAGGTTAATCCTCTGATCAAGATATTAATCAGCTATGAAAGTTACGAGTATTGAACAGTACGCCGCTGTGGATTGGGACTGAAGTAACGATCATTAAGTTCGTATTATATTTATAAATTATTCTTTATAGAGTATATTTTTGTAATGTAACCAATGTGTGGAATGTATTCATACTTAAAAGTGTTGGAAGACGAAAACAAATGCAGAGAATGGTTTTTTAAACAAACCGCTATTGAAATACGATGTAGAGCACAATGACAAGAAAAACGATTTAAAATGAATTTATATTTGAAAATGCTCTATAAGTCAAAGTTATTATTTCTTTAAATTTTTATTTCGAAATTCGCATTTATACTCTGCACTGTAAAGAATTAAGACATGACAACATAATTATTAATGAAAGAACAGGATGGAAATAACAAAGAGAAAAATAGAAATTAGTTGTTCAAAATAATGTAATGTTAAAAATAATTACAAGAAAATAGTGTATTCGATTTTTGCTGATAATTTTTACATACGACTACAAACATAATAAAAATGCAGGAGTGAATTTGAAAATCGGTCTTTCCCTTCTGTTCTATCTAACCGAGTATAGGACCCGGTACGGTGGCAGGCTTCAACCCCAAAACATGAGCCAGCCACCGGGTAATTAATAATCCTTTCTGTTTCAGGTGACATCATGGGTTGAGTGGCCCAAACAGAGTGCCTTTTTATGGCATAGATTTATGCAATTCAATTGTATAATTCTATGACATAAATTGGTCACCGGGGTACTCCCCTTCTGATGGGAAGGTTCATACAATTCAATTTGTATGAGTTTTCCACTCAGAAGAGGAATACCTGGCCACTTCAACAAGCTATCTTTGGATTTATTCCGGTTGGGTGGGTATGAAGGGGCTCCACCACCACCCGGTTGCCCCTCTTTCATTTGTGGGCCATGAACTTCGTTGGGTAATGACGATGTCAACCCCAAGTTCGCCTTTCTTCTCAGGTTTCACTTGTTCTAGTAACAAGTACGTCTCCTTCGGTGAGGTTATCTACAATGTTGCGACTTCGGTCGTTTTCTTTTGATCTATGTATGAAATTCGTGAATGCGAAATTTTTTTGTAGTGGGTCCTCGTGCTGGGGAAACGAACCCGCCCCACGACACCGCAACGCTAGCCTGCCAGCGCATTCACGCGTCTCCAGACGAGGGCATTCTCGGCAGAAACCGACACCTTCCTCTGCCGAGGCAGCAGAACATCGCTGCAGTCCTTCACGGACTTTATTGAGAACTCTTATTCACTACAATCCATATGTTAAAACTGGTCTATCCAGGGTCTTGTAACTGATAACTTTGATCTTTTGATCGACGTATCTGGAATGAAAGAGTCGTCAAAGGGCCATGATTACTTTTTGTGCTTTATACAGATATATATAGTACAGATACTGATCGAGATGAACACCGAGGTATCGAACACAGAATTTATGTGAAACCCGTTCTGAACTCTCACCAGGTTTAATGTGGAAATCCTTCCAATTACGTTTCAGGTCTTGACTGACCCCCTGCAGCGTTGTTCGAAACAAAATTGTTTCACACTTCTGTGCATTGATTTTCAATCGCTACTTGTCGGTGTAGAACTGAACATCATTCCATTTTTGGAAGATTGCTCTGAACTATTGTAGCTTTTCGGTCAGCCGTATAGATGATTAGATCATCAGCAAACGCTACCAATGATCGCGTTGGCGAGACGTTAAAATCAAAGCCCTTCAATTACTTGCGAATGAATATTGAGAAAAGCAGAGGCGCGATAACTGTTCCCTGCTGTAGACCATTCAAGACCTTGAATTCGCACATTGTTGTCAGATTTCCATCAGTTACAACAAATGATTTTTCATATAACATATTGTACATCATGGAGACAAGGTGTCTGGGGAACCTGTCCTGAAGGAGTTCAAAAACTAGTCCATCTAACCACAACGTATCGAAGGCTTTCTCCATATCAATGAGACACGTTCCAACACATTGTCTATCATTTAGTTTCCAGCAGATGTCTGAGGTTACTTTCGTTATTGCATGTGTGGTCGAATGCCTTTCTGAATGTGGGCGTTTAATGCTCTGTTGAACATTACTTCAAAGACCTTGCTGATGTTAGACAGCAAGCTGATTGGGCGATAGCTCTTAGGGCAAGAAGATTCTTTTCCTTTTTTTTTTCCTTTCTTCAAGATCGGAAATACCTTAGCCTTTTTCCACTCGTTTGGGAAATATGAATTGCAATAATTCCTAATAGCAACCTCCGGCAAATGTCGGAGAACTACATTTGGAATACCATCAGTACCACATGATTTCTTGTTGTTTATTCTGCGAAATATGAAACACAAGTCTTCATAGCTGACATAATAATCAATAAGATTCAAGCTCGGTATGAGGTTAGATGTTAATGTTTCATTGAAATGAAGAATTGATTGGCCATTCAGGATTGATTTGAAGTCGGAAACTTTTGCTTCAACAACCTCTGAAAATATTTCATTCCCTCTCTCAGGGTTTGGTAGATGAACCAATTCAAAATGTGTTCCAATCAGGGCAAGTTTATGCAATCCCTCACATATAATCCTGTTTCCATTCTTATCCGGAGTCGTACTATCAATTTTAATACCAGCCCTATCGAGAAGATTTATCTCATCACTAGTGACTTCAAGATTCGATACCTTCACTCGAGACTTCTTGCGGAATATGCTATTCACTTTCGCTAAAACGCTATCTAGGTCCTGTGGGCTAATACCCCTCAATTTTTCCGCCCATTGATTGATGACTTTACTTCTTCAGGTGTAATTTCAACAAAGACAACGAGGGATGGTTGTAGTCCAAAAATCGTCGATAAATATTGTTGACACACGTAAGAAGAAGGCTTTTCAATCTTTTCAACCTTGCGATGGTTGGTATTTCATATCCTCCCATATTTTTTCGATGTTTAATCTTGAGAACGACTTTCTCAATCGTCTCCAACGTCAGCTTCTCTAACTTCGACAAACAGAGATCTATTTCATCGTTAGTTAGATTCCTGTCACTAGGAACCATTGAGCAAGCGTTGCTATCATCAGCAGGAGGACATTGTTTCTGGCACTCTTGATTAAACTTCTTTTGAAACTTTCCCCAGTCTGTTTTCTTAAAATTCAACCGATAATTTTCATGTTGAATTGGAATGAGGAAGAGATCATCCCTTTGATGATTGATTTTCATTACATTTGCATTATGGTCGCTATCATATGGAAGCACCTGCAGTTTCCGTTGAGGACTATTAAACTTGAATTCAAGTATGCACGAAGATATTTCCTTTCGAAAACCCTTAGTTTTTCCATAGTACTAGCACTCTGGTTGTACCAGATCTGACATCCATATGATTTGATTGTGCGTCACCCACAATCTAATTACATCTTTCGCTCTGCTCAAACCTTAATATTTATGGAACACATTTTGAATTGGTTCATCTACCAAACTCTGAGAGAGGGAACGAAATTTTTTCAGAGGTCGTTGAAGCAAAAGTTTCCGACTTCAAATCAAGCCTGAACGGCCAATCAATTCTTCATTTCAATGAAACATTAACATCTGACCTCATACCGAGCTTGAATCTTATTGATTGTTTTGTCAGCTATGAAGACTTTTGTTTCATATTTCGCAGGATAAACAACAAGAAATCATGTGGTACTGATGGTATTCCAAATGTAGTCCTCCGACATTTGCCGGAGGTTGCTATTAGGAATTATTGCATATTGTTCAACAACATGTTGAGCAATTCATATTTCCCAAATGAGTGGAAAAAGGCTAAGGTATTTCCGATCTTGAAGAAAGGAAAAGAATCTTCATGCCCGAAAAGCTATCGCCCAATCAGCTTGCTGCCTAACATCAGCAAGGTGTTTGAAGTGATGTTCAACAGAGCATTAAACGCCCACATTGAGGAAAATGAGTTGATGCCGAATTGCCAATTTGGTTTTCGTACCAGGCATTCGACCACACATGCAATAACGAAAGTAACCTCAGACATCTGTTGGAAACTAAATGATAGACAATGTGTTGGAGCATGTCTCATTGATATGGAGAAAGCCTTCGATACGGTGTGGTTAGATGGACTAGTTTTTAAACTCCTTCAGGACAAGTTCTCCAGACACCTTGTCGCCATGATGTGTAATATGTTATACGGGAAATCGTTTGTTGTAACTGATGGAAATCTGACAACAATGTGCGAGTTCAAGGTCTTGAATGGTCTACAGCAGAGAACAGTTACTGCGCCTCTGCTTTTCTCAATCTTTATTCGCAAGTAATTGAAGGGCTTTGATTTTAACGTCTCGCCAACGCGATCATTGGTAGCGTTTGCTGATGATCTAATCATCTATACGGCAGACCGAAAAGCTACAATAGTTCAGAGCAATCTCCAAAAAATGTTCAATGATGTACAATGCGCAGAAGTGTGAAACAATCTTGTTTCGAACAACGCTGCAGGGGGTCAGTCAAGACCTGAAACGTAATTGGAAAGATTTCCACATCATGGCTGGTGAGGGTAGTCTTGAACGGGTTCCACATAAATCCTGTGTTCGATACCTCGGTGTTCATCTCGATCAGTATCTGTACTATACTGAACATGTGAAAATCATGCTCAGTAAGGCACTTAAAGTAGTCATGGCCCTTCGAAAGCTCTTTCATTCCAGATACATTGATCAAAAGGTCAAAATTATCTTTTACAAGACACTGGTTAGACCAGTTTTGACATATGGATGTCAGATCTGGTACAACCAGAGTACCAGTACTATGGAAAAATTAAGAGTTTTCGAAAGGAAATGTCTTCGTGCATGTACTGGTTTGTACAGAAAGCCTGAGACGGATTGGAAACATTATATATCGAATAGAAGAATTTATCAAACTGCTGAAGTGACTAGACTCGATATTTTCATATTGAAACTTCTTCGGAATCATATCGCAAGATCTGTGACTGTGAGTGAAAACCCTTGGATTTCACAGCCGTTCCACCCTACAGACGGGTATATAGCGACTTGCCTCGCTACTGGCTTCATTCCTCCAGAAGCATTCGTGTATTTGGACATGAATCGATATGTTTTTGATTCTGACGGCGTCCCAGTCATATATCACATATATCGACGGGCCACCGATAAGAAGATAAAATATCCTCCGAACTTGAGTTCACGAGACCAACAATTCCAATGGAGATACTCATTTGCTAGATTCGTTGAGGCTGATCGAGTTGAGACGGCGCAATCCAGGTATTGGTGGCTGAATGACAATGTCTAAATTATTCGTGTTTATTTTCAGTTTTGGTGTTTTTCGTTATTAAGTTTTTGAGTTTCAGCTCATTATTGCTACATTTAGTGTTATTGTTTATTTTTGTTAAAAATTAGGTATAGGTTAGGTTTATATTATGTTTATTATATTAGGTTAGAGATAAGGTAAAACGCTTAGGTTAGGAACATAGTTATAGATTTTTTTAGTATAAGATAACGTTTTTGATTGCATTTATTAGAATTAAGTTAAAACGTATTAGGTGTAGGATCAAAGTTCACTGTAGTGTTAAGATGATAAATAATTTTAGAATAGTGGTTTTTTCTCCTTTTTCCAATTGAATTTTAAAAATATGTAACAATTTTCATTGATTTGAATTTGCTAGAGTTTTTTTTTTTTTTAATGTGTTTAATGATAACGTACAAATTTAGAGAGCCATTTGGGCCATTAAGTTTTTTTTGATTGTTATTGTTTGGAACTTGCTTTATATTCTTTTAAAATTTATAACGATTAGTATTAAATAAAGCGCTTTTGACTTTGACTTTGACTTTAGTTTTTTTTTTATGAAAAGAGTTAATGATAACGTATAAATTTAGAGAGCCATATGGGCCATTAAGTTGTTCGGAATTTGCTTTATATTCTTTTAAAATTTATAACGATTAGTATTAAATAAAGCGCTTTTGACTTTGACTATGAGCTTCCATTTTTGCCAAATTCATATTATAAAATCATGAAAAAATCGTTAAATATATGTTTTTAAAAATATATATTTTGAAATATCGTAAAAACCTACAGGCTATGATTCATATGTAATTTGTTTTAAAATTTTTGAATTCCCAATGTCCCAGTAATCAGTGAATAAGGAAACAGAAGTTCGATCATGATCTACTACCGACGGTAAATCCTGCTTTGCATATAAACTTTGCATTTCACTAGGCCTTTGGTAGTTTCTAACTTGAATTTGTTTTTCAAGATTTTTTAAATTAGCGTAGACTTTCATTTTTTCTAACTTTCTTTCCCGAAGTTGGCTGCTAGTATACATTTGAGGCGGACACGCAGCGTTGTGTTCTTCTATATTTTGTTGAATCTTAAAATAGATTATACAATATTAACATAGAAACGAGTCTTCTGACAAGAATATATTGTACTCACCATCATTCGTAATTTACACTTTGAGGTACTAAAATACATTGCAAGATGCTTTGGTATGTTGTAAGGCCTGGCAGTTAATAGTTCTTTAAATATCAATCGAATAATAGCGTGAATCTGGTAGATATTAAAAAAAAAAAACGTCGTTAACTTGTACATAGTGGTGAAAAGTGCAATAAATTACCTCAGGGTTATTATGAAGATATTCCAAATTATCTAGCTGACGCCAAAATACAGTTTGCATGGAGCAAAATAGCTGTTCAGTGGTCAATATCCCATCAGTGTCATCGTTTGGGAATAAATGGTCACCTGTTTTCTCAAAGGGGCTCCAGACGTCAGACAAATCTTCAGCCATTGGGAATTAGTGCGGAGAGCTGGGTGGTAGAAAATGTACTGTGTCAAATTTTTCAACAGCATTATTTTTAGATGAATTTTTAATGAAAGCCTGCTATATTTCGAGTTCAAATAAGTAAGTTCAATGATCTAGGAGTGGCTGAAAACATGACATATATAGTACATTTAAGGACTGGCCGGAGCTGGACCATCGTGTCTTAAAAATGGTTATTCAAGACCAAACCTAGATCTAGATAAGGAGCTCAAAAATATCATCATAGTTGCTAAGCAAAGCTCTACTATTGAGAATAAAAATCAGATGTCGACAACGGACTTCGATAACAAAAAAAGTAATTGAGGCAATTATTAAAAAAGGAAGGCATACATGGACTACAGGAAGAACAATGGAAGCCAAGCCCTCAAGTTTGTATACATGTATACATGCAAGCGACGACTGGTGAAAGAGGCTAAATTCTCATATTTCCCAAGAAGAATCGACACAGCGGCTGATAACTTCCATGAAATATGGAAAATAATAAATGAGGTAAAGGATAACTCCTCACCCCGGGCAATATCATAAAACTTTCAACTTAATCTTGATGCGCCCTCTAATACATCGTATCTACATGACCCGGCAAACTCATTTTTTTAATCATTGATGGAAAAATCACCAAAGAAATCGTTGCCAGTTCAGAAAGCAATTTAAATACCACAAATATCTCAATAAATTCCATGCATCCACATTTATGATACAAATAGAACGGAAGTCTTAAATGTAATCAATGTATTGAAAGGAATGAGATTTGTTAGGAATATTCCCGAAGAAGCCTCAAGGATACCGCCTAACGTTAGCACCAATCAATCAGCAAAACCAATCGATCAACGACCGCATTGATCAGCAAATTCCAGCTAAGAACATTGGCCACAAAGTTAGCACTTGGGTGAATGACTGGAATTTGCAACATAATTAAACCAATACATCTTAACATTGCCGCAAAATCAGCATCTGGGTAAATGGCCAAAATCTGCAGGTCAGTAACATAACTAAATCAAAAGAAAATAAAGGGTTTTCCAATAAGAGGTGTTATTTTGAATAGCCCGCTATTTCGGTAGGTGCCACTTTTAAAGCTATCATTTTTTGACATTTGAAAATTAGAAATTACGTTATTAATAAAAATGGAAAAATTCGAGCTGTTGGGACAGCTTAGTGATGTGAAGAATAAAACCCGTGCACTTCACTCAAGAACAGCCGAGAATATTGCTGCTGTAGCCGAAAGTGTTGAAGAAAACACAGGTTTGGCCATTCCTGGTCATTCTTTGGAATTACGCATTCCACAAACGTCATTACACCGTATTTTGCATAAAGAGTTGGGTCTTAAGGCTTATAAAGTTCAGTTAACGCAAGAATTCAAGCCGGTCGATCATCAACAACGTCGTGTCTTTGCTGATTGGGTCCTTGAAATGCATGAAAATGATCCGGAATTCCATCGAAAAATTATCTTGAGTGATGAGGCCTATTTCCACCTCGGTAGCTTCGTCAACAAGCAAAATTGTCGCATCTGGGGCTCGGAAAACCCAAGAGTTATTGTTGAAAAGCCTATCTATCCTCAAGGTGTAACTGTTTGGTGCGGTTTATGGTCCGGCGGAGTCATTGGACCTTACTTTTTCGAAAATGAGGCTAGAGTAACAGTTACGGTGAATGGATTGTGCTGCCGAGAGATGTTTAATGATTTTTTATGGCCAGAATTGGATGGTATTGATCTAGAAAACGTTTACTTTTAACAAAACGTCGCTACGTGCCAAACAAGCAACGAAACCATTGATCTTTTACGGGAAAAGTTTCCGGACCGTGTTATCTCTCGAAGAGGTGATCACAATTGGCCGCCGAGATCTTGTGATTTAATACCTTGCGACTTCTTCCTTTGGTGCCACGTGATAGAGGAGCTCTACGCTAACAGCCCACTGTCGATTCAAGACCTCAAAGATGGAGTTCGTGAGGCTATCGAGGACATAGGGCAGCCAGTTTGGGATATGGTTATGCAAAATTTCATGAAAAGGATATGGTTCTGTAAGCGTGGTCGTGGTGGTCATTTGCCTGATGATGTCTTTCACTATTAACGGCGTACTTTTTTCTTTATAATGAAAAAAACATCGGATCATTTTTATTAAAAAATGAATTTTTTTTAAAATATCAAAATAACACCTCTTATTGGAAAATCGTGTACCAAAGAACAATAAAGCCAACTGTGATTTACAATCGAGACAAGTCGTTTCAATTATTATTCCACACCCGTTTTTTGTTAAAAGTCATTGTACTTTATTCCAGAACATTGGTCCGTCGAGCCGGATTCTCACAAGGATTCATATACAAGTGCAAGGATTCGTTCATACGCCAACTTTCTTGGATCGCCAGCAAGGATATTTATACATTCAGGGGAAGTGCTCCACACAGAGAAGCATCTCGGAGTACAACCCAAGAGTAGTCCTTGATTAAGGCAGCAGTTTGTGAAGGACATCAGTCACAGGGCTTCCATCACAGGACATCCGCCACAGGACATCCGTCACAGGACATCCGACACAGGACATCCGTCACAGCACATCCGTCACAGGACATCCATCGCAGGACATCGTACTAAGGACACTTGTCACAGGTCATATTGTTAAGGACATCCGTCACAGGGCATTTTGCCAAAGACATCCGTCCCAGGATACTTTAACAAGCACATCCGCCTCAGGACATCTTACCAAGGACACTCGTCACAGGGCGTTTCGTCAAGGACATCCGTCGCAGGACATTTTAACAAGGATTCTGTCACAGGACATCTTACCAAGGACATTCGTCATAGGGTGTTCGTCACAGGATTTTTTCTTTGCGTCACATCTCGACTTTTCCTTGCACTGCGAGAGGTCTCAAGGACACAAAGATAAATTCACGTCATGGACAATCCGGTAGCGTAACAAAAGTTGAGTTTCACCAGTATCAGCCGTATTGTGGCAAACTTAGAGCATGAGAAGAAATGCATGCCAAAGCTCACGTAGAACTTTAAGAGGAGGGTGGCAGTGGACTTGTAACGAAATACATAGAAGAGTATGCTGGCATCGAAGATCTTGTCCTAGAGCATCAACCATTATTTAAGGAAAGGATTTTCAAATTTCAGGCTGGTTGTTCGGGACAGCCACAATTGTCCAACGTTGCAAATGAAGGATTGCGGCTACAGCAAATTAAACTCCCAATATTTGACGGGAACTACACTAACTGGATCGCTTTCGGGGACTTGTTCAAAAGTTTGGTTCACGAAAACCAAAGTGTCCCAAGCGTGCTAAAAATGCAATAGATATCTCCGTAGCTGTCTGAAAGAAAAAGCTGAGAAATTGATAGGCCACTTGAAAATTGTAGGCGATAATTGTGAAGCTGCATGGTCACTTTTATGCGATCGGTACGATAACAATAAGATTATAGTCCAAGAGCTCATTCAGCACTGGTGAAATGCTGGTCTCTACCACGGGAATCACGCGGCCAGATTACGAGATATGGTCAACACGACCAATCAACTATCAGCAATTGAACAGGAAGCCGTACGAAACGAAACACGCTCTGTTAGTATAGCAGCCACTGAGCCCAGCCTGGAACCAGAAATATTCAACAAATACTCATCGCTACCTAAGTTACTCTAGGTGATGGTGTATATACAACAATTTATTCACAACGCATCTCATCCAAATAACAAACATATAGGACCCTTAAATCTCAAAGATACTAAACTGAAATGCATAAACCAGAACTACACGCACTACGGAAAAAGATTGAATTATCAAACAATTCCAGCATAAAATCTTTAACTTCGCATATTGACACACTGGGAACTCTTAGGCTAGGTAGAAGGCTGCACTACGCTCCACTCAGCGAAAACGCAAAACGTCCTGCAATACTGCGACGAGATTCTTTCGTTAAACTCGTTGTTCAACATGATCAGATCCACCGCACCTCCTGAAAATCAATTAAAGGGGCAACCACCACCCCCTAGATTCCAAATGGAAAAGCTTTTCTCCCAGACAGAATTGGACTATGCCGGACCCATAACGATAAAATGGAACGGTGGACGTGGAGCAAGAACACCGAAAGCCTACATCGCTGTGTTTGTATGCTTATCTACCAAGGCCTTCCATCTTGAAGCAGTGAGTGACCTCTCCGCAGTGGCATGTATTGCAGCAATCCGCAGGTTTATTGCTCGAAGAGGAAAATGCCACGCCATTTACAGTGATTGCGGAACCAATTTTCAAGGCAGTGAAAAACAATTGAAGGAAGCTTTAAGAAAAGCTATGAAACATTGCCAAGAGTTTCTTTTGAATGAAGAAAGGAATTCAATGGCATTTCATTCCTCCTGGTAGTCCACGCTTTGGTGGGCTCTGGGAAGCTGGAGTGAAATCAATGAAGCGGCACGTAGTACGAGCAATTGATCAAACACTATTAACCATCAAAGAATTGCACGCACTTCTGGCCTAGAAAGAAGCATGTCTCAATTTACATCCACTTTGTAAAGTTAGTAGTAACCCTACCGATCTCGTGCCATTACGCCAGGAGACTTTCTAACAGGATGCAATTTATTTAAAATACCATCCATCTCATCTGACAAGCATGTTAGCCGCAAATGGGAAATCATAAAGCAGATTTGCAAACACTTCTAGGATAGATGGAAGCTCGAGTACCTTAGTCGATTACAAGAAAAGCCAAAATGGATGACGATACGGCCCAACCTACAAGCAGGAGAACTCGTCCTCGTGAAAAATGACATTTTCCTATCAACACACTGGCCATTCGCAAGAGTGACGGAGGTACACCCTGGACCTGACGGGTTAGTGCGCATCGCTTCCGTCAAAGTCCACAAAAGAATAACAAGACGCCCCGTCACTAAGATTTGTCGTCGACCATTTGCCAACTCAAATCCTGATGCACCAACAGAACCACAAAAACAATCTCCTCAAACCATCACGTTTTTAGCAACTACAAAGACAAACAAAACGGAAAAGAAGCAAAATAGCTCCAATTGGAGGCACATGGTTGGAATACTTATTAACCTACCTCAAGAAACTGCAATTAGGACCAGCAACCACCACTCTAAAGGAACTTTGAACTTCGATATCGGCACCCGAATTGTTCTTCTCAATTATCGACCGGAGTCTATATTGAGCACATAGAAACTGCACGCATCCACAGAGGAGCCCTGAAAATGCAGCTTCAGCTGCCATCGGACAATATAAAATATGATCAGGCCAATGTAGAAGCCATCGTAGCTAAATACCGTGGGTTTTGCTAAGCCAGCTCAGGTACTTCAACCGAAATTGGTTGTTGGGAACTTGTACATCATCTAGAAGAATACAGGGATGAGATCGTTCATAAAACGTATAGCTTAATGTTGCTACATAATAGAAAGAGACAAGGCGTATTGGGAAAACTATTGACTTCAATTGCTGGTGTGAACCACGAAGCGTTTGAGGACATTAAATGACTATCTGTCAACCAAAAGGAAACTATCCGTTCCATAGACAGCCAGATAAAACTAATGCTTAAAGCCGCTAAAACTCTGAACAGTGCCACAAGAAGGATCAATGTGCAACCATACCGATTTCAAATCCAGCTTCAAAGAGGTTTAGACCGTATAATTGAATTCAGCCATTGGTACAAGATAATTGATCATATAAAGATCAACATCCATCTATTAGTGATTTTCGAGCGAGCGGAGAACTATCTAGATAAGGTGTACCATAAATACTGCAGTTTGCTGTTCAAAATATTGTCTGGGATTCTATAAGTACCAATGGCACTGTTTCATTAGCAAAAGTATGATAAAAAAACAAATGCAAGTACAATAATGATGAATGTTCAATTTATTCAAATGAAACAAGATTTATAATATTTAGATGTAACGTTATGGAGTACCTGGCCGTGACCTGCACGATGTGCGGATAAGAAGAGAGTGAACGAGTGTACGTTTTACTGAATACTTAGAACATAATGGAATTTTATGGAATCTAAACGGAAGTACATTCAGGCAACTTGACAAACTTAGTGATTGTACTAGATTCTGATAAATTTTGATGAAAGACAAATTTGAATTTCTAACGAGGTCGCCACAGGCACCTTCAAGACATTAGCCACACTCAAACGCTACTCCCAGTTCACTTACGGATTACATATCAAGAGATGGAATCAAGTCAAATCAGTTATAACGAGGACAACCTGGTACTGATAACGTTCCTTCTCATCCTTGATACGCGTCTGTACGACTTGATAAAACCCACGCCAGTCCCTTTAAACGTCGGGAATAATACTTTTCAAGCCTTCGATATACCATCAATCATTTTAGGCGTAAATTACAACCTACAACAGTACTTTGAAGTAACTCCTATCGATCTTTCCAGAATAACTGCTGACCAATACTTAGTGGACATTAGCGTGTTCTATGTCGTTCACTCAAAACCAAACTGTGTGATCAACGAGATACACCAGGTATTTGGAAGAAATCCTTGTGCAGTTCACACTTTCAAACCACACGGAATAGTCTGGAAACAGCTATACGGCACCAACATCTGGATGTTTGCAACACCATCAGCAACACCTGGGCAAACTGTTTGTCAGGGTGACCGGAAAAACATCATCCTCAACGGAACAGGGTTTGTGAAACTTTCCCCTAAATTGCTGACTCTCTATTCACTCTACATGGGTGGCTTCCCACGAAATCTATCGGTCTATGTCCTCCCGCATTCACCAGTCTTTAATCAGACCATTAGTCTACAATTCATTCCCAAACTCTCAGCCCCAGCTATCATCAAAGTAGAAGAATCATTCGCGACTTACGTTGAGAAAAAGCAAACGATTACTGACGACTTCCAAACAACGTCTTGGTCCACGATTCATCATCATTTTGGCAATAGTTTCCGCAGATCGTCTTCTCATCAAACGTTACAGTACGAAGCTAATTCCAAGACCAAAGCAATCATGGTCAACATGGTACGACTTATCTACGTCAGCTACAACCCAGTCAAACTAAGAACCTCATAAGGTTCTTTGCGGGCGCCAATGTTAGGAATATTACTGAAGAAGCCTCATATGCGTTCGCATGTGATACCGCCTAACCTTAGCATCAATCAATCAGCAAAAACATCGATCAATGACCACATTGATCAGCAGATTCCAGCTAAGAACATTAGCCACAAAGTCAGCTCTTGGGTGAATGACTGGAACTTGTAACATAATTAAACCAATGCATTTGAACATTGCCCGTAAAATCAGCATTTGGGTGAATGGCCAAAATCTGCAGATCAGCAACATAACAAAAGAAAATTGCTGAGTTTACCATACACCATTTATAAATAAAGATACCAAAGAACAATAAAGGCACCTGTGATTTACAGTCAAGGCAAGTCGTTTCAATTATTATTCCACAGCCGTTTTTGTTAAAAGCTATTGTATTTCATTCCAAAACAAGATGAGTATAATCAAGGAGGATATAGCCGAACTTATGGCAAATTTTATAAACGTGCATATTAGGAATGGGTCATTTCCGGAAGAATAAAAACTTGCAAAAATATTTCCTATATTTATGGGTGATGGTCATCTTGACCCGAATAAGTATCGCCTGGTTGCGCCGCTGACGGGATTTAGTAAGATATTTGAAAAAATACTAAACAATCGGTTGACATCATTCTTAGTTGAAAACTCTATTTCAAGCCAACATCAGTTTGAATTTTAAAAGAACAAGAGTACTTTAGATGTGCTACATTCTGTCACACGTTTCATCAATCTAAGACTTGACAGAGTTGATTATGTCATTGCAATTTTTGTGGATTTGAAAAAAGCATTTGACACAGTTGATCACGACCTCTTGCTTCATAAACTAGAATCGTATGGGATTCAAGGTAGTCCTAAGCAGTTGTTTAAGAGTTACTTGGAGGTAAGATCGCAGAGAACTATAATCAACAATTTCTTGAGCGACCGAGCACCTACGGAAACAAGAGTTCCCCAAGGCTCAACACTTGGCCCAATTTTGTTCGTGCTACATACAAATGATCTAATACAAGTGGACTGACGGGATATCACACATTATATGCTGATGACACAGTTCTACTTTATTCAGGACGAGACAAAACTGCCATTGAGGACCCTATCAAACAGTATCTCGGAAAGTTCCATTAGTGGTTAATCGAGAGCAAACTAGTATTAAACATTACAAAGACAAAACATATTGTTTTTAAGCAAAAGAACAAAGGAGACATAGATGTCGACCTAAACATTAACAGCGAAAAATTGCTAAGAGTGCTAGAATCTTGGTTTTATCATAGATCATCGTATGACCTGGTTGCCACACATAAATAGCTTAAGAAGGCAATTAGCCCCAATGATAGGCTTAATAAGAATGCACATCTTGAACTTGTTTTAAATACATTTGTGTTGACGAAATTGTATTATGGAGTACTTATTTGGAGTCAATCGACAAAACATCTTAATAATATATCCAGGCTACTGAACCAATCACATAAAAGCATTCTGAAACTGCCAATGCTTGCTCAAACTAGTTTGGTTTACCAGTTAGTAAACTCATTAACCTTTAGTCAAATCATTTTAGTGGAGAAAACTATGTTTATCTACAAAAATTTAAAAACTAATGAATCGGACCGAATACTATTAATTAAGGTATCACAGATCAACCCATATAATGTGAAGAATGCAGATCAATTTCGCAATACCATTTGCCAGAACGGATCGTCTAAATAACGATGCCACAAATGATGCTTTGCGTGTATATAACAATCTACCAGAAATGGTTAAGAAAGCAAACTCAGTTTTGGCATTTAAGAAAAGACTAAGGGAGCATTTAATGAACACTAATTGAAGCGTGGGCCTGAAGATCTGCTTTTAAAACTCAGTACTTAGGGTATTTATGACTCTATCGGCGAGAGATTGAAGAGACAGTTACTCAGAGTTTTATTTTTAATGTGTCGTATTATATTGAATTTTTTTTTATCTCTGAGAGCTGATCATGAATTTGGACTAGATATTCATAAAAGGATAAATTCACATTATTTTGTGTGCGCCCTTATATCGATGCATTTTTTTTGGTAGGGAGGTGAATGCTATTTATGCACAGAGTGTGGGACTCTCATGCTCGCAAGAAGGTGACTGGACTGCCCACTAAACACCTCCCATGTCAACCTGAGAACCCAGCCTGGAAACGTTTGACACATTACTTCGGGCAAGGTTTCGTTTTGTTACGCCGTGAGGCTCCTTCAAACTGGGGGATCCCTTTCCTAGCGGGAGGGAAGAGGAAGTGCCAGAAAAGCGATCCCCCAGTCCCAGTGCCCCCAGCTGCTGTGAGTACCTTTTATATTTTAGGACTGCCCGAGCATAATGTGCCACCTGGTTCCATTTGATTTCATTGACTTACAAATCTTGTGCAGGTAAGGCTGAAAACACCCATGCCCGCTCAAAAGCTTGGATTTCGTGGAAACGTCAAAGAGTATTGCTGTATTCTTTCGCTGTGTTTTATTTTTGCTTTATTCGAGTTTTTCCGCATAAATTCATCCATTAAAACCGTTCGTTTGAGAATTCGAGCGTTCTAGCTCACGACTGTGCCGTAGGTGGTGTATTTTAGCAACCACGAGAGTGATTTTCATTAAAAACAATAATTTCGTTTGCTAAAATCTTCGGCATTGTTATTGTTATCAATTTGAGTATCTACCGCGCCATCTATTACCTCAAACTAACTGCATAGTGAATTGATTGTGTTTCGTAATTTTTCTTACAGTGAATTTCATGCGCCAGTGAGGTTAAAACTAAACTTTTAGTGCAAACATTTACCAGCATTCAGATTAGTCAACCAATCAAACTTTTTCTCCCTATAAAAGTGTATCCAAAACCTGAACCAATTTTGCGTCATAATACACATTAGTGTTTTTATACATTTAATACTTTCATTTTTCTCACCCTTTGAAAATGGTAAGCTCTCCTGTACATAACATTAAGTGTATTATCTGTAAAGAACCTGAGTCCACAAGAGCTAATCGTGTGTGATGGATATTGTGCTCGGTCGTTCCATCTAAAATGCTTATCGATTCCAGCTGTGTTTTATGATATCCGTGCAAAACATTCGAAAAACATCACTTTTCGATGTGATCATTGTCAAGGTGTGACTATCGCGGATGCAATTCGAATACTGAAAGAGCATTCTAATCTACTGCTGGATATTCGGGGTCGGATGGAGCATTCGCTGGCTAATGCTAATTTGAACAGTGCTGCAACTCAATCTGCGGCAATGCATCCTACCTCATCAATTGTGGCTATGTCGAGCAATATTGTTGCTCAGCCATTTGTGAACGTTCCTGAATATAAGAGCTTGGGAGCCACTCCCAAAAGAGCAACTGTTAATTCAATCACTTCTCCTTTATCTTCTAGGGATAGAAATATTGTTGACTTTCACGCGTCGATATCAGCGGAGACTTTACCAGCTGCTCCTGCTCCTAGCAAGGGAGCCATTCCTAAAAAGACTGCAGTTAATTCTAACACTTCTCCTTTATCTTTTAGAGATAAAAATTCTACAGACTTACAATCATCGGCGTCAGCGGAGACTTTGCTAGTTGCTCCTCCTCATATGTCGAACTCATCATCTCAGCTTCCGTCACTGGATGTAATTACTCCACCTGCGCAAATTTTCATATCTCGTCTGGCCTATAATACGAGTCCTGATCTTATCAAAAGCTAAGTTATTGCGAAATTGGGATTTGAACCTTCTTTATTGCTCCGCATAAAACTAACGCCTGATAACCTCACCGTGCAGAAGATATCATTCCGTATTACTACAAACACGGAACACAAAGCGCTCCTAAGACCTGATTTTTGGCCTTATGGTGTGTTTGTTAAGGAATTTGTCACTGATATATGGAACAATTTTCGATCAAGTGTCCGTCACCGAAACGAAACTTAAAAACTAATTTGGATAACTTGTCCTCATTTTATTATCAGAATGTTCGAGGTTTACGAACCAAGACCAATGAAGTTCGACTTTCCTCTCTTATGTCCTTTGACAACTTTGTTTGCTTTACGGAAACTTGGCTCACTGAAGATATACATGATAAATTTTGCCTTCTTATAATGTTTTCCGTAATGATCGTAATCGCTTGAGCGTTGGTAAGTCTGATGGTGGTGGTGTTCTAATTGGCGTTCATCGATCAATTCTTGGTGCCTACTCATGCGACTTTCTACCCCCTTCTCCTGTTGAGTGCATTAGTGTTTCAGTTCCCTTATCGTTTAACGTTTCTTTATTGATCCTCACAGTCTATATCCCCCTTGGTTGCTCTTTACATGTCTATGAAACATTCTTTTCGGAACTCTCCTCCTTTATTTTCAACCGCTTTCCTTCTTCTTCGCTTGTTATTTGTGGTGACTTTAACCTCCGAAATGTTGTGTGGGATTCATCATTTTCTGAAAAAAGCTCAATTGACAGTTAATCCATTTCCTTTTCTTCATTTCTCTCCATGTGTTCACTTGCCCAATTCAACAATGTCCCCAATGTTAATAACAAAGCTTTAGATCTAGTCTTGTCTAACATTCCTAAATCATCCGTTTTTCTTTCTGCTTCGCTAAATGAATACGTTAACCCTGATCCCCACCATCCTCCACTTCATTTTTCTATTTTTTTGCCTTGTAAAACTGCTCTGAACAAAGTCTTTTCTCCCCGCTTTAATTTCCTTAGAGCTGAATATAGTGAAATAAACTCCATTAATTGGTTTTCCTTTTTCTGTAATTTAAATTTTAACGATGCCTTACAAAAATTTTATAGCTTCCTTAAATGTCTGAACTCACAGTATACACCTTTTTGCTTTCGAAAGAGATCAAAAGACGCTCCTTGGCTTAATAGAAATATCACCTCTATCTTAAAAGCAAAGAATGCTTCCCGTACTAAGTATCGTCTTACTGGCTCTGCAATTCAGCTTTTTAACTATAAAAGTTTACGGAGGGAAGGTAAAAAATTAGTTAATATTGCCCAAAAAAGTATATTAATTATTTTGAAGATTCTATTAGAACGATCTGAGCAAACATTTCTGGTCATACATCAATGGGTTTAAAAAATCAGGTGGTTTACCAAATTCGATGCACTATAATGGATTCTCTTCATCCAATGATTACGAGATTTGTGAACTCTTTGCGCAACATTTTTCTTCATTTTATGGTACTTCAACTGCTGAAAATTCTGATCATAGTTTTGGTTTGTCCTTAAAATTGTCCTTTGCCTATGTAAGTCCTATTGACATAGAGCCATTACTAAAAGGTCTAGACAATAATATTGGCTGTGGTTCGGATGGAATTCCTAATATTTTCGCCAAATCTTTATCATCTTCTTTGTATGTTCCCCTGTTCATTCTTTTCAATCGTAGTCTTTCTGACAATGATTTTCCTGTTCTTTGGAAAAAGGCTAATGTATTTCCGGTTTACAAATTGGGGGATAAGTCTAATATATCTAATTATCGTCCTATCTCCCTACTTCCGTGCTTTAGTAAGCTTTTTGAAAGAATTGTGTACGATCAGATTTATCCCTTCTTATTTCCATCCTTTGCTAGTGAACAGCATGGCTTTATGAAAGGTCGGTCCACTCTCACGAACTTGCTTTCATTTTCAAATACTATTGCGTCAGCTTTCGATAGAGCGAAGCAAGTAGACGTTATTTATACCAATTTTTCTAAGGCTTTCGATTCAGCGGATCATCGTATACTTATTAATAAATAAGGTGATCTTGGTGTGTGCTCATCTATTTGTCGATGGTTCCACTCGTACATTGTCAACCGTAATTGCGTAGTCACTGTGGATTCCCAGAGTTATTCTCCTTTCTCGCCGTATTCTGGAGTGCCCCAAGGGTCAATTCTCGGCCCATTATTATTCCTCGTTTTTATCAATGAACTTCCATCGTGATTCAAACTCTATTCGCTTATGTATGCTGAAGATTTAAAATTATTTAGAGTGATTGAGTCCTCGGAAGACTGTGTCTGTTTACAACTAGATTTGCAATCTCTATTAGATTGGTGGAGAAATAATCGTCTGACACTAAATATAGGCAAATGTCGTAGTATGACTTACTCTCTGAGAAAGTTTACCATTCCTTTCGATTATTCCTTATCTGGTACTTCTCTGGAATTAATCGTTCTATATAAAGGCCTTGGAGTATTCTTTGACACTAAGCTGCATTATGGGCAACATATAGCCCAGGTTGTTTGCAGAACCTCTCGAATGTCAGGCTTTGTATTAAGATCCACCAAAGGCTTCAAAAATCTTTCTTCCTGTATTTGTTTATTTTTCTCACTGGTAAGAAGTTTGTTGGAATATTGCTCGCAAATTTGGAGTCCTCATCAACACAGTCTCTGTAGTACTGTGGAGACTGTTAAACGTAGGTTTACCCGCTCTCTTCTCTTTGAATTTCGCATCCCCTATTCCCCTTACAATGATCGTCTATCCCTCTTGCACATGCCTTCTTTAGTCTCGCGTCGTATGTTTCTTGATAAATGCTTGCTCTTTAAAATGAACCACAAACTTTTACCAATGAATCTCTGTAATGAGATATCCACCTATACTGCACAGCGCTCAAGTAGATCGACAACGATTTTTAACGTTCCCTTCACCAGAACCAATGTGTTTTGTTTTTCGCCATTGGTACGTTTGCCACGTAATCACAACTCACTTGGTCTTGGTCCGATACCTCATTCTTTTGCGCAGTATAAAAATAAACTTAGATAATTCGTTCTTCTTTATAGTTTTGTAGATTAACTTGAGTGTACTTTCTAGTTTTAACTTTCATGCTGCGTAATCCAATTTTTCTAGTTTTGTTTGGATATGTATTATTTGATTATTTCTTTTATTACTTCTACTTTTTCTATATTATAATTGGATTTAGCTTATCTGTATATAGAATCCTGTAAATAAATAAATAAATTAAAAAGCTGGGTCAGATAGAAGTCAGCTCACCATGCCTTTGATTTGGCCACGGTCTCACATCCGGGATGAGGCGCACAGTCCACCTTCCCTTCGTGCAACTGACCCAAGACTGTTGCCAATCGTTGAGCGAGCGATGTTTCTCCTCGCGGACTACTATCTCCCTCGCATCCTTATTTCGGTGCAGGTAAATAGCGCGGCGCTCTCTAGCAAGGAGGGTGACAGGTATCACGCCTGCAATAACTCTTACCGCCGGATCAGAGACTGTCGGATACGAAGATGCAATTCTCAGTGCTCCTCTTCTCTGTACTTGTGCCAAACGTTTTCGGTATGTACAGTAGCACTGACTCTACAGGTACTTCACCGATGGCTTCGATGCGATTCGTAAGTCTCCAATACTGATCATCCTTACTCTAGGGATTCTCTTTTTTGTCAAGATGACCACTTCGGTACATCGGTACCGATGTATTAAACATTGTCTGGGTGGCACACGTTACAAAGCAACGAGATGTGAATGCAGACCGCACGAGCGTTGTGCGACGAAGAAAGAGTGATGGAGAGAGTGGTAGGGAATGGAGATATTTTGAAAAAAAACTATGAATAATTTCAAAAACCTAATCGAATAAATTTCCGGTTATTTTTTACGTATTAAGGATTTTGGTTGGGCCTTATTGTACTACTTTGTGAAGCATATTGAAATCGGCTTTGTCTGTCTGTCTGTGTATTACAGCAATTTTCCTCCAAAACTCTAGAAGGTACCGACATGAAACTCAGTACATATATTAGAAGTAGTCACTTCTTAAAAATTTGAATATAAAAAAATTTTTAAACGTTTTTATGAGGGGTCGCCCCATATCGGAAGGGGACCCTTAAAATTGTCTTTTACTCAAGATAGTCGTGTGGAGTGTCAAATTAAAGTTTTTGATAAGAGCTTTCCGAAACAGTCCTTCAGATAGGGGAAACGCACAAAAAATTGGTGTCTCCCCCCTTGCGACCAGAAACCTTTGAACTGACAAATCTGGAAAATCATGGAAGTAGGCCTCTATTAGTCTTCCTTTTCTTCTTAGCACTACAGCCCCTATCGAACCTTCGCTTCCTGCAAATAGCGCCTCCAACTGTCTCGGTCCATTGACCGCGTCCTCCGATTCCTAAATCCGAGCAGTGTTTGGTCGACCGAGTTAGACCAGCGTTTCCTTGGTTTCTCCACTGGTCTCCGGCCTTCAGTTCTCCCAACGAATACCTTTTTGGGTATCCGTTGTTCGTCCATACGATTCATGTGGCTAGCTCATTGCAGCTACCGCAGTATAATAGTCGTTGAGACCTCTAGTTCATCCAAAATTTCATACAGCTTATGGTTGCATCGAATTCGCCATTGGTCTCCGTCTAGCTTCGCTACAATTATTCGCCTCAGGACCCGTCGCTCAAAGGCATTCAATACATTTGCACGGGGCACAGTAATATGACCTAGAGTTCACGCATGAAAAAATTGAACCGTATGTAATTTGCTTTGTTTTGCGGAAAGGAAAAATATTCATGGCCTGTAGAAGTGAAAGTAAAATTTTCAAATTAAAACTCAATTCGTGCGCAATGTTTAGCCCGTATTGTTGAACGTTTTTATCATTTTCCCGTTTCCAGATTTAACCTTAGTGCTTCGCTTGATCGAGTGTCAGCTCATTCAGGGGCACCCAGTGGAACACCTCTACTGCTGATTTTTGGAATGACACAGATCTCGAAGTCACGATATATTTCGAGGATGGAATAGATGAAAGAAGTGCATAGAACAGCGAAGAGGTTCTAGATATGTTGAATAAAGTAAAGAGTGAATTACAGTTAGATTTCAATGCATATACATTTTATCAAGGCTGTCAAGGACATATTTACATATATATGTATATATTTATGTATGTATATATATATATATATATATATATATATATATATATATATATATATATATATATATATAATATATATATATATATATATATATATATATATATATATATATATATATATATATATATGTATGTATATATATATATATATATATATATATATATATATATATATATATATATATATATATATATATATATATAAAGTCAAGGTACAGTGATAAATATCATGAAAATTGTTTGATATTTTTATTTAAAAAACCTATAGTGATAAAATTTTTTTGGTATTACTTCAACTATAATCATTACACTTTAAATTCATGTAAAACAAAACGAAATTCTGTCGTATTAATATATTATTACATATGATGTGTTGGAAAGTCAATGAATGAAGTCCACAAAAGTCATGGTACACCTAAAGAAAAATGATACAAATTGTAATTATAGTCTTGCATAGTTATTTGAATTATACTTTTCTTAATATTTTGTCGGATATCCTTTCATCTGAATTACTGACTTCAGTCTTTTAGGCATAGAATATACCAATTTTTTAGTAAATTCGCTGCTGATCCTGGCCCACTCCTCCAATATAACATCCTTAAGCTGCGCCTTGCTTGATATCACTCTTTTTCGGATTTTTGTCTCAAGCTTATTCCAAAGATGCTCTATAGGGTTCAAATCAGGGCTTTGAGGCGGTGTAGCAAGCATGCGAGTATTGTACAATAGCCACATTCGAACTTTATGCGCAGTGTGCTTAGGGTCATTGTCCTGTTGAAACAAGAAATCTTCTCGCATACCTAATTTGGCTGCACTTTGTTTCATGTTGTTTCGTAGAATCTCTAAATAAGAGTTCTGATCCATAGTATTTTCGATGAATGTCAGATTTCCAACTCCAGCAGCAGCCATGCAACCCCAAACCATAACACCACCGCCTCCATGTTTTACTGTTTTAATAGTGTTCTTGGGATTAAATGCTTCTCCTACTTTTCGCCAGACCCTCTTATGCCCATTTACACCAAATATACAAAATTTAGACTCATCCGAAAATAAAAAATTATCCCAAAACGTTATTGGTTTGTCAATATATGCTTTTGCAAATGTTATTCTTTTTTGTTTGTTTATGGAACTTACAAGAGGTTTTCTTCTAGGCGTACGAGATGAAAATCCAGCTTCTACGACAGCTCTACGCACAGTTTCTGCGCTAAACTCCTTCTTATCATTAATTCCAAGAGCATCGCAGATTTTTCTACAGCTTAGAAATGGATCTTGTTTTACCATTCGCGAAATTTTTCTCTTGTCCTTTGCACTTAGTTTAGATGGACGACCTGTTCGGGGCACATTTTCCACTCTATTTTCCTTCTTAAATCGATTTATCACTTTTTGAATGGTTGACCGACTTCGCAACACTAGTTCAGCTATTTCAGAATATGATTTGCTCTGATTTGAATGCAGATTAATAATTATTTCACGCTCCTTAATACTCAACTCCTTTCGACACATTTTTTAAAAATTTTATTAAATAAAAGATACACCACGAATACGGACGCGATATTAAAGACAGCGGCCTACGGTTGTTAACTCACTCTGATAATATGAACTTGGGGGATTCCCCTTTTTACAAATAACAGGGCATTTTCTGTAACTGTACCAAGACTTTTGTGGAGTAGAAAAGAGACATTGCCAACAAAAAATTATTGTCTTCAATGATCGTTATTGCCGAATCCCTTTAAATTTATGAAAACTTAAATTCAACAGAACTCGTATTGTTACCATTTCATAACTTTTGGTTTTCAAATAAAAATATTGATTCAGTAATACAATTTTCAGTTACCGATTCTCTGTACCTTGACTTTTGTGGAAGACTGTATATATATATATGTATATATATATATATATATATATATATATATATATATATATATAAATATATATATATATATATATATATATATATATATATATTTATATATATATATATATAAATATATATATATATATATATATATATATATATATATATATATATATATATATATATATATATATATATATATATATATATATATATATATTCTTGGTTTGGTTTTGGTGTTAGCCTGTGGAATAATACATACACCTGGATTGTGTGCTGTGCTAGTAACACAAACAAATAGGAAGGAATAATTAAGCTATGCTTTAAAATAAAAATGTATTATAAACAAGAAAAAATAGAATAAGTAAATAAGATAAACCTAATGAACAACAAAATACGAGTATAGTAGTAAAAATTAAAAAAAAGCAACTAAATATAGAAGCAACATCTATAAATTAAGTTCAGTTAAATTTTGCATAGTCCTTTTAAACACAATAAAAGATTAAGGAAAAGGACCAAGCTGAAGATTATTATGATTCCTAGTGAGTCGTAATAGAGGCGAGTGGTAAAATAGCCCGGTACAAGCATATAGAGCCATAACTAAACAAATCAATCATGTAGGACGTAAAAACTGCCGAAATTGCAGTTCAGCAAAAAGACTAGAAGGTGTTTGACAGCGACAAAGTCGATATAAAAAACACATATCCAAATAAGCCCTATGTACAGCCAGGTATGGAATAGTAAAGGAGGATAAACGATCATCATATGGAAAATAGGGTAAACTTGGTTTAAAGAATAGGAAGCGAGTGAACTTCCTCTGAACAGACTCTAACGATGACACAAGATAGGAATGACGGGGTGACCAGACCAAAGAACAATACTCATGTAATGGACGGACAAAACAAATGAACATGCGGATAGTGGTAGAAATATTAAAAATCTTGTGGAAATGCCTTAGAATAAAACCCAAAGCTTTAGAGGCCCTTGCAACCACATTTAAAATGTGAATGTCAAACTTAAGTTTAGGATCTTTAAGGGGGATGACTGCGCACAAAAAATCCTCAGACAGCATGTAGGAAAAGGAAGGGGGGTGATCCTTAAGAGAAAAAGTCATTTTATAGCACTTGGTGAGATTGAGGTGTAAAAAATCATACAAGCACCAGTTGTGGAGCACATTCAAGTCAACCTGAAGATATTGACAGTCAACAGGCAACTTAAAAGACCAAAATACCTTAAAGTCATCAGCAAACAATAGTTTTACTGAAAAGATTACTGAGGAGAGATCATTGATAAATACTAGGAAAAGAGAGGTCCAAGAACAGAACCCAGAAGAACACCAGATGAAGGATAAAATGGAATAGAGGTCGATCTAAAAAAATCTAACTTGACATACACGATGCGTTAAATATGAAGAAAACCATTAGAAAAGAGGATGAGTGATTCCAAAAGCTTCAAGATTATAGCAGAGAAGACGATGATTGACTTTGTCATACGCTTTGGTGAAATCAGTGAGTGCCACATCAGCTTGATATTGATTGTCCAATGCCTTAGCTACAATGTCATGAATTCCATCAGATTAGTGGACTTCCACTGACTTTTGCAGAATCCATGCTGCTCACTTGCAATAACAGCACCTAACGAGTCGGAGAGACGGTTGTGAGCCAAACACTCAAGCACTTTCGGAAAACAAGAAATCAGAGATATTGGACGATACTTACACACAGACGAAGGGTCACCACTTTTAAGGATAGGTACGAATACAATACAGGCACTTTTCCAACGGGAGGGAAAGGACCCACTGCTTGAACTCAGGTTAAAAAGAACGGGCAAGGGAGGGAGAGAAAAGTGCAGAAGCTAAAAATTTAACAAAAATATTCGGCAAACCATCTGGACAAGGACTGATATTCGGAACAAGAGAATGAATTAAGAACTCAACCTCACAGGAGTCAGTGCTTAAAGAGGGAATTGAATAAATGTGATTCCTCACTGAGTAGGAGGAAGTGAAGTCAATGAAAGGAGAATAGGTAGAGGAAACATACTGAGAGAATAAATCTGAAATTGCCTGAAGAGAAGAACAATCTACACTGCCCCAGCAGACGGTAGATAGAATAGAAGACGAAGTTTTTAATGATTTAATATTGGACCAGAAAGATTTCAAATTATTTGCATTTCGAGAAGCTTATAAAGGTGAATAGTAATTTTTTAAAGCAAGTTTGATTTCGTTTTTGGCATCTGAACGCAACCTTCTTAAGATAGATTCATCTTTAGCAGTACCTGAACACCTATACTCGTGATGTGCCTTAGCCTTGGCGCTTAAGGCGGTAAGAATACGCGTAGTAAGCCAAGGCCTCGGCAAATGATTTGCTTCTTAAAATAAATTGATTGTTTTTAACTTTCCAATTCTTTACATCAATAGGATCTCTGGCTAAATTGGAAGCCACTTCAAAACACCAGCACACAATCCAGGTGTATGTATTATTCCACAGGCTAACACCAAAACCAAACCAAGAATATATATATATATATATATATATATATATATATAAATATATATATATATATATATATATATATATATATATATATATATATTTATATATATATATATATATATATAAATATATATATATATATATATATATATATATATATATATATATATATATACATATATATATGTATATATATATATATATATATATATATATATATATATAAATATATATATATATATATTTATATATATATATATATATATATATATATATATAAATATATATATATATATATATATATATATATATATATATATATATATATATATTCTTGGTTTGGTTTTGGTGTTAGCCTGTGGAATAATACATACACCTGGATTGTGTGCTGGTGTTTTGAAGTGGCTTCCAATTTAGCCAGAGATCCTATTGATGTAAAGAATTGGAAAGTTAAAAACAATCAATTTATTTTAAGAAGCAAATCATTTGCCGAGGCCTTGGCTTACTACGCGTATTCTTACCGCCTTAAGCGCCAAGGATAAGGCACATCACGAGTATAGGTGTTCAGGTACTGCTAAAGATAAATCTATCTTAAGAAGGTTGCGTTCAGATGCCAAAAACGAAATCAAACTTGCTTTAAAAAATTACTATTCACCTTTATAAGCTTCTCGAAATGCAAATAATTTGAAATCTTTCTGGTCCAATATTAAATCATTAAAAACTTCGTCTTCTATTCTATCTACCGTCTGCTGGGGCAGTGTAGATTGTTCTTCTCTTCAGGCAATTTCAGATTTATTCTCTCAGTATGTTTCCTCTACCTGTTCTCCTTTCATTGACTTCACTTCCTCCTACTCAGTGAGGAATCACATTTATTCAATTCCCTCTTTAAGCACTGACTCCTGTGAGGTTGAGTTCTTAATTCATTCTCTTGTTCCGAATATCAGTCCTTGTCCAGATGGTTTGCCGAATATTTTTGTTAAATTTTTAGCTTCTGCACTTTTCTCTCCCTCCCTTGCCCGTTCTTTTTAACCTGAGTTCAAGCAGTGGGTCCTTTCCCTCCCGTTGGAAAAGTGCCTGTATTGTATTCGTACCTATCCTTAAAAGTGGTGACCCTTCGTCTGTGTGTAAGTATCGTCCAATATCTCTGATTTCTTGTTTTCCGAAAGTGCTTGAGTGTTTGGCTCACAACCGTCTCTCCGACTCGTTAGGTGCTGTTATTGCAAGTGAGCAGCATGGATTCTGCAAAAGTCAGTGGAAGTCCACTAATCTGATGGAATTCATGACATTGTAGCTAAGGCATTGGACAATCAATATCAAGCTGATGTGGCACTCACTGATTTCACCAAAGCGTATGACAAAGTCAATCATCGTCTTCTCTGCTATAATCTTGAAGCTTTTGGAATCACTCATCCTCTTTTCTAATGGTTTTCTTCATATTTAACGCATCGTGTATGTCAAGTTAGATTTTTTTAGATCGACCTCTATTCCATTTTATCCTTCATCTGGTGTTCTTCTGGGTTCTGTTCTTGGACCTCTCTTTTCCTAGTATTTATCAATGATCTCTCCTCAGTAATCTTTTCAGTAAAACTATTGTTTGCTGATGACTTTAAGGTATTTTGGTCTTTTAAGTTGCCTGTTGACTGTCAATATCTTCAGGTTGACTTGAATGTGCTCCACAACTGGTGCTTGTATGATTTTTTACACCTCAATCTCACCAAGTGCTATAAAATGACTTTTTTTCTTAAGGATCACCCCCCTTCCTTTTCCTACATGCTGTCTGAGGATTTTTTGTGCGCAGTCATCCCCCTTAAAGATCCTAAACTTAAGTTTGACATTCACATTTTAAATGTGGTTGCAAGGGCCTCTAAAGCTTTGGGTTTTATTCTAAGGCATTTCCACAAGATTTTTAATATTTCTACCACTATCCGCATGTTCATTTGTTTTGTCCGTCCATTACATGAGTATTGTTCTTTGGTCTGGTCACCCCGTCATTCCTATCTTGTGTCATCGTTAGAGTCTGTTCAGAGGAAGTTCACTCGCTTCCTATTCTTTAAACCAAGTTTACCCTATTTTCCATATGATGATCGTTTATCCTCCTTTACTATTCCATACCTGGCTGTACATAGGGCTTATTTGGATATGTGTTTTTTATATCGACTTTGTCACTGTCAAACACCTTCTAGTCTTTTTGCTGAACTGCAATTTCGGCAGTTTTTACGTCCTACATGATTGATTTGTTTAGTTATGGCTCTATATGCTTGTACCGGGCTATTTTACCACTCGCCTCTATTACGACTCACTAGGAATCATAATAATCTTCAGCTTGGTCCTTTTCCTTAATCTTTTATTGTGTTTAAAAGGACTATGCAAAATTTAACTGAACTTAATTTATAGATGTTGCTTCTATATTTAGTTGCTTTTTTTTAATTTTTACTACTATACTCGTATTTTGTTGTTCATTAGGTTTATCTTATTTACTTATTCTATTTTTTCTTGTTTATAATACATTTTTATTTTAAAGCATAGCTTAATTATTCCTTCCTATTTGTTTGTGTTACTAATCCATTTTGTTATTGAATTTGTTTCTGTTAAATGGAGTTTTTAAATAAATAAATAAACAAATTTGTTCCATATTCACAAGATATTTCTGAACGGAAAATCTGCAGTCAGATTTCATACGCTGCAATTGAGGCTAGAAATCCCCAAACCATACTTTTAGTGTGTTGCTCAATTAAAAATTATTGTCGGAGTGCTTTCTAGAACAATTGAATTTCTTATCAGTGATAATGATCGTGTATGAACGTTGAGTTTGGATTCCCCTGAAGTGTTTATATGGATGGGAAAAGGGAATTTTTAACTTTTCTCAAAATATTTCAATTAAAGTATAAAAGAGCGAAACATAATTTGTAACACCATCAGTTTCAATCAGCAACTTATGAAAACTTCTTAACAAAAATCAGAAAAATGACTTTTAAGACAAGTGTAGTCCTGCTTGTTCTAGGATGTATTTCTCTCTCTATCGCTCAGCAATTTCAAACATTGTTATACAGACCCAATAGGCCTGCTGTTGTACGTCCTTTGCCCTACTACCCGAGGCCACAAACGCGGGCATTAACATTACAAAGAGTTCGTCGTGCTGTCGTTGGCGGAGAAGTTAAAACAAATCCAAATGGTGGAAATGATGTTAAAGTAATGCTTGGAGAAGCGGTGGGAAGTCCTCTATCCCATGTAAGCGCAGGTGTATTGGCAGCTGGAAATACGAAAGGTGGACCGGTAACAACTGGAGGTCAACTTGCGTACAATTTGTAAGTATACATATATTAGTTTAAGTTGAATATTTTGATGAATAATCAAGATAATGTCTTCATCTCATAGAGGTAACCATCAACTATCCTTAACGAAAACTCATACTCCAGGGAACAGGGACATTTTCACTCAAAATGCCAAAGTTAATATATTTGACAACGGAAATGACAGATTTGATGCGAACGTTTTTAAGAGTAAAACAGATTTGGCAAACGGATTCAACTTTGAAAGAACTGGAGGAAGTTTGGACTGGTCAAATAGCAACGGTCATAGTGCAAAAGTTGGAGTAAGTAGTATTCCAAACTTTGGCAAAACTTACGAAGTTGGTGGATCTGCAAATTTGTGGACCTCTCGGGACAAATCAACAACTTTGGATCTGTATGGAACTGGTACCAAGACATACGGAGGTCCTTTTGATGGAAAAAATAACTTTGGCGGGGGCCTAAGTTTGACTTCACTGTTTGGCTAAAAGCGTGGAGTTAATATCAATTCTTATTTATTTGTAAATAATGTTGATAAAAAATAATATTATTGTAAATAAAATTTCTTAACAGCATTTCCTTTAATTCTTTTATTACTCTCGCGTTGAGCGTGTGGAGTTAATTTTTTTAGGATTGTGTAAAATATCTATACGAATCCCCATCAAAATTGTGAGCTGTCTGTCTAGTCATGCGCCACAGCAATTTTTTACAGAAAGTACGAACGCTTCAGTTATTACACAATGTAACCAGGCCCGAAATGGTGACCAAAGTTTTGGAATGAAAGAATCATAAAGTTTTCTAGGGAGTTCCTCTATATATGAAATAATCCTGGAAAATATTTTATTATATCAAACATAGTCAGCATGTATCAAATGAAAGGATGAATAGGATGTTTTGAGGATTTTACATTTTGTCTAAAAATCAAAAGTGAAACTTAGATTGTGTCGAAAACTCATAGTCAAGTGCATTTGTAATAGATGGATGCATTTTATAATAACCAATTTTTGAATGAGAAAGTTAGATTTGAGTTAAAACTTCACATTTACAGCAATCATGCGAGATGCGCGTTTCGGGGCAACCTAAGCAAGGCATTTGATCATACATGCGATAACGTATGGGGCTTTCGGTAACCCATTGGACGCGTCCTCAGGTAGCGGATAAGGGGGCCCAAGCCCGCTAGCGGGCATGTGGGAAATAAAAATCACTCGCGGTCCAAAATCGACCAAGTCGAAGCGCTGACAACGCTCCACTTAGTATTTACTTGTAATGGCACCAGGATAACAACCTCGGATCAGATTGGATAAATTACAACGATTGTCGCAACGCGTAAAGGGCTATATTTTTGGAACTTGGAGTATTAGTTCATTGAACAGACGAAGTGCACTGCGACTACTTCTAGATGAAATAAAGAAATAGAAAATCAACTTCCTCGCAGTGCAAGGAAACCACGAGTTCAGAGTGGCTTTCATTGTTGACAGCATACTTAAACCAATTATCATAACTTCAAGCCCGTTAACGAAAGGTTCTGTGCGATTCGTAGGCGAATTACAGCACTCTGTAGTAATCGAGCAGTCACACAAGTAAACTGCTCGAAAATCTTCTACCTCCTATCCGAAATTTTAATGGCAGATTTAGAAAAAAATATTTAATTACTTCCATTTATAATTGTAATTAGTACAAATATTTCCTTTCTCATTATTATTACTAAATGTAATTTTATATCAATTTTCATTTACATTTAATTTGAACGTTTCCTTTCAATTGTATTCTTCATGACATTTAACTTTTATTACTATTTAGAATCTTTTTCATTTTGCTTTACTTCAGTTAATTTTTCATGAAAAATTTTTAAATCCGCCAATTAAAATTTCGGACCTGGGAACACTGATTTAGTGCATTCCATCCTTTTTTTGAAGTCCCGTAAGGCGACGACGAATAGCAAACGGGGAGTCGGAATAGAACAACCGAGTGAGGTGGTTGGGCTGATCGTGGCACGTTTTTCTCAACTGAGTGGAGTGACAGTCCCTTGTGCTTTTCCCTAAAGTACTAAGAGTTAAAAATTCTAGCCGGCTTTTGGGTTAAATGGTACGTACGGAGATTGTGCGAAATTGGTTTCGTTACCTCGTTGTGTGATCAATTGAGCTCTATTCTAACCCCGCCAGCGAAAACAGTTAAACCCGAGAGGATCGCGAAGTGTAAGAGCGAAAACCTCGGTTTTGTGTTATCCGAGCTCGAGGTTGTCTCCAACCCAACGAGAATCGCATTTCCCTTGCTCAGAAAACGTGAAAAGCCAGAGCAGGGCATCTCACGAGCATGTTGTTTGGATTGAGCTACGCGTCTACCCCATACAGTCCGGGGAACGTGATCCAATGGAAAAATCGACGCAGAATCAAGAAGTGGGGAGTCGCGCAAAACTCTGCGGTTGCCCTAAAATCCAACCGACCCAAGTTGTTGCAAATTGCAATAGGGGCCCAGAGGTCCACAAGAAATTCAAGTCCCAAGAGTCAGTCCACGCGACTGTGAGTTGGTTGTTTTCATTGCATCGTGCAAGATGTCGAGATCAAGACACAAATTTTTTTCGACCGCTCGCTATCACTGCCGTTATTTGTGTTGCGAAATTTGTTTGGTTCAAAAAATACAGGCGAAACTGAAATCGCGCGAAAAATTCATATCGATATCTGGAGGAATCTAGCCCGTTCTTCGTCGTCCGGTATTAGTTCAATTTTGTACCGAATTTCAGTGAGTAATTCCGCGAAGTGACTTTCAGCAGTTCACAGTTAGAATTTCCGTCGACTCGCGTTTTTGGCGTTTGTGTGGAGAGGAGAACGATACACCATAGCATATGGTTCCAGTGGGAAGGAAGAAGACGTGTTAATGATTTTACAGGCATCTACATTATTAACAACATGGGAGGCGTTCAACTGAAATTGTGGGACTCCTCAATAGGAATCCCAGCACATACAATAAGAAGAGATACGGCTAGATGATCTCTGTCACTTGTGAAATGCATTAGATCTTTGTTAAATGAATTATCGGTGGCGACCTTGTCTAATGCCGGTTTTCAATCACACACGCTATCACACGCCTGAAGTGAATTTCTACGGTGATGCCAGTGACATACGTAATAAGTGTCATTCAATCGAAGAAACGGGAGCAAGAGTAGGGAGTACGAAAGTCTATGTCGAGGTAAACCAGGTAGTAAGTGTGTGTTTGTGAGGCACTCCGCCAAGTGCAGCGAGAATTATGGGTAGAGCAGCTTAATTTCAATCAATGATGTATCACGGAGTGTTGAATAGTCAATGAAGTAGATATTTTAATCTGTATTTAATTTAAAGTGTAATTGATGGTTAATCGTGTTAGCTGGTCAAAGGACTATACCGTAGAGAGGGCATATGAGAAATGACTCCGTATTTCAAAAAACATAGTTATCAACCTGTAAATCATGATACCTGAGATGATCATTGTTTATTTTTACAACCAGCTTACATAGTCGTTTGCTAATTGCAATTCGGTTTACGTACTCCAAAAGCGTGACGCGATCAAAAATTGGATATATCGTACTTGCTTCCTATTTTAGTTGGACATTTTAAAAGTTTTGTTTTCTGCTCAGACGGGTTAGGAAACACGTACAAGAAGAAGCAAAGTTTTGTCAACTTTCCACTAACAAATCTCAATATGAACTCATACATAGCCCGTACAGGGTATAGGGTCCGCATCGATGGCAGGCTCCTCCACTAGAATGGGCTATCCATCGGGCGCGCTCTTCCGTTTCCTTCCGCTCGCGTGCCCTTTTATGATATAGGGCTATGTGATTTCATTGCGTAACGATATAGCATAAATCAGTTACGTTTGTATTTCTCATTTGAGGGAAAGAGTCATACAAAGTATTTTTGTATGAGTTATTCACTCAAATGGTAAATACATAGCCATGTCTACGTTTTGATCTTGATCCGGTTGGGGGGATGCGAGGGGGCACTGCTTCCATCTGGATGCCTCACTTTTATTTGTGGACTATAAGGATCGCCGGCAACGACGAAGTCTCTGTAAGTCCGTCCGTTTTTGCCCGGCGCAATTTGTTCTTCGAACAAACATAGCGACCCTTAGTAGGTTACCTCGGCCTCGACACCAGTCGATCGGCATTTGACCCTTTTTAATTCGTGAATGCGAAATTTTTTGTAGTGGGTCTTTGTGCTGGGGAAAAGAACCCGCCCCATGATACCTCAACGCTAGCCTGCCAGCACATTCCTCTTCCGCCGAGGCAGCAGACCATCGCTGCAGTCGTGAACGGACAATTTATCAACCTCATTTCACGACAGCCCTGGAATGCAATGTCGATGCATTGCCGTCAAACGACATTTAAATTGTTCTTGGTGACTTCAATGCAAAAATCGGCTGAGAATCGGCACATAGAGGGACAACTGGAGGATAATATCTGCATGCAGAGACCAGCGATAACAGACAATACCTGATAGACTTCGCTACTAGTAGAGGATTCACAGTAAGCTCACACGCTTTCCACATCGAGACATTCTTAAGAGAACTTGGGCTTCCCCAAAGTCATGATGATATCAAAACTATGAGGAAGACAGTTAGAGATGTAGTAACAGAAGCAGTCGAGGAGGTCTTGGGGCACCAGCCAAAGGAAAGTAGGAACGACTGCTACGACGATGAATACAAGGAAGCGATTAAAAAAAAGGAACCACAAAGAATATACCCAGCGACCAACTTGCGCCAAAGAAGAACAATATCAAAGCCCTTGACGTCAACCAAAAAAATGTGCCGAACAAAGAAACGACTGATCATCAACACCAAGATCCAACAGGTAAACAAAAAATGACCCTACATGAAGTCAGATCGGCATATGCCTCTATCAAACAACTAAAAGACGGCTTCAATCCAAAAATGACTATTTGTAAAAGTGTATAAGGATAAATCATAGGCAAGCCAGTCGAAATTACAAACAAATAGCTGCAATACTTGAAGCTGGGAATATTCCAGAAGCATGGCAAGAGGACCCAGTCTCACCAGTACAGTACAGGCAGCAGTATGAGACCTCAAAAAAAAAAAGCCTCTGGAATAGATAGAATACCAGCAGAACTACTCTATAGCGGTGGTCCCCATCTAAATAAACTCGTGCATTGACTAATATGCAGGATATGGTAAGAGGAACAGTTACCAGGGGACTGGCGGAAAAGTATAATATGTCCTGTACACAAAAGGGGGACGGGTTAAGGTGTAAAAATTATAGAGGCATCACTCTACTGTGCACATCCTATAAAGTGCTTTCCAAAATCATAGAAAGAAAATTAAACCCGTAATATGAAAGTATAATAGGAAAGTATCAAGGCATCTTTTGAAGTTGATGGTCTACAACAAACCAAACATTCTCAATAAAGCAGGTGCTCGAGAAGTGCTTGGAACATAACGTCGATGTGCAACAACTCTTTGTAAACTGCAAGCAAGCATACGACAGTATCGGCAGAAATGCGCTCTACAAAATAATGCTTAACTTTCGCGTGACGTCGCTAAACCCAGAGTCCCAGGCCAACATAAATGATGCAATAATGGACAGCTTCATAATGGAATTGTAATGATTTTTTTAATGCCCGTGTAGGACACGGGTGCCGATGGTCTGGCATAAGTGTCAACGAGCTATAAACAACACCGAGCTCAGCTAACTAGCTTCGCTTAACGACCGCGTACGCGTGCTTAACGACTAGCATTTGCGGGATCATATGAGGCGGGTTCTTGTCGAGCCACGAAGCTACACTACAAAAAACTTATCACGCGTACTCTACTCTACAAGACGTACCGATCAATTTTTATTGTCTTTAGAAAAGTTCTATTAGGTGTCAATTAAGCTACTCTACAGTAATTCAATATTTTTTTGCCTCGTTAAAGTTAGCGGACACGGAGACTTGAGACAAACACAAACATTACACAAAAAGCAACCGTTACTTTCACAGAAGAAGGTCGTTGCATTACAAGGGGAATGTCAAACCTAAAGATGTTAAAGTGGCTGAAGTGAACCACTCATCTCTGCCTAAAGGATGGAAACTTGACGAATGCAGTTTGCTTTACACTAGTAAAACAACAAACTAAGCAGTTTCGACGGGGTGACCACCTTATCTCTTCACGAGCAGCCACTCCTGATCACCACGGGGCTGCTCGACTGCTTATGGTTATTACAGTTTTTTTTTAAATAAAAAAAAAATTTAAAATTTTTTTTTTTTTTGTGTTTTTGGCAAAGAGATCGGAATCTTAGACATGTCCAAGAAATTTAGAAATGTGTGCCATGTACGAGTAGTTTGAAATTTTCTTTGTGCAAAATGTGCTTTTGTTGTAATATTTTGCGAGAAAATTGGAAATAAGTATCCTTGTAATGAATGACTTCTTTCAACCTCATTCTCACAAAGATAAATGCAAAATACAGCTTAGGCTTTATATTAATAGATTGAAAGTAAGTTTGAGGTTAGAGTAGAGGAAGGAGCACCAACTGACCACAAAGTGGGAAATCTATCGAGTCGCATACTTACTTCACTTCTTCCGTTGCCATAAGTGTAATACTGGGCTCGCCTATTGATATTGGCGGCAGAGGATTCTCAAGGATTTCATCTTTAACGATTTTTATGCAATTTGTGCGCTTTTCCCGAGCATCCTCGTTTTCAGTGTTTTCGCCACCACTACTGTTCAGATTGGTTGGAATTGTATTTTCTATAATGGTTACGCTGATGAGTTTTCAATCTGGGTGAAAAGTTGTGGAATATCTCCTGCAGCGGCTGCTGTAATTAAGTGATAGAGTGGATGTTGCTGCTGGTGCTGCTGCTGCAAACTGAACAATAGCCCGTTGCCCATCGGTGCCGGTGGCGTAGCACATAATAAACGGCACCATTCGTAGCACACACAGTCCGTTCCTTTTTTGTTTTGCACTCAAGTTTCCAACGCTGTTTCGAGAGGATTGAAACAGTTTTCGGAACGAATCGACCGTAGAGCAAGTTCTGAGTACTGAACACGAACAGCTGTTAGCGCTATAAAATCGAAATATTACACAAATCTCTGAAAATTTAAAGAAAACTTCGTGATTATACATACATGCGACCACTTCGTATCTGTGCACCGTTCGTTCTGTTTAATCGTTCGCTGTCGGCCAAAACTCCACTACCTCCACACTTCAATTCACTGCCATGTGGCTGTCAATCTCTGTTGGCATCACACGACAAAATAGACGTGGGATGTGCACTGGTCGCAACCAACGTAAAATGACAAGCCACCTAGCAGCAAAGTGTGTTGGTAGTGGTCACCAGCTGCGTCGCATGATTCATTACAGAATCAGGCTTAAAACAAGGGGATGGACTTGCCCCAATAGTCTTTAATATTGCGCTGGAATGCATCATCAGGAAGAGATCAGCTGAAACCTCGGGTGCACTAATTTTCAAGTCCACACAGCCGATGCATATGCTGATGACGTCAATATTATGGCATGTCTGTAGGATACAGCGAAGAACAGTGCTTTTTCAATGTTTCAATTGCCTTGGCTATGTTCGTAATGCACAAGTATGCAAAGGACCCGATAGGAGTTCCCTATGTTAGATCTGCTTTGACACGGGACATAAAAGAAAAGAGTGTAAGAAGGAGGCACACTGTATGCTTTGCAAGGATGCTGATCCAAGACCTGATTTTGGACACGTTTTGGGAGCAGGAAAATGTCGGGTTTTCCAGGACGTCCTAGCGAAAGACAGATCAGAGCTTTGATGACCCGCATCCTGCAGCTTAACCGACACCGCAGTTCAACTTCCCAAAATCTGCTCAGTTTGTGAGGGACATGAAGCCCGACTTTTTACTGCTGAGTGAGCAACACCATGATCAAAGTTCTGCATCATGGTATCCAGATAACAGTGGTACTGCCGCCATCTGGGTTTGGAACAGTGATTTCTAGGTGAATATATTAGCTGTAGATGGGGGGATGGTTTCGTGTGGGTTTGGTGCTCAGGGACCTCCTTCTTTAGTGTGTACCTAACGCTGAATGAATTGTTATCACCTTTCCAACCCAATCTTAATGCTTTGGAGGGCGCTGTCTCGAAAGCAGACGGCAACATGCAGGTTGGGGGGGCTTCAACGCTAAAACAATCAAATGGGGCATGCCTTACACAGATCCGCAGGGAAAACGAATCCTAGAAATAGCGGCCAGGACAGCGCTTGTCATACTAAACACTGGAAATGCGATGACATTCCGCCGTATTGGCTGCAAAGGAATCATACCGGACATGAAATTCACCTCGGAGTCCTTAGTATGGAGGATACACAATTGGAGAGCATAAAAAGACTACTCAGCCAGTGATCATCAGTGCATTCTGCTTGAGATCAGTGATGTTGTCTCCCGACGTACGTGCTCTCGGCTTTCTTTAATTTTTTTTTTTTTTTTTGATTACCTCCATTCCCTACCACTCTCTCCATCACTCTTTCTTCGTCGCACAACGCTCGTGCGATCTGCATTCACATTACGTCGCTTGGTCCTTTGTGCCACCCAGACAATGTTTAACACATCGGTATAAGGGGGCACACAATATAATGTGAACTAGTCCTTTTCGTGAACATCTAGTTCAAAAAATCATGATCAGCTCTCAGAGATAAAAAAAAATTCAATATCATACGACGCATTCAAAAAAAACTCTGAGTAACTGTCACTTCAGTATCTCGCCGATAGGGTCAAAAAGAACGCCCTAAGATACTGGGCTCATAAAAGCAGAATTACAGGTCCACGCTTCAATCAGTACTCATTAAATGCTCCCTTAGTCTTTTCTTAAATACCAAAAGTGAGTTTGCTTCCTTAACAATTTCTGGTAGATTGTTATATATACACAAAGCATCATTCGTTGCATCGTTCTTTAGTCGATCCGTTCTGGCAAAAGGTATTACGAATTGATTTGCATTCCTCGCATTATATGGGTTGATCTGTGATACCTTAATTAATGGCGCTCGTTCCGATCCATTAGTTTTTAAATTTCTGTAGATAAACTTCGCTTTCTCCATAATAATAATTTGACTAAATGTTAATGATTTTGCCAATTGGTAAACCAAACTAGTTTGAGTAAGCATTGGCAGCTTCAGAATGTTTTTATACGCTTTGGTCAGCAGCCTGGATATACTGTTTAAATGTTGCTTCGCTGATTGACTCCAAATAAGTACTCCATAATGCAATTTCGCCAGGACAAACGCATTTAGAACAAGTTTCTTGATGTGCATTGGAAAATCCTCATATCTTCTTAACAATCCTATTATTGGGGCTAATTGCCTTCTTAAGCTATTTATGTGTGGTAACCAGGTCATGCGATGGTCTATGATAAGACCAAGATATTTTATTTCTAGCACTCTTTGCAATTTTTCGCCGTTAATATTTAGTTCGACATCTATGTCTCCTTTGTTCTTTTGCTTAAAAACAATATATTTTGTCTTTGATGTGTTCAATACTAGTTTGTTTCCAATTAACCACTGATGGAATTTTCCTAGATCGTCGTTGATAGTGTTCTCAATGGCAGTTTTGTCTCGTACTGAATAAAGTAGAACTGTGTCATCAGCATATAATGTGTGATATCCCGTCAGCCCACATGTATTTAGATTATTTGTATATAGCAGGAACAAAGTTGGGCCCAGTATTGAACCTTGGGGAACTCCTGTTTCCGTAGGTGCATGGTCGCTCAGTACATTGTTTATTAAAGTTCTCTGCGATCTTCCCTCCAAGTAACTCTTAAACAACTTCTTAGGACTACCCTGAATACCATACGATTCAAGTTTACGAAGCAAGAGATCATGATCAACTGTATCAAATGCTTTTTTCAAATCCACAAAAATTGCGATGACATAATCACCTCTGTCAAGTCCTAGATTGATGAAACGTGTGACAGAATGTAGGGCATCCAAAGTACTCTTGTTCTTTTGAAAACCAAACTGATGTTGGCTTATGATAGAGTTTTCAACTAAGAATGATGTTAATCGATTGTTTAGTATTTTTTCAAATATCTTACTAAATCCCGTCAGAAGCGCCATCGGGCGATAGTTATTCGGGTCAAGATGATCACCACCCTTAAATATAGGAACTATTTTTGCAAGTTTTTCTTCTTCCGGAAAAGTCCCATTCCTAATATGCACGTTTACAAAATTTGCCATAATCTGGGCTATGTCCTCCTTTATTATACTAATCTCATTCATCGTGATGCTATCAATGCCTGGCGCCGTATTCTTTTTCAATTCATTGATTACATTTAAGACTTCCCTTTTATTTGTTTGATGAATGTGAAAGATGGAATTTATTGCGATATTTGTATTATTTACATTGCCTGCTGAACTGGCAACGATTTCTTTAGTGATTCTTCCACCAATTGTTGAAAAAAAATTATTCAATGAGTTCACCGCGTCACGTGGACACGATGTGTTAGAGGGCCCATCAGGATTCAGTTGAAAGTTTTGTGATATACCCTGGGTTGAAGAGTTATCCTTTACCTCATTTATTATTTTCCATATTTCGCGGGAGTTGTCAGCCGCTGTTTCCATTCTTCTTGAGAAATATAAGAATTTAGCCTCTTTCACCAGTCGTTTCGATTCTTTTTTCGCCTGCATATACAGAAACTTGAAAGCCTGGTTTCCACTGTTCTTCCTGTAGTCCATGTATGCCTTCCTTTTTTTAATACTTGCATCAATTACTTTTTTCGTTATCCAAGTCCGTTGTCGACACCTGATTTTTTTCTCAATTGTAGAACTTTGCTTAGCAGATATGATGATATTTTTGAGTTCAATAATACTATTTGGTTTCCGCTTTTCCAGTAACTCTCTTATGTTTGATTTAAAGAGCTCCTTGTTTAGAAATCTGAACGTTTTGTAGGTCGGCTTCTGTTTGTTCAGGGTTTGGTCTTGAATAGCAATTTTTATCACACGATGATCCAGTTCCGGCCAGTCCTCAAATATGTATGTCATGCTTTCAGCGACTTTTAAATCATTGGTTACTATATGATCCAGACAGGTATTTGACACTGGGTGAGTAATTTGGTTGTTGTTTATGATTACCGTTCCATTCGTTTCTAGCGTATCCTTATAAATCCGTGTTTCTGGTGATTCCGTAAGCACATCAATGTTTGTGTCCGCTACTGTGATCAAATTTTTTTCAGTTGAGAATAATGTATCTAGTACTGTGCGAAAATCTTGCGCATTCATTCGATTGGGGTTGTAGTACGTCCCTAATTTTATTGTTTTACCTGCATGGTGTAGTTCAATTATTATAACGTTATAATTATCAGGCATCACTCTCTTGGTAATGAAATTGATTGTATTTTTTACGTGGATTGCTGTACCTCCACCTCTTCCAGGTCTGCAGGAGAATACCGCATTATATCCTTCAATATTGTAAAACCGTGCTTCTTCTGGGTAAATCCAGATTTCATTTAGAATAATCAAATCTATGTCAGGATTTTGCTGCAGGTAAATCTGAATATCACTTAGCTTATGTCTTAAGCTTCTTATATTAGCATACATAAGTGTTAAATTTGTTCCACTTGATTGATTAGAAAGATTAGCAATCATCAAAGTTGTAGTCGGTACTCCTCCTGGCGATCAATATTCTGCGTTGAAACTCGGGACACTCTACAGAGTCAGCTCTGTGAGAATGATCAGCATTGTTATTGTTACCAATACAGTTAGAGCACTTCTCAATCGTGCTTTTGCAGTCCTTTAGGTCATGCTTTCCTCCACATTTTAGACATATTTGCTCCCCTTCACATTTAGATGTTTTGTGGTTGTATTTTTGACACTTATAACACCTCGTTACGTTGAAGTCCTCCTTCACAAAATACGATCCATAATCTATATTAATGTATCTATTCGCAAGCCTCTTATACATGCTCCCGTTTACCTGGATGATGTGCAACCACCTTCCATTTCTTGTTCGCCTAGCATGTACAAGTTCCATAGAATCACGCTCCTCTATATTGGGATTTAATGCCTGGATCTCATTTCTTAGTTCATTATTTGCGTATTGTTTCTCTAGTCCATTGATGACAAGTCTAGGCTGTCGCAATCTGGTCTCAGCAGCATCATACTCCTCTTTCATTGCATCCATTGCTATATTAAAAAGCGAAGTAGTATTTTCATTTGTCGATGTTTTTATAATCGCCCCACCATTACGAATAGGCCTCATTAGTTGTAGAGGAATTTCACATTTTGATGGCCTGATCTTCGACTTAAAATCAATCAGTGTTTTTTCTGATGAAGAGTGATTTTTAGGCTTAATAATAATCCCTTTTTGCGATATTGTATTAGATCGATGCACTGATGGAGGAGAAGTCGAATTTTTTATAATTTCGGCATATGAGGGCCTGCTCGCAGTCGTAGATTTATCTATTAATAAGGTGACATTTGAGCTCATCTCTTCGACTTGGCTTTGCAAGTTTTTCATTTGTTGGAAGAGTTGGTCTTCTTTAGATTTACGGTGCTGAGCTCTACATCCGGCACACATCCAAATTACATCTTCGGTGATGTCCATAATAGCCCGATATCTCTCCTCCGACATTTTGATACACCTCAAATGAAACCACTTGAGGCAGAAGCCATCACACCCCATAGCCGAGTGGATATCCTCCACGGGTTTCCTACACTTCCCACACTTATCTGGTTTAGTAGCCATTATATTTTTAACTTTTTCAATTATTTGCTTTTTATAAAATTTTTTATTATCCTTGATTTATTTAATATAGTTAGTGAAAAAAAAAATGCAGAAATCCGTACTTGCAAAAAAAAAAAATAATTTAAAATATCAAAATATAAATTTAAAATTAAATTCAAAAATTGTTTAGAATAAATTTAGCTACACGGGAATCTCACTCCTAGACCAAAGTAAGAATTCCCGGTTCCGTTAATTTTCGTTCGCCTAAGTATAAATTTAATCAATGAAATTGATGACTTGAAAGATGGCTACTTATCTCGAAAACTTGATAAAACGACACTAGTAGCCACTCCACTTATTTCACACAGCTAATTATAATTTATGACAGAATTTAAACTTCACTTAAGCCAAGAAATTCAGAGAGCTGAAAATGAAACTTCTTTGTTTTGACACTTCGAATGTCTCTCAAATTGGGTGGAACATCTGAAGGTTGGACGTTTTGCGGCTCGTCGAGGTGCTTATTGCAGGTGCCCCGCTACAGGGAGATTCGCTGGGGATAGAAGAACTGACAGCTCACGACGTGGTGAACTCAACTATGAGCATCATAACGACTGCTTGCAGCGCTTCTATGCCCCGTAGAAAACCCCGGCACGGCAAGCCTCCAGTGTACTGGTGGTCAACTAAAATCGTGCGGCCCAAAGGGCACGGAACGAATATCCATTGTGTGGTTTAGGAAGAATAAAAGGTGATATTAACAGCGGCGATTCTCTTGTCTTCGGTAACAAACGCTTCTGCTGGAATCAAGATCACTGCCAAAAATATGCCCGTCGGAATGTGGAAGTCGTGCCTGTAATAGTCAAGGAAAATGTTGCAACGAAACTTGCCTCGGTAGTTATTCAGATGGTGGAAATACATGTTCCGTTTGCCGAAATTTAGTTGCTTATGGTAAAGACGGAGAGAAAATTTTTATCCATGGATTAGAATATGCATATCGTGTTCGGATATTGTTGTTTGTATCCCTTCCAGTTTGATGTCTATATTTTTTCCATTTGATTTTTTTAAGTTTGTTTATAACACCGAATCAATGTTGCAATGATGCAAATATCTTGATTTGGAATCCGGACGTCAAGCGCTAAACCTTTTTCATGACTTTATCGACTGCGATATAATTCACATGCTGATTTCGATGTTGTTACGACAATTCAGTCCGATAGAATTCAATTAAAATATCCTCTCTTCCAAGGGCCATAACAGAAAAGACAACTGCTGACTTAGTTTTGTATGACACTCATGTAGGTTGCATTTGCATATATATTCTTTTTCCACTTAATACTTAATCCCTAACATTACTTAATGCTAATGACTTACATCTTTCCGCGCGTGGAGTGCTTCCTTGGTAATCTTCCGGATAAAATGTTGGAATGCAAGGAATCCTTCCCTTCTAGGAATGGTTTCGGGGCTTAATTTACATTTCGTAACAAGTCTTTTTATTAAACTAAAACCTTATTTCTAGGTATCTTGGAAAAAGGTGCATCTTTCTTGAAGATTTTATAACAATCGTATTATTATAGAAAAAGCCAAATATTAGGACTAATGTTGTTTCTCCTAAAACAATTGATTACAAGGTTCCCCACAATCAGTGAATGATTACATGAGATTTTTCTATTTTCTCCCAGTTAATTACTTGTATAATAAAAAAACGTTATCAATTAACTCCGAAATATATCTTTAGTTACAAAAAATTGATTAGTGATTAGTGAAAACGCATGTGATCAAATTTTTGAGTTTTTATCAGTGGATTTTACAAATTATTTTCATAGTATTGGAAGGTTCAAGATCGTCATATTTTTGATTAATTACATGGCTTACATTCACGGTACTTACCATTTTATTTGAAGATGGAATTCACAACTGTACGAGTACCATTCTTCCTCCTGAAGAAATGAATCATAATTCATTGGAAAAATATTTTTTCTATGAATATGCTACAAATATGTACTCGTATGCTTAATATAAAAGCCTTATTGTCATACGAATTAATCAGTTCAGTTTACAAATTTACTAAACAAAGATGAAAGTCTTAGTAGTTGTATTCTGTGTTTTGAGTATTCTTGCGGATTTGAGTCAAACCGCAGAATATCTGACGCTACTATATAAACCAATAGGACCAATAGCAGTTCGTCCATGGCTATTTAATCCTCCACATTTGAGGCCGCGACAGCATAAACAAAAAATTCATCGGAGTCGCCGTGATGTACCCGGAATCGAGATGGAAAATACTCTGCAAAACATTGATGAAGTTCTTGAAGCAAGTAACTCAAGATGGGACTCGAGGCCAAGGAATATTTACGATATTAGGAATTATATTAGACTCTACAAAGAAGGGAGCAAAAAACGTTCAGAATGTTAAAAGGAAGATTATATTTTTGAATTAAGGAATCAGTCAGATCGACCTCCAAACTAGTTGACTAGCGATTAAGTGGATAAATCCGTAAATTCACAAAGAAATTGAAGATGTTCTTCGGGACTTGATAATTTCATACTTCCTGCAGTATTTATTTAACAGGCATTATTTATTTATTTAGTTTTTGTAAATCCCATCTAACTCCCTAAAATGTTTAAATAAATTTATATTCAAGAGAATCTAACCGGGGATTTTTATTAATATGAAGAAATAAAAACTATCCACGAGATACAGAAATCATTAGCGTTTTTCTAACAATTCTTCATGGACATTGTGATGCATTGTTCATTTGCAATTCTTCGTTTGCCTTAAGACAAAAGGAAAGCAGACAACTGTTTAAAATTGCATTCAAATATGTTTTTAACCGAGTAATCAATGAACATATAGCATTGAAATGTTAGATGAGTTTATTTATGAATGAATTATCTGCAGTTCACAGGTTGAGTAAAAAATATTCCTGCTTTCTTACCTGGACAACTGGACTTGTTTAATATGTAGTTAAATTAGTTAATAATTTAGGATATATTACCATATATGTATGTATATTAAGAGTGCTACGTTTCTACTACAAATTCACTTTCATTAAGCAAACTACTATATTTCTGTTCACCATTCCATTATCGCGTTTTACATTTTGCTAAATAACTTCTATTGCAGTAAGGTCAAGAACATTCTTCAGCCAGCATCTTCATATAAATACAGATAAAGTAAAAAAAGTCGTATATGATGAATCATTCATAATGAGATGTGTGTGGTGTCAGTATAACACTGTTGTGAATTAATCAACATGTGCAAACACTTGTAAGACATTGGAAAGCACATATGCGTATTAAAAGCGAACAAAAAGTTTATCAGCGTTATTTGGTTGCTTTCCAAGCAGTGTTTACTCGGGGACTCCCAATTCTTACCGATTTTGTTGTGAACGTTTTTTTTTCCTTTCATTAATCAAATGCAGTGCGAGTATAAAATCGCGTGTGAATTTTTTGGAGATCATTAGTTGAGCGCGAGCAGTTTAAAGAAATTTACGAAATTTAATCAGTTACTTTAATATTTCGAAATGGAAAGAAAACTTGTTGGTATCTTCTTAGTAGTCGTTTTAGTATCGTTGGTTCAAGCAGAGCGGTACCTCACGCCATTATATAAGCCAGCGGGACCACTTGCTCCAAAGCCTTCGCCATATAATCCTCCTCGTCATATGACACTTCCCAATAAACCGTCGTCAGGATCTATACGAGTTCGTCGTTCTGTGCCTGATTTTATTGGTGAAAATTACGTGAATCTGATATAGCTTAAGGGGTCTTAGTTACCAATATCTCGTCGGTGTTTATGTTTTAAAATTACTTTATAATGAATTAAACTTTGTTTTATAAGACTGAATTATTATTTAGTTTATCTTGTGCAACATTTCTTGAAGGCAATCGATGGTAATGGAGAGTCCTAGGTTTTTTCATAGGCTTATAAGAGGGTGTAATGATTTTCTCTTCAGATCGTTCGTAATTTCCCAAGGAAATCAAAATTGATCCTTCAACGATTTGAAGACACAGAGTCTAGAGATACGTCAGCAAATCATAATGAAGCGGTTGGGAATAAAATAATGGCGACTACTGCACCGAAAATTTTATTTCTTCTCAACAAATTACAAATATGCACAAATTCACAAAGAAAGAGAGTAAATCTTGCCAAGCTGCTTGCGCTAAAGTTTCACACCGTTGATATCTCTGTCACTTCATTTCAGGTTGTTTGTCGGCATTAGGAGTTCGAGTCAAGCAGTCGTTGAGGCAGCACGGTTCGAGCAGCAACAGATTTTCAAGGATTTTTTGAAATGGTTTTATAAATATTGAAATTTGGAAGAAATTGAAAATTTCAGGAATTGGGAACCTTGGAGATTTTTTTTTGGAAATTGTGGGGGGAGGGGGAGTTTATCCTGGACTTGCTCCTTCTCAAAGGCGTGCACAGCTTATACAACGAGAACGATGTCGTAGTTGTGAGCTGAAGGAATATCTCGATGAAGATATCCTTTCAGCAAAAACTTTCTCCACTATAACCTCTAGGAGGGAGAAAAGGACGCTGTTCAAAGTCTTTCTGCTTTTAACTTTGGGTCCAGCGCTGAAACCTGAAACAAGTAAAAGCACAAAGAATCGGTTTTTTTTTATATTAAAATGAAAAAAAAACTTATTCGATAGCTGTGCGGCTTCACCATAATGTTGATGTGTTCATTGTTTATATTATTGACTGCCAATCAATGTTGACAGACGTTTATGACAGCTGATTGTCAACGATTACTGAGGATCACGGTGATGATTTTATCAGAAATGATATATTGTGTATTTCGAAGTTACGATATTGTCACTTTGAAATTTACTGATAGTGATGGGGAAAGTACCGAATTCCTTTGTTTTGGAGATTGCGGTACAGTGAAATATTGAACATATTGTTCATTAGTTATTTATTTAATTTGAAAGTGAACGGTCGAACGTAGAAGTATTAAAAACTGAAGTTAAATTTGAAAATAGGAATAGAAAATTTGTAATCAAGTTTAAAGTGTGAAATAATAAAACATAAATAAACAGTAATAGTTTTCATTAGATTCACAAAACATTTATATCCGGAACATTTTAGGTCCTTCGAGCCGGATATAAGAATTTGCTATAGATAATCGAATCCGGTACCAATTAATTATTTGATGAATATTATTGATTGAATATAGTGACAGTTCACTGATAGTGAACGAGAAAGTACCAAATTCCTTTGTTTTGGAGATTGCGGTACAGTGAAAAATTGAACATATTGTTCATTAGTTATTTTAATTTGAAGCTTAAAGTGTGAAATAGTAAATAGTTAAATAAATAATAATCGTTTTCATTAGATTCATAAAACATATATATCCGGAACAGACGCTTTCATCTTTCTTAGTCCAGTTCAAACCGGACTTTGAAAAGATGAAAGCGATGGACATAAAGTTCCTATTGTATCGAAATATACAATGGAAGCATCTGCAGAAAAATTACACTTCTTAGTGCTTCAATTCCCAAAGATTTGTCCACGTCTCTTTTAACTGTGGAATTGAAGTTAGATGCATAAATTGCGACAAGCAGCATAAGCCCATTGAATGTCCAATTTCGAAGGACGAGAAAAAATACGAGATCTTCTGTGTGAACTGCAATGCTAAAGGGCACTCTGCGAGTTTCAGGGGTTTTCCTAAAGCAAAGAAGTTCGAGAGAGGTGGAAGAATCTCCAAAAGAAAAAAGAGAAAAGAAGGGGTTTTATCACCGCCTCTATAAAAAATACTATACATGAAGGGGTTTCGTACTCTAGCCTTTTGCAAGGTACAAAGAAGCAGCCTGCACCTCAGCCTATACGGCAACAAAAACAACAACCAATGCAGCAACCCAAGGAGTCGCAGAATGACTGAAATACGGTTTTAAGCACTGACTGCCAACAATTTTTCGGGTGTAACTTGTCACACTCATTCAAAAAGTGAACTCTTTCATCCATCACTATAAAAAAACTCACTGATCCTAGTGAAAAAAAGCTGCGTACTTAGAATTTGCATTTAAAGTATGTTGCTGTGATGAGTTCCATTAAACTCTCCATCCTCAACATATGTTCACAAGCTCCACGCTATAAAAAGAATTTTGTTCAAGAATACTTTAACGCCCATAGACCAGACTTCTTGTTTATGTCTATTTATGTCATCTGATAAAATAAAAGATCATCAGGCGTGATGATCCAGAGGGAAGTCTTGGAGTTGCTATGGCACACAAAGATTGCCGGAAAGTCCAAAGGCACTGCCTTCCAAGGCTGAAATGTATTGAAGCAGAAATAATAAGTTCCATGCTGGGAGGGTGAACCTTTGTATTCGTGGGGATCTATGTTCGACATGGATACTCGGTGAGGGAATTCATTGACCACATAGAGACAGTGCTTACTCTGTGCAAAAAATTCGATTTCTATGCCATGGGGGTGATTTCAATGCGTAGCATCCCTCATGGGGAAATATTGCATCTAATGGCTATGGAACAGCTATCTCTAATTGGGTTCAATTAAATATGGATCTCATACTGATTGACCCGAAAGAGCCTATATTCCGCCGGAGCTCGTTTATTGTTGGCTTCTTCATTGTGTCTGCCAATCTGATAAATCTCTTCCACGGTTGGAGGAATTATGAGTCTGGAGCTCTTGATGCCAAGTCTTACCATCTTTTGGTTGAGTTGACCTTAAGCGTGAAAAGGGGTGTGCAACTTGAACTTGCAGATCCTCAACTTCTCATTCCACACAAGCGAATCGATTGAGCAGTAGTAAGGGCTGACCTTGACGGAAAATTGAAGGGGATTTCGGTCAATAGATCAAAAAATCTTTCTATTCTTGAAATCGTTGAGGGAGTTTCATGTATAAATTCAACCCTGGATAAAGATCTCCATCGAGAAATCCTTGACGAATTACCTTTATCGAGATTTACCAGAAGACATCTTGGAGTTTCATCGTAGACGTAGTCGGCTTAGAAAGCTACTCGCAAGAATCTGCCACTGCTATTTAAATATGGTCAACTAGGAGTATGAACGTATTCATTTGGTGATTACGTCACTAGACCGAATGATCTCGAGGGAAACCACGGCTTTTGCTAACAACAGGCCGTGAAAAGTATCAAACCAGGTCCCTGTAATTTTCTACATATCAATAGAACAACTGGCAGAAAAAGGCTGCTCGGGGTCCTCACTTATGATGGATCCATGCTCATGGATGACAAAGCTATCGCTGACTCTATCGCAAAACATTTTGCGAAAGTTCTTCAAGGAGAGAAAGGAAGTGAGGATTCTTCCGTTACTTCGTGAGTGAGCAATACCACAACGAATTTTGACAGGGACAGTGAGCAATTGTGCTTAACAGGTTCTCTGATTCGAATCCTTCTGACGCACCTACTGGCCATGGTCTTCTTGTCAGTCTTGGGAGAACCATTTTGTTGGCACTAGAGCAAAATTCCAAAAAAATCAGCAGAACCTGATGGAATCTCCAATTATATGCTTAAAAGGCTTCCTCATGTTTTCTATGTTCTCCTCGCGATCATTCTGAATAACTGCATTAACATTTGCTACCTCCCTCAGCAATGGAAATGCGCAAAAATATTTGCAATTACAAAGAAGACGGGCAGTACTGACGTATTCAATACTCGTCAAATTTCGCTGCTTTCAAATATTGGTAAGCTGCTTGAAAGGATAACACTTGTAGGCAGCATACAATTCTCTGCGGGGGCAAGAATTGTGCCGGTAAGACAATTGGCTTCAAAAAAGCCCACTCCACGGTGGATGCTATGGCTTTGTTCCAAGCCAATATAACGAGAATTTGGCGCAACAATAAGCTTGTTGTAGCATGTTTGATCGATGTGGAAAAGATCAATAGGTTTCTCTACAATATGATAAATCTTGCCTTTTCAGTCCATATTGTAAAAATTATAGGCAGCATCATGAGGAGGCGCACTGTCTTTGCGGTGGTTGGTGGAGCTAGGTCAGACCCATTTAGTATTGACTCCGGGGTCCAACAGGGGTCTATATTAGGCCAATTTCTTTCCAAAATATTCACCGCTGAACGTACCGGGCATAAGAGACGAATATAAGCCCGGGATCTAGGTGAAACTCTTCGCTGTGTCATTGTATTTAAACTTGAAACGTTATGCGATCGCCATGCGGTTCTTAGCCATTTATCCTTGGTAACTAAAAAATAAATACCATTTTTAGTATGTTCTACTTACCAACACAACAGAATTAGTATTAGGATTCACTCAACTGTAACTAGTATTATAAAAACTTGATACTTATACTTCTAGTACACACACATATTTTCGTTAAAACATTCTTACGTTAATTAGCAAAATTTTATCTGATTTAACTATTAATTTCACTTTTACTTTAATTTACGAGGCAGATCTATTCCATCACTGATCTATTGCGATGTATTGTGCGCAGGGATAAGTGGTGTCTACTGGAATTCCGCTGTAACCCAGTGCCGACTGCACCCGCATGAAACGTTCGGGGCGAGTTCTCGCAAATTTCGATCGTTGGTTCTTCTTGACACACTTTTTAACGCTACTCCGAAGTAATTTCCGTTACTATAGATTCAAGGGTAAACGTAATTTCACGGAGCTCTTGTGACTTCTCCACGGAATCCCTAGGTTACGCGAAACCACTTTAGGAAATGCTGATATAGACTAACAAGCAAATTCACTAGCTGATCGGCCAAATTAAAGGAGAGAGAGAAAATGTTTGAATGAAGCAAACTTGCGCAAGATAGAGAGCGCGTTTATAATTATTTGTTTCCATTTGATATAAAATGTGAAACCACTATTCACTCGGGACTAAGTTTCCATGCACAAAATCAGTTTGCTGTTGTGTTTGCATGTACGTACACTTAATGAAAGGGGAATTTTAGACCCATCTGATCAAAATGAATGCTCATCGTCTTGCATTCTATTCAAACGCCTACGCAGGGCAATATTTGCCCATTTAATCTTTCTCTAACATTTCCCCATGAACGCATTTGCGAACCCTTGTGCATACTCAAATTGGTCTTTGGAGGTTGAATACCTTTATGTTGGGAATTTGTTCTATGCGATCTCGCTTCATAGATCATACTCTCTGATTCGGTTATGTGTACTGATCCAGAACAGGATGGGGCATAAACCTCGATGTTGGCTGCAGTTGAAGAATCACTCGTTGATATTAACAAGACTGATGGGGATTCATACCGAGAAAAATGGCCAATGGTTCTAGATTTGAAAGTACGTGTTATTTCTTTCTAGCGTTCCGCTCGTGACATTATACATGTTTACAATGAGTTCATAGAAGAAGAGCAATAGGACAGGTTCAAGTTAGACGTCTGTCCAAGACGCCGAAAGCGCAAAGCCTGTAAACTGTCATCTGTCCGAGACTCCGAAAATTAGAAGCTTTTCACCTTGATGTAGTTTTGAATATTGTCTTTTGAGGTATGAAAATACTCTAACATGCCGCCCGCCTTGACACATTAGTCAATTGTTAATATTCATTTCCGTGGATATTGGCAGAAGAATTAATTTGTGGATAGCCCATTTGAATTCACCGTGGTGGTTCCGAAGGGTGACTACTCTGATATGATGATCCTTGCCTGGGTGCAACTTAATGATGCGTGCTAAATGTCACGTAGCCGATGGTTTGTTGTCCACTTTTCCAATGACCGAGCTTCCGAGTATGTTGTCCGGGGTATGGGAAGCCCATTTGTTCCGTGATTCCAGTTGCCGCAAGTATTCGTCTATCCAACGTGTCCAAAAATCGTTGTGCAGCTTCTGAATATATTTCCATCTTCGCAGGTGGTTGATGTGGGATAAATACTCTTCTGAGTTGAGTAAAAGTTCGCCGCTGATACCAATGAGGGAATGATTTGGTGTTAAAGGATAGACATCACTAGGATCACTTGTAAGAGGACAAAGTGGCCAGCTGTTTAAACGATATTCCGCTTGACAGAGCAGAGTGTAGAGTTCGTCGGATCGCATTGCCGATGACTTTAGCCAAGTGAAACTCAATCGATTTGACTCCTGCTTCCTAAAGTCCTTCAAAGTGAGGGGCTGCTGGAGGAATGAAGTGTCAGGTGATGCTCTTCGAAGATGTGAAATTCATGATGTCGTTCACTGCCTTCCGAGATTTGAGCATCCGATGCATTGATGCTATTTCTTTGTTTGCTCCTACGGACTTGGTTCTGTTGTCGCTATAAATTATGTCAAGATAGCCGCGCTGAGATGAAAACTACCTTAGAGCTGCTATTAAGCATTCCGTAGTCAATTCCGTGACTGTTTCAATATGAATGGTCTTCGTAGCCAAACAGATAAAGAGCGTTATGTAGCTCTTGTACAGCTTTGCTGACTGTCTGCGTCATGATTTGGCAATGAGTGGTCCAGTAAAGTCAACACCGAAGTTTGCGAACGCTCTTGTACCGGTGGTAATGGGGTCATCTTCTGATGCAATGTCTTCGCTCGATGTCGTGTACATGTAATGCGAGTGGAAATTACCTGCTTAATGGCGATCCGTGATCCAATTATCCAAAATTTTTAGAGTAAAATGCAAATGTTCCTGATGCTCATGGGTGATGAGAAATGAAGTAATGTGATGATTTCGATGTAGAAGGATTGGATGTCGCTGGTTGAAGGGTAATTTTGCATTTTCTTATCAGCCGTTGATCCGCAAAATGCCATCAGTGTCAAAGAATGGGTCCAGACTGCGTATTTTGCCTGCCTTAGGAGGTGGACAGCTCCACGTAAGAAGACGAATTTCATCACTGAAAGACTCCGATTGGGCCTGTCGCACAAAATTCGGTCGCACAAAATTCTGTCTTCATAAGTGGACCGATGAGATTTAACCGATATTCGTAAATTGTTGATAAACCTCAATCAGATAGCGATGATCCGAAGTAGTTTTTTCCAATCCGATACTATCAACCGTTAGCACGTCCGACATGACCGATTCGTCCGTGATGAGCACTAACCGTAAATGAAAAATCTTTCTGAAGTTAGAAAGGTTGGTCCGTTCCACCAGAGATGATATTGACACAGTTGAGCTGGTTTCAGGCCACGTGATGTATAATCCGCTGGGTTAAGCTTAGACTTAATGTGATGCCATCTCTCAGGTGGGATTATGTTGATGATGTTGGATGTCTGATTTCCCACAAATGTTCTTCAGCGCTAAGGGTTATCCAATATTCAAGCTAATGTCACTTGCGAATCCGTAAAGCAGTGGCAGTTGTCCAGATTGACATTCATGCAGGATGCAATCTTCCGCGTAAGTTTGGCGAGACGATCCACTGCACATAGTTTGAGTCGAGGAATGGTGACTCGCTTGATAGGTGCTACCTTAGTTCGAGCTGCTAGCAATGTGACTCAAAAAGGCTCGTGTGCATCTCCAGTTTATGTTCTTGTGTAAACCACTGCAGCGTATGCCACACCTGATGCGTTCGCAAAGTCAATGATTTCCACTGAAGAGAGTGGGCTGATATATCGTGGAATATGTATACCAGAGAGCGCTGTTGGGCCAGATATGTAGTTTGCAAGTGTGTCTCTTAGATTGTCAGGAAGTGAGTCGTCCTAGCCAACGCATGGTGCCTATAAATTTTGTAGATGTATCTTGACCACAATTGAAACAGATGCGAAAAAATCAAGAGTATAAAAATTCTGTGCTGAAGTAGCTAAAAATGTCCGCTTTATGTATGTATTCGGTGTGGTGACGTCAATGTTGAATCCGAGGGTATCTGAGGTTGGATTACAAAGTAAAACAAAGACCGAGCTTGACTCGTCGTTGTCAAGGGAATGAGATTGTGCCGTAGTGTTGATTGTATCCGAAAATTCAGGTGCATTACATACCTAACCACGTAGCTCCAAACCGCTGCTGTTTAGGACGTTGATGATGTCCCGTTTTAGCTGTAAGGCTTCGTAAGTGTTGTCAGCTCCGCCCAAGTAGTTGTCAGAGAAATTGTCGGTAATTGCATGCGCCGCTTGGTTTGAAATGTTATCGTTATTACTGGCTATTTGATGTGGTGTGCACACAGCTTGAAATGGTGCTGATGCGATGCAGTATGTGACTTTTTTAAGTTTATAGTTCATTATCCGTTCCTCCGTGGAAAATCTCCGGATTGGTCGTTGATAGTTGGCATTGACGAGGTCCATTAGGATTCGCCTATATATCTTCACGATGTCGGTGACCATGGCCATAAGGAACGTACGAAATTCGCAGAGCAATGTAACAATGTCGTTTTGTATGGTCGGACCGACCATGAGGTTGTCGTTGAGGGATACCCCTGATGCGGATTTGGCTGAAGCATCGAAGACTAACTGCAGTTTTGTTTTGTTGCTTGTGGGCTTAAGGACCGCATGGTGCGGAATGTAGTATGAATGCTACTCATCCAACTACAAGTCCTTCGTTGTCAAGGGTGACATATGTCCGGGCTCCAAGTAATCTAGCCGCAGTTGATGATTATATTTGAGACGCTTCTCCAAGTCGTGGACCAAAATGGAAGTCATTCTAGATATTTGCCGCTTTGAGTACGATGAACCGAATTCACAAAGTGAGTCTCGCACTCCTTCAGGAGCCCTGACAGATTGAGAGTCTATATTTGCTAGTTCCCAGAACTTCCGCCATATTGACCCTACGTTGATTGTGTTCATTTCTGCATCGTTTGCGTCAGATGAACGTAAGTGGCTACTGAATGGCTGCCACCGTAATTTACAATTCCCATAATGACCCATCCAAAAAATGTATTGCGAGCCGTGAATTTATTGGTTGTGATGACGCCATGATCTATAATAATGTGCAAGGTCAGTATGTGCTAGCTTATCAAGGCCCGAATCCACAAGTGGTAGGACTGATGCCAAGATGTTGCCTGCTGATCCGCTGTATTGGAATATCCTCCAATATCTGACACACCACTAACGCTGATATTGTAGTGTTCTGCATGCCGCCTTTCGAAGAAAGTTTTACTGTAGTCATACCGAACTTTCTCAATTTTGAGTGCTCAGTGGTTCCGGAAATTGGTATTTGAAGTGGTGTCCAGGGAAGCCGCACTATTTTTATGAGTTGTATGTGATGAATGAAACCTCCGAAGCCGAGTCCAGCAATATTCTGCATGAAAGAAAATTTTTGGTGAATGAACGCTGTTGCGTGGGTAATATGTAAGCATGTGCCGCACGTCTGTTCTCTTGTTTGGAAGTAGATGGTTGATTGCCGCATTGTAATGAGCCACGTTATGCATGTAGCAAGGTGTGATGCATGCCGTTGCAAATCTTGCACCGTGTGTTTCAAGCAGTTGAAGCACATATTTGCCTGCAGTGCTGTCAATTTCCGCTGTTCTTCATTAAGTTTGATGAATTCCGCGCATTTGTACAGCTGATGCGCTCCACGCAACGCCAACACGATGTTTGATTAGGTGATGGTGATGTTACTGCCGCTACGATCCGCAATGTGGGGGATCGAGATGACCGCTACCGCTCGAGAGTGTTTGAGTAGGATTGTAGTTCGTGTTGCCGTTCCTCAAGGCATGATACAAGCGATTTAAATGTCGGCGCCCAAAGTTATTTTGCTGAATGCCGCGCCCAAAGTTATTTTGACATAGAGTCAAGTTTGTGGCTTACTATGTACACCAACCAACAATCACAAAGTGACGTGTCGTAGCCGAGCGCTTGAAGAGTTCTTGTCACCTCTTCAAGTGTATTAATCAGCTGCCATATGTCATGGGCTATGGGCTTTGAGATGGGTGGATAATCGATCTTCCGCTTCAGATGCGCTTCGGTGATATATTTGGATTTGTGATACCGTGTTCTTAATTGCTCCCATGCTGCTTTGTAATTTGACTCCGTGATTACCATATGTTTGATTGTTGATGCCACTTCACCGACCAGTGCATATTGTATCTGCTGCACCGGAGATAGGTTCGTGTTCTCATCGACTAGATTCTGGAGCATATCATGGAATGATATCCAATCTTCGTATTTGCCACCAAACTTTGGGATGTTAACGGTTGGAAGCTTCACCGCCGCTGGTGTTATTGTCCACACTTCTGTCGTTGTCAACCATTCCAACATTTTTCTGATCCAAATTTGCTCTTTTGTGAGTGACTCAATAATTTTGGTCACGTTTTCTATCTATGATGAAGTTATCTGAATTTGCTGCCGCTGTTGGCAATACCATGATTTTGCGTTAAAGAAGATTTCGTCCACTTGATCTCGCTTCTCCAATCCCCCCACGATCGCTTTTTCTCCTTCCTGTTCCTCCACTTTGTGCTCTATCTTGGACTGCAGCTCGAGAAATTTTTATATGTCTTCCCCAGCTGGTCCAACCGCTCTTGTACTTCAGCTGGCGTCATATTTCGGATGTTTGCATCCGCGAGTTTTGAAATTGCCCGCTTCGTGTTCGTGCGCGCTCGCCAAAGTTTATTCAAACTTTACATTTTGTGTTTATACTGTCCCATAATGTCTGTATAAAAACACTACACTTTTTCGTTTGCAACCGCACATCAATTTTGATGCAATTAGGCTTGGAAAATTATTTTTTTTTTCACACTGTCACTTTTCCGCTTAGCCAATGTGAAAATGTCCGCAAATTGAATGAATTTAGTTTAGCAAAATGAATGTTTTCCCTGCCACCTTAAAGGAATCCGCCTCGACGATGCAAAATGATGGGGATTTATACTGAGAAATACGGCCGATGGTTCTAGATTTGAAAATACGTTTTTTTTCTTTCGAACGTTTCGCTCGTAACAAGATACATATTTACAGTGAGTTCAACGAAGAAGAGGAACAATATTAAAGGTTCCAGTTTGAAGTCTGTCCGAGATGCGAAAGGTGTGGAGCTTGTAAACTGACGTCTGTCCGAGACTCAAAAATTAGAAGTCTGTCTACTTAATGTAATTTTGAATATTTTTGTTTGAGGTATGAAAATGCCCGAACACAGACTGTGGATATTTTCATGGCACAGAACAGCAATACACCGTGTTCCTTCTGGGCACCTTGAAACACTTTGCAACAGCACTATGAAAATGTAAAAATCAATTTCTTTAAAACCCATATTAGAAAATGTATTTTCCGCAAAAAATACAATTTCTACAACTCTTTCCCAATAGCACACCGTCTTTTATGTGTACAATATATTATAAACATAAAACTGTAAACACGTGCAAAGCGAAATACCCGTTGAAAGAATGGCTCCTAGACCTAGAGACTAATTAAGGACCTTGCACATTCAACTTTTTCTCAACCCTAGAAAGGTACTTTGAGTAATTTTTACTCATATTAGGGATATTTTTGTTGGTAGATCAGCAGACAGGCAACCTTGAGTCGTGAGCCACTAGCAGTGCTTCATTCATTTAGTTACATGTTATCTACGGTGGTGATCGCATGTGATTGTGTTTAGTGTTGTTCTGCCTCCAGGCATTGAAAAAAAAGGTGTGATTATATTTTACTCATCAGTACCAACAGCGTTTGATATTTGGTGAGTATGTTTTACTCATTGACGCCTTTATGCGTAATTATTTATTTTTCAAATGCATGAATATATGTGTATTATCAAATTATGACTGTTGCTTATTTTACATACATTAAATGTGATCTTGATAACTGAACAATTAGTTAAGGCAATTATTCATGTCCTGAATATCATAATTTTTTTTTCATAAAATATTATTATCTCATCTTTTTATTGTTTTTGATCAGTGTAATTATGGAAAAACTTCTGAGAACAGAAGACGAAATAGTGAAGGCTCTTCTAGAATTGGAATCAGAAGGAGAAGAGGATAATTTAGAGTGCGACATTGCTGAAATTGATGAAGATAGTAGTGCAGATTCGGAATATTTTCCAGAGGTAGATCCGACGGAGGAGATCAATTAAGACGGTGAAAAATTTGACGAAATAACTAAACATGTTGAAGAAACTGAAGAAAAAAAGGGTAAAGAATATCCAAGAAGCATCAAGCAAGCAAAAAAGCGTAAAATACCTAAAAAAAGAAAGACTGAAGTTAATTTAATTGGAGGAGACGGAAATTTTATTTGGTGTATAGAGCCTGTTATAGCTGCAGTTGAAAAAACAAAACAGCCGCCAGAAATGTTGTACATATATGCCCTGTTTATGTCCAATCAGTTGCTTTAAAGGCTTTTTCGCAACAGATATTTTTGAAAAGATTTTGGTCAGAACAAATAAAGAAATACAAACTCAAAGTGAGACGTATAATCAAGAATCTCACGCGAGCTTGTCAGATTTAGAAATGAGCGAACTTGAAGCATTTCTTGGCATGTTAGTGTTATCTGCTGCACTCAAAGATAATCATTTTTTAACTAGTATGATGTTTGATACTAGCTACAGTGGGGATAGATACAGAGCAATCATGGCTGAGAGCAGATTCAAATCCATCCTTAATAGTCTAAAATTTGATGATAAGACAACTAGAAAAGCTAGAAGAGAACTAACTAAACTAGCTCCAGTTTCTTCTATTTGAGAAAAACTTCTACGAAGTTGTTGAGCCAATTATAAAACTGGTGTTTTTTTCTTACTTTTTATAGCCCTATCATTAAAGCCATAAAGCCTTATTGCTTCACTCCAACACACTTACCTTTATCAATTCCCCACTCGGACTGTTTCATCGGTCTTTTTATTGGAATCATTTTTTTTTATTTAAATTTTATCTGTTCTATTTTTACAATTTATACAATTGAACTTAATAACTATTGGACTTCTACTGTCGTCTTGTTTTATTTTGCATGTTGCCTCGTTGGTCGGGGGCCGCCTGTGTGGCGTTTCGTGGTTGGGACGCCTTGCCCTTTCCGGTCTGTCGTTGAATTTGCTTGCGACGCCGGTACTCCTGGCGTAGTTCGCTAACTAGGCGCCGGAACTTGTTGCGCTCCGCTGCAATTGTTGCGACCTTGGTGAGTCGTTTTGCTTCGCTGGTGCTTTGTCGTAACGGCACCTGCCAGCCTCCAAGCAATGCCGGTGGTTTACTCTCTAGCACCTTGGTATCGAGCGGCTTCTTCTGCCGGGCCCGGTATTTAGCGATGCTGATTGGTTTGGGGCCGGCTTGGCGGCATCTAGTGCTCTATGCAAATAGCCCGCCAGAGCACCTAGATATGAAGAGACGGGTGTAGGTTTTTAAACCAACTAGACCAAAACTAGGCACAAGGCCAACTGGTTTTCAACCAATCTGTTAGGCAAAGCCAACCAACAGAAAGGTTCTAAGGAAATTAGTCTAGGCACAAGGCCAACTAGACAAGACCAGGCGTAAGGCCAACTGGTTTCCCAAATAGATGACTGGGCAAAGCCAACCACTCGAAGTAACTAATGATAGTCGCTCTAATTTTCCTAGCCTGCTTCGCAGTTTATATGCGTCATTTTTGCTTGCTCAGCAAAATTATCGTTGTCTTGGATATCATTACGATCAAAGTTTCTAAATAAGGTTGTTGTATTCAACTGTTCCATTTTCTATGAAAACTAGGTTGTTGTATTAACTGTTCCATTTTCTATGAAAACTAGGTTATTGTTTCCACTGTTCTATTTTCTTTTATTTTCAAAAAGTTATGTTGTAGTGGATCAATAATGTTCTCTAATCGTTAGAGAAATTCCTATCGTAACACTGGTAGTTATATAACAATTGTTGAACAACTTGTTGGGTTCAGAGGAAGGTGCCCTTTCAGAATGTACATTCCCTCTAACCCCAATAAGTATGGGATTAAAATAATTATGTTTTGCGATGCCGAAACAAAGTACCTGCTAGATGTTATTGTTTATTGTGGTAAAGGAACATTATCTTCTTCAACTTGTAGTGCTTTTAATTTCCACACGTCTCGAACGTCCGAGATTTCTCGAGGGAAATCTGATCCGAACCCTCATCGGTTGTTGACGTGAAGTCTCGGAACGCGACAACGGGCTGTACCCACCGGGGCACTCTTAATCTACTCCGAGGTGGCTGCTGGCTAGCTAGCTAGTTCGGAGAGGAGTTCGGTCGAGGGTCTTATGCGAGCAGACTAAGTTCGAAATACAAAAAATTAGCCACCGGTTCACATGCCCGATTTAAAACACGTCAAACAATTTCCACTGACAATAGAATATAGCTAATCAATCGCAGATGAAAAGAAATTGACTAATACTCGATGTCATACTAATTGTTACACTTATTATCAATATATTACACTTATTATCAATATATTAGAGCCTAAAGTTTCAGAGGGCTTCAAAATAAATATTACAAAATCTTATATTATAAAACCTGTTCAATAAATTCCTAAAACACTCATGGTAAACATAAATCATATTAATGGTATATAGCAATTTCTTTTGGGGATTAAATGTTAAATTGCATCGAAACATTTCAAAAATCCGATTCAAATGTCAAATCAAACAAAATTCCTGTCGAACTATTTTTTTTTCCAGTTCTTAATCTTTAACTTGAAATTCATAGAGACTAATAAACACAAATATCATTCTTTTAGTATATTTAGCACCCTACTCAATACAAAGAAAGTTTGCTGTTGCATGGCAAACGCGGGTAAAATCAACCATTGTTATTATTAACTCACATAAGATGGAAAAAGGAAGCAAACATTTAAATGAGAAAATGAGGCGTAATAGTGTTGGTAGCATATCAAAAGATCAGACAGGAAGATAGGAATAAGAGGGATCATTGTGAGAATCTTATCTTGCCGCTCTTTGTATCTATTTTTACTAGACTCTCATTTTCATAAAAAAATGTACCAACTTTTAATTTTTTTTTGGATCTTCCGAAACAAAATTCGAAAATTCTTCGTAAAACTTGAGCTTAAAACAGATTGTTTTATCAGTACATACAAAAATAGCAACAAAAGCATTAGCATTGATTGACAATGCAATTAAAATTAATACGAATCTAATTTCTTTTTGATTTTTGAGTTTTATCAAACAATTAGCACGAATGATACCCACGTACGTATGTTTACAGTTACAAAACGATTTATGCCTTATTCGAATAATTGGCTACAATAATCTACCTATGATTGATTAATCTAACTTGGTAAAATTAATGGAGAACTTGCCAGGAAAACCCTTAATCTTTGAATTGTGAAAATATTTTCAACAGGTTTTCTCCGTACTAATCTTTGAATAACACAGCAGAACGCTGCTAAATTATTCTTACTAGAAAATTTCAGCTTTCAATATAAGTACATATATGCATGTTGGTTAGCAGTTGTTAAATAACTACAAATATATACCAAACAACAAAAGCTTATTTTGTGCGCAATGAAATTAACACTGAAGGAGAACGAACGATTTGTTTTCTGAAAGTTGTTATCTGATCTAAACATATGAATGCTTTGCTGGGTGGTTAATCGCTTCTTTATACGTAAACCACGATTGACTTAAAAATTATTCAAACCTGGTATCGCCTCTACTGCTTCAAGGCTGGCGAAGGTACAGTCGGGACAAGAACTGTCAGCCACGGGTGGATTCGATTCCTTGAAAGTATAGGCGAGAATGCAAATACAGGTATATTGGCAAAAAAAATTGGCTTCGTCACTTTGCCCAGCAATCAACGTGTAACACGCTAAAATACATCGCTCACAAACGCAATGGAACCTCCTTGCTCGTCTTTCTTTCCACATCCACTTTCATTATGCGCGCCGCCACTCACTTTGTTTACCGTTGATGATGGGGCGATACTTCTCTTCGTGACGCCAGGGGAGCTGTTATACTGGTCGTAGTGGCCGATGCAGATTCATCACCAGCATGACGGCTTCTTTTTCTCCTTCCTAACCTTATTTCTAGTGGAGCTTTTTTTTGTGATAGGGAAGTGAATGCCATTCATGCACAGAGTGTGGGACTCCCATGCGCGACTGGACTACCCACTAAACACCTCCCCTATCAACCTGAGAACCCAGCCTGGAACCGTTTAACACATCATTTCGGGCCAGGTCTCGTTTTGTTACGCCGTGAGGCACCTTCAAGCTGGGGGATCCCTTCCAAGCGGGAGGAGAAAGGGGAAGAGGAAGTGCCAAAAAAGCGATCCCCCAGCCCCAGTGCCCTCGGCTGCTGTGAGTCCCTTTTATATTTTAGGACTGCCCGAGCATAATGTGCCACCTGGTTCCATTTGTCAACCGATTGGACCATCACCGGACTATATTATCCGGGGTGAACTCTTCCGTCCCCCTGTAGAGTTCCCTTTGCAGCCTGACCCATTTCATATACGCAAAAAATGTGTGACAGGCATTGCCCGCCTCTCCTGGGCAAAACCGACAATCGGGGGACTTACCAATCTTGTGCAGGCAAGACTGAAAACATCCGTGCCCGCTCTAAATCTGGGTCTGATAGAAGTCTGTCTCACCATGCCTTCGATTGAGTCACGGTCTCATATCCGGGATGAGGCGCGCAGTCCACGTTCTCTTCCTGCAATTGACCCAAGACTGCTGCCAATCGTTGAGCGAGCGTTGTCTCTCCTCGCGGACAACCATCTTCGTTTCGGCGCAGGTAAATAGCGCGGCGCTCTCTAGCAAGGAGGGCGACAGGTATCACGCCTGCAATAACTCTCACCGCCGAGTCAGAGACTGTCGGATACGAAGGTGCAATTCTCAGTGCTCCTCTTCTCTGTACCTGTGCCAAACGTACACCTCCTTGCTGAGAGCGTCGCCCCATACCTTTGCTTCGTACAGTAGCACTGAGCCTACAGCACTCATTAAAAGGCGTCTTCTTGATGGGCTGGGTCCCCCTACGTTGGCCATAAGTCGACTCACACCCGATATTCCCGAAGCAGCCTTCTCAGCCGTTGCCCTGATTTGCTCAGAGAAACTCATCTTTGAGTTGATCAGTAGTCCCAGTTACTTCACCACTGGCTTCGATTCGATTTGTATGTCTCCAATACTGATCATCTTTACTCTAAGGATTCTCTTTTCTGTCAAGCTGACCAATTCGGTTTTTGCCAGTGCTAAACTGAACCCACGAGCAGTCATCCAGTCCCTTACTCGGCGCATTAGCACACCTCGACCTAAGTTGCGCTTGTTCAACGGTGCGTCCAGTGATCAGAGCCGCAACATCATCCGCATAGCCGACCAAGCACGACTCATCTGGCATCTCAAGTCTCAGTAGCCCGTCGTAAGACACGTTCCACAGGTCTGGACCAAGGATAGAGCTCTGGGCAACACCCGATGTAATTTCCATCCTTCGTTGGCCCAGTGTCGTGTCGTAGAGCAGGCTTCGGTCCTTTAGGTAGTTCCTCAAAAGCCGCATTAGATATTCTGGAACTTGAAAAGAGTTTTCCAGCGTATCCAGAATATCCACCCATCTAGCCGAGTTGAAGGCGTTCCTGACGTCGAGTGTCACCAACAGGACGATCCGTTGCATGGTGCGGCTATATACCTCTGCCTTTTGGACCGCGTTCACCACCTCTGGAATCACATCAATGTTAGAACGTCCTGCTCTAAAGCCGTACTGCCGAGGAGATAGGTCCCCTGCAGCGTCAGTGAGTCTTTCCTTGATGAGTTTCTCTAGCACTTTCCCAGCCGTGTCTAGCATGCATAATGGGCGGTATCCAGACGGCGATTCGGGATTTCCCTTCCCCTTGCTGATCAGCACGAGCCTTGCCACCTTCCATCGTACCGAGAAAACCCCGTCCCGTAGGCAAGCGTTGAATGTGCTGAGCAGCAAGTCAGGACAATGGTGATAGACGAGCCGCAACACTTCAGCTGGAACACCATCTGGACCTGGAGCCTTCCTCGCTTTCAATGAAAGGACTGCCTCCTCCAGTTCAAGCTGTGTGAAGAGTGGGCACTCCACTGCTGTTTCACCACGGACAGCGTCAAGACGGACGGGATGGGCAAGGAAGAGTCCCCGCACTATCGCGTCCATCTTTTCCCCGTCATGTATACAAGGCTTCCGTAGGGCACCAAGCTTCCGCATGACTAGCTTGTAGCCAAGGCCCCACGGATCCTTGTTCACATTGTCAACTAGGTCTTGCCAGCAGCGAGCCTTGCTATTGTTGATCAATTTGCAAAGGCATTTCCTGGCCGACTTATATGCTGCCACCCAGTTGCATGCCTCTTCACGGTTCCGCGCCCGTTGAGCCTCACGTCGAAGCTTGTGAAACTCCCTTCGCTTTTCAGCGATCTCAGTTGGCCACCAGTATTCTTTGGGTTTGTCGTGCCGGGTCTTTGACGGGGCATGGAAGCTTTGCAAGCAGTCGTAATGATGCTCATAGTAGAGTTCACTACATCTTGAGCTGCCAGTTCTTCCGTCTCCTCCGAAGCTCCCTGCAGCGGCTCACCTGCTGTGAGCACCTCAATGAAACTCTCGATGTCCATCCTGCCGATGTTCCATCGAGTTGTAGAAGGCCGAGAGCACGGACGTCGGGAGACAACATCACTTATCTCAAGCAGAATGCACTGATGATCACTGGCTGAGTAGTTCTCTAATACTTTCCAGTTGTGTATCCTCCGTACTAAGGACTCCGAAGCGAATGTCACGTCCGGTATGGTTCCCTCACAGCCAATACGGCGGAAAGTCGGCGTATTTCCGGAGTTTAGTACGACGAGGGCCGTCCTGGCCGCCATTTCCAGGATTCGTTTTCCCCGTGGATCCATCTGAGGCATGCCCCATTCGAGTCGCCCCAATGAGCACTTTGCCCTCTGCGTTCGAGACAGCACCGTCCAAAGCCTGAAGCTTGACTTGGAAAGATGATATCGATTTGTTAGGCGTTAGGTACACACTAAAGAAGGTGATCCCTGAGCACCGGACCCACACGAAACTATCCCCCCGTCCACAACTCTCCGCTTGAAAGTCACTGTTCCGAACCCAGATGACGGTAGTACTAGTTTCGCCAGGATACCATAATGCAGGACTTTTATCATGGTGTTGCTCAATCAGCAGCATAACGTCGGCTTTCATGTCCTTCGCAAACTGCTCAAGCAGATTTTGGGTGGTTGAACTGTGGAGTAGGTTTAGCTGAAGGATGCGGGTCATCGGAGTTCTGATTTTGCCTTGCTTAGTGCTTCCTGGAACACCCGACATTTTCCTAATCCCAAGACGTGTCCAAAATCAGGTTTTCGATAAGCATCCTTGCAAAGAATACAGTGTGCCTCCTTCGTAGACTCTTTTCTTTCACTGCATTTGTAACATAGGGAGCTCCTATCGGGTCCTTTGCATACTTGTGTGGTGTGACCATAACCAAGGCATTTGAAACATTGAAAAGGCATTGCTCTTCGCCGTATTCTATAGACAAGCCACGCTATTCGTACTTTGCCCTTGTTCAGGAATTGTTCGGCGTCCTTTTCGGTCAAGTCAACTATAGTTGCGCTTTTGTCGAGGACTTTCTTTATTGCGTCGCAGAATGCTTCCATATTGCCAGCCTCTGCTCCAAATTCGACCAGCATGTGGCCCGACCGCGTTGGTCGTACTACTTCAATGGTAGTATTGGTGTCTTCGGGCCTTACGTTTCCCCAGATGTCCAGCAGCACCTGCCTCTCCTGTTTTGCATCAGGTCCTTTTTCTGATTGGGCGCCCGTGCGAACTTTACTTTCTGGCACTTTTTGAAGGAGTTTCTTTGCGGCATTTCTCGTGCAATGAGTGAAATTTCAATGGGGGTCGATAATTCGTTTAACTGCAAACACACCGATGAAAGACAAAATCACAGCCGCCAATCAATCGGTCACTCAAGGTTCCGCGTTTCTTAGACTCAACTCCACAGAAAACCGCTAGAAAAGTACACCTGCACTTGACAGCTGAATGGGAATTACTTTGGCGCGCAAATTGCTTTGAAATCGTGAAACTTAATACGCGAAACACATGTATGCGAATCTTGACATTGATTTTTGTCCATTGTTCGAAAATAGTTTAAAAGTCGCTCCCGAACTGTCGACGTCCGTGGCGTAGAGTATGTGGATCGGCTTGTCGGTGTCAGTGGCGTAGGGCATGTGAATCGGCTGGTCGGCGTCAGTGGCGTAGGGAATGTGGATCGGCTGGTCAGCATCAGTGTCGTAGGGCATGTGGATCGGCTGATCGGCGTCAGTGGCGTAGGGCGCCAGGAGCGCGGTTGTTACAAACTTTTACAAAATATGAAAGGCACTAACAGTTCAACGTCTTCTTCATGACTACAAAGTAACTACTGTTGGCACAGTAAATAAGAATAAACCATAGTTAACTACTGAAGCTACGGATATATTGTAGAATTTCAAAACCGAAGCGCACCTGCTACATTTTTTCTATACCATGACGACATGGTACTAGTTTCATACGAACCAACTATTAAAAAAACTTGTTACACTAGTATCTAGTATGCATGACTCAGGTGGTATTCACGAAGAGACAGCATATCAGTTATAGTGCATATATAAAACAAAATAAAAGGAGGAGTAGACAATTTTGACCAGATGTGTCAGAACACCAACCATATCAGAAAATCAAAAAGGTGGCCTCTTACTTTTTTTTGCAAAATGTCCAATATGTCCACAATAAATTCGTTTCAATCATAGCTTTGCAGTCGTGGCCAAAACACAACGTTAAGGCTTGACTTCATGTTGACTTTAATGAAGGCATTGGCTGTGCCGTTTCAAAGAAAAAGAATAGCAATTAATCCAAAAAATCATCAGAATTTGAAAATGTCCATAAAACGGGTTATCGATGAAAGCTAAAATATCAGCACATAAGAAAATCAATAGGGGCCTAGAAAGTAATGTAACTTTTGCAACTACAAAAAACGTAGATACACCACTAACTATTGCAAATGTGGTTCATCAATTTGCAGAGAACATGCAGTTAAAAGGTGCCCAAACTGCGAATGTTAATCTAATAATATAAAAAAAAATTGAGTCTTAACTCTTCATGAATTAACAAATTTTTTACTTGTGCTTAGTATTGAAAAATGTTTTTTTTGTTTTTATTAATTTATATAATAAAATATAACATTCTGTAGGCATTTTTGATTTTCTATGATTCGCAAAATAAAAATATATTTTCGTTAAATTTACATAAAATGGTTGATATCCTAATTTGACTCCAAGCCTTTTACAATACGACCACTCACCTGCTGATTAAATTTCTCATATCTTAGATGACAAAAGTATGGATATTACCTTGCCAAAATCGAGGAGAGAATGTCAAATTCTTTTATTTTTGTTTGCTATGAACTGAAGCTATTTCATTTTACAATGAAAAACTGTGCGTGCATCATCTTCTTAGTATGATGTCAGCTACACTTCTTAGAACGCCAATCATATTGGATAAAGGTATGATCGAATCTACTCGTGTATCATGCGTTCATGGAAATACAATCTCCAAGATATTGACCCACCTGTTACCATTATCATAAACTCATATCATACAAATGATAGAATAATAGTTATTCTTCGTAAACGCTCACATTATTCCAAGAACGAATAACTATCGACCAAACAGTGTCTCTGACGATACATTCTATAAATGAACATTACTGTTACCTGCAGACATTGCATGTCCCGTTACCCATAACAACATCATTTGCCAAACAATGAACTTACTGAAAGAACATATCAATAACAGACGACACGGCGAAAGTTTGATCGTATCCTTCTTTGTCTTCTCTCGAGTTCATATTCGTCTCACACAACTTCCTGTTGATTTACTTATATTGAGCAGGAAAACTTGACGAACTTCTCCTCAACCTGTGGGAAAATCATCCCGAATTGTTAGTGAAAGGTGCAAGGACCCAAGTTTAAGTGCTTAAAAACATTTTCAGTGTTTCAATTATCATTATCTCTTATTTGACGAAGTGTTAATAAGATTCTTCAATTAAGTTATTAACCTGCTGAATATTCCGCGAAATATTCATTCTTAAAACATGTAATCAGATAATCGTCTTACGTTGAAATTATAATCTTGTTGGGTAGACTAAGCTTTTTGAGAGTTCCTGCAATGGGATTGTTTGATAAGTTGGCAGGAATCTTGAAGTTGAAGAAGGAGCAAATTAATATCCTGGTTGTCGGTTTAAACAATAGTGGCAAGTCGACGATTGTTAATCATTTCAAGAATCCCGAGGAAAGGAGTAATGTCATTGTACCAACTGTTGGATTCACCGTGGAAAGATTTCAGAGTAAGTAAATTTTATGTCGTAGGGTTTTTGGAAACCGAGAATTGTATTTAATTGCCTTAACATTTAAGTTTGTAGGTATAATTACTCCTTACTGCCACCACGAATGTCCTGCGATTGAGGTTTGCCACTAAGAGCCTAATCTCCCATAATTTTGAATTACAAATCGTGCATCTGTTGTTAGTGATAGCGGAATTATGTAAACTTTTCTTCGAAATCGGCTGTAATAATCATGAAATTTAATTATATTTCTTCAATTAAAAACTTTTATCAGTAGGGGAAAATTTCACGATACTTGTTATCAAGGAACATTCCATTATTTAAGTAAAATAAACGTCGAACAATTTAATTTGATTGAGATTATTGGATATTAGACCAGGGTGGATCTGTTTTCAATTGGTTGTTGAGAGGGGGCACACTGATTTTTTTCAGAAATAATTGTGGAATAACTTGTGTAACAATAATTGACCTATCCTACCTCTCAAAAAAGTCGGAAACATTGATAAATAAGTCGAAATGTTTAAAAATTATAAAAAAATCGAGTTTTACCTACTTTTCTCACTTCTAACTGGAAACCGATTTATTTTAGAGCAAAGTTATGGGGTAATGAGAGCTGTGTGATTAAATTTTCAACTCCGCGGTAGACGGTCCCAAGCCCGTTCGAGAAAGGAGGAGGGAACCCCTTGTTTCCCCAACATATAGCTTCAATGATTCCTCATCCTAAACTCCACGATTAAATGCTAGTAAATGGTCTCGTGATTGCACATTGGGTTTACTAGTTCCCCAATAGCGAGAAATTAAATGCCGAAAATTGCTTATAACTTTAAAAACATCTACAGCTCTGCTACCAAATCCTCTACTTACACCTCCTTTGTGGGGACGAAAGAGGGTGAATGCGAGTCTTCTGCGCCTGATAATGGAATGGAGGTAGGGCAACGGGCGAACTCCCTATTCTAGAAAACCCTGCAATGTTTTGAAACCTGCTGAAGGGCCTTGAAATGGATAGGATTAACGGCAACAACCTCGCAAACGTAAAAAGAACTATGGCATTGGATCCTGGAATGCCAGATAACTCAATTACCCTGGCGCTGTTAAGGACCTTTCACAACAGGCTAGTCGATATCAATTAAAAATACTGGCAGTCCAGGAAACGAAATGATATTCAAGACATAAGATCGCACCCAAGATTCAAAAGTGGGAAGCCTACTGGACAACGAGCATTCGGAGTTTCCTTCATTGTGGATAGGGAGTTCAAATTGCACGTTATTGATTTTAAGACAGTTAATGAACGGTTGTGTGCGATCCGTATAAAAACAAAATTCTTCAAAATCTGGTTCATTAACGTACACGCCCCGACCAAAGAAAAGGACGAAGAAACGAAGAAAACGTTTTACAATCACCTGAAAAGACTAGTTGACTCATTGCCTGCAAACGACACAAAAATAGTTCTGCCTGAATTCAACGCTAAGGTTGGCAATGAGATATTTCATCGGGGAACGACTGGAGGATATAGTCTCCATGATGAAATAAATGAGAAAGGCCAGTGCCTGATTGACTTTTCATGTAGCAGAAATCTAGTCATACGTTTGACTTGCTTCCCACATCAACGCGTTCATGAAATGACCTGGGTATCACCGGATGGCAACACACAAAACTAAATCGACCATATTCTGATCCAACAACGTTGAGCCCTCGAGCAAACTTGACGTCCGTACATACCGAAGAGCCAATAGTAACTCAAATCATTACTTGATCAAATTAACCTATCGATGTCATATGTCAAAGGTAGAAGACCATGCCGCTACAAAAATGTGATATCAAAAGGCTTCAAATGGCGTCTGTGACGAAAAATTTCGCGCAGACCCTCGACAACCAGCTAGCTTCCATCCTTTCAGGCGCATTGTGGGAAACAAGCAACAAGCTCTGGATGGAAGTGAGAGCGGCTATTCGGACCGTGTCGGAACATGCAATCGGACATTAAGCTCGGTGCAAGTGAAATGTTTGGTTCAATTATGGGTGCCAAAATGCATTAGACATAAAGAATCAGGCGTATAAAAAAAACACAGTTAGGACAACCAGGACAAAGAGAGAACACTATAAAATATCAGAGGAGTAGTGAATAAGATCATTAGAATTGAGGAAATAAAATACTATGACGACCAATTGAGAAGCATCGATGTAAGTCTAGCGAGCAACGACATTAGGCAAGTATACAAAGTAGTGAAAATGTAGTGTTTTTAAGATGTTCAAAAGTCCGTAAAGGACTGCAGCTATAGATTGCTGCCTCAGCGAGCGAAGATTTTGGTGCTCGCGTGAATGTGCTGGTGGACTAGCGTTGCGGTGTCGTGGAGTGGGTTCTTTTTCCCAGCACAAGGGCCCACTTAAAAAAAATTTCGCATTCACAGATCATACGATACAAATACCTCAGTTCGACGGCATCTTGGCTAGCGTAGCCCGGCTATGTATTTATATCGCATGAAGCTGGCAAAATCTTGCCGGTCGGCATATGGGGGGGGGGGGGGGGGGGTTTCTGATGAGCAATTAAAATACTTGCTGGGGGTTTACAACTATGCTCAAAGGGCACCGCACCGTATTCCAGCTCTACTTTTAACTCGCACTGCTCGCTCGGGACTGGCCCTCAGGAAGGTTCGATTGATTCGTATCGGGCTAGTAAGTCGGGTTCACTGGACAGTGTTGCTGTTCAGTATACTCCCCTCGCAATAAAGCCGAAGAACTCCAGCAGTATACCCCTCGTGGTTTACTCAGTTGCACCGCTCACATCGCTCATCATGTGTTTTTGCCCTCGCTATCGCTCTTGGTTTGCACCTTGCATGCACATTGTTTGAGTCGCTCCTTGCTCTTAATTTGCCCCTTGCTCGCTCATCACTCTTAATTTGCACCTTGCTCACGCACCGCTCATAACTTCCACCTTGCTCACGCATCGCTCTTAATTTGCACCTCGCTCACGCACCGCTCATAGCTTGCACCTTGCTCACGCATCACTCTTAATTTGCACCTTGCTCACGTACCGCTCATAACTTGCACCTTGTTCACGCATCGCTCTTAATTCACGCTACCCATTCGCTTTTCGTTTGACACTGGTAATATACACAATTTCTGCACTACTCTTGTCAGCTCTCCCGTTGCGGTTCATATGACTGCATTCCTTACTAGCCCATCTGCTCCTTGAATCACTCGCAAAATTCTGCCCATTGCCCAATACGATGGTGGGAAATTGTCGCCTTTTATGAGCACTAATTGGCCAACCTTGATGTTGTTGCTCTCTTGCCTCCACTTCTTGCGCTGTTGTAGGGTTGATAAATACTCTGTTTTCCATAGCTTCCAGAATGAGGCCGTTATCTGCTGCATTTTGCGCCACTGTCTAAGTCCACTCTTGCTCATTTCTCGGTAATGGTTGCACTGACGCCTCGCCAATCAAGAACTGCCCTGAGGTCAATGCACTCAAGTTTTGCGCATCATCGGATATCGCATTTATTGGCCGAGAGTTCAAGCACACTGCTATGTCAATCAATAGTGTGCACAACTGCTTGTATGTCAGTCACTGTTGCTTCATTATGCGCCTTAGATGGTGCTTCATAGTCTTAACCCCTGCTTCCCAAATGAGTAGCAGCATGTGTGATGAACCTCCATTCTGTGCCCTCAACATTCAATTGTTCTAGCACTTTTGCACTTCGCCAAGTCTTGATCGCACTCTTAAACTGCTTGCCTGCCACCACAAACGTCTTCCGATTGTCGCTGTATAGTCTTGCACATCGCCTTCTTCGGTTAACAAATCGCCTGAAGTACGCTATGATGGCTTCCGCTACCAAGCTCGTCACTACGTCCAAATTCACAGCTCTTGTCGCTAGACACACGAATACTGCTATGTAGCTCTTGACTTCTACTTGATGCCCTGCTATGCCTTGCCTCGCGACTGTGCATATTGGCCTTGCAAAGTCGACCCCTGCCTGTAAAAATGGTCTTGCTGATCGCACTCTGATTGCCGGAAGATCGCCCATCAATTTTACGCTCATTCGCGGATCTAGCCCCTTGCACAAGTCACGCAATTATGCGCGATGCGCCTCAATGCTCCACTACTAAGATGAACCTCAACACGTATGTTGTCACGTTGATTGCTTTGCTCATTTTGTTTGCTCTTTCAAGTATTGATTCTTGCTCTACGTTTATCATCATTGACATATAGCTCTGGATCTTTTTGCTTTGCACGCACTCGCTCATCACTTGCTCTATATTTGCGCTGTCATGCATAGGCTTTGGCAGTTTGCTCTGCGCTTTGCTAAACCAAGTGGGTGCCGTTAGCCACAGGGTACTATTAACTAGCTCCCCTGGCGTTACTCCTCTACTCAATAAGCCAGCTGGGTTGTCTATCGATCGCACATATGCCCATGTTTTTATCTCTGTATTGACTCTGACTCTATTCGCTACATACTGCTTCAGCACATTCAGAGGCTTCCTAATCCAGTGTAGTGCAACCATCGAGTCGCTCTAAAGGAAGTATTCGCATTCACTGAGCTCTAGTTCTTTCTTTGCTTGACACATCATTTTGCTCAGAATTTGCCCTGCACTAAGTTCTAACGGTCGTATAGATATCGTTTACATCGGCGTAACGTGTGATGTTGACATCAATAGTACTGTTGATATTTGCCCTTTCTCATCTTCCGCTCTTACGTATATTACTCCGCCATATGCCTTCGTGGATGCGTCAGCAAAGCCATGTAATTGTAGCTTTAGGCGTTTCCCTGTTCCAAGCCATCATGGGATTTTCAATTTCTCGGTCTCCGGTAATATGTTTCGTAGCCTCTTCCATAGCTTGGCTATGTCTTCTGGCAGAGTCATATCCCAGCTTGCTTTTGATTTTCAGATTTATTGCATCAGGATCTTGGCCTGTGTGGTAATTGGTCCCAGGAGACCATTTGGGTCGTATAGCTTGGCAACCTGGCTTAGCACCCTTCTCTTTGTTATTGGCTCCAGCTGGTCACTAAGCTTGACTTTGAATTCTAGCACATCTTGCTCTGTTGCCCATCTGAGCCTTAGCACTTTCATTTCTTGCTCGCTACATAGCTCTGCTTTTTATTCATGCTGCTTTGCTCTATGTATGCTCTTTTCTTCGCTCATTGCTCTTGTCACTTGCTCATTATTAGATGCCCATTTCGCTAGCACAAATCCTGCACTTCTTAGCACTCTGTCAACATCTTCGCTCAGGATGATCGCAGATTGCTCGTCTTCAGCTCCAGTTAAGCAGTCACCCATGTAAAAATCGTTTGATATGGTCTCTATCGCAGCAGTATGCCCGTGCTCAGCCTCCTACATACCTTCAATCATCGCTTGCACTGCACTGGCAGCCAGTATGCGCGCAATGGCTCGTTTTTATGCTCTCGCCAAAATATTCTTTGACAATCCCCCTGCTCTGGATTGACATTAACTTGCCGAAACATCATCTCTATATCGGCTGTGATTGCCACTCTGTGACACCTGAAGCGCATCAGTATGTCTCCTACATCACGTTGTAGCTTCTCGCTTACTATTTGTACATCGTTGAACGAGATGCATTTTTTTTACAGGACGCGTCGAATACGATCCGAAAATTTTTCACAACGCAATGATGTGGTACGTAATACGTCATTTTACCTCACTCTGGCTCTCTGTCTGCTCTTTGCATGTACCCTAGCTGCACATATTCGCACATAAACTTGTTGTATTTCGCTTTGAGGTCTGGGTCACGCTCTAATTTCTTCTCTAACACAAGAAGTCGTCTCAAGGCAATGTTTCGGGATTTGCCTATTTCTTTGCACTCTGGCCTTACGGGAATCGTGATTATGAACCTCGGTCACGTTGACACGTTTACATGAACATTGCTTTGAACTGCTCTTCTTCGTTGGTTTTTGTATTTTCCTGTCGCTGTTTTTTCTGCTCCCAAAATTTTCATATCAGCCTTTCCAGCTCCTGTTCTCCACCTCGCGCCGTCGCGCATCTTTTTCCTCCTGTTGGTCCTTTGCTTGGCACTGCACCAATTAATATGTAGCCCAATATTGTCCCTTGTAGCACTGCACCATGTAAGTATTGCACTATCTTCGGCCATATCATCTGCGCCCATACATTCGCTCCGAATTGCATATCGATTTCGCCAGGGTTGTTGAAGCTCATGTCTGCCATTGGCATGGGTAGCCCTTTGTCTGTGATTTCACTAACAATCTTGCCCGGTGGGGTTATGATGAGCCAACTGCTACTTGCCACAAAAAAACCGCACGTCATTGGCACTGTTATTTCACCCGTCACTGACCGTATCTCTGTTCTGCTTCACTCTACTTTCAATTCAAATTGTTTTGCGCATTTGCTCGTCAAAATGTTCACTTGCGACCCTGCATCGCACAACGCTCTTATTGGCTCGTTCACATATAATCTGAGCATTACTTTTGCTAGCACTGACACTTGCTGAACATTGTCTTGGAATTTATGAAGTTGCCCATTCCCGTTGGTATTCGCACGCACCGTTTCATACCCATTGGTCATTACACTATACCCATATCTGACGCGCCGTTTTCTTTTACTCCTCCAATGTTTTCACACTTTTAACATTGTCTGTTTACACTCTCGCCGCCCTACTTATCCGCACAATTTTTCTTTTGCTCTGCTCATTTGCGGCTCGGCGCTGCACCGTACTTCGCACCCCTTTTCGTCACTGCATCTCCTCTTCTCGCCCTCACTGGACACATTACACTATTGTGCCTTTTGCCCAGGCAGTTAGCATATGGCCCCGCATAGCATCTCCCTGCAGCACGTCCTGGCTTTAGGCAGTTGAAACAGAGCATGTTGTCGATTACAAATGTCGTTCTACTCTCTAGGCTCATCTCAAGGCATCGCACACACCTGTATAGGGGGTGTTCTGCTCTGCACTTCATGCGCTGCATGACACTCGCATCTGCTCCATTGCTTGCGTTCGCTCCTTGGCTCTACTCTGCTCCTTACATGACGCTTCTACCGACGCATGAATCAATGCCCTTGCCCGTTTCTCCATAAATGCGCACAGCTCACTCACCGTTAGTGTCGCGTCGGACCGTTCAACCATCATTTAAATCATGATCGGGTCCCAAATGCCGACTTCGGTCCCTAGCGCAAGTTTTTGTCTAATCGACTCATTGACGATGTCAATAATCGCGCTAATTCCCGCGTAATTCACTCTGCTCATCGTTGGCACCTCAAACAGCGCCTTGATATGTGCTCTTTGCATTAAGTAGACATCGTCGTATACTTCTGCAAGCCTATTCCATGCCTGCGCGTAATTTGCTCCAGTCAGCTGCCATGAGCCAAGCACACGTTTGGCTTCTCCACTCACTGCCGCCAGCAGATATTGCAATTTAAATACCGGCTTTATAGTCTGGTTTTCAGGCACGGCCACTTGAAATTTATCTCTGAATGAGCGCCACTCTTTGAATTCGCCCGCAAAGGTGCCCCATGTATTCACGATCGCTCTTTGCTCGTGAACTTCAATATTTCCTGCACCAGCTTGCACTTGATCTGCATCATCTTGCTCCGTATACCACACTTCACATTGCACCGCACCTTGCACTGAACTGAGGACATCGTTGCCTTTGCCTCCATGTACATTTTCTCGATCTGCACATATAGATCGGCGTCCTCTTTCTCGTATTTGCCCTACCGCATGATGTACCTTCTGGAATCTCTTCCACGCATTTTCCAAAATGCCCAGCTTCGCATTTAATTCTGCCCTTGGCACCTGCACTGCTCTGAGCTCATTCGCGCGCACGCTCTATACTGGCGATGTATGTCGTCCTTTTCACTTCTGAAATTTCACTCACGCCTTTGCTTAAAACTGCTGGTGTTATTTATTTTTTCTATTTACGCTTCCTTCGTTATCGCGGATGACAAACTTCTCGATATTATTATCGACTTTTAACTTGCCGCTATTTCGAATGATACTTTGCTACGATGCGCTCTACTAATGAGATGCAATTCTAAATACCATGCACCTCAACCCTTCACATACATTTAACTTTGCCCATGCACACACATATTCCTAAAATCCAGGCCTGGACTACCCTACAAGCTATAAAATTACATGCACCTAAACTTTGCTCTACACACAGCATGCACCCGACATTTGCCCTCTAATATTGCCCGCGCGCGCCATTCACATTGAAATCAGTTTGCGTCGTCATTTCGTTAGCACAAATATCTCGCGCGCTTCATTTTCCCTATCGCTCCACTCCTACAAATTTTCATGTAAACATTGTCCGCGCGCGTCATTCGCATTGAATTTTTCCGATTGTTTATATCATCGCTTGGTTTGCTCGTATGTTTGAATTTGCTGACCTTCGCGTCGCTTGTAATATTCCACTCGCACGTCAGACCCGCACCTTGGGTCCTATTTGTACCGTGAGCTAGCTCTTTGCTCCTTTATTCTTTTTGGCTCGTGATCAGTCGTAGGGAGTTGGCTGCGATGAATTTCATTTCGTTGTATGCTAGCTGAGCGATTTCCGAGCTCATTTCATTTCGCTGATACCATGCATTGAATAATTAAATAATACTGGAGTGGACAGCCACGACACAATGTGGTCGCAACAACCCCTGCGACCACTTTTCCTACTGCTACGCTCTTGTTTACAACGTTAGAGAGAGCCAAATTGCATAAGCAAACATGGCTGCTGCTCAATGTAAACAAATTTTCATGCTATCCTAAAAATTTGTTTTCTATTTGAAAAACCTTCACCATTATGAGGAAAACATGCAAAATATTAACATATACTTAACTTATCTGTGAAAGGAAGCATCTACAGATCCTTTTCGATTATAATTTTTACACGAAGGCACTACACATTTCGCTTTGAAATAGTAAAGTAATTTCACCGTGTCACACGTTAAAGTTACTTGAATCACAAACCACAATCGAACATTTAAACCCTTGGAACGAATTTAGATCGCGAACACTTTCCACAATTTTAATATCGGATCCAATTCGCGACGAAACTTGCAAATTGGCCAATTTGACGGCCAATTTGCATCAGTCAACTTGACAGACAGTACGCATCTAGTCAGCTTTTGGAACAAGAAAGTGACCAGCAAGAGGCAGACGGGGAGGAAATGATAGACAGATCGCTTGGAAGAGAGCATAAACCGGTCACATGCTCTCTCATGCATTTTATATGAGCTTAGCCCATCCAGTTCTTATTCATCTGAGATACCATGCATGTTATGCGTGCCAATATCACATAAGGCATATGTTGCACGTTGCGTACATATGTATGCACATGATCATTCGCACTTTTGCTCACACTAATGATATTATGGGGACATTGTCTGTTTACACTCTCGCCGCCCTACTTATCCGCACAATTTGTCTTTTGCCCTGCACTACACAATCTATCGTGTTAGCTCATTTGCGGCTCGGCGCTGCACCGTACTTCGCACCCCTTTTCGTCACTGCATCTCGCATGTTTTGCACATATTTGCACGTGCTCAGTTATTTTGGGGTATGATAGACCAAATTTCCGGTAGGCATTTGAAAGGCTTTTTTCGCAGGGCGTTAATCCGTTGATTTTAGCGGTATCTGGCTCGATGGACCAAAATATGTATTTATAACGCACGAAGCCGGAAAAACCTTGCCGGTCGGTATATGGGGAGATTTATGAAGGGCAATTAAAACACATGTTGGCGGTTTACCGCCGTGTACTTATATTATTTATTCGCTCTCATGGGAAATTATATTACACAATAAAACTATGCTCAAAGGGTTTTTTGGCTCCGCTCTTAACTCGCGCTGCTCGCGCGGGACTGGCTCTCACGAAGGCTCGATTGATTCATGTAGGGCTAGTAAGTCGGGTTCACCAGACAGTGTTGCTGTTCGGTACACCACCAAAGGGATGAACTATTGAAACGAGACAGACTGAGCTTGATTAATGCGAGCGGGACGCGAGAAGATTTCGACTTTACAACCAACATTTACGACCCCTACTAAGAGTGGAGCATCCAGATGGAAGCGGTGCCCCTCGCACAACCCATTCGGATCAAGATTCGTTGTAGACGCGGCAATTTATTTTTCATTCAAATGAAAAATTCGTACAAAAATGATTAATATGAACTTTCTCTTAAACGAAAAATAACAATGTTCAGATTTATAGTCAAATTTTATATGATCGAATCTATAAAACTTTAACACTCTACCCTGCAAGAGCGACTGTAACTACAAAAGAAAAGGGGAGAGCTCACCCGATGGCTCACTTATGAGTGAAGGGGCCAGCCAACGTGGTGGGTCCCATACCCGGTCGGAGGTCAAACGAAATGGAAAGACCGAGTTTTTCATCTTTTTATTTTTTCATTTCCTTATTTTATTTTTATAAAAAAAATCAGAAGATACAATACCTCAATTCACATATGTTGGGTAGACAGAACTACGCTTGTGTCAGAAGGGTTTTCTACTTAACATACGATATACTGACATACGAGTATAGAATGATTTAATTCAAGAAAAGCTTTAATCATATGTACAACAAATATATTTTTGCTTTAAAAGAAAAACCAGTGCTGCTCTATTTAAACTGGCCAACATTTTGTTGTTATATTGCTAAAATCATTGACTAAGCCGAGTCTTAAATATGTTTTTGTTACATCATATACAGTGGAACTTGGCTAATTTGAACGTTTATAACTCGATATCGTCAGTATTTCGAAATTTTCTACTAGTCCCTTACATTTCATATGAATTTCATATTAAAAAATCGAAGCTAATTCGATTTTATTTTGGATAATTGGAAAATTTTGCTTACCAAAAGTGTCCATGGAATCTTTCTCTACTCTTCCTACCTCTCTACTCTTTCCTAACTTCGACGGTTCCCAAGAGCTGCATGGGCTTATTTTACATTGACGTGGGAAATAATCGTGTCGTTATGGTCAAGTCAAAGCCTCCCATCTATACGAAGTCACCCTTGTGCATATTCAGTGTCTTCACTACCTCCGTTTTCGATCACCCGAGAAGTAATTGCGAACGCCTGCAAATAGACAATTTATCTATAGTTTGTGTAGTGTTTCAGTTTGCTTGGGACTGAATTTTACATTATTGGTTGTTTTTTGTAGTGCGCGTGGTGTTTTTGTTGTGTGAGACTTAATTTTATCAGATTTGTTGTTTTTTATTGAACGAACATTGAACCAAGATGTCATCATAAAATTTGCGGGCTTCAAATCACTAACATTAACTGCAAAGGTAGCCGCGATTAGGAAAGTGGAAAAAAGACTGAAGGAGAAATCGAAGACCGCCTAAGACTTCGGAATCCCCTCTAACACATTATTGACTTATTTAAAAAATTAAAAAAAAAAGGTTTTAAGCAGTGAATTTGAAAACGGAAATGACCGGAAAAGGCGTAGAGCACCAGCTAATCCCGATGTAGACACGTGAATGGCCTTCTTGTAAGAGGTAAGCTCAACGGTTTGCGACTGTAATGGGGAAAGCCAATTTTAAAGCAAGCACAGGATAGCTAGGTGGTTTCAAAGAGCAAAATATAGTTTCTTTTAAATCTATTTGTGGTGAAAGTGGTGGTGTTGATCAGCATAAAGCAGGGCAATGGAAGAATGAATTAGAAGAGATGATCCAGGACAAGGAGTTCAAAAGCATTCTTAGTTTTAACGAGACAGGTATTTTTTTTAAAGTGCACCCCTGATAAAACACTTGCTTTTAAAGACGAGAAATGTTATGGCGGGAGACTCAGCAACGAAAGAGTAACGGTTTTGGTCGGATTAAACATAGATGACTTTGAAAAACGGGCTTTGTTGATGATAGGTTAATCTGGTGGTCCCCGTTGTTTCAAAAACGTAACGTCAAAACCAGTAGAGTATGAATATTGTGCATGAGCGTGGATGGCAAGTGTTTTTTTGAGAAGTGCCTCCTGAAAATCAATGAAAAATTTGGGAGAGAAAAATGAAAGAATGTATTCTTTATTGACAGTTGCACTGCTCACAAAAGGTTGCCGTGTACGAACAACGTGAAAGTTATATTTTTCCCGACTAATATAACATCAGTCATTCAACATATGGATCAGGGCATAATAAAAAACATCAAACATTTTTACCGGCGTTGATTGGTTGAGAGTATTCTGATTGGAGATTCCACTTCTCTCAAAATTAAACTTGATGTCCTTCAGACCTTACGAATGTGTAAACAAGCTTGGGATCTTGTGTCACAAGAAATAATTAAGAGCTGTTTCAAGAAAGCGGGGTTTTTAAAAAAAGAAGTAGAAAGTGAAAGTGCGAAAGTGCTGGGAGGATGTTATATCAGATCCTGCTATCTCCTATGAGGACTTCTTTAATGTAGACGAAGATGTTGCGTCGTGTGGTGAGCTTACATAAGCGGGAATCTTTCCTGAGGTACTCGGCAGCGGCAATCAAGATGGCGACAATATATCCGATGATGAAGATGACGATTAGACAGTGGAACAAGAAAGGCTAATTCTAAGTACGGCTCAAGCAGAAAATGAAGTTGATGAACTCGGGCGATTTTTCGAAAGTAGAAATGAAGTAAGTGAGACGATATTTCAGTCATTAAATCAGTTAGAATCGTTCACTACGACAGAGAGACTTACATAATTCTAGGAAACAAATGAAGATCCCGGGCTTCTTCATGAATTCGTAAATGAAATCCCTTAGATTTAAGTAATAAAGTCTTATTTGTTAGGTCATGCAGTGTTGTGTTATTTTTAAGCGTTTTCTAAAAACTTTTCTAATTGGAATTTTTGGATAATTCGAATTTTTCGAGTGGTTCCTTGAAGCTCGAATGATCCAAGTTCTACTGTACTTGGAGACAATACAACCAGGGTCCGTTTTATGGAAAACCCATGTAGTAACCGTATTAGTTTGATGTAGTCGGAGAAAATTCAAAAGGTAATAGCATTCGTACATTCTATTCAAATTTATAGATTATAAGGACCTTTAAAAGGACACCTCAATATTTACTTTCATCCAATTTAATCATATTAGTACAGTTTTACTGGCAAAAATATTTAATTTACAGATTCTACTAGTATTAGCAAAGTTTAAAGAATTTCAACCATAAAGTTATTTTTTATTGGGTCTACCTCGAGGTGATCCATTTTAAAAGTTTTGCAGAATAATTTCACAAAATTCTACAAAAATCGTGACCTGTCTGTCCGTTCGCCCGTGCGTACCAGCAAATTTTCTAAGCAACTAGAGCAGCTGCAGAAACGAAATTTTATGGTCAAAACTCTTCTCCAAAGTTTGGATTAAACATTTTTTCTAACGATTTCGAGGTGCCCCCATACATGGAAGAGGCCCTTAACGCTTAATTTCATGATTTGGATGCGTTAGATGATTATGATGATGTACTTAAAACACCTTTTCATGTAGGATTTTTGATTCATTTTTGGACACGTCCTCAGGTGGGGGGTAGAGGGTGCCCTTACCTGCTTACCGGCGGGTATGTGGAAACGAAGTACCACTAGCGGATCAAAAACTCACTTAGTTGATAAGCTGGCAACGCCCCACTTAGTATTTATTTGTCATGGAACCAGGTCAAGAGCCTCGGATCACAACAACAACTATTGCAATATATAAAGGACTACTCCTTTGAAACTAGAAATTTGGATCATTGAATAGACTAGATACACTGCGACAACTTCTGTATGAAATAAAGAAATACAGAAACCAGATGGTATGGTGAGGATCTATTTTAAAGGCAAATACACACCGTGTTTTAAAGCTGAAAACTGCAGGAAAGCCATGAGTTCAGAGTGGTTTTCATTGTTGGCAGCACATTTAAACAAATTATCACTGACATCAAACCCGTTAACGAAAGGCTCTGTGCAATTTGTATCAAGACCAAATTCTTAAATGTATGGCCGGTCAGCTGTCACGCGCTCACAGAAGACAAAGAGGAGGCAACCAGGGATGAACGCACTGTCAATATATTGCCATCAAATTACATTAAAATTGTTCTGGTGGCTTCAATGCAAAAATCGGCTGAGAAACGACCCATAGTGGAACAATCCGAGGACATGGCCTCCATGTAGAGACAAGCGACAATGGACAGCGCCTGATAGACTTTGCTACTAGTAGAAGCTTCACAGTAAGCTCCACACGTTTTCCAAAACATCCATAAGAGAACCTAGGCATCCGCAGACGGTCGCATATTTAACCAGATTGACCATGTTCTCATATAGAAATGGGTGCACACCAGCATTCTCGACATGCGCTCGTTCCCTGGCACTGTCTGTGACTCGAACTACTACCATATAAGGGTCAAGTTCCGATGCCGCATCTTCAAAAGCTGTAAACAACGAGCATCAGTTACTCCGAGGCACTAGATGCACAATTTAAATTATAGCTTAGTAACATCCACATACATATATGTATGCTAGCGCTGGAAAATTGCATCAACATATCCCCGCGGGGGAGAGAAGGTAATGATGACATCAAAACCATGTGAAAAACAGTAAGAGATCCGGTAACAGAAGTAGTATAAGAGGTCCTGGCGCACCAGTCAAAATATAGCAGGAATGACTGGTATAACGATGAATGCAAAGAAGCGATTAAAAGAAGGAACCAGGTACAAAAAGAATACATCTAGCGACCAACTGAGGCCAAAGAAGAATAATGTAAAACCCTTCGACGTCAAGCTTAAAAATATGCTGAAGAAAGAAACGACTGCCTCTAGTACTAAGAGACAGTTTCAATCCACAAACAAGTCTATGTAAAAGTGCACAAAGAGCAATCATAGGCAACCCAGTCGAAATCAACAACAGATGGCTGCAATATTTCCAGAAGCTATTCATATCGTCCCCAATAACGACTGAAGCTGTGAACATTCTAAAAGCAGAGCAAGAGGTTCCAGTCTCAACACTAACCAGAGATGAAGTAAAGGCAGCAGAACGGGGCCTCAGAAAAAATAAGGCTCCTGGAATAGATGGAGCACCAGCACAACTGTTCCAGAGCTGGGGTTTACATCTCAGTAACCTTCCGCGTCGACCAATATGTAGAATATGATCAAAAGAGTAGTTAACAGAGGACTGGCCAAAAATTATAATATCTCCTGCACACAAAAAGGGAGACAAATTGTCGTGAAAATTTTAGAGGCATCGCTCTACTGTGTACGTCTTACAAGGTGCTATGCAAAATCAAACAAGGAACGCCGTACTATGAAAGTATTACAGGAGAGTATTAGGGAGGCAACAGACCAAGTATTCACAGTAAAGCAGGTGCTCGGAAAGTGTTGGGAATATAACATCGATGTATCCTAAATATATGTAGATTTCAAGTAAGTATACAAAAGTTTTGCCAGAAATGCGTTGCATAACATAATGCTTAATTTCAGCGTCCCAACATAACTAGTCCGTATGGCCAAAGTCAAAGTCAAAAGCGCTTTATTCAATACAAATACTATTTAATGCAAATTCCAAACAATAAAAATGCGAAAATCTAATGGCCCAAATAGCTTTTTTAATTTATACGTTATCAATGAAACACATTTAATGAAGAAAAACATTCGCAAATTCAAATTAATAAAAATTATTACATATTTTTTCATTCAATTGGAGAAAGGAGAAAAAACCAACCAACACTATTCAAAAATGATTCATGATACTAACACAACATTGAGCTTTTATCCTATACTTCATATGCAACACCCTAATTTTAAACAAATTCAATCCAGAGAACCTTATCTTATAATGAAATTTATCCTTGATTTTTTTAACACAAATAAGCAACAACACTTAATGTAGTAAGAATGAGATGAAAAATAAACACGAATAATTTAGACATTATCACTCAGCTACCAATACCTAGATTGCACCGTCTCAGCTCGACAAGCGTCAACAAATCCAACAAATGAGTATCTCCATTAGAATTGTTGGTCTCGTGAACTCAAATTCGGAAGATAGTTTAACTTCCTGTTGGTGGCCCGTCTATATATGTGGTATATGGTTGGGGCGTCGTCAGAATCAAAAACATATCGATACATGTCCAAATACACGAATGCTTCTGGAGGAATGATGCCAATAATGAGGCAAGTCGCAATATATCCATCTGTAGGGTAGAACGGCTGTGAAATCCAGGGGTTTTCGCTTACAGTCACAGATCTTGCAATATGATTCCGAAGAAGTTTCAATACGAAGATATCGACTCTTGCCACTTTAGCAGTTTGATAAATTCTTCTAGTCGATATATAGTGCTTTCAATCCATCTCAGGCTTTCTGTACAAACCAATACATGCACGCAGACATTTCCTTTTGAAAACTCTTCATCTGTCCATAGTGCTACCACTCTGGTTGTACCAGGACATCCATATGTCAAAACTGGTCTAACCAGGGTTTTATAACCGATAACTTTGACCTTTTGATCAATGCATCTGGAATGAAAGAGTCATCAAAGGGCCACAACCACTTTTTGTGCTTTACTGAGCAAGATTTTGACATGTTCAGTATAGTACAGATACTGATCGAGGTGAACACCAAGGTATCACATAGGATTTATGTGGAACCCGTTCTGAACTACTCTCACCAGCTATTATGTGGAATCCTTCCAATTACGTTTCAGGTCTTGACTGACCCCCTGCAGCATTGTCCAAAACAAGATTGTTTCGCATTTCTGTCCATTGATTTTGATTCGCCAATTATCGGTGTACAGCTGCACATCATTAACATTTGAAGATTGCTCTGATCTATTGTAGCTCTTCCGTCGGCCGTATATATGATCAGATCATCAGCAAACGCTTGCAATGATCTCGTTAGTGAGACGTCAAGATCAAAGCCGTTCAATAGCTTGCGAATGAAGATTGAGAAAAGTAGAGGTGCAGTAATTGTTCCCTACTGTAAATCATTCAACCAATCAATTCATTATCGTCAGATTTCCGTCAGTTACAGTAAAAGATTTCCCGGATAACATATTGCATATCATGGCGACAAGGAGTCCTGTCCTGAAGGAGTTTAAAAACTAGTCCATGTGATCACACCGTATCGAAGGCTTTCTCCATATCAATGAAAAACGCTCCGACAAATTCTCTGTTGTTTATTTTCCAACAAATATCTGAGGTTACCTTCGTTATTGCATGTATGGTCGAATGCCTGGCAAGAAAACCAAAGTGGCAATTCGTCACCAAATCATATATTCTATATGGGCGTTTAATGCGCTGCTAATGTTAAGCAGCAAGCTGATTGGGGTATAGCATTTAGAGCTCGAGGATTCTTTTCTTTTTTTCAAGATCGAAAATACCTTGGCCTTTTTCCACTCATTTAAGAAATATGTATGGCTCAACATGTTGAACAATATGCAATAATTCCTAATAGCAATCTCAGGCAAATGTTGGAGAACTATATTTGGAACAACGTCAATACCACATGATTTCTTGTTGTTTATATTGCTAAGTATGAAATACAAGTGTTCAGAGCTGGCAAAATAATTAATGAGATTCAAGATAGGTCTGCGGTTGGATGTCAATGCCTCATTGAAACGAAGAATTGATTCGCTATTCAGGCGTGATTTGAAGTCGGAAATTTTTGCCTCAACGACCTCTGAAAGGATTTGGTTCCCTCTTTCAAGGTTTGGTAGATGAACCAATTGAAAATGAGTCACATGTAATCCTGTTGCCATTTATATTCGGAGTCGTATTATCCATTTCGATACCAGCCCTATCGAAAATACTTATCTCATCACTAGCAACTTCAAGATTGAATACTTGCACTCGAGACTTCTTACGGAATAAATATCTCACTTTCATGAAAACGCTATCTGGGTCCAGTGGGCGGAAAACCATTGATTGCTGACCTCATTCCTGAAGTATGAATGGATTAAGTTCCGGACATTCTTCAGTTGTAATTTCAACAAAGCCAACGGGGATGGTTGTAGTACAAAAATCGCCGGTAAATATTATTGACGCGTGTGAGACGAAGGCTTCTCAAACTTTTTAACTTGCAATGGTTGGTGTTTCATATCCTCCCATATTGTTTCGATGTTTAATCGTGGCAACTACTTTCTCAACCATTTCCAACCTCAGCTTCTCGAACTCCGACAAATAGAGATCTATTTCATCGTTAGTTAGATTCCTGTCATTAGGAACTATTGAGCAAGCGTTGCCATCATCAGAAGGGGGACATTGCTTCTGGTACTCTTGATTAAACTTCTTTCGAAAATTTCCCCAGTCTGTTTTTTGAAATGGAATGGATGATTTTCATGTTGAACTGGAATGAGGAAGAGATCATCCCTTTGATGATTGATTTCCATTACGATTGCGTTATGGTCTCCATTGTAAGGAAGCACCTGCAATTTCCGTTGAGGACTATTAAAGCTGAATCCAAGTCTTGCATCTGGAATGCAGAGGTCCAAATATGAATTTGTCCTAGGGTATGTTGGGAACTCCGACCCATATAGATTGCACCTGTATTCAATTCGGTTCTCTGTTATCCACGATTTCAGGAAAACACCTCTTGGATTATTCGTGGCGTTCAGCCATGATGTATGCTTGGCGTTCAGGTCACCCGCAAGAATATAATAAGTGTGCAGCCTGTTCAATTCGAGTATTTCGAACAAGGAATTTAGCTCCTCCTTGAGCTTGAGAACAGTTCCACAAGTTGCGTAGGCAGAGACAATGAAGAGGTTATCCCCACCTGGCAGTGAAATTTTGATAACGGACACATCAAGAGATTCAAAGCCTTTGAATTCGACTTTTTCAATATTTTGGAAACGATAGGATCTTCGAACCAATATGCCGGTGCCACCTCTCGTATCACCTGTTACCCTATCGTTTCTTACGAATTCAAAATCCTTGAATGTCATGGAGTGCCATGAATTGAGGTGGGTTTCGGTGAGAAGCATGGTGTTAGGCTTTTGCTTAACAATGAATTCAAGGAGATAATCACGCCGATGTATAGTCACAATGGAGTTCACGTTGATTGAGATGAGACGAATCCTAGCTTTGGGGATGTGACTGGATGACAAATTATTTTAAGGCTTTTGAAACCCCTAAACGATGAAAAACAAGATTAATTTTCGTATCTTGTTTATCGATTCTCTCCGATAGAGAATTTAATTGCTTTAAAAATTTGAGAAGCAGCCCATTATTGCCACTTATGTTATTTACATTATTTACCGCATTTTCTGCTGGCCCTCTAGCGGCTTGTTCAAATGATACGCTGGGCTTGACGAAGTTCAGAGCTAAGACACTGCGGTGTAGTTGTGTTTGCTTTGGGACAAATTTGACTCTCGCATCTTGATATCGGGAGCATCCTCGATATGATGCCGGGTGACCAAACACACCGCAGTTAATACAGTATAATTTCTCTTTTGGATCCGTCTGAGCCAATTTGCACTCACCGGGAGCATCCACGTCCTTGCATTTGACGCATCGGTAATGCATGGCGCAGTTGGCAGCCGAATGCCCAAATCGTGGATTCCTCGTTTCTGGAGGAGTTCCCACCTCACCACTCTGAAATTCAAGTATCTGATTTGTTGAAGAGCAGTTGGACTGTTTTTATTTTATATTTGCACTTAATAAAGTGGTAATTTTTTTTTTCTACCGTCGACCTTCTTGTCGCGAATGTTTTAACGAAGATAAACTCGGTTTCTGGTGCTGTTTCTTTGAGCACGATCGACGGTATCCTCTCCGCAGTTCAAGCCCTCCAACAAGAAGGTCTGGTGCTTCTCGCTTTTCGGGGTAAATGTGAAGTGTGGGACCTCCCCAGAATTCAGAGCATTTTTTGTTGATTTGAAATCAACCAGTGATTTTGTTCTGATAGGTAACGTTTCGGAATTGATTCGTTTAATCTCGAAATTTGTTAATCTGTTTTTGGCTGCCAATAGCCGAACCATGTCCTTTCCGCTTTGATCGAACACATTAATTGACGGAACTTTCTCTGTATTCGTGGCTACTTTTTGAGGAGGACCTGCAGAACTACGGGTTGGGTTCTCCTCCTTGCTTTTATTTTTAAAATAAATTATAAAATCATCATTATCTTTACTGACACTACCTTCTGTGCATTCGCCAACGTCCATTTCTTGGTGGAGTCCGTCCAACGCTGCATTGTAGTTCTGGCTGTCGTTAGCGCCTCCAGCACTTAGTACTTCTTCTGGGATGACTTGTTTGACAGCTTTCTTTTGCTTAATTTCCGTATTTATCTGTCGTATTGGGTCTCCGTCTTGAATTTTCTTCGTTCTCTTGTAAATATCTTCGAATGTTTTCAATCGTAGTTCCAATTCCTGTATTTTAGCTTGAAGTCGACTCACTTCTTACTTATCTTCGACTAATTGAGTCTTTCGGTCGCCATCTGTGGAGTCCTGGGTACTCGTGTGTCTTCGCTTATTGACACTTGCCGCCAATTTCGCATTGTTATTCTCCCCGGGGCCCCCCAACGGAGGGAAGCCGTCGGGCTCCGCCATACAGCAGTCCCGAGTTAGTCTTCGGTTTATTTGCTTCTGTCGATTTATTGATTCCATGGGTCGATGCCTTCGACGATAAATGCTTTCCCAATAAAATCAAATAAGGCTTTTGACAAATTATTAAATGACAGGAGCGATTGAAAACACGTCTACACTCAACGAGTGCTGGACGTAGAATTTTTAAAAACACGTCTATACGCAACGACTGCTAGACGTAGGATTAGCTGTGACTGAAGCTGTGATAACGCATTCCTGAGGTCCTTGCCTAATAAGCTACTCTTCCTGAGATCGATATAGGGAATGTGACCATAAAAGTAATAACACGTTCACCACCATGAATAAAATGCAGAAAAATTTATTTGACACTGATTCGATAAAATTTATTTTATTGTATTTTGAAGCCATTTTCTTCCTATTAAAAATTTTTTTTCTGTTTTATGGAGATTACCTTAAACTCTGAAATGTCACCTTAAAGTTTCAACGTCAACTTCATAATATTTAATTCTTTAAGGCTTAGTGTGTAACAAGCTTTGAATGTACAGTTGAATTTCTCACGTAAGAAGTATATATATTCATAATATGACTATATAATAATTGTCAACCTCTTCATGGTTATATAAATGAATGAAGCTTGACGAGAATATAATGAAGGCTCTCTTTTTCACAGGAAAGATTTCTAAGATTAAGGTACATCTCAATTTCAATATTACACGCATAATGAAACACGTACGTACTTTCCGAAGGATTTCCTCTCCATTATTTCACCGTTGACGTAATTGATGTATCTTCCTGTGTCCCTTTCCCATTTACATTCTATCACGAACATTTCCAGAATAAATAAACATTATGAATGTCTGTTAACGGAATATTTTGCGTTGTCTCCGTTTCCCGTTTCGACATTATTGAGTGAATTCCTGTCTCTAAGATGCGTTTCCACACGAAGTTCCTGAGGTGGGTAATGATGCTTGACGAGTTTCCTGATGTGAAATGTAAATGTTTTGCAACAACTTTACTTCACTGTATTTCCATTTTACCCTGTCGCATCAGGTGATACATATTTGACAGTTGGAATAATAGCGGAAAATTTGTAACATCATTTTCCTAATGGTACAATCGGATAGAGGAGGATTTGTGAATATATTTAAATTTCATTTGATGTTAGACCGCGGTTTTGTTTTTGTTAGGCGGCTTGCGCATATGGTGGCAAATAGAGTTATGTTCACGTGTTCAAGTATACAAGCAGGCTTGTGGTCTATAAGAAAGTTTTGAATATCCTTTTAATGTGGTACCACAAAGCAGTGTAGTAGATATTGAAACTAGAAATTCTATATCAACCCATCCTAAAGTTTGTTAGATGTTGCTGGTAAAATTTCGATATTGTTGGTAAAATTTCGAAATTGTTGGTAAAATTTCGTGTACGGGTTAAGCATTTTGAGGATTTGATATTTCGATGGT